>CM052708.1:59346283-59367599 GCA_028551405.1 Uromys caudimaculatus | reverse complement strand
ACCACTCTGGAAATCAGTTTAGCGGACCCTCAGAAAAATGGACATAATACTACCTGAGGACCCAGCTCTACCACTCCTGGGCATATACCCAAAAGATACTCCAACATGTAATAAAGACACATGCTCCACCATGTTCATAGCAGCCATATTTATAATAGCCAGAAGCTGGAAACAACCCAGATGTCCCTCATCAGAGGAATGGATACAGAAAATGTGGTACATTTACACAATGGAGTACTACTCAGCTATTAAAACAATGACTTAATGAAATTTGCAGGCAAATGGATGGAACTTGAAAATATCATCCTGAGCGAGGTAACCCAGTCAGAAAAGAACAAACATAGTATTTACTCACTGATAAGTGGATATTAGCCAAAACGTTTGGAATACCCAAGTTTCACTTTACAGTAACAGCTGGACTGAGAGTGAGATCCCAGATGGAGGAGTTGGAGAAGGGACTGAGGGAGCTGAGGGAGTCTGAAGCTGCATGGAGGGATCAACAGTGTCAACTGGCCTGACACTCCCTCCCCCCTGGTCCTCCTGGAGGGTGGGCCACCAACCAAAGAATACACATGGAGGGACCCATGGTTCGGACCACATATGTGGCAGAGGAGGGCCTTGTTGGCCATCAGGGGGAGGAGAGGCCCCAGTAAAGGGGAATGTCAAGGTGGGAATATGGCAGTGGGCGGGCTGGTGGGGGGGGTGGAATTCTCTCATAGAGGTGGGGGAGGGGGAGGCGATAGGTGGTTTCCAAAGAGGAGACCTAGAAAGGGGGAAACATTGGAAATGTAAGTAAAGTATCAAAATAAAATAAAAAAACTAGCATAATTTCTCACAACAATTTATAAACATTTGTCCATATACACACAGATAAGTGTAGTCTTCACTTCTCATTAGGGGAACTTCCTTTTTTTTTTTTTTTTTTTTTTTGCAACAGACTATAGAAAACCATAATCAACCAGAGTGCAGAGTTGCTCTCCAGTGGATACATCTCCAAAACATTTTCACACCTAAGGTTCAGGGAACATTGAGGAAGAAGGACCAGAAATTTCCAAGAGTCAGAGCATCAGGGAGTTTGCTGGGAAACTGAGTTTCTAGTAATATCAGAAGCTACAGCCATAAATTATTCGCTTGATTGCTTAAATGTGAGCTGCACAAGGATAACACCAAGGACATGGCAAAATGGACAGGAAGAATCTCAAAGACCTCACCCCTACAGAATTACAGACAACTGAGGAAATCTATGCACAGGAGATCTGGTCTTTCCTATGGAAAAGCATACCAAATGGTTTTCTAGTGCCAAATAGTCAGCCCTGAAAACATACATATAAGAAATGCTATACAGACCCAACAGGTTACATTTAGGGACGTGTGTGTGTGTGTGTGTGTGTGTGTGTGTGTCTGTGTGTGTGTGTGTATGTATGCATGTATGTACACATGCACTCATCATTTATTGGGACTTGGATTGCTTCCTGTTTTCCACTCCTGTGTTACATTTCATTTCTGTGAACATTTGAGCACATGTTTTGCAGGGTTGTATGTTTTCATCTCTCTTGTTTTCGGAAGTTATTTTAGCAGTTCGAAGTCTGATAGACAATGTATAAGGATTCCAAGTTTTCCAGGTCCTCAACAATTGTCTCTTTTCTTTGAGCATCCTTATGTGTGTGAAGTCTTTCTGTGGTTTTCATTATGCGTCCATAATGACTTGTATTGGAGAATTTTTCTCTGGACATACAGACATCATCTTTGGAGGAGGACTTTAGAATTCTTTACTTACTTTGAAGTTGAGGATTTTCTTTTTCTTTGTAAACCTGTTTACGGTTGAGTTTTAAGCTCTGCTTATATTCTGATGGCTTCACATCTCCTCATTATAAAATTTACTTTCTCCAAGATCAGTTTTGCTCATGTTTTATGTGCTGATATTTTTTCCTCTGTGCAGTTTTGTTGTTTAGACACCTCCCTTCTTTTTATGGAATTACATTGTCTTATATCCTGCTTAGAAAGTACATTTTTCTATGATTTTCCATGAGTAAAACTTTCATAATATAAAATATTTTTGAGAACACAATTAGCAACTATCAAAACTGTCTATATTCATTGTGTTTACTTTGCTTAAAAGTAGTTATTTGACAAGTTCGTGATGTTCTTTCTCAACTTGGTTCAAAATACTCTATTAATGATTAATATCTTCTGGAGTTCAAAGTATGAACTTGGCTCTTATTCTAATTCTAGGTCAGATGAATTATGATCTATGCTTATTTCTTTAAAAAAAATTCCAATATATTTTGGGGTGGTACTGGGCAGAAGTAAAAACGTGTTATTCTGCCCTTTCTCTCCAAACCTGCTAATATTTCAGATTGAGTAAAATATATTAGGATACCATCATGTAGAAATCATTATGGATTTAGTCAAAAGTGAAATAAAGTTGACACCTTCAACCTCCTCTAGAAACTAGGTTGTTTTCGGAAATTCAGCAAATCTTCTGGAGTCACTGGCATGCAAGAGTAAGCCAAAGCCAACCAGAGAGTGTACCTCTTACTCAGTCCAGGCCCCAGTCTCTTAACGGCTGCTGTCCAAACTCCACCATTGATTATAAAATCTCAAAATAAAGCATTCAAGGCAAGTTCACAAAGTTCACAAAGGCTATGTTCTGGTAGTGCTACCCTCTCACCTCTGATGAAGTGCTGGTTTTCCGTTTGATAATGTTGCATTTGTATGGATTCAACTGTTAACCCAATGACATAGAGTCAACTCAAGTGGTGGGAGTCCAAAGATCAAGTTCTTTAATCCTCCAGCCAAGCGTCTAACCACCAAACCACACTGCCATTCTCTCTAATTACCTGTTAGGTAATAGGTGTAAAAATATGCCTTTGAGGTGATGAGACAAAATTAGAAGCTAGGTGATTGGCTTGGTCTTAATATCTGTTTTAGCCACTAAAACAAACAAAAAAAAGCCACAAGGAACAATTGGGCCCAAAGGACTCTTTGGGAAAATAGAAAAAGTGGATGGAGTCTCTGAGTAAATTCACACTGGGAAAGCAAACAGGCATTTAGGCACTTCCCTAAGACCCCAAAGTAGATGGTTTCTAAAGCTTACTGGGAACATCACCCAGAAGAGCCTGGGATGCGCTCTCTCTCTCTCTCCTCTCTCTCTCTCTCTCTCTCTCTCTCTCTCTCTCTCTCTCTCTCTCTCTCTCTCTCTCTTTAGTTTAAGGGGGTATTTCTCAAAATCTTTTGCAATTATGTCATCAAGGGATTTATTTATCTTATTTGATTTTGTTAATTTAAAGTGTAAAATACATAGGTAAGTAGGATTTAAAAATATTTCTCTCAAACCATCTTATTATCTACTAGCAATAAGCTTTAGCAATGAAAACATGAACATTGCATTGGGATGGGTTATTAAAAACAAGGGATGGGGTGGGTTGTTAAAAACACAGGGAGCCTTGGGCCATGTAACTTCCAACAGTGCTCGCCTGGGGCACGGTCTGCCTGAGCGGCTCATGAGTTCTACTCACAGCACTCGCTTATAGAGCTGACCCAGGGAGGCATTTAAACCTTGGCTTCAGTATCTGTAACAAGGATTATGAACCCGTGTCTTAGATCTATTTTATCAAGATTATAAAAATGAAGTACTGAGGACTTTGGAAAACGACCTCAAGAAGTTTTACATTCTCCAAAGGACTGTATTTTGAAGTGAAACTTCTTAAGGAAAAAAAAGAAAAAAACTCTGTGTAATCTTCTTTTTTCCTCCTTTTGAAGGCAAAGCACACTGGATTTGGCTAACTGGCATGCTTCTTTATCCCACTAGAGGGTGGTCCTGTCACCTGCATGGCACAGAACACACAGGATGTGGGAAAGCACTCAGAGAGGAAGGCACATGTGCTGTGTTTTATCTCCTGTGACTCTGCCACGTTCTGACCCTATTAGCTTTTCTCCCACCCCTCGCCTTTCAGCCCTTCACTTTTCCAGTCTTTCTTTTGTGGCGACGGCTCTCCAGGAAGCTAGTGTATGGGATGCACACACAGCTGTAAAAGTGAGTCACAGGAATTTAATGGTGCATAGCTTAAACTTCAACATGGTTCTTAGTTCCAGATAAATCTGATGCCTCAGGTCAGTACATTAATGGACGTGCCTGTGTCGTTACCATCGGCAAAGCATAATACCACATTTCAAAAACACAAAGGAGGAATGTAAGAATCTATAAAGGAAGGGAGATGGCTCTGAATTGTAGAGACCAAATTATAGAATTTTTGTGGTTTTAGAATTGTCGTTTTATTACTTCAAAATGGATTCAAGTAAGTTTCAATAAAGACACTGTGAGAGAACTTGGAATTAACAGCCTCTTCCAGCCACTCACTCACAACTTCAGTATAAACCAGACCAAAGGAGAAGAAAAAAGAAACGCCTGGCTTTGTTGCCTACAGTCTGGAGACCGCTTCTAGACCACAGAATAAAAGGGGAACTTAGACAGAGTGTGGTGTTCTGTCTGCGGAGAGGAGAGCGAACTGGAAATCCAGGGAGCTTCCATTCTTACAGCATATGGGAAGGGGCATGACAAAGGAAATAGTCACCATTGAAGACCCCAGAGGCTCCAGATAGGGAAGCCTGGATACCTGACCGAGGGATAACTTCCAACAGTCACAAAAGAGCTCTTAGGAACATCCTCAGTGTTCCCACAAAGTTGAGAGCAGTTTCTGTTTCCACTAGGGTGGTAGTGTGCCGTGACACGGGACCAGGGCAGACTTCTGAGAGTCTGACACTTCATCTGTGTATCTAAATTAGTTGTAGACTGAGGTCTTTTCCAGTCCTGACCCAAAAAGCTTAAAGAAAGTCTTAAATTAACCTAACTGATTCTAAGTAGTTTATTTACATGATAAGAAAAAGCAAATACTATTTGAGAGAATACAACAAAATCTAGAAAGTATCACATGACATTGATCATAACTACCATTTGATGAAATACTACCAAGGAAGGTCTGACTAATAACCAGGAGAGAAGCCAGTCATTAAAGATAGATGGTGAGCCACTTCCACAACTGTTCTTTATCTTAGAATCAGGGGAACTGAGTGACTGGAAAGATGAATGTGGCCATAAGAGAACCAAAAGGCTTGAGAGGAAGCCTTACAGAACCAAGAGGTGAAAATACAACACCAGAAACAAGAATTCCCTCAGCTGAGTTAGCAGGAACTTGATACTTTGTTTATAGACTTAAAGATGAGTGACCGTAGTGATAAAAATTAGAAATAGTTGAAAATGCAAGATAGAAGAAATAAAGACTAAAAAGTACAAAGAAAAGCAAATGAGCAAAACTCCTGGTGACGACGAGAAGATCAAGCAGGTCCGCAGCTGGAGCGCTGGAATGATGGGGTTATAAGCAGATTGGTACTGAGGACTTCAAGTACACGGAATTTTTTTCTTACTTAAAATTTTCTGTTTAATGGAAAGTTGCTTTTTATGTATGATTTAGAACATTTTTGTTAATGTTGAGACTTATGAAGAAAGTTAAATAAGTAACCCCATTACAAGTAGAAGCAATGTAAAATAAATAAAAACTTGTGAACAAATGACATTTCCATGTGGCGCTGTGGATTCATATAGTCTACAGTGGTATTCATATTGGACTATGAGTCTAGAATTACATTGGCTTCTGCACAATGACAAGGAAATCATGGGATGTAAGCCAATCAGTTTTATATTGTGAATAATAAGGAAATTTTGTAATTGTGTTTATGTTTATTTTATAGAATCTATAGGAGAAGAGAAGAATTTATTTCCAAACAAGGAGTTGAGCCCCATAGGAAAAAGTCTCAGTGAGTGCCAACTGACTGGGAAGGCTATGTAGAACCTCTGCTAGGAGGGACCATGCTCCTCAGCCAGAGCTTCCCAATGGCTGTATTCAGAAACCTGGAAAATGCTCAGAGATCCACCATACTCCAGAAATTCATTATGAGCAACTGTAATAGCTAAGTCACCCTTTCTTCATTCTTAAATTCATACAAGAATAGCTATTTTTATGTCTTATATTTTGCCATGTATTTTGAACAAATCCAAAAGTCACAGTCATTTCCTCAAATACTTTCTGACCTGTAAGGTTTTAAGGATACACTAGGTGTATTTCTACTATGATTCTTTAAGGAATTTTCAATGTTTTTTAAAATCAATTTTAGAATAGCTCTAAATAGATGGCTGAGTTGAATAAGTTTTCCGGTGTAGCTGTGATCTGAAGGGTGAAGCGCTGTGGTTCCTGTAGGTTTTCTTTTTATCTCAGGTGACTCACATCTTCTATTGAAAGAAAAAGGGAAGTGGAAGAAAGTTTAAGTTAAAGGCATCAAAACTTCCTTAGATAGAGATCATGGATGAGGAAAGAGTAACAATAAAAATCAAATGGACAGACAGACAACATTAGTGAGAATTCAAAATTAGAATCACACAAACTATAGTTTCTACAAGCAGAAAAGCATGTACTGACACTGTTTTTCTTCTGCATCATCTGCTTGTAAACTGGGGGGAGTGGGTGGGTGGGTGGGTGAGCTCCCTCATAGAAGCAGGTGGATAGGATAGGAGGTTTGTGGAGGAGAAACCGGGAAAGGGGGGGATAACATTTGAAATGTAAATAAACAAAATAACCAATAAAAATATTTTTAAAAACCCACAGAAACCCATGCCTGACTTTGTCCAAGAGGTAATAAATAAAAACAATGGGAAAATATAAAAAGAATTATTTCCAATAAATTTCATTTCATAAAGAAAAATACTAAATCCAATAAATCCATATTGTATTTGCCATAGCTTTAAATTTATTGTAAGAAAAATCTGTAGCATAAAACTATTACAGGGTGGCAGGAGCACTGGAGAGATGGCCCAGTGGTTAAGTGCTCTTGCAGAGAACCTAGGTTGTCTTCCCAGTACCCACATGGTGGCTCACAACCACAAGGAAGCTCCAGTTTCAGTGCTCTCTTCTGGCCTCCTCCAGTACTGCATGCATCTGGTACACATACAGACATGCAAAGACAGATCCAGAAGATAAAAATAAATAAATCTTTAAGACAAACCTCATCAAACACAAGAGTATCATATGGTTTATAGAGCACATAAAAATTAAAATGAAAGTAAAACATAGCTCAAGAGAAAGAACATGGAAATATAAGTAGCATTACTTCAAAGGTCCTATACCTATGTGAATGTATGAGCTGTATGACCAAGGGAAACTAATCCAAAAACCCAGAAGAATAGGATATGTAATTAATAGGGAAAATAGTAATTTTAAAGATATTTACTCTAAGAGTGAAACATAAAGTCAAAATAACCAAACCAGATTGAGTATGAGGGCACAGGCTTGTAACGCTTGTAGCTAACTCTTCCACCCCAGAGTCAAGCGAAGGGAGACTGCAAGATTAAAGCCATCAAGGGCCACATAGGAGTTCTAGACAGCTCTGGCTATATATGGGACCCTGTCTAGAAAACCAAGGCGGGCCGTGGTGGCGCACGCCTTTAATCTCAGAACTTGGGAGGCAGAGGCAGGCGGATTTCTGAGTTCGAGGCCAGCCTGGTCTACAGAGTGAGTTCCAGGACAGCCAGGGCTACACAGAGAAACCCTGTCTCGAAAAACCAAAAAAAAAAAAAAAAAAAAAATTATAGAAAACCAAGGCGTAAGAATGTAGCTCAGTGGTGGAGTGCCTGCTTAGCATTCACAAGGACCTGAGTTTGATTTCTAGAACTAAAATGAATCTGTAATTTAATTTAGCATGAACTCAATATGTATGAAATAAAACTGAATTGCTACACAGGGTGACATTAACATGATTAGCTATGTACTATCCCAGAAATCCACTAAATACAAACAAGACTTCACAAAGGTTGAGTGTTCAATATTTGAGCTAGCTTAAGTACTAGGCGGAAGAAAGCTTATGCAGCTAGATTGATAACAGTACAAGCAGGTTTGAGAATCAGATATGTTACATACGTCATGATGGATAGAGACAACCATTTCTCAGTGACAATGAGGATGATTCATGGAGTATGCAGCAATCCTAAATTTGCATTTACAACACTGATTGAAAATGAGGACAAAGGTTAGGAGAGGGACCTGCTCACAAATGGATGGCTTGGAAGAGACCCAGTAATTTTATATTCATGCAATGTTCAACAATTTGAATATTGATGTGGTCAGATACATTTTGTCAAAACTCATGAACTGGCGCCTCTCTCAACCTAGTTTATAATCTTCACGAAAGGCTCAAAACCAGGGAAACAAAGACACAAGCAAACTCACCAGCATTCCAGAGAGACTCTTACCACACTTGTATTCTCAAGGAGGCAGTTGGGAGCCATGTTGGAACGCTGTCCGTTTTATAACATCGGCTTCTATCAATCTTGGAGCAGACTTGACTTGTGTTTTCAACTGTTGCATCTTTTCTTACTCTCCTGGCTTCTGTTGAATCCCCGCTGGGCATTTTCACCATGCCCCACTGCATTTTATCTTCTGCTTCTGCTTACTTCTTTTTATTTCTAACATGTCCTGCACTCCGAGTCTTATTTCTCACAGATGCCTGTCTCACAGTTCTCCACTGTGGTCTAATCTGCTATTACACACACTGGCACAACTGCACATTTCAGTTATTTTAAATTAGTATGAGCAGGAAATTAAGAGCCCAGCTGTCTGTGTCTTGTGTCTACACACAATCATGAATATCTTGTAACTCTGTTGTTGTATTTAAATTTATTTTTGATGCTTGAAATTTTATTTCATTTAGGTGTATGCATGTTTGAGTTTGTGCACATTGTGTACCTGCAGAAGCCACAAGAGGCCAGAAGAGGACATCAGATTCCTTAGAACTGAAGTTGCAGGTGGTTGTGAACCACTGCAAGAGCAGTAAGTGCTCATAGCCACCGAGCCATCTCTTTAGCACCAACACATTAAGATTTAAAATTTGCATTGAATCACAATAATATCAGTCATTGATCTTTTGTGATAGTGATTTTTCTTCTCTAGCCTTAGCATTTACTATAATAATAATTTTATTTTAACCAAATACTGAGTATTCTGCAAGAAAAATTTCAGAGATCTTGATGATAGCTTCTATAGCTATTTTCTTGAATTTGTGGATTCAAGGATGGAAGTCAGTTTATATGGACATGGTAGACTGTCAGTTTGTCCTTAGCCCTTAGGATAGACTCATGTGGACTCCAGCTGTCATCAGAGATATTTCTCACAATTAACCATCTTTGGTAATGAGGGCTCTACAACCTGTTCATAGCTCTATTTCTTTTTCTGAAAAATTGATTGAGAATGCATCACCAACTGACTACTTAATGTACACTCTTCAATGAGACTTTACAGTGTTTATGTCAGAGAAACTATGTAAAAATGAAGATACAGAACCATTAGTGCCCTCAGCCTCTTCTGTCCTCCTTGGCTTGTATGGATTATCTGTCATTTTCTAGAATCAATTTTTGCTCATTTCATAGTTGATGTTAGTCCTTTGGAAAACAAAGGCCATTGTAAGATCTTCCCATCTTCTCCTCCCTCCCTCCCTCTCTCCCTCCCTCTTCTTCCTTTTGTTTTTGTTTTCGTTTTGTTTGTTCTAGAAATCTTTTGCCCTTTGGCGTGCATCAGATCTCTACCTGTGCTCTCTCTGTCTTGCTCTGTTTGGGTTCTAGAGGAACCCATGTGTTTGAGTCGGATGCTGGTATCCTCCAGATGACTTATATTCATCAGCTTGTTGGGGGAAGAAGTTTCTTAAAATCTGTTTTGCTTGTTGGCTCTCAGCTCTTGCCTTCTGTTTGCCATTTTTCTGTTTAGTAACAGAACGTGTGGTGTCCGCTGGGCCCTTTCATATTGATAATTATACCATACATCATGTATGTGCATGAATTTTATTTGTGGCTATTCTATCTTGTGGTTGCAATGAAACTCTTAGCATTATTAGTGCTTTCCTTTTCTTCAATAATATTTTTAAGTTTTATTACATTCATTTGTGTGTGTGTGTGTGTGTGTGTGTGTGTGTGTGTGTGTGTGTGTGTGTGTGTGTGTGATAGTGTGTATGTGAAGCTTACAGGACAGCCTGTGGGAATCAATTCTCTCTTTCCACCAAGAATTGAATTCATGTTAAATTGGTGGCAAATGCCTTTACTAACTGAGCCATCTCATTGGTCCTTTTAATAGCACAATACACTTTAAAGTTCTACTGTATTATTTTAATTATGTGTATATGTGCGTGTGCATCTGTGTAGAATTATGTGCATGTGAGTGCAATGCCTATGGAGGCCAGAAGAGGTCATCATCCCGGAGCGGGAGTTACAGGCAGTGTCGACTTAGGTGCTGGGAAGGAAACTCCGTCCTCTGTAAGAACAGTGTACACTCTTAGTCACTGAGCTCTCTCTCTAGTCATTTCTCTAGCCCCACCCTTTAGTAACATTTTGACTAGTTCCTACCTCCCCCTTCATCTGATTTACTGCACGGCTTATAATTTGGAGTTGTGGTGTCTTTTAGTTGTTGGTCTTCTCAAAGCTCTCGTTCCAATGCTGTCTGCTGTCATTACACAGCTGAAGCTGCACCACATCTAATTCTCTGACTCCCACCTGCTAAGTTTAACCCTGACCCCTGTGAGGCCTGTTGGTCTTTGGTGGTTAGCAGAGCTGTGTGTAGGGTTCTCCTCTTGTCTGTGAGCTGCTGCTCTGTGGTTCTTTTGCATACAAAGCCATTCTTCTGGGCTCATGCTCTGTGTCTGCTGTATCAGGATGCTGGGTTCCTCTGTCTGCGTTACGGGCCATGAAGCACAGCAGAGCGGACCGGATTAAACTGCAAAAAACTGTTATTAGCCCCACACCCCTTCCAGAGGGTGATTTCCTTTCTGGTGTCTTCCTATGCTGGGCCCTTGGGCACCTTGCCTAAGCCCAGTGATTTTTTTGACAGTTAGGAATTTAGGCAGATTTGGTACTCAGATTTTTGTCTTTGTCCTTCTGAAGTTTTTGGCTGTTAAACGCTACCTTACCCGATATTTCAACATTTTGGAAAGTTTAACCTTTGACACCCCACACTTCGACCAGTTCATGCTGTGGTTTTTCCATTGTTATCTTAAAATTTTTACAATTAGATTTATTCGTTTCATGTGCCAGTGTCTCATGTGCATAATGCTTAGTACCAGATTGAGGATGATTTTAAACCACCTTGTGGGTCTTGGGGCTCACACCTGGATCCTCTACAATAACATCAAATGCTCTTAACCACCATGCCACCTCTCCAGGCCCTGCACTGCTCTCTTTAGGAGCCTCCTGTAGGGTGCTAAGCACCTACACCAGCAGTTACAAGGGCTTGTCTCCTCATTCTTGCTCTCTGTTTGAGAACACCGTTTTCTGCAGTTTCCAAATGCTCTGGAAGGTTCTTGTCCCTTTAAGTAATTAGAAGTGTGTGTGTGTGTGTGTGTGTGTGTGTGTGTGTGTGTGTGTGTGTGTGTCCCCTACAGGATCACTTTATTCTGGTAGCTAGAAGCATTTTCCTTTGCCTATGTTACTATTTGGGGCTGGAATTTTTCTTTACATATGTTTTTTAATGCCATATTTATTTCTTTTAGTGGAGATAAGCCTGTTAGATTCCTGGTTTTCCTTCTGTCAGCTAAGGTAACTGTGCCTTTCAAGACGTTTGCTTACTTTGTCCCAGTTGTCAAGTTTGCTGGCATAAATGTTTCTGATATTAATAATTCATTTCAGCTCTTCTGTTTTCCTGGTTGGCTGCATTGGTTTTTATTGGCCCTTTCTAGAAACATCTCTTGTTTCCCTGTTATACTGACGTCAGGTTCATGAAGTCTTTATTTTTGCTTATATTATTGTACTCCTACGTCCTGAGGTAAAAGCGCCCTTCTTGATGTTAGATCTTTGCATTTAGGAACATAGGTAGCAGCGTCACACAGGGTTTTGATACTTTTTCTTTTGCTAATTTTTTAGCTTGTGTGTGTTGTGAGGACTGTCATGCATATGAGCATGCAGGTGCATGTGCCCATGTGCACACACGTGGGGGGCAGAGGAAGGAGTCGCATGTCTTCTTCTATTGCTCTCCCTGCCTTGTTGTCTGGAGATAGGGTCTCTCACTGAACCCAAAGTTTATAGTTCAGGTTTGGCTGGATCCACGGTGATCTCCCTTCATCAATGCCGGAGCTGTAGAAATGAAGAGCTGTGGCTGATTTGAACGTAGAGGCTGAAGAATGGAATCGATTCTCATACTAATTCAGCTCAGGCTGTTTCTTATTTACATACGAGCAACTCAGAAAGGTTTTCCTTAGTTTCCAAACAATTTTGAATTTACCTGTACCATTTTTTATCATTTGACTCTTAATTTTATCCCCTTTCATCAGAGAACATCAGCTGTGTGATTGGATCCGTTTACATGTATCGAGAATCGATGGCAGGCTCATTGTTTGGCCTATCTTGATGAATCTTCCTGTGCCCTTGAATATATAGTATGGTGGTGCTCTTATGTGGAGTCTCTGTGCTTCCAGGTTGTTGATTCGATCAGTCCTGATAGTGTTCAGTGATGTGTGTGCATGTAGAAGCCCATGATTGACATCAAGGGTGTTTTTAGCTTATTAATTGAGGTAGACAGTGTCATAATTCAACCCAGAGCTCACTAATATGGCTAGTCTAGCTAGGCAGCTTGCTTGCTCTGAGGATCCCCAGATTCTTCCCTCTTAGTGTAGGAATTATTGGCAGGAGTTCAAGATCACTTGGCATTTATGTAGGTTCTGGGAATGGGAACTCTGATTCTCACACTGCTGCAAGCACTTTGTCTACTGAAGAACTCCCAGCCTCGTTCTCTGCTGTTTTAACTACAATTTTCGACCACTTATGTTTAGTGAAAACGGTTAAGTTTAACTTTACCACGTTGCCACTAGTTCACCACTAGCACCATCATTCATTCATGCTCCCCTCCCCAATTTTTCTTTCCTTTGAAAAATTTTAGCATTCCGTCTTATCTTATTAGCTTGTTGGCAGTCTTTCTTCATTTAATGTTGTGCCCATCACATAGGACAAGTTTCTCCACAGTACATATCAACTATATCATAATATTATATGTGTTTTTAAGAGTTAATTACCACTTAAATTTTTGTAATGATTATTGGCTTTTATGGTTCTCTGTCTGTCTCTTTTTCTCTCTGTGTGTCTCTGTCTTTCTCTGTCTTCCCTCTCTCTCTGTCATCCTGCCACCCCTCTCAAAACAGGGTCTTCTATAGCCTAGGCTTGTCTGGTATCCTCTATGTAGCTCAAGCTGGTCTTGAACTCATGATCCTTCCACCTTAGTCTCTTGAGTGCTAGGGTTTCATTCTTATGTTGTTTTTCCTGGTTCCCTATACATGTTTTAAAGGTACTTTCCTCACTTCTCAGAATGTTTGTCAGCATTTGAAGTTGAGGAAAAATGCAAGTCTCAGACACATAGATTGCTAAAGGTAGACATTTTCCCCCTGTTGAAGTGAGAACAGATTGTGAGAGCAAGTGAGTGGCCAGCATTAGGCTTAACTGTTAGGATAAGCTGGGAGCTGTCTTTCATAATTTGTTCAAACATCTGGCCACCACTGTTAAATAGGTTAGGGAAGAGCATATGGTTCTCATTTAGAACACTGCAAATACCATCATCGTGGTGACTGTGAAGTTTTTAAAAAGTCCAATACTGTTTTGATTATAAACTCAGACAGAATAAAAAAATAAAAACAACCAAAAAACCAACTGCATGCTAAGCTAAGAATTTTAGTGTTCCATTACAGGGCTGTCTAATTCTGTGTCATGTTGTGACTTTGAGTGTTACTTTAATGAAAAGGTAACCACCAAAATAAGTAAAAAAAAAAAAAAAAAAGCAAACAATTATATATATATATATATGTGTGTGTGTGTGTGTGTGTGTGTGTGTGTATACAAAAGGAAATGACAAATGTATGAGAGTCCATTCTTATTAAAAGATTGCATTTAGAATCTGAGTTACATGTTTCTGTTGTAAGCCTATTGATTAGGAAGAAATGTATGTGTTTCCCAGTTAGACTATAATTAAATTGGAGCCTACTATCTCTGTAAAACAGATGAAAGGGCTCTCGTAAGAGCTGTTAGGTTAATCCAGCTGCTCAAAATGTATGTTGTATTTGACCATTTGCCAAAAAAAGAAAAAAAACTCTGTGGCTCCCCGAGCCAGCTGGCCTGGGGTTGGAGGGTGGGAATCTCCCAGCTGATTAGGATTGTAGGGCTGAAGATGTTTTTATAAACTCCACTTTCAAAATGACAATTTTGGCTGTCCTACAATTTTGCCAAGCAATAATATCTTCAAAAGTAGTTTTCTCTTTAAAAATAGCTCTCTTGATTCATATTACAAGACTTCTTAAAGTGAGTTATTTAATAATACTAAAAAAAAAAAAAAAAAAAAAAAAAAAAAAAGACCTGGCAGTGTAGCTCAGTGGTGGCACATTCGATGTCCTGGGTCCAATTCCTAGCAGTAGCAGAGGGAGAAAAGATTGGGTGGGGACGGGAGACAGTAAAGTTGTTGACACATCAATTAAAGAGACTGCAAGCTTGTCCTACTTTTTATTGAAAAGCAGAGAGTAGGGTAAATCAAAGTCGAATTTAAAGTAAAGAGCACAATGGAGATATTTATACCACAGGTTAATAATTCCCTGTATTTCTTTTCCATTGTTATTTAAAGAGCGACTGACTGACCATGGGTTCTCAGAGTTACTCAATATTGTGCTTTTATTTCCCCCACTGCTTGAATTAGTTTGTCTTTGTTTTATTAGAATAAGCACTCATGTTTCTAACCATTAGGAAAATCTTGAATTACTTTGGTACCTGGCTCACATGCACGTGCATCTGTGTGTGTGAGGGTGTGTGCGTATGTGTGCTCGCACGCCTGCCAGGTGTGGAGCAGAGCCTGTCACACTAACAAGTCCCCTGCCACCCTCCCCTTTGATTTTTCCCCACCTGGTGCTTACCACAGCAACATGTCTGACTGGCCATTTGAGTTATCTGAGAAGCTGTCAAAAGGCTGAGAAGATTTGGGAAGATTTCAAACGCCTAGCTGAGCCTGCTTTCTCAAGAATAATACTTCATGACACTTTTATTCTCTATCCCAGGCCTCAGATGTTTTATTTTATTTTTCACTGTAAAGTGGGAGCAACAAGAAGTCCTCAGACCAGTATACTTTGAAAGTATAAAAATCACAGACTGCAGCAGCTCTCTCTGAGTTGTAGACATTTATGGTTTCAGATAGTAAAGCGATTGATGAGTTGGTTTTACTATAAGCAACATAAAAATAAAACCTCAACTAAGGGCATATGGTTTTAGTCGTCCTACTGTGTGAATGTTAGCTTAATTCATATTTGGTTTTATTTGCTTATTTTATGCTAAAAGGTAGTGAAGTCACATGGTTTAAAGTCTAGAATAAATAGAAGAGCATGTCACCAGCCTGCCTCACACTCAACTTTTACCCACAAGTACCCGTTCTCTCCACCCTTATCCTCCAGACTCAGCCACTTTCTGTAACATTACCACTGTCAACATATAGGTGCATGGACCCTCTGGTCTCGTTTACATTTCAGCTCAACACAAACACATTTTCAGTTAAAATAGAGTCCATGTGCTGCATACCACACTTATACTCAGAACCAAGTGTTCTATTTATCTTATGTTCAGATCATCTGAGTGCCACATCCCCCATTCCTCCTGAAATGCTCACAACACGAAATGTACCGCCACCTCCCCTTATTGTCCGCTACTTCTTCTTTCCCAGGATGACAGCATTCTTTGTGTGAGTCTACACCTGCACCTCCTCTCACTGGCAATGCCATTGGCAGGCATGCTTCAGCACGAGGAAAGGCCATTTCTCATTCCTTTGCTTTATTTCACCAGCTGCACTCAGAGGTGAGTCCCCATCTTCTGTTCTTATAAATCATGTGGCAATGTGCCATCCCCTGTATCCACAATACTGTACATAGTGTCCTTGTAATAAAGGCATTTGTGGCAGAGGGGACATGCAGGTAGTTTCTGGTAGATAATGCAAACTCTTCACAATGGTCACAGAGAGCAAGCCACTCGGTGCAGAGGGCACGAACTTCTACCCATGCCCACCAGTGTTGATGTCCAGCCTTAGATTTGTTCCCTTTCCCTATTCCCTTCCCTTTTCATTTCCCCATTTTCCTTCCCCTCTTCCCTTCCTCCCTACTCCCTATCTGTAATCCCAGTGCTTGGGAGGCAGAGGCAGAAGAATTGAAACTCCATGGCCATCCTTACCTGTAGAGGGAGTTTAAGGCCAACATGAGCTGTGGGGAACACTACGTCAGTCTCCACTGTGAGGACCAATGAAAGGGTGGAGCGGGCGTTAATGTACCTCACTGGACCACAAATGTCCGTTTCTCCTCCCACTTTCTTAGCTTTTGCTATATATTCAACCTTATGCTACTACCTGCAAATAAAATCTTGGTATAGACTGGCCATTTCTGCTCTAGGCATACCTTTTTGTTTCTTGCCCTGTGTGACCTTCAGTGATGCAACAACAGTGTAGCAGTGCAGTGATGTCACTTAGTGTCACTTGCTATCCAATGCCCACCATTAGCTGTAAGCCTCAGTGCCCTAACCATAAGGAATGCCTTCTCTACCATGCACATTTGGGATTGTTAGCAATGTATTTGCTTTTCAATTAAGGCATTTCTGGCCGTGTTTGACTTTGTACTGCTTACCATTGCTTCTGTGAGCCTCATTTTATTCCCCTCTAGAATTATTTCTCTCTTGAGTTTTTAATTAAAAATACATGTGATTCTATTGATGTTCTATGTGCTGTATTAGTTAATTATAAATACTGCCTTTTATGACTGTTATCATGGCTCTCCCCCAAGATGTGAGCAGAGTCCCTGGTTGACTAGGTAGCTCTGCATAGCTACTTGTAATGATGTCTTCATCAGCCACACCTGCCCTGTGGTGGGCACCTTCTGTGTTGTGCGCTTCGGGTTCCCACGTACTTTCAGATCCACTTCAAACCATGACACTGTTACTGTCGCACAGAAAACAGAAGCCACCCAGCCCTTGAATTTATCACTTTGCTTTTCTGACTCTCAGTCTGTTCTGTGTTTCCATATTCCTCCATTCTCTGTTCCTGAAGAACTCTGGGTATTTCTTTCATTGTGTGTTTTACTGCCAATCAACCCTCCAGTCTCTGTGAGGGTCTTTTTTTCAAAGGACTGTTTGTAAAAGATTCTGTGTTTGAAAACGTTTTCTTTCAGTCTGTTAAAATTGTTATTTCATTCTCTTCACCGTTGGGTCATTTAAGTGGAAAATTTAGCTTTCAGCATAGTTCTTTGTTAGGTAATGTGCATTTTCCCTTGGACATTTTGAAAACATCTTTGTCTTTTTGCTTTAGCAGTTCTACCACGTACCAAAGGTACAAATGTGCTTTGCCTTTTCATTTGCCTGTGATTCATAATTTTTCCTTGGTCTTTGACTCTGGCCTTTTATCACTTTTGAAAATTCTCATCTATTAACTTTAAATCCTTCTGGGCCATAGACTCTCGAAGGTGCTTTAGCTACACACCCCATCTCCTTCAAGGTGCCCTTGTTTCCATGCTGTCCTAGTTTTACTTAATATGTATTTCTGTATTTCAGATGATAGTATTTTACTCATAGTATTCTTACTTATATTGTTAAAAGGCATTTGTGTATGTGCATGTGAGTGTGTCCATGTTCCCACAAGATTCCCTCATCTAAAAGCTGGTACTGGCCTTGGAAATTATCTCTGGGATGCAATTATCAATATGGAGGAGTCTAAAATAAAACCAAGATGAGAGAACATTATTATTGGTAAAATTAATATAATCTTGAAGCTTTTCTAATTAAATGCTTGAATTACGAAAGGATGTTTAAGTCTACTGGTCATCATTTTTTGTGATGCTTTAAAATTCTTTTCAGTGCTTTAAAAGCTGCACCTTCATCCCTCTTGGGTCAGAGACCTCATATATCGGGTTCATATAGGAAGTGAGCGCATGTCTCTGCCACGTAACTCTCACAGTAATAGCCCCTGTATCTCTCCACTGCTAAGGTGTGAGAAAGACCACACAGGAGACTGGAACAGTGTTGTCTTTTGCATATGAGCCTTTTTCAAAAAGGCCATAGCTGAGCAACCCAGAGGGCACTCCTAAGCACTGACATTGGCCCTGATACCCCATGCCATGAACACACCCTATAAAGCCAGTCTGTAATCTCCACATGTCCCCTGGTAGGCAGATATGAAATGCTTCTAAAATAGCTGGTCATCACATCTGCCTAATTGGAAACATTGCTTGGTGATTTTCTATGTCTAGCAACATGGCAGTCCTAGAGCAGTGAGCAGAAGCAATAGGAGGAGAGGAAGGACTAAAAGTTGCAGATATTGAGGACAGTAGAGTCCTATGCACAGCTGTTGCATTAGGCACAATGGAATCTTGATTTCAGAGTGACAGTCCCGACAGTAAGATGAGAGGTGGTAAGCAGCTCAGTGCTAATGACCACTGTGCCATGTGTGCTACACAGACTAAACCACATCTTCATTAGCTTACAAAGATTTTAAAGAGGAATTTCCAGTGACTCACCCTAGGCACTGAGTTAGACCCTCTGGAGATGGGTTCCAAGACTCTCCAATTTAGGAAGCCCACCAGGTGATTCTTATGCACAATAAACTCGAAAACAACTGACAGAGCTTAGAAGAAGACCACAAGACCACAGAGAACGTCTGTTGTTGGGGAGTGAGGCTGACTCATTCTTCCTCTGTTCAATCTTCAGTTGAGTTTTTGTAAATAATGTTGCTTTTGTTTACACTACAGCTTTTCGTTTTTGCTCCGTGTTCTGGGAATCCGTCTGCAGGAAAACCCTTGGATGTACTGTAGATGTATTTTGGAAGAAAATACTTGGCTGTGTTTATCCAAGTGAAATTAAAAAAGGCTGAAGACTGAGATGCCATGGAATGAAACAAAATTAACATTAACATTTATATTTAGGACCAAAACATGTACATGTGCTAGTGAACAAGAGACATTTTGGCGGTGTTTAATACATAGCTGAAGGTACCAGGAGTGAATCCAAGATCTTTGTACAAATTCACATTCATGACTACTAGGTAGGCATCACTATCGTCTCTACCATCCCCGGGCCCAGTTCCTTCAATCATCCCTACCATTTTCACAATCCCCATCCTCACCCTCAGCATCCCCACATCCTCACCCCACCCCCATCATCACGATTGTCATTGACATAAATATTTGCTCTGAATACTCCCTTGCAGGCACCTCCTCTTTACATTCTCAACAGTCTATGTGGCTTCAAGGTAGAGCTTCGTTCTCATAATGCAATCTTCCTAGTCCTTGTTCAATAGTTCAAGTTCAGTAAATATTCAGACTCTTCTGCTCAATTGGTTGTACTAGCTAGTTGGAAGTTATCCATGTATTTGGTTGTGAGCCTAGCCTTTAATGGCTGAGCCATCTCTCCAGCCCTGGAAGTTATTCATAATACCTCTCCCCATTGCCTCCCTATCTTCCAATAAACACTGTCTGGTCTGGTGAGTTATATTTATTGGCTCAGAAAACCATAAAGTCACTTAGAAGTGCAGAGGAGAAATTATTAGAAGGTAGGTAGCACCTCATGTGCAGACAGACTTGTTAGCACTCACTTTAAACACCTGATATTGTTTCAGGTAACAGAAAAGACAAGGAAATTGTGTTTCTTTATTGGCCACAAGAAATGGTTTGAGATAATTTTAGTAAATGACAGTGGGTGGCTTAGAGTGGCTCTTGGTGTACTCCTACTGGCCATTATAAACACTGCCTAGCAGCCCACTTTCCATGGGTCCTTCCATCCCCACAGGACAAAGCTTCATTCTATGAAAGCCCTCACTGCTGTGAGTGGGCAGGAACATATATAAAACACTTAATTGAATATGCAGCCTTTCTTCCAAAGTTTGTCTTCCAAAAAGATAGATTTATAGACTACATGCCTCTCTTAGTCTTTTTCTACCTAGATTCTTGTTTGTTTCCTGCATTTTCTATATAAAAGTGAGATTTGTCTCCTAGGCTCACTACAGTGAACATAGGGACAGATGACCCTGTTCTCCTTGTCAGTTAACGTGATAACGCTCTCTCCAGATGCACAGATACGGATAGAAGTTATTGGAAGAGCATCACATTGCCAAGTGTATTCATAAATACTTTCAAGACTGGAAACAAGTTGTTCCATATGACAATTTGACTCTCCATGTAACATGTCAGGGCTAATTGTAGTCATTTAAGTCATTAGAGAAGATGTCTCAGTTGTCCAGTTCTTCCACTTGCTTCTGCCTATGCACAGCTGTGTGCACACAACAACAACAACAACAACAACAACAACAACAGTAATAAATTTGCCCGAACATAAAATGTAAAATATATCAAAATTGATAAGTGGAATTAAGCAACGACAAATGAAACATCATTGTTGTATTTCAACTGTGGCTTTATTGACCAACATGTACAGAAACTCACCTCTCAGTGAAGAGCATCACCCAGTAAACTCACTTGCTGCTTTACCAAGTCTGTCTACTGTCACTCCCCAGTAGGTTTTTGGCTGCTCTCGCAGATTGACACTGGGCTGTTTCATCAGATGCATCGGATTCTCATCGGTTACAGGCACCTATGGAAATGTCAACTTGGGCTGAATTACTAGACATGTCATCACACAGACAGAGTTTGTGTTCTCCAACTGCCTATTTTATGTGTAGGTTGATGTCCATAGAATCTCTCATATACCATCTTAAGAAATCTGAACATCAGGCCAGGAGAGATGTCTCAGTGGTGAAGAGTGCTTGCTGATTTTGCTAAGGGCCTGAGTTCAGTTCCCAGAACCCACGTGGGACATCTCACAACTGCATCTTACACCATCTCCAGAGAATCAGAAACCTTTTGCTAAACTCTGTGGACAACTGCATGTGAGTGCAGTTACCCACTACCAGTCACACAGTACATATAACTTAAAAAGTAACTCCCCATCAAGCTGCATTTCTGTGTGAGCCATGCCATTCACAGTAAGGTAGTAGGAATCCATCTCCTGAAGTTGGAAGGCCTGAACACACCCACCATTATTTAGACCTGCTGGTGCTGTGCATAACCTCCACCAAAACCCTTGTTAAAAAGTGCCTTCATTTAGACTCCAAAAAACCAAATAACCCCATCAAAAAATGGGGAACAGAGCTAAACAGAATTCTCAACTGAGGAAATTCGCAGGGCTGAGAAACACCTAAAGAAATGCTCAACTTCCCTAGTCATCAGGGAAATGCAAATCAAAACAAGT
>CM052708.1:59330711-59345783 GCA_028551405.1 Uromys caudimaculatus | reverse complement strand
GGTGGGAGGAGGAATTACCTCACAGAGGCGGGGAGGGGGAGGGTATAGGGGGTTTCCAAAGAGGAGACCCAGAAAAGGGGAAACATTGGAAATGTAAATAAAGTATCAAAAATAAATAAATAAATAAATAAATTTTTTAAAAAGTGCCTTCATAAAGACAGAAGAGAAAACACCCTGGAAAAATAAAACAGAAGTTATACTTAAAATAATATTTAAACATTTGATTATCAGAAGTCTATTATTATGTACAGTTCTAGCTATAGCATGTATAGATTTCATCCTAGCAGGAAACACATGTCCTTGAAAGGGGACAGCCATTATTACCAAGCTTCTCAATGTTTCCTCAGAGTGACACCAACCTAGGAGAACAAACCTGAGAAGGGAAGGCCACCCTAGACAAGTCCCTGTTTACCATTTGATTCTATCATTCGCTGTCACAGCCCTTGGCATGCCTCACTTATTCTTCCATGAAATGGGGTCAAACAATCCATCAGGAATAACTTCTAACTCTGAAAAATGTCCGTTCCTCCTACAGTATAAAATTAAAGGGACCCTCTGCTCCCTTGTCCTAATTTTAATATTACTTGCACTGCTCTTATTTTTCTTGACCTAGGAGACCTAGACAATTGCAAACCTGCCAGCCCCATCCACATGACTCCTCATATAAAGCCATTATGATACCTTCATTTGCTTACACTGTCTTCTAGTTCTAAGGAGCGAGGTCGCAGTTTTGTTTCCACAGTCTCTATACTCTCAGCAGTTATTCCTGGGCTATTTATCAGAACCAGTGGTTCTCAACCTGTGGGTCGAGACAGCTTTGTGACAGTGTATGACTCTTTCACAGGGGTCACCTAAGACCATTGGAAAACACGAATAATTACAATATGATTCACAACGGTAGAAAATCCATAGCAATAAAATTAGCAATGAAAAGAATTTTACAGTTGGGGGTCATCACAGCATGAGGGACTGTATTAAAGGGTCACAGCATTGGGGAGATTGAGAACTACTACTCTAAACAATGAGGCATCAGATTCTGTCTATGAAGTCTCTAGTTATTCTGAATCCTAGTCGCTGCTCACTTCACATTCTATTAATCAGAGAACAAGGAGTTGAACATCTTTTCCTGATTATGAGACAAATAAGCCATTGATGGAGGATGACTTTCAGTAGGATTTCAATTCAAGGTAGCCATAGATTCCAAAACCTGGTGGTGATGGGAAAGGCTTCTTCTATATCTCAGCATTGGAATGAGATTTCATAAATTGAGGAAAGAGAAAGTTCAAGGTACCCTAGCAGTGATAATGGCTGCTCGGGTGACTGGTGGCTCAGTTCCTGACTTGAGCACTCTAACCTGGGCTAAGAGGAAGTTGGACTTCAAGCCCCTGTGTCCTCTAATGACAATGTAGATAGTTCAGTTCTGCTTATGTTTCCTGCAATCACACCTATGACTGCAAATGTAATGTCATTTTGAAGAAATAAGGTGACTTTAAGCTATGCCATCTAGACATTGGCCAACATCATTAAAGAAAACAGTCCAGGGTGATGAGGAAGGTAAGACTAGATGAGTCTGGGATCCAACCAGCAGCCTCCTGGTCCCTGTAGTTATATGGGCTTTGTCTACTGTGGGTGTATGGTCTCTATGCCCATTGCCACCTCATAGTCCTTGTGGGTGTATGGCCTCTGTGTCTATTGCAGCCTTATGGTCCCTGATGGTACCTGGTCTTTATGATTACTACAACCTCATGGTCCCTGTGGGTGAGCAGCCTCTATAACTACTGAAGCCCATGATCCCTGCAAGAGTAATGCCCCTGTGTCTACTGCCACCTTATGCTCCTTATGGGTGAATAGCCTCTATGTCTACTGCAGTCCCATGGTCCCTGTGGGTGCATGGCCCCTGTGACTTCTGCAGTCCTGTGGTCCCTGCAGGTGCATGGTCCTGTGTCTACTGCAGTCCTGTGGTCCCTGCGGGTGCATGATCCCTGCAGGTGCATGGCCCTGTGTCTACTGCGGCCTGATAGCTTCTGTGGGTAGTTGACTGCTCTGTCTATTATACGAGGAAAACCTTGGCTTTGCAGAGGTGTTGGAGAATGGGCTAGAATAGAGCATGGGGCATCCTTGGACAAATGGAAGCTCGTTCTACATGCTGCATAAGTGTTCGGCTTTTCTCAAGCTGTCGGAAGTCATAGAGTGTGTCAATACTGTAATTCAGTAGTGTTGGAAGTCCCCAGAAACCTGGGTAAAGTGGCATAAAGTTTTAGTTAGAATAAGTTAATGATGACGCATGAGGGATGATAAAACAAGGGGGTTCTGCATACAAAGGAGTTTATTTTATAATACGAGGTGGGAAAAAGAAATTCCAATTGGCAAACTGTGTATGAATGTCACTGGCATGTATTTAGTAAGACATCTGCAGCTAAAGTCATCTGTGTTAGGTTTTACAGTCTGAAATAAGTCCAGAGTTCCAAGCTAGAAAGGAGAGCTAGAGACACCAAACTTATTTATCAGGACATTGTTGTATCTTTGAAAGAAACAACTATAAAATGGATTTATTAAAAATCAGATATTTCATATGCAAAATGATAAAGGTTCAAAATGAAAACTGTAGTGGTAAGTGGCAGGTACACTGGGAAGCTTTTGCGCCCTTTACCTGTGGTGGATTACATAAGAATGGCGAGGCCACATCTAGCTGTTTTCCAGCGGATAAATCTGAAACAGTGTCCTGTTTCCCATCTCTCTCTTTAAAGTATGCAGTATAAACTTGTGTTAGTCAAACTTCCTTTCCATTGCCACAGAAACCACAGCACCGTCTGAGATGTCCCACATGGCAGCCACCAATAGCTTGCACATGGCTCCCAGCCCTGGAACTGCAGCTAGTGAGACCCAAAGACCCAGGATTTAACTGACTAATTTTCCTTTATATTTTAAAATGGTTTTTACTTAAATTGTTGAAAAACTCACATTCAGAGCAACATGGACATATAACTTTATTTCTAAAGCTATCACTATTATGTGACTTAAATAGTGGCGCTTTAATTACAGATGAACCTTGCGCACACCTTCCAGTTACTGTGGTACTTTTCCACGAGATAAGTCAACTTCTAATATGTGGTGGTAAACAAACACTGTGGTCTGAAGATACTGTGGAATAGGTATTTATTTACGTTTACAACTAGTTAAAGCAAAACTTGCATGACTTAGCAAAGACAAGAAAGACGAGGAGATAAAAAGGAAGTTACAAATGTAAAGGTAGGTTGGCCTCGAGGTTTTCAACAGCCTCTGTTTCTTTTTGCACACACAACTGTGTGTCTTGATTTCACCGAGTCAGCAAGAGCTGAAGGGAATTAGAGCTGGAAAGCAAAACAAGTTTGAGAGCATTTTCTAACATCTTA
This sequence comes from Uromys caudimaculatus, assembly GCA_028551405.1. Lineage (NCBI taxonomy): Eukaryota > Metazoa > Chordata > Mammalia > Rodentia > Muridae > Uromys > Uromys caudimaculatus. Next base: position 59,342,391 of record CM052708.1, on the reverse strand, counting down.
TGCTAGAGAAAATGTGCTAATGGGGATGATGCTGACACTGGGAGAGCCAATTTAAAAGGTAATCCATCCTGCCTGCCAGAAATACCTTCCTCATCCAGCACTAAGGCCTCCTACCCCCTTCCATGGAAATGCAGGAGCCATGGTGCAGGCTCAGTCTGGAGAATCTGATGTAAGGATGTGTGGTGACTAGGGTCTTTCTTGGGACTTACCTGCATCTTCATTGCTCAGGTCTGTGCTGAGACAAGCCTAAGCCACCTGGATGTCAGCATTTGATGAAGTTCTCCAGCTTCAGGAGGACATGGCATCTCTCAGAGCCTAGATAATGACCACCTTAATTTGGGTGCTCCATGGGAAGCAGAATCTTGTTAACTCCTTGCTGATGTTATCTTTGGACCACCTATTCTCTATCTAACTGTCTTGTGAATGGAAATGCTTGGGGAGGGTGTACACACACACACACACACACACACACACACACACACACACACGTACCTTGCCATCACTCTGTGTAATCAATAGTGATGCTAATGAATGGTAGGGCTAGATAATAGCAAGATACTGAAAGTTTTCACCCTTCCATAGCCTATAGTGTGTAGATTTTCTCTAAAAGGCAGAAGCTGTGAAATACCGTATTACATTGTATTGTGTTGCATTGTGTTGTATTGTACTGTAGTGTAGTGTACTGTATTGTATTCACAAAGCTTCTATCAATAAAGATTTAGTGCCTGTAATCCCAGTATTCTGAAGGCTGAGGCAAGAAAATTATGAGTTGAAGGCCAACCTGAGCTACATAGAGAACTCTAGGAAAACCGGGTCTATCAGACCTTGTCTCTATAAGCTAATAACTCAGTGTTAACTAGCTACCCAGTTAGACAGACAGACAGATGTGTAATTGAGAAAAGTAAAGGAAGAGAGACAGGTTTGAAAGACTGTCAAATTGCCAGGGCAACCTCCTTAATTAACTCTTTCAGCCAACTCTGGGAAGTTTATTTGTCTTTAGTTCCTTACAAAACCTTTCTGGGGAACCTATGAAATACTAAAAGGCCCATTAATGCAAGGTGGCTTTGTGATTTCTTAGTGAAGATACTGTTTCTCAGGACATCTTCCCTCATTACCTCTTTTCACACATGTGAATATTTCTAGTTCCTTCCAGATTCCCGAGTTTGTTTTAGATTTCAAGGCTTTAAAAACATTTTCAATGTCCCTCCCACCTTCTCAGGTTTTAACAAAATCATACATCAAAGAAATCACTCCTCTTACTATATTACATCTCCTTATAATCCATAGAGAAGAATTGGTACAGACGATGAAAATCTGGAGTCCAAATTTTGGGAAGCTCGCTAAGCCCAGTTAATCCCACCTCCGATGAAAGACATCTGTCTGCAAGCATGAGGAACATTTGCAGAGGCCTAATCTAAGGATCAAAAGGCCTTAAGACTCAGAGCTACAGTGAAAGACAAGGACAGAATTATTAAACATGACAGCGTTTCATCAGAATGATTATTTACTGTAGAACCCAAGGACTATAATGAAATTAAAATCCATCAACCCTTTTCATTTAACCACAGCAAAAAGCTGTCCCAGCAACAGGGAGCAATTGGCTTCTTTATTCATTATTATTTTTTTGCCTTTGAGTTATAATTGTCGATGACAATTGCATTCTTTCTATAAAGAGATTAGATATAAATTTTGCCACAGGAAGCCATTGTTATTGACTGACTCACTGGAACTTAATAGCTAATTTTTGTCAAAATATTCCATGTTTTCCCTCATACATAGAATTTTTACCTACACAAATATAAATTATTTATATTTATACATGTATGTAAAAATAGCAGAATTAGAGCAGGGAGGGGTGTTAGGAAAAGAAAGTTAGGGTCAAATATGAACAACCATATATATGCATAAAAATTCCATAATAAACCTCATTTTTTTCCATACAGTAATAATTGACAAAATGAATTCCCCTCTTCACATTATGAGAAAATTAGATGTACAATTAGAAAATGTTATAAAGACAAAAAGGTAAAGTTATTTCTACAATCTCATCACAACCAACAAAGATGCTCTTGCTTTGAAGACGGCATGTGGCTAAAGAAAACAGATAACTGTAAGAAGTGTGAGGAGGCTCTATTCCCGATGCCCACCTGTCCGGAGTGTGAGGACAATTCTGTATCTTCAATGCCCAGATGGATGCTGTAAATAGATCAAACCAATCCAACATCTACCTCTGACCTCCAGAAAGTAAACTAATAAAAAATGAGTTCTGCTCTCCTCCATTGCTGGTGGGATTGCAAACTTGTACAGCCACTGTGGAAATCAATCTGGTGGTTTCTTAGAAAATTGGAAATAGTTCTACCTAAAGACCCAGCTATACTACTCCTGGGCATATACGCAAAGGATGCTCCATTATGTTCATAGTAGCTTTATTCATAGTAGCAAGGAACTGGAAACAACCCAGATGTCCCTCAACCAAAGAATGGATACAGAAAATGTGGTACATCTACACAATGGAATACTATTCAGCTATTACAAACAAGGACATTATGAATTTGGCAGGCAAATGGATTGAACTAGAAAATATCATCTTGAGTACGTTAACCCAGACCCAAAAGGACATGCACAGTATGTACTCACTGATAAGTGGATATTAGCCATAAGTACAGAATACCCATGATACACTGCACAGACCCAAAGAAACTAAACAAGAAATAAGGCCCAAGCAAGAATGTTGAATTTCACATAGAAAGGGAAACAAAATAGTCATAGGAGGCAGAGGGAGGGAGGAAAATGGGTGAAGAAGGGAGGGGGAGGGGAACAGGGAGGTAGGATTAGGAGAGACAGGAGAGAGGCCCAGAGGCTTAGGAGAATGAATGGAAATCTGCAGCTGCCAGGAGTTGGGGGAAGGAGAATCTCTAGGAAGTCCCAGAGACCTGGGATACCGGAGGCTTCCAGATGCCACTGTGGGTGACCTTAGCCAAGATTTCTAACAGTGGGGACATGGAACCTGAAAAGGCCACCTCCTATAGCAAAACAAGGCCACAACTGGAGGGATAAGGACACCAATCCACCAACAAAACTTTTGACCCAAAACTTATCCTGTCTAAAAGAAATGCAAGGATGGAGCAGAGACTGAAGGAATGGACAACCAATATTCTGCCCAACCCGAAACCCATTCCACGGATAAGCACCAATCCCTGACATTACTAATGATGCTTTTCTATGCTTGCAAACAGGAGCCTGGCATAACTGTTGTCTGAGAGACTCTTTCCAGCAGAAGACTGAAATAGATGCAGATACTCACAGCAAACATTAGATGAAAGTGAGTGAGGTCCCAGATGGAGGAGTTGGAGAAGGAACTGAAGGAGCTGAGGGAGTTTGCAGCCCCATGGAGGGAGCAACAGTGTCAACTGGCCTGAAACCCCCCCCCCCCCCGTGCTCCTGGAGGCTGGACCACCAACCAAAGAATACACATCCAGGGACCCATGGCTCGGGCCACATATGTGGCAGAGGAGGGTCTTATTGGCCATCAGGGGGAGGAGAGGCCCTTGGGCCTGAGGGTGTTAGAGGCCCCAGTATAGGGGAATGTTAAGGTGGGAATACAGGAGTGGGTGGGTGAATATCCTCATAGAGGCAGGGGGAGGGGGAGAGGATAGGGGGTTTCCAAAGTGGAGACCTGGAAAGGGGGAAACATTTGAAATGTAAATAAAGTATCAAAAAAAAAAAAAGAAAAAGAAATATAAAAACAACAACAACAACAACAACAACAAAAACAAAAAGAAAAAAAAAAAAAGAAAGTAGGGGACAGTTATCAAAGAAATAGGGAAGAGACTTATGGCCCTGAAGTAGATGGGAACCCCACAGGAAGACCAAAAGAGTCAACAAATCTCCACCCCTGGGCACTCTCAGACAAAGGACATACACGTGCTGGATGACATGCAGTTCAGTCTCCATGGCTGCCTTTTCTGGCCTCAATGCGAAATGATGCACTAATCAGGATGAGACTTGATGTGCCAGGGTGGGGAGATACCCAGGGGGGTCCCCACTGTCTCAGAGAAGGGGAGAGGGTGGGAGAGAGACTCTGTGAGGAAAGGACCGGGAGGGGGAGCAGCATTTGGGATGTTAATTAACTAACTAATTAATTAATAAAAAAATGAGTTCTCTATAAAAAAAACTTTGAGTAATATTTTAGGCCAGGTATGGTGGCACATACCTTTGATCCCACACTTGGAAGGCAGAGGCTGGTGGATCTTGGTGAGTTCAAGGACAGCCTGATCTACAAAGCAAGTTTCAGGACAGCCATATTTTGAAATACCACATTAATTCAAAAAACTAAAAAAAAAAAAAAAAAGAGTAATATTTTATCCTTTCATAACAGAAAGAATATCCACATATTTACAACTGTAAGAGGCTTGAATTTGGCCTGATTTTGGCCAATGTACATATAAAGCTTACTTTATGTAGGGCTTTTAATCAAACACATTTTATCAAATATCTGTACCTCATAGTTTATAATGTGGATAAAAGATCAAAATATAGAAATTAAGAAGATTCATTAGAAGTTACAAAGTAACATATTCATCAAGATGTGGTTTTGCACTTAGTCATCAAACCATAAATATCCTAGTTTGTTTGCCTTATGCACGAGGCATACACTTAAAATAGTCCTTTGTATGCTGTCTTTACAAATAACTTACATTTAGCTATACCCTACATACAGGAGTGTACAGTTCCTCTAAATATCTTACTTGGTGAGATCTGAAAATGTTCACCCACTTACATGTGAAAAACACACTTCCTCGGGTAGGACAACGGACATTGCCATCCTTGCCAGAAGATTCTTGGTGTCTTCAGCAAGCAAGCTCTTGCCCTGGCCCTGCTCTCTGTTGCTATTGCTATATTCATTTGATCTGCTCCTGTACACAGAACCAAACAACAGCTCACCTTGGCTGTCTGTGGGGCTTTGTGTGTTCCGCATGCTATTGTCAACACTTGCGGTGGTGGATGTGTCCAGAGGCTGCTCCTTCTAACTGCTTAGTAGTGTTTCATGGTGCACTTCTAACCTGTGTCGTGATTCTCTGCCTGATGGTGTTGGCTTGTTTGAAGTCTGTGGCTGTTACTTATAGAGCCTCTATAAACATTCTTACAGAAATTACTTATTTAAAAGTGACATATGTCTCTTGGGTAATAATGGAGTGGGTGAAGATTCAGGCCACATTATGTCTATATATTAAATTCTGGCTCGAGATAAGCATAGCATTTCAGTTTCACAAGGAAGACAAATGCTACCTGTTTCTTCATCAGAAGGCACAGCTGTGGCCTTTCTAACTTCGGGTGTTGTTCTCGAATGACAGTGACATATAATGGTGTGGTTTTTGCAATTCCCTGTGAGGTATAACACTGAGTGCTCTTCCTACACACCCTGTCTTTTGCAGATGGATATAATCTTTTCAAGTTCTTTTGACTCTTTTAAAATTAATGGAGGCATTGCTTAATCATTTATGCCAAGTGAAATACATTGCCAAATATTGGGGGAAGACTGTTCAAGTGTATGAACTGGTCAGGTTCCCCATGCTATAGGCTTGCCTTTTATTGCTTTTAACTGTGTCTCTCGAGGAACAAGTGTCTTTTACCTTGAATAATAGATTAAATTTTATTTTGCTTTTATGATTTGTACTTTTTGTGCCATCACTGTGAAATCTTTGCTCACCCCCAAATTATTCTTTTTAAAAAGAAGACCTTGATCTTTTATCTTTAAAGCTTTAATCTTTTCTAGTTTAGTGTAATTTACAGTGTGATTTAACGTTTTTTATTTATACCAGTATCCAATTGTTTTAAAAAAAATTACAGTTTTTACTGAAAAGGCTGTCTTTTCTCTACTGAATGTGTCTGGGGGTTTCTCTCTCAACTATGGTTCTTGTGTTTATCCCTTGACGAGTTCTATTATGTCTTAATTGTAACAGTGTAACTAGAGCTTCACCTCCATCCCTGGGTAAGGAGACCTGACCACATTCCCAAAGAATGAAATAGAGACAGGAGAAAAGGATCCCAGAGCTGCAGCAGAGCCAGAGGAATGTGAAGCAGGGGTCCGAGAGAATGGAGGATTGACTGCCTCGTAGTGTGGCCCAGTGAGGTTTGAACTGAGGTGGCCACAAAGACTGTCTTCTGTCCATGAAGATGTGAGTGAGATGGGAAACTGCTGCCCCAACCCCTCAGGCCAACTGAGGAGAACACTTAGAACTATATTCTAATGTCTTCAGCTTCTGAGGAGTATTTTTAGTAAGACTACAAAATAATGGGTTTTATTATGAACTTTTCATGCATGTATTTCATTGTATGCAGCTCCTCCATCTCTCCCGTGCCTTTTTCATCTTCTTCACCTCATCTGACTGGCTGCTGCCTCCTTCCAAGTCATCCCCACTTTCTTCATCTCTTTCCATAAGTACATATACATAAGTATATGCACATGAACACATACATGTAATGTGCATGTGTGAATAGAAAACTCTAGAAAACACGATGTTTTGTTTCTTTCTCCTCACTATATTCTCTTGTCTTCCCCCATTGCTTTGGAATTTGCAGTTAGAGGCTATCCTGTGTGGCAGAAAACTTGGAATGGGTTGAGATAAGATATAGCCAACTGAATGTGTGACTATAGACTATAGAATAGATCTGGCTCTTTCCCCCGTGCCAGCTCCTCATCTACCCTAATAGCACACCTTGAAATCAGGTCATACTGTTAGCTAATTCTGTTATCTTAAGCGATTACATTGACTGGCCTATACTCCCTATATATGTATGACTAGCCAAAGCTTGCATTGGGATTACACTGAACTTATAGGTCAGTGATGCTGAGGAATACTTTCCAGTGTTAACATTATTTAAGAAGTTTTTAGAAAATTTCTATCCCACCCTTCATCTAAGGAATTAGAAAATCCAGATGTTGTATGGTTATCGCATGGATGACTTCTCCAAACAATTTTACTCAGCAAGATCATCCATTTCTCATTTAAATAGCTGAGTATCTTTTTTTAAAGGTTGAAAAATGCAGCACAACAAAAAGCCCACCATGACTTCTCACAATCTCTGCTGCATCTCTTACGGCTCTGTGTTGGAGACTGAATTGCCACCATGTTTTTAAACATCTAAGCAAATTCTTACAGCAGCTCTCATGGGAAGTGTTTGCTGGTGACAGAGCCACCAATCTTGTTTATCATCTGAAAGTCACTTTTCACAATTTCTGAAACAGTGGCACTACAGTTATGTTCATTCCTCAATAACTTCTTTTCTCTGCCTTGTGTGTCGCCTCATGATGTCAGAAGTTGTTTTATTCTACTTCAGTGGTGCTGAAATGTAGCCCCATTTATAAAGACAGTATTGAACCAACATCTGCCAAGGTCTGGATACACTGACACTGGTTATGATCCTGGGAGGATGGGTGACATTGGCTTTTCGTGAATGGAAATTAAGATGTTTCTAAATAGAGTATGATATGTTAGCTCATCCTTGCAAACAGAACTACTACATTTAAATGTGATAGTTCTGGAACTGATGAACTGATAAAAGCCAGTATCACACCAAAATTTACTGAGTCCTGAGTCCTTTTCCATAATATCTCTTTGTCCTGGTTAGTTTTAATTGTCAGTCTGACACAGTCTAGAATCATTTGGAAAGCGAGTCTCTGTGAAGAGTTATCTAGACCAGATTGGCCTATGAGCACGTCTAAGGGAGTAATCTTGATTACCTTAATTGGGGTGGGAAAACCTGCTCACTGTGTCACTGTGGGTGGCACTATTCTCTAGGCAGGGGATCTGGGGAAATAGGAGTGGGAACAGCAGGCTTCACACAAACACAAATGCATCTCTTGTTATCTGTTCTTGACTGTGGGTGTAATGCAATTATCTACTTTTAATTCATGCTGAACTGATTTCTCTGAAATGATAGATTATTACCCAAAACTGTGAGCTAAAATAAACCCATTTTCCCCTAAGTTATTATTTCAGGGTATTTTATCACAGTAACAGGAAAGAAATGAAGATATGAAGATATTTCTTTTTCCCTCAATCATAGCCAGATTATTAATTATACTGTATTAACAATGTATCTAAATTTTAATTAATTAATAATCAAGTTCTATTTTGTATCTTGCCATCAGAAGAGTCCAATGATTTATTTAACTAGAAAATTTTATATTGTCAAAATTACTTTTGTGTGAATGATACTGTCTTAGTTAGATTTATGTTTCTATGATAAGCAGTATGACTACAAGAAACTTGGGGACAAAGGTCTTACTTCACCTGACTGTTTATGAAGGGAAATTTATGAAGGGAAATTAGGACAGGAAGTTAGGGCAGGAAACTGGAAGCAGGGGTTGAAGCAGATGCTGTGGAGGAAAGTGCATTACTGTCTTGTTTCTTCTGGCTCACTTAGCTTGCTTTCTTATACAATCTATGGTCAATACACTCACTAAATAAGAATGTGCCCTATAGACTTGCCTATAGGCAATCCAATGGAAGCATTTTCTCAACTGAGGTTCATCTTCCCAGATAATTAGTCTGTGTAAAATTCACAACTAACCAACCAAGTAAACACAACAACCAGGACAATTGACACAAAATGCACAGCCCCTCCTTTCTTGCTTATCTCCAAGATCTCATATTAGGATAAGTATCACAACAGAATGTCACACAAATAACATTCAAGGTCCCATAGTCTTTGAATATTTCAACACCTAAAAGTTCAGAGTATCTTTAAAATATTCTGAGGCTCTTGGCCTGTTCAGTTGGCTTACTTAAACAATCCAGGCACACCTGTTCAGGGGTGGTATCACCCATAGTGGGCTGGCCTCTCCCACATCAATCATTAATCAAGAAAATGCCTCTATAGACTTGCCTAGGAACCAATCTAATGGAGGCATTTTTCTCAACCAAGGTTTCCTTTTCCAAGATAATTCCAGCTTGTGTCAAGTTGAGCAAAACCAACAGCACAGTCACTGTTGAAATGTTATGCAATGTGTGTAGTGGTAGAGCTTATTGTGTATAAAGTGATGTGATAGCAGCCATCACCAAACGTTCTCTGATATTTTTAAATTTTGGCCAAGAAGAGAGTCATTAAAGCATTAAGCACTTTCTCATGTTTCTCAGCCTAAACATCCTTTGGTTGATAATAAAAGTGTAGCAATGTGCATTGTGGAATGCCATTCATCTGTGAAAATAGGAAATCATGAAACCTGTAGATGAAGGATGGACCTAGGAAAGGTCCCAGTGTGTGAGGTAAGCAAGAGCCAGGTGGACAAACACCACATGTTCTCTCTCATCTGCAGTTCCCAGGGCTAACTTTTCAGGTATGAGTACATATCATGGAGTAATGATGGGAACCAAGATAGTTAAAGGAGGACCATGGGAGGAAATGGGAGAGAAGTAGCAGAGGACAAATGATTTGAAGGGAAAATAGGGAAATGGGGCAGCTTTAAATAGGGAGTAGGAGGGAGATAAATACAGAAGATAAAGGGAGGAGGGGAAAATACCAGTTAGAATGTCCAAAAAAGCCACAGGGACGCATATTGTTCTTTAGTTACCTAAAATTAAATATAATACTTTATTATATGTATGTACATATATGTTTATATTAAATCTTCCCATTTAGGCTGATGGTGCACCCACTAAGAGCCATAGAGTATCTAACAGCATTCCAATATCAGACACGAGAATTCTCCTTTTGAGTTATTAATCATGGTTGTCTATGATGCTTCCAAGCTATTGCCCTTGATCACTGTCAGAGGTGTAAGGCAAGTCCCTGTCTCTGGAAACCATGCACTCCTGGGAACACAGGAAACATAGGACCTGAAGTGGATCTGACCTGAAGATATCTTCCCTGAGGATTAGCTTTTATAATATCAGAATGTTCTATGCAAGCTTCTAAAGATAGGGGACAACCAAGAAGTTATCTGTTACATCTATGAACAACAACAATGACCAGCATTGCACAATCACATTGAAGATGCAATGATGGCACACATGCCCTTGTGGTCACCAGTGTCCAACACTGGTCTTAAGACTCACTCAACAGGAGGGAAAACATGCCTGGCACTGGAAACCTGGCCAACTATCCAGGCTTGGTGAAATCACTGATATCAGAGGAGAGCTATAATAGCCAATTTACTAAAGCAGCACAACTCTTAAGTAAATTCTAAATATTTATCCTTATACTTACAGATTAGTGCAGTTCTCACATGTGGTGCTTTGAATATGCTTGGCCCATGGGGAGTGGCACTATTAGGAGGTGTGGCCTTGTTGGAGGAGGTGTGACCTTGTTGGAGGAAGTGTGTCACTGTGTGGTGGGCTTCAAGGTCTTCTCCCATGCTTAAGCTCTGCCCAGTGCAGAACAGAGCTTCCTCCTGGATGCCTGAGGATGCCAGTCTCTCCTGGTTGCCTTTAAATCAAGATGCAGAACTCTCAGCTCCTTCTCCAATACCACGTCTGCCTGCATGTTGCCATGTTCCTGTTATGAAGATATGGACTAAACCTCTGAATCTGTAAGCCAGCCTCAACTCAATGTTTGTCTTTATAAGAGTAGCCTTGTCACAGTGTATCTTCACAGCAATGGAAACCCTAGCTAAGACATCACCAATGATCAAAGAAGCTTCTCCTTATAACAGATGTAGACCACTATAGAAAATCACAACCAATGAAAATGCAGAGAAACATCCACAGCACGATTCCTGAACCTAAAGCTCAGGGGTCATTGCAGAAGAGATGGAGGGACTGTAGGAGGCAGAGGAACAGGAGGTTTGCTGTGAGACTGTGTCTCCTAGAAATGTCAGAGAGGCTACACTCATGAAGTCTCATCAGTGTGGCTTCCCAAACAATTCCTGAATGGTGACACCAAGAGATGTACTAATGTGGAAGGGGGAAGTGGGGCCCCAGCAATAGACAAAGACTCTGGGCACGTAAGGAATGCTGAGAAGGCAAGAAATGGTTTTCCACAGAGAAATGACTTGTGGGGACTATGAAGGTTGTTTTTATGTATTCAGGAATGTGTGTGTGTGTGTGTGTGTGTGTGTGTGTGTAATATATATACAATAAATATACATATGGAATATATATATAGTAAATATATATGTATATTTGGCATAAAATGTATGAAGAACTAAGAAATAGAGGCCGTGAACTTGAGAGAAAGAAGAGGAGGAAGAAGAGTGGGAAATATTGTAATTATATTAAAAAACAAGATGGAAAGCACCTAATGGACAACAGTGGAGGGCAAACTCTGGTCTCTAAATGCACCTGCACACACATGTACCTGCAGACACACATGCACCTGCATACACACATGCACCTGTACACACACATGCACCTGTACACTCACATGCACCTGCACATACACATGCACCTGTACGCACACATGCACCTGCACACACATGCACCCGCACACACATGCACCTGCACACACATGCACCTGCACACACATGCGCCTGTACACACACATGCACCTGCACACACATGCGCCTGTACACACACATGCACCTGCACACACACATGCACCTGCATACACAATGCACCTGTACACACACATGCACCTGTACACTCACATGCACCTGCACATACACATGCACCTGTACGCACACATGCACTTGCACACACATGCACCCGCACACACATGCACCTGCACACACATGCAC
>CM052708.1:59318745-59330211 GCA_028551405.1 Uromys caudimaculatus | reverse complement strand
GAAGCTGCTGGCGGTCAGTCTCTGTGGTCTGGTGAGCTGTGGGGCGTGTCTTTGGCCCTCCACTGGGTCTTGCAATCTCCGGCGAGGGATCTTTGTCCCGGCGCTGATCCTCCCTTCCCCCTCTTAATTAATCATCTTATTCTAGTTTTTCCTTTATTTCTTTATAAGATGATATTCTATTCTCCCTTTTTTGGAGATCCTCTACTCCCCCAAGTCCCTTATTAGCTACCTATCCTCTGGGTTATTCTGCTTGAAATACACAAATCCAAAGTCTAAAAGCTAACCTCTACATACAAGACAAAGCCTCTTTTAGGGGTTTCTTCGCTAAGGATAATTGTTTCTAGCCCCATCCATTTACCTAAAATTTTCATTTTTCTTAACATACAACTAATACTCCTTTATATAAATATACCACATTTTCATTATCCAGTTATCACTTCTTAGACATCTAGATGGTTTAAATTTTCTGGCTATTATGAATAGAGCAGCAATGAACATGCATGAATAGGTATGTCTGTAGTCATATGTAGAGCCCTTTGGATATATGCCCAAGAGTATTATAGCTGGATCTTGCGGTAGGTTGATTTTAAGCTTTTTGAGGAACCTCCATAGTGGCTGTACCAGTTTTCACCCACACCAGCAATGAATAAGTGTTCCCCTTTCCCTGCGTGTCCCCCTTTTTCCTAGCCAACATGCTCCGTCATTTGCTTTATTGATCTTGGCCATTCTTACTGGGATAAGATGGAATCTCAATGTAGTTTTAATTTGCATATCCCTAATGACTACAGATATTGAACACTGAAATATTTCTTAGCCATTTGTGCCTCATCTTTTAGAATTCTCTATTTAGTTCTATATCCCATTTTTAATTTGGGTTGTTTTATTGATTTTTTTAGTTCTTTGTATATTATAGATACTAACATACTGTCAGATATATAATTTGTGAAGATTTTTCCCATTCTATAGGCTGCTATTGTGCTGTGTAGAAATGTTTCAGCTTCATGTGATCCCACTTATTGTTGGTCTTAATGCCTGTGCTATCAGTGTCCTGGTCAGGAAGTCTCCTTTTGTGCCAATGAGTTCAAGTCCATCCCCCACTTTCTTTTCTATCAGATTCACTGTGTCTGGTCTTATGCTGAGGTCCTTGATCCATTTGGAGTTGAGTTTTCTGCATGGTGGTAGATACGGTAAGAGATGCCATCATTTCTCCCTTGTCTATTTTTTGCCTCCTTGTAAAATCAGTGCCCATAGGTGTGTGGAATGATGTCTGAGTCTTCAATCCTATTTCATTAATCAGTGTGTCTAGTTTGCTATGCCAATACGATGATGGTTTTATTACTATAGCTCTGTGATTCAATTTGAGATCAGGGACACTGATACCTCCTGCAAAACTTTTATTATTCAGAGTTGTTTTAGGTAGTCTGGGGTGTGTTTCCATTTGAAGTTGAATTTTTTTTTTTATTTCTGCAAAGAATGATGATGGATTCTCATGGAGACTGCACTGACTCTGTAGATTGCTTTTGGAAGGACGGCCTTTCTCATCACATTAATCCTCTGAGCATGAAAGACCTTTCCAACTCCAATGTCTTCTTCAATTTCTTTTTTCAATACCTTGAAGTTTTTTATTATACAAGTCTTTCACTTGCTTAGTTAGGGTTCCCCCAACATATTTTTGAGGTTACTGTGAAAGGCAATGTTTCCCTGATTTCTTTCTCTGTCATTTATCTGTAGGAAGACTGCTGATTTTTGTGTATTAGTTCTATATCTTGTTACTTTGTGGAAAGTATTATCATCTGTAGAAGTTTCCTGGGGAGCCTTTAGGGTCTTTTAGATTTAAAAGAAATCCTATCATCTGAAGAAAAAAATGGTACTTTGACTTTTCCTTTCTATTAGTAGCTCCTTGATCTCCTCTAGTTGTCTTATTGCTCTAGCTGAGACTGCAAGGACAATATTGAATAAACATGGAGAGTGGACACCCTTAGCTTGTTTTTTTTTTTTTTAATTTTAGTGAAAATGCTTTCAGTATCTCTCAGTTTAGGATGATGTCATGTGTGGGCTCATTGTAAACTACCTTTATTATGTTAAGGTATGTCCCTTGTATCCCTAGTCTCTCCAAGACTTTAAATTTGAGTTTAAAGTTCAATCCTTTTCACACCAATAAGCATCCTATTGCCACACAGGGGTAGTAAATTGCTTGAATTAACCATCAATCCCATAGGTTTTCCAGATTTTGTAGCCTCACATTCATGGATACTTTGTCCTAATGAACAGAAGATTTATTCTCCCTTCTCCTGAGATCTCCCTTCATGTTGTTGGTGGGAACACAGGTGAAACACACCTTCGGTTTATCCCATCAGAAAACACATCTGGTTTGAACTCCAAGCTTGCTTTGCTGCTGAGTGGAGCCACCATCATTTTCTGTCCCCAGAGACCCTACCTTTTCTGGCTTTACATCTAGCTGCCTCTGCCTACTTTTTGGTCTCATCTGTACACACACCCCTCTCTGTCCTCTTCCCTATGCTCATCCTCTTCCCTTTAGTGTCTTATGGGTACCATTCTGTTCTTCTATCACTTGCATCCCTACACAGGGCTGGGCTACTCTGCCATGTCATCCTCCAGCCTGATGCCTAACCATACCGTGGGTCCACCTCAGTATCATGCCTTCAGCGAAGCTCACTCTAGTCAGTTTGTAAAGCATGTTCCTTCCTGACACTTATGTCCCAGCCACTATGTACCAAAAAATATTGTTATCTTCACGACTGCCAGAAGTATTTTTTTGTTTTGGGTTCGTTTGGTTTGGTTTTTCAGCTCCCTCCAATAGAAAACAAGTTCCATGCAAACATCTTTTTGAGCCACATGGCAGCTCTACCATCTCTTAACATTGTCTGGACCATAGTCTACTTACATTGAAAAAAAATCAGTGATGAAGCACCAATTTGGTCATCCCCAGATGGCTTTCTTTATGATACTAGCTCAGGGGCCATTTAGTGCTGAGTAAATCCTAGAAATCAGGAGTTAAAATCACCACCGTCCATAAGAAAGCCAAAGCAGGGTACATTACATAATGGATAGAAAATGTCCCCCATCGTCTCATGGGCTTGAACACTTGTTTATGGCATTTTGGATGAAATTGAAGTGTCTTTAATGTGCCTATGTCAGAAACATAGGTGACCACATTTGTATCTTTCCCAATCAGAGTGTATTGAACAACATAAAGTCATAAGGAATGGTTATAGCAAGGCAACTATTTTCTAGATGGCCCCATTCTCCTGGTGATGGTGGCTGGGGCTAGCATAGGTCCTTCTGTTCTAATCTTAAATACTAATTAGATATTAACTCTCAGCATTGCAAATTATACATCACATACAATGTGTGTGCATGTGTAAGTGAATGTGATTGTGTATTTGCATGTTTGTGTATGCATGTGTGTGAATATGAGTGTGTGTGTGTGTGTCTACATATAAGTTACAGAGTGAATACAAAAAGCTAAAAAAAAAAAAAGTTTCAAAACAGTGAGAAGCCAAAGGTGGAAACTAGGAGAGATGAGCTTGCAGGGAGGAAGCCACTGTAAGTCACAAGTTTGAGAGGGAAGCTGAAGAATTGAGTCCAGATGGGCAACAGACAACAGTTTAACATACTGCATAGACAGCAGGGATGGAGCCGAGCTGAGGATCAGAGGTCACTGCGATAGGCCCTTGACGTGCGCACTGGGTTGGTAGTGGCCATCAACACCACAATGCTAGGAGTCCACCACTGCATGGAATCCAGATGTGTTAGACCCTTTCCTGGATTTGCTCTGTCCAATAAATTTTTGGTTCTGTCGTCCTTGGTAAGGTGTTATTACAGGTATGTATACTTACAGTCCCAATTTACCCTGATAAATTTATGAAGTAGTACTGTGGTAGTTTGAATATGCTTGGTCCAGGGAGTGGCACTATTTGGAGGTATGGCAATGTTGGAGTGGGTGTGGCCTTGTTGGAGGAAGTGTATCACTGTAGGTGTGAGTTTGAGAGCTTCTAGCAGCCTGAGGATGCCAGTTTTCTGTTTGCCTTCTGAACAAGATGTTGAACTCTCAGGTCCTCCTGTACCATGCCTGCTTGGGTACTGCCATGCTCATGCCTTGATGATAATGGGCTGAACCTCTGAACCCATAAGCCAGCCCCAATTAAATGTTGTCTTTATAAGAGTTGCCTTGGGATAGGATCAGAGGTGAGGAGGACACATCTGTCCCAACACCGGGAGTAACTGGAACCAGTGGGATCCAGGGACACAGGAACCCCGCCAGACTAGTGGTATGGGTTCCTTCCGGTCTGGGCCTGTGCCCTGAGCAGACCTTGGGTGCAAACTCCTCAGCCAATCTCACAACACACAGAGGTAGCTCAACAGCCAGGTGCTCTAACATGCCTAAGATCACAGGATCACAGGATTCCAGGACCTTGGTCACACCAGGATCTCAGGATCACAGGATCCCAGAGTCACAGGATCCCAGAGACAGCTGGTCTCTGAGGAGTTCTGACACAACAAGGATCACAGGAAGGACAGGCTACAGTCAGATAAAGGGAGGGCAGGTAGCACTAGAGATAACCAGATGGCAGGAGGCAGGCACAAGAACATAAGCATTAGAAACCAAGGTTACCCAGCATCATCAGAACCCAATTCTCCCATCATAGCAAATCCTGGAGACGCCATCACACCAGGAAAGCAAGATTTGGATCTAAAATCACTTCTCATGATTATGATAGAGGACTTTTAAAAGGTCATAAATAACTCCCTTAAGGAAATACAGGAGAACACAGGTAAACAGCTAGAAGTCCTTAAAGAGGAAACACAAAAATACCTTAAAGAATTGCAGAAAAACACAACCAAACAGGTGAAGGAATTGAATAAAACCATCCAGGATCTAAAAATAGAAACAAAAACAGAAAGAAATCACAAAGGGAGACAACCAGGGAATTGAAAACCTAGGAAAAAGATCAGGAGTCAGAGATGCGAGCATCACCAACAGAATACAAAAGATAGAAGGGAGAATCTCAGATGCAGAAGATGCCACAGAAAATATTGACACAACAGTCAAAGAAAATGCAAAGTGCAAAAAGCTCCTAACACAAAACATCCAGGAAATCCAGGACACAATGAGAAGATCAAACCTAAGGATAAAAGGTATAGAAGAGAGCAAAGATTCACAAATTAAAGGGCCAGTAAATATCTTCAACAAAATTATAGAAGAAAACTTTCCTAATCTAAAGAAAAAGATGTCCATGAACATACAGGAAGCCTACAGAATTCTATATAGACTGGACTAGAAAAGAAATTCCTTCCGTCACATAATAATCAAAACACCAAATACACTAAACAAAGAAAGAATATTAAAAGCAGAAAGGGAAAAAGGTCAAGTAACATATAAAGGCAGACCTATCAGAATTACACCAGACTTCTCACCAGAGACTATGAAAGCTAGAAGATCCTGGGCAGATGTCATTCAGACCCTAAGAGAACACGAATGCCAGCTCAGGCTACTATACACAGCACAACTCTCAATTACCATAGATGGAGGAAACAAGATATTCCATGACAAAACCAAATTTACACAATATCTTTCTACAAACCCAGCCCTACAAAGGATAATAGATGGAAAACACCAACACAAGGAGGGAAACTACACCCTAGAAAAAGCAAGAAAGTAATCTTCTTTCAACAAACGCAAAAGAAGATAGCCACACAAACATAAAAATAACATCAAAAATAACAGGAAGCAACAATAACTTTTACTTAGTATCTCTTAACATCAATGGACTCAATTCCCCAGTAAAAATCCATAGACTAAGAGAATGGATATGTAAACAGGACCCAGCATTTTGCTGCATAGAGGAAATGCACTTTCATTACAGACAGACACTACCTCAGAGTAAAAGGTTGGAAAACAATTTTCCAAGCAAATGGTCCCAAGAAACAAGCTGGGGTAGCCATTCTAGTATCAAATAAAATCAACTGTCAACCAAAAGTTATCAAAAAAGATAAGGAAGGACACTTCCTGCTGATCAAATAGAAATATTTAAGGGGTAACTTCAGCAAGTGTTATAGGTATCTGATGAATCTCAGTGTAATGGCCTTGGGAAACACAAAGGAATGGTGTTCTTTGCTCAGAGTGAAGCTAACGTATCTTTAAGGGAGAACATTAGAGGTATTTGAATTTTATGGTTACATTAGGGAGATGAGTCCTATATATTTTAGAAAACTAATATTTATTTTCTCTAAATTTAGTCAGGAGTTGTCAGCTTATTTCTAGTTGAGTGTGACAATAGTAAAGTTTTCAAAACCTACTGAAAACAAGTAACATTTAACATGTGAGTTATGAGATTAGCTTGTGTGCTATTTTGACTGAAGTCAGCTTTCCTTTGTCATTTCAAAGGAGAAAAATGAATGGCCTATAAAACTGTAAGAGTTGATCTGTCAGAAATAATTTCTAATTGCATAATGTTTTTACAAATTGGTTTAATTTATTTTAATCACATTTATAATGTGAAATTATAAGATGATGATAATGCTGGCTTCTAAAGTTTTAGCCTATAAAATAGCATTTTAATTATTATAGAAATGTTTACAAGTAATTTCATAATTTGTTACTTCTGTATTTAATTTTGACATGTTTCTCATAATTCACCATTGTATATAATACTGTGATAGATATCCCACAGTACATACATATTTCTGTCAACATAAATTCCTAGAAATCAGTTTACTAGATAAAATTTTATGCACAATTTAAAAAAATAGATAAGCTTACCAACCTTATTCATAACTTCAACTCTTCCCATTGATACTCTGTACTCATAAAGACAACTGAGAGTTTACCAACCTTTGGCTAGAGAGTATCAATCTGTAAAAAGTTGTCAACAGGAATGTAATTATCATTAGAATGCAGTAAGTAAAAAAATTAAGTATTTTATGTTTAATAGATTATATTCTAACCTTAGACAATTAGATGAAGAAAAAACTTTCACAATAAGCTGAGATCTAGTTCAAAGATCACTGACTTTGACTGTTTTTTGTTGTTGCTCTGGGTTTTTTTGTTTGGTTGTTCTTTTTAGTTTTGGTTTGGGTTTTGTTTTCGCTAAATCTAATGGATAGTTTTCACCTGAACTCAATAAAGCTACTCTTAAAAGAAAAAAGAAAAGAAAAGAAGAGAAAAGAAAAGGAAAAGAAAAGAAAACTCTCAGTGCAGTCTGGAGAGATGGCTCAATGCTAAGAGTACTGGCTGCTCTTCCAGAGGTCCTGAGTTCAATTCCCAGCAACCACATAGTGGCTCACAATCATCTGTAATGGGTTCTGATGCCCTCTTCTGGTGTGTCTGAAGTGTACTCATATACATTAAATAAATTAAAAAAAAAAAAAAGAGTCACCTTTGTCATGATGTCTGTTCACAGCAGTAAAATCATAACTAAAACAACCACCCTTTCAACTTCCAAGAGTTAAGACAGTATCCACAAATAAGAATTATAGAAATGTATATGCTAAGGACAAAGCATTTCAAAGAATTGGATCTAGCCACTCCACATGAAGTTATGGCTATAAAATCTGGGAGGGGGGAATACACATTAAAATTAAAAGCATTAAAAATCCTCCCTTAAATGATCCAAATATGAAATAAAATATTTCAAAGAATACAAATAACTGTAGATAATGGGAGGAATATATAGTCAATCTAGTTTTAAAATAATATAATTTGTATTTTGTGAAATATGTGTCTCCTTTATCTACTAACTTCACAATGCCAGTGTTCTTGATCATTTTAATGTTAGGTATAACATTCCTATTGTGTGTCACATGTTATGTCTGATTCAAAGAATCAACACAAATCAGACCAGGATCATGACAATTAATTTGATATGACCCAGAACTTCTTAATGGCCTTACTATTAAAAAATAGTTTTTAAAAAACGGACAATAAAAACATTAAAAATAGCCTTACTAAGCTATTCCTTAATCCTGAAACAGAGTTTATGTCTACTAGGCCTTATCTACATCAGATTCTAGGAGGCCTTTCCTGTTAACATGGGACATGAAGCATATTTAATAAGTGATACATGCCCCCACTTATATGCACAAAAATGTGATGCTTGGTCAACACAGAAAACTGTAAACAAATCTTCCCAGAAAACATACACCTTATACTGGGCCATCAACAAGGCTGTCCTAGTTATCTGTTGTGAAAAGACACCATGACCAGGGCAACTCTTCCAAAAGAAAGCATTTAACTAGGACCCACAGGACTCAAGGACATGCTGAACACAGGCATGGCAAAGTCCACCAGTAGGCCCAGTGTTGAGAAGAAAAGAAGAAAGAAACATAGATCTCTAAAACTTATTGGCCAGACAATACAGTCAAAAAGATGATCTCTGGGTTCAGTCAGAGGTCCTGTATCAAATAATAAGATGGAGTGGTCCTATCAGATGAGGGTCAACAATGAAAATATCAAGGAGTTAAGGTTATACTCAAGAAGAGAAGCATCAATGCAAAGAATGGCCAAACCACAGACTCTATCACTGCCAATGACTGGAAATTCTTAAAGATTTCTGTGCCAAATGTGTGAACACTTCACACATTAAAGCAGAAAGCAAAGTATTTCTTTGAGCTCTGTGTTGTCTGTGATCACTAGAAAAATCTTTGAAGAGGAAGAGTCACCTTGAACTTAATCTTATGGATAAGCAGAAGTTTGGGGGGATCTTAAGGAAAACAAGGAGAATCCAGGAGTACAATAACAGTGTGGTCAATTAGCTGTGTGACATGGGAAGAAGTGCTCATGGAACAGTTCAACCACCATGAATTGAAGGAAGGAAGGAATTGATAGAAAGGACATTCAATAGCTTAGCAGTCACCTTATATGGCCAGCAAATGAATTACAGCCTGATTTTACAGTCCATCACATCCCAAGAGCTGTGCAATGAATAGAAATGAAAAGATGTGTTCCACTCTTCTTTGCTTTTAGCTTGCTTTCTTGTTTATTTGTTTGTTTGTAAAGGCTTTTGTATTTATATATGTCAAAAAAATGTTGTATGTCATCAGAACATTGTGAGGTCACAATTACTACTATTGTATTTGTAGTTTCCAATCCAGTAAAGAACAAAAATACTCAAAAAATAACAAGATTAGATGGAGAGTAATCAAGAAAGATGCCTGACCAACCTGTCCTATACACACATGCAACATGTGTGTGCTAAAAAGCATGCACACATATGTACAGAAACATGCAACATATGCCGCACACAAAGAGAGAGACAAGAGAGAGACAGAGACAGACAGAGATAGAGAGGAAGAAAAGTCAGAATAAATAGATAAGAAACACCATCAACAAAAGGGCTCATAATACTACTAGGGACCTGTTTCTAGAAGTAGGAAGAATTTGCCTGCTGAACACACACAAGTACAGGTGGTGGTGATTGCAATTTGGAGATGAAATTGTAGTTTTCTTTTCAGTTGTCACCACTACAAATCCTTTTATTTTCACCTTGATTACAAATGCCTCAACATCCATGTGAGACAATTACGGAAACTCTTCACTCTACCCAGCCCAAGGCTGTAAATTGACAGCATATGCCAGAAGTGTGTGTGCCAATCTTAACAACTTGTCAGATGACTCTGATGACTCCAGGGACTTTAAAACTGATCTCAGTACATTGGAAAAAAAACTTTTTGTTGCCAGTTCCTAACATATTAGCTGCACAAATATATTTTTATCATACTGTAACTTACACATTAAAGTATGAATGATTGCAAGATAGATAAATCCTTAGCCAGACTAACCAGAATGCACACAGTATCCAAATTAACAAAATCAGAAATGAAAAGGGAGATAAAACAACAGAAACTGAGGAGATTCAAAAAAATCATCAGATCCTACTACAAAAGTCCATATTCAACAAAACTGGAAAATCTGGATGAAATGGACAATTTTCTAGACAGATACCAGGTACCAAAGTTAAATCAGGATCAGATAAACCATCTAAAGTCCCATAACCCCTAAAGAAATAGAAGCAGTCATTAAAAGTATCCCAACCAAAAAAAAAGCCCAGGACCAGATAGATGGGTTTAGTGCAGAATTCTATCAGACCTTCAAAGAAGACCTAATACCTATACTCTTCAAACTATTCCACAAAATAGAAACAGAAGGAACACTACCAAATTTATTCTATGAAGCCACAGTTACGCTGATAGCAAAACTACAAAAAGACCCAACAAAGAAAGAGAACTTCAGACCAATTTCCCTTATGAATATCAATGCAAAAATATTCAATAAAATTCTCGCAAACCGAATCCAAGACACATCAAAATGATCATTCACCACGATCAAGTAGGCTTCATCCCAGGGATTCAGGGATGGTCAATATACGGAAATCCATCAACATAATCCACTACATACATAAACTCAAAGAAAAAAAACACATTAGATGCTGAAAAAGCATTTGACAAAATTCAACATCCTTTCATGTTAAAAGTCTTGGAAAGATCAGGAATTCAAGGCCCATACCTAAACATAGTAAAAACAATATACAGCCTCTTGAAAAAACTGTGCTAACTTATAACATAAGAATTATTGTTTTAAACTTGTAATGAACTTGTGGAGCTAGTGACAGATGATGAATGCTCAATTAGAACATTCTTAATGGAAACACATGTAAACATTTCTGCTGAAACTCCTTATTCGATTTATGATGAACTTTTGGGATGCAAATGTAGATTGCTGTCTGTCCACAGGTGAGGTAAAGTGAAATATAAGACTAGAGCCTGTGATTGGGCAATGGAAAAAGAAAGTGGGGCTAAGAGTTTTAGAGAAAGGGGACTGGGGACAGACAAGAGAGAAGACAGGGAGAAGATGGAGGAAGGAGTTGAACCTAATCCACATGGCTTGAAAGAGTCACAGATAGCTATGGATATCATAGGACAACAGAGTAATGTAGGGTACATTTGCCCCATCTAGGTGTACAGCTTGTGTTTATATCTATTGAGTTTTGAGTTTTTTGTGTGGGTATTTTTGGGGTTGAGAATTTACTGTTATAAATCTGACTGATAAATTATAAGCCTCAGGAGTGTTTTTATGTAGGGGGCTTAGGGTTTAGAGTCAGTCTTGGCAGACTAGCCACAGGGGGTAGATGACTGGGAATGTGAGTGGCAAGCGAACCACAGGAATTGGGCAGACCACTGCTTGGGGATAGCAGTGGGGGTGGGGAGACCAGCCAGCATTAGCATGGATTGTTTTTTAGTAATTACATGCTGCATGTAAAGATGCTTGGATGCCAAGGACCAGCCTCAGCTTGGAGAGGGGTTCTTGAGAGAAGGGGTGTTTGAAGAGCAGCATGGAAAAATAAGAAAAAGAAAGGAAGGAAGGAAGGAAGGAAGGAAGGAAGGAAGGAAGGAAGGAAGGAAGGAAGAAGAGAAGAGAGAGGAGAGGGGAGGGGGAGGGGAGGGGAG
>CM052708.1:59306634-59318645 GCA_028551405.1 Uromys caudimaculatus | reverse complement strand
GCCTTTTATTTACATCTAAATTCAGTCATTTAGTCCAGGTTCCCCTTTAATTATCCCACGAATCAGCATTCTGTGACCCAGGCCCCTGATTCTTAGAAAAAGACAGTAAGCTTTTTTTTTTTTTTTTTTGGGGGGGGGTTTTTAGAGACAGGGTTTCTCTGTGTATAGCCCTGGCTGTCCTGGAACTCACTGTGTAGACCAGGCTGGCCTTGAACTCAGAAATCTGCCTGCCTCTGCCTCCTGAGTGCTGGGATTAAAGGTGTGCGCCACCACTGCCCAGCAGCATTTTTTTTTTTTAACAATGCAAATGAATTCAGAGATCTGCCTGCCTTTGTTAGCACAAACAATAAATTTGGCTGGGTGGGATCCCATCCTGAAATTACCATTCCCACCACACCTGGGCCTAGACCTTAACTCTCTCTGTCCCTTGCTGACCTTGAACTCAGGAATCTTCCTGCCTTTGTGTCTTTCTAACAAGCTAGCTCACAGTGCAACTGCCTCTGCTCTTCTAGGTTCAGGAAGATCCTTATACAATCCATACTGCATCCTTAAATTTTGTATAGTTGAGAAATTGTATATTTTTGAACTCGTGTTTTCAGAGTTCTTTCCCACAGCTATAAGGGCAGTCCTGAAGGTCTCAGCATTTACCATTTTCTTAGACATTAGACACACCTTTGCCTCTTGGACTCATGGTGTCTTTGATTATCATAGTCATTAACCTTGGCAGAGACGACCTTCCCTGATAAACTTGGCAGGGAAAATATTTCTGGAAGGAGGAATATGAAGCAAAATACATACCTTTTTAAACAAACAACCCTCATGCCCAGCAACCATCAACATTTATAGAGGCCCATGCCTGGCTGGCTTTGTTCCAGGGGCAGCAAAACATGTCACAACATTCTTCTGAGACACGCAGGACTTAGCACTTGGAAAACCATGTGATCTATTCTCCTGAGAATGTATAAAAACTAAAAATGACAACAATAAGAAAGCTGGCTTCTTCTCACTGACAAGAACAAGGCTTCTTTCATTCAGAAATAAGAAGGAAAAGGTTTTTTCTTTCACCAATAGAGATGAAGTCTTTTTATTTCAGCAATAAAGAGGATGAGGTTTTTTTCTTATTTTCAGCAATGAAAAGATAGAAGCTTTTTCTTTCTCTGAGCAATAAAGGTTGGAGCTTATTTTCCATCCAGGATAAGTGTTTTATTCTGCATTGGTGCTTGCTCAATGGAAGCTGATCCTGGGGGCTTTTGTGCCATCCACCAAATGTGTGTGTGTATGTATGTATGTATGTATATATGTATGTGTATGTAAGTATAGGTGTGTGTGTGTAAGTATGCATGAATATTTGTGGAGTTGATAAGACAGGTGGTCAGGCCCAACCAGAATGTGTGTGTGTGTGTGTGTGTGTGTGTGTGCGTGTGTGTGTGTGTGTGTGTGTATGTGTGTCTGTGCATATTGCCTGTGTGCAAGTTTTCCTTTCTGACAGTATGACTTTCCTGGCTCACAAGGAGTTAAGGAACTCAAGAAAAGAACAAAGAGCCAGAATAATCTGTTTACTTAACCATCCCCCATTAAACAACAGGTGTTAATCCCTGAAGCTAATAGCTTCTGGCTCCAGCATAACAAATAATTTTAAAAGATAAATTATTAATAAATTAGATATTATTAATAAAAAGATATTATTAACTTTTACTCTCACAAACTTTTTTTTCTCCCTAAAAACCACCAATGCTATGCCCCCACCATTGCCTTCCAAAGAAAGAGAACAACGCCACAATGCCGGGCATGGCTCCTGGCAGACTTTAGGGTCACTCCCTAGTTGTACTGTAGCGTATCAAGTCTCTTACAGGTTTCTCTTCCTCTCCTGCTCTTTGTTCCCATTTCTCTCAGCCCCAACTTTTCTGTCTTCCTCACTAAAGAATATTTTACTGGAACTCACTTTTGCTCATCATAGCAACTTCATTCTACTTGATTTAAAAGTTGTTTTTAAATTCTCAGATTTTCAAATATACATTTGAAACTACTTCATCACACTGTGCTTACTACCTTATGTGCAATACATGTAGTAGTGAAATACCTAAGTTTTATTTTAGCTCTCCTATTAGTCCTGCAGTTGAATGAATTTCTCTGTGAAGTTCAGAAATATACATATATCTCCTGCTAAAATTCATGTCATAATTTCCTACATGTTACAATACTCCTAATTCTCCTCTTCTTTTCACATGCCATCTCTCCTATCCACAAGCACACATATGCCTGTTATTTTGACATTGCTTACATTACTCCTACATGACCATGAACAAACTATACTCTTGCTAGGTTTTGTGGCCGATGTGGGTGGGAATTGCTTTTGGTGAGATGACTCAGCAATGATGTCTTAAATTGTATTCACTAGTCTTTTTTTTGGTCAAATTTTGTTACTATGTTTTTTAAGATTAACAATCTTAGTCTTTTGAAAGTTTTGTACAAAAAGTTTTAATCATATTCACTCCCCTGTCCAAGCTCTTAGGTATTTTGCAATCCCTTTTGGGATGTGTTTGTTTGTGCATGTGTGTGTGTGTGCATGCGTGTGTGAGTGCTGGTGTACTCACCTGTGACTGTGGATGTTGAGGCTGGGGACAGAGTCTCTCACTGAACCTGTAACTCAGCACTTTTTGCTGGTCTGACTTCAGGTAAATCCATGATCTTTGTATTGTATCCACCCAGTGCTGGGATTAGAGATACACACTGTTGTTCCAATCCAGTGTGTCCATCAGAGCTGCGAACTGAACTCTACTGCTCATGCTTGGGAAGCAGACACTTTACCACTGTCACCCTAGATCCAGAGGTAGATTCTCTCTCACTTCCAGGTCATGTGATCTCCCCCAACCCGATCACAAGTATTTTCGTAGTGATTACTTTTGTGAAATTTTTATATGAGGCAATAGTTATCATTTGATCATTCATTATCTAATAGAATTACTTATTAAATATTTAATAGATCTTTCTGATACTTACTGTACTGGCTGGTTTTGTGTTAACTTGACACAAGCTGGAGTTATCACAGAAAAGGAGTTTCAGTTGAGAAAATGCCTCCATGAGATCCAGCTGTAAGGCATTTTCTCAATTAGTGGCCAAGGGGGAAGGGTCCCTTGTGGGTGGTACCATCTGTGGGCTGGTAGTCTTGGGCTCTATAAGAAGAAAGCCAGCTGAGCAAGCCAGGAGAAGCAAGCCAGGAGGCAGAATTCCTCCATGGCCTCTGTATCAGCTCCTGCTTCCTGACCTGCTTGAGTTCCAGTCCTGACTTCCTCTGGTGATGAACAGCAATGTGGAAGTGTAAGCTGAATAAGCCCTTTCCTCCCCAACTTGCTTCTTGGTCATGATGTTTGTGCAGAAATAGAAACCCTGACTAAAACACCCTCCCTGCGACCCTATGATCTTCATGGCATTGTTGTCTCTGGCTCTGCCTTAGTTTAGAGGGGTTCGTACCCACTATCACCTCAGCCGTCATGCTCATTCCCTCCTTTGTCTGGTGTTCTATACATACACTAGGTGTTTTCTAGTTATCTGAATGTTTGTTGCTATTGTTTTGATGTTTTTTTCTGCTGATTCTTCCTCAAAGATCAGACTTGGAAGTTGTATGTAACTTCTTCAGTCTCAAAGGTTTTATCTAGTCCATGAGCTATTTGCTTATTAGCCCATTAAAATATTTTTTCATTTTTTAAATGATGGTTGGAAGTTATCTGTGATAGTTTGTGTTAGCATTCTGTCTAAACTCCACCCCACAGTTACCTGGTAACAGCCAAGTATGCTCCTCCCCATAGTTACCTGGCAACAACCCACTATAAAAGGGGCTGCTTGCCCCTCCTCCATCTCTTGCCTCTTGTTGTCTTGCTCTTGTTTCTCTCTTGCCCTCTTGAGCTCTTCCCTTCTCCTCTCCCTTCCCCATTCCTTTCCCCTTCTCTCCACGTGGTCATGGCTGGCCTCTACTTCTCTACTCTCTCCCTCCCTCTGTCTTTCTCTGCCTCTACTACCCTCTTAACTCCCCTCCCTACCACCTGAATAAACTATTCTGTACTATACCGTCATGTGGCTGGTCCCTCAGGGGGAAGGGATGCCTTGGCATGGGCCCACCGAAGCATACTCTTCCCCCACACCTCACCAAACCCCCACAGAACATGTCCCCTCTCTCTTTATCTTTTTATAAGCACATCGGTTTGTATTATTGAGTCAAAAGGGTCTGGAAGCCCCATAATACAAAGCTTCTGGGCACAGGTATAAAGGCATTGTCTAGATTAGGTTAACCTCTACTCATGAGTGTGAAGAGACAGTTAGATTAGGTTAGCCCACACCTGTAAAGTCACATGATTGGCAAATTACACCCTTAATCCAGATAATTGATATATCTTAATATACACACATTGATACAGTGTCTCTTGTGTCATTTTTTTCCTTAATTTTGCCATTTCAGAAATATCATTTTAATATTTAATATATGTTAGCTTAGAGATGGGCAAATCGTTTACTTTTAAATATCTTTTTTCCCCATATTTTTAGATTAGCTAAAAAACTGTTGGTATGATTGATCTTTTCACATAACTGGCCTGAGTATATTATTCTTTTTTTTTTTCTGACTTTATTTGTTACCACTATAATTTGTTTTCTTTCTGTTTACTTTCAATTTAATAATTCATTTTGTAGTACCTGGATTTTAAGATAAAAGTATAATTTTTCCTTTGTCTCTGTTACATGATGTTACTTTTCCTCTATGGAATGACTATGTTATACACAAATCCACACAAATTTTGTTTTTTAAAAAATATGGTTTCATATCTGTACCTAATAAATTGATATTTTTCTTGGTTCTGATTTCTAGTTTAGCTTCATATGCTTTTAGAGCTGAAGCTTTTCTACTATTTTCAGTGCTTTAAGATGTATTTTGACCTTGAGTTTGTCCTACCTTGTGACCTTGAGACTAATGTACGACCTGCTGTTGATACATGAGGTAAATGATTAAGGAGTGTGGCATGTGTCCTTGATGGTCTTTTCTACCTCCTTTATTCCACTTCTTATTTGGGGAGGTTGGAATGTCCAATGAAAATACCAGTTTCTCCTCTTTCCACTTTTTTTTCATAATTTTCCCTCAAAATTTTGACACATTGTGTCCTTTCAATACAGGTTAAAGCTTATGCATGCTTTCTTCCTTTAGTAATGACTCCAGGGTCAGTATAAAATAACTTCCTTTCTCTTAACTTGTTTACAGGTCCGTAGTTAAAGGTGGTTCTGTTATTATTTTATTTGCAAATGTAACATTTCTGTGAACCATGTCCACTTTATTTTATCCATGGAATGGCTACACGGGAAGCATGCTGTTTCTGATGACCGTCTGTCCCAGATGTCATATTTTAGCTTTGTAGGCAGTGTCATCATTTTGGGTCCTGAAGTTATTTAGAAATCTTGAGGTTCCATCACTTCAGATTTCCCTGGAGAAAAGAAAACAGGATCAGACAGAAGCTCCTAAGAAGCTTGGACCTGGTTTAAATCATGCCCTCACATTTCCTTTTCTTACTAAATGTTTTCTGAAGTGTGGCTATTTCAATCCACATCTTTCAATGCAGGTAAAAGCATATGCATGCTTTCTTCCTTCTGACGCTCCATGACACCAGAAGTATAATGAAGGTGAAGGAGAGTGGGATGTGCATATTCACCTGAGTCTCCCTGAATTCCAATAGAGGTCTATCCAGTTTCAAGAGAGCACAGGTAGAGAATTCTCAGGGATAAGTTGTAAGAGGTGACTGATGCGTATGTCTTGTTAGGGATCTAGTGTACTGGGGATCAGTGCCCAGGTTGGATATTTCCAGGTTCTTGGCCAGTTATTCAAGGAGTTGAAATAAAGACACACACAAATTGCAAAAGTGCAGGAAGATGTTGACAATGAAACCATAGCATAGGCCAGAAAGCACTGCAAGTGAGTCAAGGACCACAGAGTCAAGTTCCTTGGGAGCTTGGACTGCCGCTTGGCACTTACTTAATAAGATTCCTGAGAAGGTGGTGTGTGGTTACTTACATTTGCAGTTGGTAGCGGCTACTGCAGAACATCGGAACTGGACAAAGTACTACATATGACTACTTGTAAAATCTCATCTGGGGTCATCTATAATCAATTCCCTCTATCCAAGAAACGGGAAACATTGTGAGATAAGAGTGCAGAAAGAAAGTAAGCAGCACTGGGTTCTGTGAATGCCAACTTCTAAACACATTAACTCATAGGTGCTATGGTTCCTGTGCAGACCTTTACAAGATTAAACCAGTAAAAATTCCAACATGGGTCAGACAGTGGTGGCACACACCTTTAATCCCAGCACTTGGGAGGCAGAGGCGGGTGGATTTCTGAGTTCGAGGCTAGCCTGATCTACAGAGTAAGTTCCAGGACAGCCAGGGCTACACAGAGAAACCCTGTCTTAAAAAAAAAAAAAAAAAATTGCAACGTGGATATGTGAAGGGCCCCTTTGGCCCCACCATTAGTGGAGGAGTTATTAGCTCTTGCTGGCAAAGAGGGGAGGGAAAAAGGGAGGGAAGGAGGAAGGGAGGGAAGGAAGAAGGGAGGGAAGGAGAATAACTCTCCTGTGGGGGCATGGCTGCTGTAAATTGCCCATGTCATAGTGAATGGTGTCTCTGCTCTTGGCTGTGGATAGGATTAACTAACTTGCTTCCAATTCCTGTCTTGACTTCCCTACAATGATGTACTTAACTGACTTGCCAAATAAATGCTTTCTTGCTCAGCTGCTTTTTGTTGGGATATTTTATCACAGCAACAGACTATAATTAGGACAGAAATTGGTGTTAAGGTACAGAGAGCCATTACTGTGATAAACTTGACCATGTTGTTTTTCCTAGTCATGTGGAAGAGATTCAAACTTCAGACTAGAGAAACCACTGAATGTTGAGCATTTGGCATAATAGGCCATTCCTGTGGGAGCTTGGAGCATAAGAACTCTGACAGAAATATGGACAGTGGAAGCCCAGCTCATGATATTTCGGAGGTAACAAAGACTTCATGGAGAATTAGCATAGGGGCCATCTGTTTGATGTTTTATCCAAAAATGTGGCTTATTTTCTACCTGTGTCTTAAGAAGCTAAATGAGGTTAAATTAAGAGAAATTTTCATGTCAGGAATGCATTCCAAGTGTGCTGAGAAGTGTTGTCAGGTCTGGCATGGCCTTGGCAGGGGTGGAATGACATGGTTCCTGTCCCTGGGACAGAGCCAACAGGGCATGGGTCTTCACAGGGCCAACAGGGCATGTCTCTCCACGAGAGACGATGGCTGCTGTGGGCATAAAGCTTGTCTGCGTAATACTGTGCATATTCTTCCATTCCTCCTTCAAGGAATGTCCTCCCAATTAACATTAATGACTCCATGATAATCAGAGAAAGCACAAGTCTGGGAGGCGAAGGTGTGGCTAATGTCTCAGCAAAACAGTAATCACTGGGTAAGGACTGAAGGACAGCCCTTAAAGAAAAGAACTCTAAAAACATGAGCTCAAAAATATTTCATTTCTCAACTATGCAAAATATAAGGATGCAATATGAATTATATGAGGGGCTTTATGAATCTAAAAGAACAAAAGCATCTGCACTAGGAGCCAACTTGTCAGAAAGATACTAAGGAAGGAGGTAAAGAGAACTAGTAAATGGTGACTGCAGGAGAGCCTACTCAGCTAAGTTTTTTGTTTGTTTGTTTGTTTGTTTGTTTTGTTTATGCTTACAAGGGCAAGCAGATGCCTGAGTTCAAGGTGGGCCTGGGACAGAGCAAGGTTAGGACCAGGCATGGTAAAAATGATAATTTCAGAGTGGAACTCCACCCAGCTGGTTTATCATCTGTGCTCAACAGAGACAGGCAGATCTCTGAACTCTTCAGCAATGTTAAAAAAAAAAAAAAAAAGTCTGCTTGTTTTCTCCTAAGAATCAAGGTGTTAGGGTCACAGGATGCTGATTCATAGGATAATCAAAAGGGAACCTAGAGCAAATGACTGGATTGATACATAAAATAAAAGACTGGAATTATGATCTGCAAGAAATGAACTATCCAGAGAAATTTTTAGAATAGCAAGAGAGAACTGCTTGAAGAACTGTCTCGAGCAGAACATAGAAAGAGAACTGTCTGGAGATCTCCAGAGAAAGCAGAACAGAGAAAAAAGCAATCTGAAAACCTGTCTCAAGCAGAACATAGGCCACCAGCTGGGACCCACGACTTAGAGCTGTTTGGCTTTGCCTCTCCCAGACACCCCGTCTCTCAGAACCCCTCTCCGGCCTGAGGCTTGTCTCGGCAAAGTGGCTGTATTTATTAAGGAAATCAAGTTCCAGTGAAATGATAGCTTTTGTGCTGCAATTGGGACAGTAGCCAAGTGATTCCATAGAGTGGGCACACAGAAGCTAGTGACATAACTTGCCAGCACTGTAAGCATTTTATTACTAGTTTTGATGGACTCAAAGATGGCAGCTGAGTCCAGACACAATGTGGCGGTAGGGTTAGAGTCCCTGCAGAGAGTCCCTGAAAGACCAGTGTATTAAGCTATGAAGGTGAAACCGCCATTGAAATGGAGCCTCTGGGATATTTGTGATTCTAGGACTGTGGCAATGCATTCCGATAAAAATAATCTCTTAAATTCTGAGAGGTTTTTCTAGACTTCACACCCAGAGTTAATAGTACTTGTTGAAGTCATTTAAGACTGCTAACCTATTATGTACTCACTCAGCCTATTTGTTTAACTCAACCTGTTTGTTTAACTTGCCTTTAAGAGAACAATGTAACAATCAACTTGACTTGTCTTAGATGTCCCATGTGAGCAACTTTTACAACCTAAGCTAAGACACAGCTGCAATCTTAACTCTTCCATGCTCTGACCCAGGACAATGCATGTGTATCATTTGCTTAAAGCAGCAAACACAGAGGTTGAAAGAAATCCTCTAAAATCTATCTTAAAGGTTGAAGGCTTCCATTTATGGATATCGATTGATAAACAGTGGTGTTCGTTGTCTGGGTCATTTGGGATCAGTTGAAGCCAGTTACTTAATCACATGTAGAAATCTGTTAGATTTCTGTAAAGTATTCCTATTCCTCCCCTCACCCCCCACGTGATGCTTTCTATACTGTTCAATCAATACGGAGAAAAGCCCTCTCTATTGGATTTAGCTCAGTGGTAGAACACTTGCCTAGCAAGCACAAGGCCCTGGGTTCGGCCCTCAGCTCTGGAAAAAAAAAAGAATAGACACACAGTCATACAACAGACAGACTGATGCACAGACATACAGTGACAGAGATAAGACACAAGGACAGATTCACAAGATAGCCTTCAGGCAGGCACATTTTGTACAACAGACACAAGACACGGGGCATGAAGTAGAAAATTCAAATCTGGGCTTGTTTTTGGTTATTGACTCCAAGGGAAATGAAGTGCTTTTGTTTCTTTCCTTGATGTTACAGCAATGCATTATCAGTGAGTTCGAGTTAATCTTTTTTTTTTTTTTTTTGATCCATAAACCAGGACCATAGAACACAGGCTACAGAAAGCAGGAGATATGGAGTGAGCCTACTCCTAGAAGAGATGCTGTATGCACTGTAGGTAGCAGAGCTGGAAGGATGGGACCCAGAAGACCACATTACGAGCCTCAGTTGGTGGATGTGGGTTTTGAGGACTTGGTGTGGGTCCTGATGATGTTGGCTTCATTCTGATCTGATTGTTCCTTGTGATGCCCTGATTCTTCCATGTTGGAGTAAGAAGTTTTACTCTGTGCCATTGTATATGCTGGAAGTATGAAACTTGATTTTTATTTTATAGGAGCTTGCAGTTGACAGACTTTGGACTTTTTAAATAATTGAAATTTTTAAAGACTCTGGGGCTTTTAAAGTTGGACTGTATTTTATCAGATTACAATAGAGTTAAAGATGAGGAGTGGAGAGTTATGATGTAAAGTGATGG
Organism: Uromys caudimaculatus; assembly: GCA_028551405.1. Lineage (NCBI taxonomy): Eukaryota > Metazoa > Chordata > Mammalia > Rodentia > Muridae > Uromys > Uromys caudimaculatus. The sequence continues at coordinate 59,308,683 of CM052708.1, read as the reverse complement.
ATTTATGTGTCAAGTTGGTAGGAATGAGGGTTAGTTTTAATCCTCAACAATACAACCTAGAATCGCCCAAGGGATTACCTAGATTAGGTTTCTCTGGTGCCATTTATGTAGGGAATTAATTGTCTTGATTACACTAATCTTGTGTGCCAAGAGTCATCATAACAGTGGGTGGTACCCTATCGTTCCCTGGGTTTAGATCCTGACCTGTATAAGAGACCAACATGTAGATATACATCCTCTCTGCTCTTGACCTTATGATGTCGGTTGTGAATGGCTGCTTCAAGTTTCTGCTCTGGCTTTCCATAATGATGGATTTTTGACCTGGATTGTTAAGTCAAATAACCTTATCTCCCTTCAGTTGCTTTCATTGGAGTATTTGATCATAGCAAAAGAAATGAAACTAGAATAGGGACTCTTCCCAACATTTCACTTGAGATTACAATTTTGCCTTACTATGCATACACACACCCAAGACCAGTACAAGCTACATTAACCCTCCTGCCTTCGAAGGAATACGGAACAGAATTATGTATGACCAGAAACTGTGCAGTTTTGACGGTCTCTAAAGAGAGGAGGACCTTACTCCACTGGATCCAAATGGAATCTGCCCACATAGTATATGCTGGTAAAAGTCGCAGGTGCCAAGTGCATTATTAGAAGAGGGTTGTGTGCAAAACCCAAACCAAGTAGAGTCCCAGGCCACTGCGCTATATTCCTTACGCTTGCTTGCATCACTAGGTTCTGGAAAAGTATACCGTATATGGGACAAATATGATCTTAATAGATATTTAATAAAAGAATGAGTCTATTGAAGTCTCACCAAGAATTAAACTAGAGAAAACAAGCCTCGTAGACAAGCTTTAGAGAATCTATATTGTGCAATTAATGTAAAGGACAAGTATTCTTAAATGTTGGAAGCTGACATGAGGCAAAGCTTCCCATTGAGTGTGACTTTCTCTTTCTCTATAGGAAAGAGCCTAAGGTCCTCCCAGGGCAAAGAATCCCACATGGGGGGACAATCAAGTCTCTGCTGACCACAACCACCTCATTCTGGGATTCCAGACTACTTCTTAAAGGTCTCGAGCTCCTGGACTTGATGTTTATAGGAGTACTGTTTGCTGACAGTGCTAACTAGAGGCGCCGTCCCTAGGTTTACAATAAGGTTTACAATAATCAACAATTATGTGGAATTTGTCGGCCATATACGTTAGGTAGCTTGGACAAGCACAGCCTCTGATCTCAAATGTGCAGCAGAAGTGACTAAGCTGTGTTCCTGGCCAGGACAACCACACCCACACTTCTTTGTCTTAATGAACTTGCTATGAAATGTCCTGGCAGATCCAAGTGGCAGCCCTTCCACAGGTCAGCCTCTGCCTGTGCACACCAGGTTATTATCTGTGGGAAAGTAGTGTGATGGTCTGAGTTTCCTGACATGTGAATGGGGTGAGGTTTTTATCTTACCCTCTGCTTTCTCCATCCCGAAACAGTTATTTGGTAAAACTTGCATTCTTGACCATCGACAACTCTTTCTGTCCTAAGATAGTTTTTAAACAGATCTGATTATTATTTGCACTTCCAACTTCATCTCTATATAAACTCATGTTAGTCATGTAGATCTAAATGCACAAGCACCAGCCTACATTTCTTGAGGTCGTTCAGTGTGACAGGCACCCTCAAGAGTAATCACCAAGGTGATCTATTTGCCCCTCTTAATCAGCTCCAGACTACCATCAAGTCTCCAGTTATGACTAGATTGCTGAGCTTTCCAGACAAACCAAGGTAAACAAGTGGTAAACTGAGTTCACATTCAAACCTCAGCAAGACCTACCTGTCCTACCCCATCTTTTTAGGCAGCACCTCCATTGTGGCTGTACTTGCCAGTGCTTCCTGAGTGAAGGCATCAAGATCACCCAGGGCTTGAGCCTCTTCCACTTCATGATCTCCAGTCTTTGTTTCTGGCTGTGGCTTCCTTGGGACCTGGGGAAACAGTAAATGAGATTCATGACCAGTTCCTGGTCTCTTAGTTTATCGGGGGGGGGGGGGGGGGGG
>CM052708.1:59276040-59297719 GCA_028551405.1 Uromys caudimaculatus | reverse complement strand
CTGATGGTGCAGAGTACTCCTGGTTTCTGTTCTTTATGTTCTTGCCCTTGCCTTTTGCCATCTTGTTGACTCTGTTGTTAGCTGATCTTACTCTGCCTGGTTGTGGCTTGCCCCTCCTGCAGGTCTCTGTGTCAGTGCTCCTTGAAGACCAGCTCTCTCTGAGATGTGTTTGGGTTTGGAGAGCTGTGGCACCAGGTCTGATCTCGGTCCCTGTGTCTCTCGGGTTCGGGGCAGTTCCTGGTGAGCTGTGGGGCGTGTCTTTGGCCCTCTCCTGGCTCTTCCGAGCTCCTGAGAGGGATCTTTGTCCCGGTGCTAATTAACTGTGGAGCCCTGTGGCCCGAGCTGAGGTTCCCGGCCACCGCCGGAAGTTGCTGACTGTCAGTCTCTGTTGCCCACAGAAAGCGGGCGGTGTCAGTGAGCTCTGGGGCTTGTGTTGCCCCCGCTAGGGGCTTTTCCGCGTTCCTGGGAGAGAGAATTTTCTCCCGGAGCTGCTTGGCTATGGAATCCTAGTGTCCCAGGCAAAAGTTTCCTGCCTCAGCCGCCCGCTTTTGGGATCCAGGGGGGTTTCTAAGCCCGCCTACCTCGTTCCCTGTGTCTCACAGGTTCCGGGCAGTACCTGGTGAGCTGTGGGGCGTGTCTTTGGCCCTCTCCTGGCTCTTGCGATCTCCTGAGAGGGATCTTTGTCCCGGCACTAATTATCTGTGGAACCCTGTGGCCCAAGCTGAGGTTCCTAAGGAGATGTTTTAATGTATATAAATGCAAGTTATAGAGATGTAAGAAATTATTTAAAACTGGGAAATGTTTCATATTGCACTCACATGCTATTGTTATTTCAAAGTTCAGATTTTTAACATTAAAGAATGGAGTTCTGATAAGTTAATGGAACATTGACAGTTTAAAATTCATTCACAAGCTTAAGATTTTAATTTCCCTTTGGTTGTCTTCTAAATAGAGACTTAAATCATGCTAAAAACATCTCTGTTCAATCTGTGTATCTAGGCTCCTGGATTGAGGAAAAAATATTCTGTGCCTTTTAACCCAAACCTATAGCTTTCACTATGTCTCAAAGGCATGAGTCTCCTCCTGTTGTCTAACAGACACCTGTTAACTACTTTTTCTAAACTAAGGATGTCAATACAATAGTAAATACTAATGTACATTCTTTTGTAAACTGAAGTTCACATAAGCTTCAGAGAATCAAGAGTCCTAAGACATGGACCTATCTGTCACAGATCAAATGGACTCCAGATAAGTACACCTGCCTGTTCTGATCCAATCCAGCAGATATTCCCAAATATAAAGTATATACATTGAATACAATTTATGTATGTTAATATAAACATATTATGCACTCAATACAAATCATATGCATTAAATATTAATTATATACTTTAAATGAAAATTATATACATTAAATATAAATCATATATGTTAAAATATGAATTAAATATGAGGCAAATCTATAAAATATAACTTATAATCTATATAAAATACATAATTTCGTATGTCTACAAAGACAAGGAATTATGGAATGAGCCCACAAATGTCTAAAAAATCAGTTACATTAAAAAATAATAATGGAGGGGGAGTTACGTACTTCTTTGCCACAAAATTTTATTTTTAATTGTTTGACCTTGGATGCCAAGGGACTCCCTGCTGCTGAGTGTCTATGGCACCCTACAACTAGGTGCACTTATGCTCAGGTGAAATGGAAGAATCTGCTTACTGGCATATGGCATGGTCCCAATCGGGTATTAATATGGCGAAGAGGGAATGTTTGTGTGTTTTTGTGGGATGCTGAAGGAGCATGGTGGCTGCCAGAGCAATTGGTGTGATGCTGATGCTAGGACAGAGAATGATGCTGACTGTGACTTTCCTGAGTGCCCGCCCTGACAATGGCAATGGGGAAGCTGTATTAGGCATATGTTCCTGGTCCACCTTTGCTATACATATTCTTCTGTATGATCAGGGCCAGAAGAATTTATGATCTCTAATAATACTCAGCTGTTAGGATGTCCGTGGTCTGAAAATAAAAAGTATTCCAAGTTGGTGAATTGCACTGCTTTGGGCCAGGACCTACCTATTTATTTTACTAGAAATAGTACCAATGCTGGATGTGCTTCTGTGCAGCCTAAGACTTGGAAGAAGACCATCTCTAAGACTGTAGTCAAAGCATTAAGATGGGAATGCCTATATCTCAGACGGGACGAGCTGCCTTGCCTTAGGCTTTTAGACCTCCTGGGACGAAGAACACAGAGACTATTGAAACTATCTTCAAAAACTTCAATCAAATGGAGTTGTTAAAATTACCCTCTTATTCCCTTTAATGTGATTGGTTATCCCAACTCATACATGGACTGGTCTGAAAATCAATCCAATATTAGACAAAAGGAAATGACAGTGGGCATTTGGGAGGGCTGGTTATGGACATTTTCAAAAACATATTTGGAAATTGGCAACTGCCTTGTATGCTGTTTTGTTTGCTGTGGATAAAAATGGAACAGGTTTTGTGGCTAAGGTAAATGTAACATCCTGGGGTACTCCACCTAATTGTTTACTAACTGAGAATGCTACCTTTGTTGTAGGCTCTGAAAATGAGTTCAATGTTTCTTGTTTTAATTGTCTTTTGTCCAATTTTGTTTCTGTGCTGGATGATGGTCAACCTGTTATGGTAGTGCATCACCAGCTTTTATTATGATTCCTGTAAATTTATCTGAAATCTTGTATTCTGAAAAAGGCTTACAAATATTTGAAGAATTAGATCATGCTCTGACAAGGAGCAATGGTATGGTTGGGTTAATCATTGTTGGTGGTGTTGCTCCATGGCTCTTGTAGCCAGTGCTACTACTTCTGCATTAGGTTTAGCACAAGAGCCACAAACAGCTAGTTTTGTTAATCATCTTGCAGAGAATGTAATCAGTGCTCTGAGTGTACAAGAGAATTTGGATAGATGGCTAGAACAAAGAATTGACGCATTATATGATATAGTGCAGATCATGGGAGATGAAGTGCAAGGAATGAACGTCAGAAGCCATTTGGAATGTCACGCTTGATATCTCTGGATTTTTAGAACTCCAAAACTGTATAATTAGAGTCAACATAACTGGACCAGAGTAAAATGCATCTTCAAGGTATATGGCATAATACTAAGACTTCTTTAGATGTATTAGCTCTGCATAAGAAGATTGTAAGATAACAAAATGCAAAGTCTTTGTCTTTTGATGCTGCTAGCATTGCAAATGATATTCTAAATGTGTGTAGGCCATTTTTTCTTTCACGGTCCTCACTTATATCTCTCTTACTGGGTATCACAGGACTTGGCTTTATGATCCCTTTTTATGGCATGTCTATTACATATTCTTTTGAGAGGAATCATCAGAGCTTTACAGATGTCAAAGCAGAGTTACATAAATTCAAGCTCCAATGTCTTCCCTAGCAGAAGTTGGTAGTCAATGACGGGTACGGTCATTGTGAAGACCTTTTCAACCTAAGACAGTCCATGAATACAAGATAATTTGAGTGCCAATGATAGGTAAGAGTTGTGTTTTCAGGTGGCAACCTAAGACAGGCACTTTGATTTACAAAGTGTTTCTTATAGATAAATGAGTCTGCTGTCATCTGTCTGTTTTTAGTTAAGACATGCATTATATCCTGCCAAGTTCCACTGCTTACGCATACATCCTTGAGAGACTGTTAAAGCCTGAACGAAATGGCCTTAGTCAAACATAGATACTGTGTACCATAAATTCACCATGTAATCATTTGTGTCCATTGTTTAACTTCCTGGACATTGATCATGATTTCTGTTCCTTGCCTTTAAAAGACACTGAGAAAATACACTCATTGCTGTCATGGTATTGACCATCAGCACTCCCATATATGTCTCTTGCATCTTCTTTCTGCCTTTCCTATAATCACCCTCACTCCCCTAGTCATGGTTCACTCGTTGACTGACTGGCTGTCTCTGGCATATAAACATTGCTCCTCATTCATTTTCTGCCTTGCTGATAAAAGACAATGAGCCAATACAGACCTTTAGAGAAAATAAGGTGGGTCTTCCAATTCTAAGAGAGGTGGAGAAATAGGAAGGAAGGAGGAAGCCAAGAGGAGAACTCAAAGAAACATTAGGAGAAGAGAGCTGGAACAAAAAAGTACAAAAAATTGCAAGTAATATGGGGATATTGTCTGGGAGAAAGCCTGACTAGCTTGGAGGTTTAGAATGGAATAATAAGTGTTCAGTATTTGGTTCAAGTCAACTTTAATAAATCTTAGTCTCTGTGTGTGGTTATTGGAGACTGAAGTGGGAATTTCTAGTTTTGTTGGAGACTCAGTTGTGTCATGTGATCTTTTTCTGGAAGCTGTATTATGAAAAGATGTTTTGCTGAAAACAGACATTTTACTGGAAGCTGTCTAGGCATGTGATGGTTTGCTGAAGCAGATGCTTGAGAGGAGGATGTGTAATGTTTAGAATGAGTATAAATATAGCCCAACAGACAGTGGAGGAGGCTCTTACATTGGTTCACTTTGCAACTTTTTTTAAAGATTTCTTTATTTTATGTATGTGAGTACATTGTTGCTCTCTTTAGATACACCAAAAGAGGGCATCAGGTCCCATTATAGATGGTTGTAAGCCACCATGTGGTTGTTGGGAATTGTACTCAAGGCTTCTGGGAGCCTAGGCAGTGCTTTTAACTTCTGAGCCATCATCCCTGCCTCACAACTCTTCAGTGATCTTTGCTTGTCATGACATTGTAGAGAGAAACGTACTAAAGAACTTCTGGTTGTACTCCAGGTGCTTCTTGCTTTTTCTGCGGACTTGGGCCTGTTGATGGAGCCTTGCAGTTTCTTCTGGATCAAGCTGCTGCTACTGATTCATGTTTGGTGCTTTTCTAGTGGACTAGACCACTGACAATGAAGATTGGGATCATCACAAAGAATTATTTTTAAACAAGTCCACAACCCCTGTTTTCTATTAATCTATTTACCCCACCTCTGGTAGGTGGTGGGCTAGAGGCTGAAGTGTTAAAGAGCCATAATTAAAGTAGGTTTTGAAAAATCTAAGCCTACAGAGGACTAGCAAGGGTGAAGAAATATAACCCCTGGATTAATTTACTACATACATTTATAATAAAACTAATTCATTTTACAGAATGACAATGGTCAGCTTGTGCTTAAGATATGTAGGCCTTAGCACATGGAAATGCCTTGTGGTCTCAGAGCTATAGTTCCACCAGCCACAATGAAATATGGCTGAGAGGCCTCTTTCAGCTTCTTCTGAGGCAGCAATTCTCCACCTGTGGATCATGACCATTGAAAAACACATATTTTCAGTGGTCTTAGGAACTGAGAAACTGCTCAGTAGCAAAATTACAGTTATGAAGTAGCAATGAAAATAAACGAATGTTTAGGGATTCCTAAGATTATTGGAAATATGCCAATGGTCATGACCCACAGGCATTGAAACTCTTGAACTGTTTGTAGCCTCTGAGAGTAGATGTGGATGGTCACACATATCTGGAGATTTGAAAAGGCTCCCTCAACTCTATTGAGAATACCTCTTGCAAATACAGAAAGTCAGGAAAAGGTGCCAGGGATAGTGTCTGGTAAAAAGTAATGAAGAGAGGCGGGGAAAGGAGAGACTGAGAAGAAAGGAGGGAAAGAAAAGAAAGGAAAACTCAGGAGAGTGAGTGAGTGATTTGAAAAGAGCTGTTGAAGTTTAGACAAAAGTGAAAAAACATTCAGATACATTTTGAAGAAGGAATTGGTGGTTTTCAAATACTGAAGGAGAAAAACCTACAATCAGCACAGGGTAGAATTTCTCTGTGGGGGATGGCTGGTTTCAAGGTCTCTGTCATTGTTCAGGTGACTCTAAGATACCACAGACTGTCTAGAATCCTATTCCCATTCTGTGGAGACTGAGACATTCTGAATTAATTACAGTAGTTAAAACTAATTACAGTAAGATGTTTATAATTGCATAAGATGATCAAAACTAATTGAGTCTAATTGACAGCATCCATTTATGCAAAACACTTTTAAAAAACTCAGTACAAGATGGTTTTTATTGATTCTGAGTAACACAAATGTGATTTGAAGACTTGTTTAAATCAGGGCCTGAGTTGTGACAGATTTTGTACACCAGGGTGTTGGAGGTTGGCAATCTTGATTAGTAGGTACTTATTTGGCAGGGTTGTTGGTCAAAGTATTTGGTATGAGTTGTGATGAATAAGAAGAGATCTCTGATGACTGCTTAATAATATTGGGTTATATTTCTTTCATGAGGTCAGTGGTAGATTTTAAGTGTTCTTACTACACACCAAAAAGGGTAGGCATGTGAAGAAATTTTTATGTTGGCTATGGCAATTGAGGCATATTTTTAAACCTTTATGGCTTCATGTATGTCTGTGACTGAACAGGTCAGGAGAGGGTATCAGATGTCCTGGGACTGGTATTACAGATGGTTATGAGTCACTCAGTGGATATTGGATTGAACCTGGGTCATCTTGAAGAGCAACAAATGCTCTTAATAACTGAGCCATCTTTCTAGCCCATTGAGCTATTTTTTGAGATATACACATTTCAAAACATCATATAGGACAAACATATTCAATTTTGTCAAATAATATTTTAATGGAGTTTGGGAAGGTGGCTCATTGTATAGAGGATTTGCCATACAGGACAAAAAATCTTGGTCCCAATCCCCAGCCCCCATGTTAAAAGCAGGCAAGGCTGTGCTCATCTATATAAGCTCAGTGCTGGGAATGAGGGTAGAGGTCAAGACAGAAGGATTCCTAGATTGTAGTGGCAAGCCAGTGTAGACAAGTTGGTGAGTTCCAGGTTCAATGAAAGATTTTATCTCAAAAAAGAACAATTGCAGAAGATACCATGTATCAACACTGGTCTTCTATACACATGTGCACACATGTAGGCACATACACATGCAAACTCATACATTATGCACCGAAGCCAATACACAACAGGTGAGCACTCACACACAAAATGACAAGATGATCCAGAAACACCAGAACAGTGCACACGGAGCTGCTGTAGGACCTCTAGAGAAGTAAAAGAATTTACTTCTTATTTTACTTGAGAACATTACAGGACATGGAGATTGAGATTTGGACACGAAGTTGACATTTTCAGTTTTCAGTACAACAAACCCCTTGATTTTCACCCCAATGGCTATATAAATGCCTTTGTCAGCTTGTGGGCATGGGGCCATAAAAACAACAGTATATGCCATCTTAATAATTATCATGATGATTGTCATCAGTCAACAACTTTAAGACCTATGTCAATGCATTGAAAAACTTTTGTACTGCCAGTTGCTGATATATTGGGGAACCTAACTGATTTTTAGCACACTGCAGCATAAATGTTAAACTTTTGTATGAAAAAAGTAAGATAAAAAACTTTCAGGGAATTTGGTGGTACAGTCTTTGCCTCTATTAGAACGCTTGTTGATGCTGTCTGAAAACAGTTCGGAAACCTTAACAGGTAACTCCTGCATGGAAAGAGGGAGTCCAGAGGAGGCCCTTGAAACTTCACAGTTCTGTCCCTCTAGCTGTTTACTCTCTGCTCAGTGAGTGAGCATACTAAACAGGCTGCAGCTTCAGATCGTGCTTTCCCTCCTTTCCTACCAGATGTGTCTTAACCTGCTGCAAGGTCTTGCATACAATCCTTGAATGAACCCCTAAAAGGGGCAGAGGATAAATGCGTCCTTCCTTCAAGTGATTAAGTGTCAAGGAAAGGAGGGGAAAATCATGGCTGCAGGGATGGGTAGGGTGTCTAGATTATAGTAGGCAGAGCCTTTGGTCAGCTCATCCTAGGTAAGGGATGATGTTAGTTTCCAGGAATGAGGTGGATTCAGATATTAGTTACCAGGGAAGAGGTCATGGGGAAGCATTGGTTGTCAAGGATCGGGTAGGGCAAGGTGTTAGATACCAGATATTCACTGTGGGTAAATATTGATGGCCATACAATTGACAGGTTGAAGTGATTAAAATTATTTTATTCATGTTAACATAGTATGTGTTTCTCATGTGTTTATTTGAAATAACCTATTGCTTTTCTGGACCATGCATCTTTTGGGTATTCCATAAAAGGTTTCTGCCCCAGTGCTGCTTAAGACAGTAATTTTCCATCTCCATATTTCACCTTCATAGTTGGGGTCTTACTGGAGTTCCTTACCTAGAGACAGCTGCCAAATAGAGTACAAGAGACCTGCAGGGACTTTTGACTTTAAGAATTGCTTTAAAAAATAAAGTTTTAAGTTTTCTTCTTCATCACTTTAAATATATCTCTCCACCTTTTGTCACTAACAAGAGGTTTTGGTGCGCTTAGTCTTCTTTAGTGTGGGTGGTGTGTGATATATGTCTGTGGTTGGCTAGATATGAGGCTGCACTCACCTTTGTATGAAGTTATGAAGGCCAGAGGTCCACATCAGGTGTCTTTATCACCTACCCCCTCCCCCTTTTTTTTTTTTTGGAGAGACAACAGCTCCTGAACCTGGAGTTCACCATTGCTGCTAAAATGATGAGCCAGTGAGCCCCGGAGTCCCCCTGCCTGCCCCGGTGCATGGGACTTACAGATTTACAGATGCATGCCAAGGTATCTGACTTTTCCCATGGGAACAGGCATAGTATTCTCTCCTCACTCATGGACACAAGCATATCACCCACTGTGCTGACCCCACAGCCCCACAAGTCATATGTGACTCAAATGTTTCTCCCTTGCCAGTCATATGACCCCAACCCTTCCATCTTAATTATGCTTCTAGTCAATAATCTGTGTCATTTTACTATAATGACTAAGTATCATTATTTGGCATTTATCCTGACCCATCCATACTCTCGATCTTCATGCTGCAATGGCATTGACTGACATAAAATAAAAACCCAGGCTGATAACCCCCAAGCGAGTCTGCTTTTGTGGTGGTAGCATGTAATCTTTCATAGCAGATATGGTTCTGGCTACAGATGTGTCAAGGCTTCACTTCTGTGAACAAAGCACATCATGTTTTCTGTCCTCCACTGCTGGTCATCTGAAGCATGGCTGTGCTCTCCTTGTAAACTGAATTGCCAAGAGTTTTTTCTTTTTCTGTGTTCTTTAGAAATTCATCAGGGAAGCCTACAGTTTGCTTTTCCTTACAAGAAACTGAGACTTTATGCTTCTCATGATAGGGAGAGGAAGAGTTTGTATTTCAAGCTTGTTTTGTTTTCAATAGTAAAATTTCAGCGAGTTTTCTCAATACTCTGGTGTCACTGTGTCCCACCCACTTGTGTCTAACCTGAATTTGGAAGGTTTGTCTTTTACAAACACTGTGAAATATTACTATTTTGCAGCAGTCATGTTCTTGCCCTAAAAGTTTATTCAGTCTTCCACTTGACCAGTATTTGCACAGTGAATAGCATTCTTCCATTGGAAACCAAATCTGTGCCTTGGGTTTTTGTTTTTTTAATTATATTTGTTTATTTTTTTATTATTACTTTGTTTATTTGTTTAATTTTTATTAAACTGTCATTAGCTCCATCAAGTCACATATCCTAACTTTAGTCCCTCATTAATCCATATTGATGTAAGTGCTGAATTATTTAGGCTTAAATCTAGTCTCTTTCTGGATTTCACATGCAATGCATTTACAAAGTATAAAGACTCATTGTAAAATATTCATGCACATGTACAATGTACTCTAATCATAGTCTCCCCATTGCATTCTCAGTTATTCAATTACATGGCTTTTTCTTCCCCTTTTCTATCTCTACCCAAAAATATCTATTTTTGTTATATATTTATAGAACTGCTTACTAGTTAACATGTTTTAAAAATTCTTCCATTGGTAACCTTCAAGTTTACACTATAGTAAACTTAGACAGTGAAGACCATCTCTTGCCAGAGCTTACTTTAAATCACTGCTCTCACATGTCTGAGACATGTACTACTCCCCTTCCCACCCTTCTGACCTCTGTGTAACTGTCTCTAACCATTGCCAACCACTCAAGCCTCACGTAAACAATGATGGCTGTGCAGGGTCCATGTTCACTTTTCCACTCATATAACCCATGCATTCTGGTGTCTTTACTTCTAAACTGCATTCCCTTCTGTCTGAAATCACATTCCACATCTTCTGCCCAGGAGCAGAAGCCAGGCTCTGTGGCTTCTGTGTGGTGTGCTACTGCTAACAAGTGTCTCATTTTTTATTTTATTTTATCTTTTACTGAAAAATGCCTTAGTTTCACTGGCTGTCTTGGAGGATATTATCTTTGGATGCAGACGTTCTTATTGGCAGCCCCCTTCGTGGGCACACAGGGTCCCCCATTATCTCTGCTTGTCATTGCTTCTGCTGAGCCACCTGCATCTGCAGTTAGCTTTGTAGTCCTGCCTTTGAGGCAGAAAATCTGCTTTCCTCTGGTACAGCAGTTCTCAACCTGTGAGTCGTGACCCTTTTAAGACCATTGGAAAAATCAGACATTTACATTACAATTAACAGTAGCAAAATTACAGTTACAAAGTAGTAATGAAAATAATTTAATGGGTGGTGGTCACCACAACATGAACTGTAGTAAAGGTGGCAGCATTGGGAACATTGATGACCCCCAGTGGTGGCGTTTACACTTCCTGTTTGCCTTTGCTTCTGTCTGTGTCTATAACAGTGTCTAAGTATCATTTATTCTCCTGTAATTTTCCTCTTGGGTCAGGTCATAAGCATTTATTTTCTGCCTACCATTTCCAACTTTGCATTATAAACCATCATCTCTTCTAATAAGGATTCTGGCCTCTCTCTCTCTCTCTCTCTCTCTCTCTCTCTCTCTCTCTCTCTCTCCCCTTATCCTCTGAAGACTCAAATTACACACATATTAGATCACCTAAACATTTCCTAAATATCTTATCTGGGTCTTCGCCACTTCCCTGTGTAATGCAATTCACTATTGATGCAACATGCTCAGGCCTTAGAGCATCTCTTGTGTGCTCTACCTTCAAGTGCCAGCATCTTATCTGGAACAGTTCCTTATCCTGGAGCTATAGAAAGTCACACTGTCACTCGAGTTGACATCTCCGATTGCCTGGAAATTAATCTCTCCTGGGAACACCTCTCAACAATGAACTTGCAAGTTGGCTTACAAATATCCTACTTTCTCCTCTCAGATGAGGTGAATAAAATGTCCTCTCCTTTAGTGGGAACAAGCTTCTCTTATCGACTCCAGATAAACGAATTTAAAGCAGTCTAGGATGCCTCCTGTAGCCCTTGTTTGAGGACTGCTCAGAGTTGGCCCCTCACCACCTGAGGCAGACAGGAGAGATTGACCTCACTCACCCCCTTGACTGTGCAGCTCTCAAAAGCTGCCCACCCTCTAGACTGGCTTTGTCCCTCACTGGCTTCAGCACTAAGAGCCTGGCACCTCACCTGGGCTACACAGTGAAGCTGGCCATTGTGGTTTGGCCCAGCCCCAGGGGCATGAGAGTGGGAGATCTGGCTCTGTGCCTTGCCTGGGCAAAGTGGGAGAGCTGGCCCTGATCGTGTGGGTGCAGGAAAGAGCTGGTGGACTGAACAACACAGCCACCACCTAGACCTAGATCCAAGGCTTTGAGTTGTCCTACCCCAACATCTAGCCCATCTGTGAACTACTGGAGCATGTGAAGGGCCCACCCTACAGAATCAAAGCTTCAGGACCTCCATGACACAGGACAACAACAGGATATCCAAGAGGAGTCCCAGTGAGGATCCAGTACTGATAGTCCAGCAAAAGCCAGAGAAACCAACATTTCCAACTACAGCTGTTTGGGCAAAGAGGTATATAGTATGACACACCAAAAGTTCCATATAAAGATGTTCTTTTGGCTTTTTAGTTTTGTTGTTATTTTTTCTCTTTTTTTGTTTTTATTTTTATTTTTTGTATCCTTTTGGTGGGGAGGTTGCAAGGGTGGAGGGCAGCTATGGAGGGGTGGGAGATGAGCGGGACTGGGGCCTATGATGTGAAATATACTGATTTCAAAGAATCAGTAAAAAGTTATTTTTTTTAAAAAAATTATGCTTTGACCTTGTGATTTATCTTGTGATCTTGGGAAGAAGTCACAACCTGCTGCTGACCCAGGAAGTGAATGGTCAAGGAGAGCTGTGTCCTGGCTGATTCCATTCTCTCCTTGGTTCCATTTCGGACGATGGGAAGCTGGAATTTCCAACAAAAATCGGCTCACCTGAAGTGGAAACTGAAGTGGAAACTTCTGGCTTCTTTGGAAATCAGTTATGTCAAAGGATGTTTTGCTAAAGCAAACATGTGAAAGGACGTGTGATGTTTTGAAGGAATATAACTATGACCCCACAGACAGTCGGAGCTCAAGCATTGGTCCTCTCTGCTCTGCCGGGTTATTCTTCCCTAACAGCACACATGGCGGTTCACCTTACATTGCATTGTTGAGCTCGCTTGTGGTGACGTCACAGAGAGACACTCTCCACGGAACTTCTCGTGAGGTTCCTGCACCTTCTTGCAGCTTCCGTGACCTTGTGCTGGCTGGCGAGCCTCGTGGTTTCTTCTGGATTGAACTGCCCTTGCTGCTTCATGCGTGGCATCTGCTGAGAGGAGTGGACTGTAGCTGTGATTCGTATGTGCTGTTGGCTACTGGACTGAACTGCTGATATCCTGACGAGGACTGGACCCGCCCCCAGAGAGCTATCTCTAAACAGGCCTACTTCCCCCTGTATCCCATTAACTTTTCCACTGCCTCTGGTGGATTGTGGGCTTGAGGGGAGGTTGACTGCTTATTAAAGTAGGCTGAGAAAATTTTCTGCCTATACTCATCTGCTTTCATTTTTATCATAATTTCCCCGCAAGCAAGCTGTCACTTTTTCATGCAGATCGCACATGCGCGTCCTTTCCCTCACTGAGAACTAACCCTTGTCAGTACAAAATACAGCCCTCTTTCTTCCTCTTAACCTCCCTTGTTTGGGAATCAGCTGCCTGAAATTAATAAATCTGTAGTCATTGATTTATTTACAAGTGAAACATTTATTTCTGTGAATGGTGCCCACTTTGGTTATATTCAATACACAGGATGGCTATGTGGAAGTATGCTACCTCTCTAGTAATTATCTTGTACTGGGTGTCATATCTTAGTTTTGTAGACAGTGATGCCGCTTTGGGTCTTGGAGTTACTTGAGAATCTTGTAGTCACAGCATTTCATGTTCCTCTGGTGAGGGGAAAAAAAAACCATAATCAGACAGATGTCCATCAGGGACTGGAAGGTCTGGACTTGAATTATTTGAACTAGGATTTTAATAGTGCTCTGCATGTCCTTTCCTTGCTAAATATTGTTTCTGAATTGGAGATATTGTCACATGAGCTCAAAAGAGTAATAGGTGAATGTGTTGTGAAAATCCTAGGCTCTTGCCTTCTGTTACTCCAGTACAAAGCTGGGTGCAGAGGGGAGCTTACATGCAGAGCTCAAGAGGAAAGTCATTTTCAGAAGTTAGAGGTGGCTGCTACCTTTGTCCTAGTGGAGTCCTGGTGCTAAGGTTGGTTCAGGTCTAGGCCAGGTATTTCCAGCAATTAAAGGCTCACACAGTTTGCAGAAGTAACTGGAAAACTTTATTCAAAGCAAATCTATAGAATAGGTCAGATTAGAGGACCAAGGGCCACAGAGTGAATATACAGTCTTGGTTACTGTCCAAGGCATTTATTTATGGGGTTCAAGAGAAAGAGGTATTTGGTTCTCAGAGGCATAGTGAGTGTGGCTCTTATTTTGACCGATAGATTGATATAATAATTTTTCTACTATATATTTTCCTTCCTAGAACATATTAACATATGCACACCCAATTATGCATAGGCATGAGATGGTGTATAGCCAATTTTCCATAAAATTCACTTGAGGACACAGTTTTATCTTACTATACATATACCTAAAACCAGTTCAGGCCAGATTGGTTCTCCTATCCTTGGATCAGGAAGTACTGAGAATATATTTGAATAGAAGCTCTCAAAGTTTGATGGTCTTTAAGGCAGGAGAATCCCCACTGCATCCGAGTGCTGTGTGTCTGCATAATGCAGATGGCTCTCAGGCTGCCAAGTGCATCATTAGAAAAGCATCGTATGTGGAGACCAAACCAAAGAGTTCTGGGCTGCTAAACTATTCCGTACGCCTGGCTGCCTAGACTTCAGAAACTGCTCTACTTATTATAGGAATTCCATTTTAAGACATTTGATGGAATACTGTGTCTGTCGGAGTCTCATAGAACTGAATAAATTCAGTATTTTCACACAACACTCTTAGAGAATCTACATTGTACAACGGGTAGAGATGAATAGAGAGGACTTGTACTGATGGGTTTTGCCAACTTGACATAAGCTGGAATTTTATGAGAAGAGAGTCTTAGTTGAGAAAATACCTCCATAATACTGGCCTGTAAGCAAGACTGTAGGGCATTTTCTTGATTAATAATTGGTATGGTAGGGCTCAGATAAATGTGGGGGGTACCACCCCTGGTCTGGTAGTCCAAGTTGATATTAAGAAAGCAAATCACAGGAAGCACGGCAGTAATCGGCAGTCTGTCCATCCGTTCGTCCCCCAACCTTCCCGCACACCCAGCCTCTGCTTAAACACTGGCCTTAAAACTGAAAGTTGTTTTAGTCATGCTGTTCATTACAATAGAAAGCAAACAGAAGGACAGACGTATATTCATCAAAAGTTACAAGTTGCCACAAGGCAAACTTCCCTATTGAGTATGACCTCCTGTTTCCCCATATTAAAGAGCATGAGGTCCTCCTAGGCAGTGAAGCCTATGTGGGGTCAATCAGGTCTCATCCGGTCACAAGCACATACTTCTGAAATCATAGCTTGATTAATGCCTGAGTCCAGGTCTCCTGAATTGCAAGTTTATGGAAGTATAATATTTGCTACAAATACCAGATATCATTGTCCCCAGTTTCATAATGATAAACAAGCATGTAGAATTAGTTGACACTGACACCTTGAACGCCTGCAGACTCTGATCTTAAATTCCCAGAGGAATGCTGAACCACCCACCGCACGGCTTCCCAGCCAAACCAAGGAAACCAAATGGGAAACTGAGTCCAGACTCACACCCCAGTGAGACTGGATCCCTGCTCTCTTTTTCGGCAGCCCCTCCTTTATGGCTCTACTTGCCAATACTTACGAGTAAAGGCACCAATCTTAACCAGGACTTGACTCCCTACCACTTTATGATTTCCAGTCTTTGTTTCTGACTGTGGATTCCTTGGGACCTGGGGAAACAGAAAATGAGATTCATGATCAGTTCTGGGTCTCTTAGTTTATCAGGGAAAAGCTAGGTCGTTATCCTGACAGTTAGCTGTAAAATCTTTAGGGCACGGGTTCCCCTCTGGGGTGCCCTTAGGCATGTGGATTTATGCTTATGTCTTCAATTCAACTTTATTTACTAACAAATCTCTTTTTGTGCCAATACCATTTTGTTTTTATTACATTCGTTCTGTAGTACAACTTTAAATCAGGGATGGTGATACCTCCAGCAGTTTTTTTATTATTAAGGATTGTTTTAACTATCTTGGTTTTCTGTTTCTACACGAAGCTGAAAATTGTCCTTTGAAGGTATGTGAATAATTGTGTTGGAATTTTGATAGCTATTTCATTAGATCTGTAGATTGCTTTTGGCAGGATGGGCATTTTTACTATGTTAATCCTACCAATTCATGTGATTTCTTTTTATATATAAAGAAGCTAGAAATATACACCAGAAAAAAGACAGCATCTTCAACAAGCGGTTCTGGTCAAACTGAATAGTTGGATGCATATAGAAGAATCCAAATAGATCCATACTTATCACCCTGCACAAAACTCAAGACCAAATGGATCAAAGACCTCAACATGAATCTAGATACACATGAATCTGATAGAAGAGAAAACAGAGTAGTCTTGAACTCATTGACACAGAAAACAGCTATCTGACCAGAACCCTCTAAGCACAGGCAATAAGATCAACAATTATAAATGGGATCTCATGAAACTGAAAAGCTTTTAACTAGAAAGAACACCATCATTTCAGACAAGCAGCAGCCAGCAGAACGGAAAAGACTTCAACTACACATCCAATATATTTGGCTAATACCCACAATATATAAAGAACTAAAAAAACTAGACATCAAGAAAATGAATAACCCAATTTTTAAAATGGGATTTAGATCTACATGGAGAATTCTTGATAGACAAAATGCAAATGACTGAGAAACACTTAAATGTTAGACATCCTTAGCCATCAGGGAAATGCAAATCTAAACTACTTTGGTATTTTATCTTACATCTGTAAGAATGGCTAACATAGGGCTTAGGATCAGGGTCTGGTGAAGGGGCTGGAGGCGCCACATTGGGCCTTGAAGGTGGCAAAAAGAAGTCCCTGAAACAGGCCAAGAAGCAGGCCAAGGAGATGGACGAGGAAGATAAGGCTTTCAAGCAGAAACAAAAGGAGGAACAGAAGAAACTCGAGGAGCTAAAAGCCAAGTCCGTGGGGAAGGGCCCCCTGGCCACAGGTGGGATTAAGAAATCTGGCAAAAAGTAAGCTGTTCCTCACATCTGAGGTGATGAAGTCCCTCCTCTTCCATCCCTATGTAAACATCCGGATTCCCTGCCATAACACCTTTGCCACTACAACTAGAATGAAGTGTTATCCTGGAGCCTGTTGTTGTACATTGTAATAAACTTTTGTAAAAAAGAAACAATGAATAAAGTAAACAATGCAATGGCTCATTGTCTCTAGTGTTCAGCAGTTCCTACCACAGCTGTGAGTTTAAAGTGAGTCCATTCTGGAATCCTGCCAGAGCCTCCTGTTCCATCTTCACTGTACTCTGAATTCTGTACCACTTTGAATTAAACCAACTCATTTAAAAGCCGAAAAAAAAAAAGAATGGCTAACATCAACAAAACAAGTGGTAACTCATACTGGGGAGGATGTGGAGTAAAAGGAATACTCGTCCATTGCTGATGGGAATGCAAATTTTTACAGCCACTATGGAAATCAGTGTGGCAGTTCTTCAAATGATGGGACTCCATATACCTCATGATCCAGCTATAATATTTTGAGGCATATACCCAAGTCACTTCATCCTACCACAGAGACACTTCCTCAACAATGTTCATTGCTGCTTTCTTTATAATAGCCAGAAATTGGAATCATCCTAGATGTCCTTCAACAGAAGAATGGATAAAGAAAATATGGTACACTTACATAATGAAGTATTACTCAGCCATTAAAATAAAGTGGAATCATGAAATTCACAAGTAAATGGATAGAACTAGAAAAATATCTGAATGAGGAACCAAGATCCAGAAAGAAAAAATTGTTAGGTTTCACCTATATGTGGATATGAGTTAAGTCCATGATAAACAAGATACAATCTGTAGTGCCACAGATATTAGGTATATAGTAAGGGACTAGTAGGAACAGGGAGCTATCCCCAGGAAAGGGAAATAGACTGGGCAGTTATGGATAGAAGGGGGGAATCTGCACCAGAAAAACCAAGTAGAAAGGGAGAGCAAAGAATGGGAGGAGGGAGGAAATATGGGGAGAGATAGCAAAAGCCAAGGGTGATTTGAAAGATAGTATGGAAACCTAAAACAGTAGAAGCTCTCCAAAATATATACAGATATGAAGGAGATCTAAATGAAATCACCAAATAATGGGAGATATAGAGCCCCAGTTGACTGTCTCTTGTCACCAAATAAAGTTTCCAGTCCCAGAATTGGATTACATCTAATTGAATTGTTGACCAGAGGGGTCCCATGAGAACAAAAAACAAAAAACAAAACCCCAGCCTATTTCCAAGGTTATAGGCTGCTCTCCATAAATTGACACCAAGTCCCATTGATGAAGACATTATACAACTCATTGAACATGGAGAAGTCAAGCTGGTACTACATAAGAGTTTTTACTCCTATGTGCTAGTGTCTTTGGTACAGTTAAATATTCTGCATACTCCCAAAGGAGAAACACAAACACCAACCCCGCCACAAACTCTTTGATCTACAGTGGTGTCCTGCCTTCAAGAAATACTAATGCAATGGTGGCACAAAGTTTGTGGGAGTAGCCAACCAGTATCTAATTTGATTGAAGGTCCACTCCATGAGATTGAACCCATACCTGGCACTGCTTGGGGAACCAAGAACTTGAGAATAGACAGTCCAGAAACATAGGGGGAAATCAAACACTACTGTTCTTTAAAAAGAAAGAGTAAAAAAAGAAAAGCATAGTATTAAAATGATTTCTAATGTCAGTTTGCTATACTCATAGATCAATGGCTTGCTCAGGCATCATCAGAGACGCCTCCTCCTGCAGCATATGAGAACAAATACAGAGATACACAGCCAGGCATTATACAGAAAGGGAGAACATACATTTTCCCAGAACACTCCACCCTAAGTGGGAAGTCTCCACCAAATAATTTTCAGGACTCTGAGAACCTCATGAAAGAGGAAGCAAAAAGAGTATAAGAGCCAGAGGAGGATCACTCAAAAACCCTAGTTCTTCTAAATCAATATGGTTGATGGACATATGAACTCATAGAGACTAAGACAACATTCACAAGCCTATCCTAGTCTGCAGGTGACAGGGCTCTAGAGATGAAAGAAGTGGACACATACCCCTATCCCCAACCCAGGAGCAATCTCCAGTCGGTAATCACTTGAAAACGAAACTTTAATTTCCTCCAAGGGTCTCCCTGGGGAAGCAAACTACTTTTATGGGTAGGCCAGACACCCAGACTTAGATGGTCAACAGAAAATGAGTTCAAAGGCATCCTCGGAGATTCCTTGTCTCCTCATGTCATGTCAGGGCTCTTCCTCTTTAAAAATTGCATCCTATTGTTTTTGTGTCTATTTGGTTATTACCCTACAGGCTGTGTGTGTGTGTGTTCCAATTTAGTGTTTTTATGAGATTCCTGAGTTACAGCTAGAATCAATCAGAGAAAAGATCAATGCAGAAACCATGAGAGGACTGAACAATCTGCAAGGGTTTCTTCCTTGGGAGTTTAGACTTACCCTGGCTGGCTGAAGGCCTCTCACTTTCAGATGTGAAACAGAAAGGAGGCATCTATCCGTTGGTGCTCTCTCGGGAGAGGTAGTCATGAGGGGGGATGAATACGAGGGGGGTGCAGAGAGAACAGGGCAGTTGGAGGAAATTTTGGCTAGACAGGAGGAGCTGGGCATGGCCATCATGACAGTGGGGAAGTAGGAAGTGTTCCTCAGAGAAGGGAAGGTGGTAGGGTAGAAAACAGAAAGGGGGTTGATGTGAACAGCAGGATGGAAGCAGGTCTGCTGAGAAGTGATGAGGTGAACACTGGCAGGAAAAATATACAGTGGGGAAGGCTGGTGAGGAAGAGGGTTGCGAAGACTTCCCAAGATCCTTGGCTGCTTCCTTCGCATCTTCCCAGACCCTGCAGAGCCCTTACTTTAGTGACTGAGCTTGGCCAGACCTGATGTGGCAGTTATGTCACAGGTCAGCTCTCACCTCATTCCATGACAGAATGCCCATTGTGAAGTGCACACGCCCTCCCTCTGCTCCAGCACCCCAGCCTCACCCCCACCCCCAGGGAAATGGGCTCTAGGTGTCAGAGTGGCCATGGCAAATGGCACTGAGCATCAGGGCTGTCACATGAGTCTCTGCCATTGGATATAGCTTTCATTGCATTGGCGGAGAGTCGTCAGACACATGGGCTAGGTCCATGTGCCTGGGTCCTGGGGCAGCAGCCCGAAAATCAGGAAATGGAAATGTGTGAAAGTCAGGTTATGTGTCTTTTTAAAGATTTTTCATGTCATGTAGATGGACAAATAGAATGATTAGAGGGTTTTTGTCCCCTTTTAAAGCACACTTCTCTCTCAGCATCATGTCTGTGGATCAGATGGAAGCTCTTAGCCACTGCTTCCAGCATCATGCCTGCCTGCCTGCTGCCATGCTACCTACCATGATGGTCATAGACTCAATCTCTAGAACTGTAAGCCCATTAAAAACTTTCTTCTGTAAGTTGCCCTAGCCTTGGTGTCTCTCCCTAGTAACTAAGACAAAGGTAGTATCAGGAAGTACTGGTATTGCTGTGACAGGCCTGACTATGGTGGTTTGGGGAACAATGGGAAGGCTTTGGAAATTTAGACTAGGAAAGAGGTTAAACACTGTAATTAGAGCTTCATAGACCATCCTCTGAAGCTCTCAGAACACACTCTTGCTGAGAGCACTGTGGACTCTGGAGCCCCAGCTCAAGAGTTTTCAGGGAGAAACAACATTCATAACTGGGCTAGAGACCATTCTTGTGATATTTTAGCAAGGAATGTGGCTGCGATTATCAGCCCTTGTCCTGAGATTCTGCCTGGGACTGAACTGAAGAGCTTCGGACTCATTTCTTTGGTAGAGGAGATTCCAAGCCATCCTCATAGTGAAGTGGTTATTAGTGTTTACTCTTATGCAGGTCTACAGTGAAAAAGCACAAACGGGGCAAGAAAACAAATGCAGTGTGTATGGTTTGAGGAAAAAGGAGCACCTAGAGGTTTAGTATTGGAGTTAAGGCTTGTGGCTGAGAGGGGAGGGCAAATGGAACACAGAATGTTGCCTTCAGGCTCATCCTCAAGGTCGGTCCCCATTCAGTTAATCCTGCAATTTGTGAAATGAGAAGGCTTGAGGAGTTATCTGTTCCTAGCAAGCAACCATAAATCAAAGCTTTTGCACTGTGATTGAAGGGGGCAGGTCCATCCCAAGCAGAAAGCAGAAGTTGGCAACACTGGCAAACTGATTCTGTTTTTAGAGTCATGAAAGATGCAGAAATAAAGGGATAGTAGAATCTTCCTCCATTTTTAAAGACATTCACTGAGCCCTGCCATGTGGCAGGGGAGTCCCTGCATTGAGGCCCTGAGAGACCATTTTGTAAAGCCATGACCATGCAGCTTGCATTGGGCTGGAGAGCCCAAGATATTGGAGATGCCAGAGCTGAAGGCTATCTGCTAAAGAGTGCTGCACACAGGGAGTGGAATCCGCACAAGGGAGTCATGCTGCAGTCATTAAAGCTGGGAGCATAGAGCCATCCAAGCTCTTTCACCTCAGCATAGAGTTATAGGATTTGGAATTTTCCTTGCTGGTTTTCAGCCGTGCTTTGGTCCAGTATGTTCACCATGCTCCTTTCCTCCCTTTTATTTTTTTTAATTAATTAATTTATTTATTTTTGATACTTTATTTACATTTCCAATGTTTCCCCTTTTCTAGGTCACCTCTTTGGAAACCCCCTATCCCCTACCTCTCCCCGCCTCTATGAAGGAATTCCGCCTCCCACTAACCCGCCCACCCATGCCCCTATTCCCACCTTGACATTCCCCTTTACTGGGGCCTCTAACACCCTCAGGCCCAAGGGCCTTTCCTCTCTCCCTGATGGCCAACAAGGCCCTCCTCTGCCACATATGTGGTCCGAACCATGAGTCCATAGAAGTGTATTCTTTGGTTGGTGGTCCAAACTCCAGGACGACGGGGGGGGGGGGTGTCAGGCCCATTGACGCTGTTGCTCCCTCCTTGGGGCTGCAAACTCCCTCAGCTCCTTCAGTCCTTTCTCCAACTCCTCCATCTGGGACCTCACTCTCAGTCCAGCAGTTACTGTAAAGTGAAACTTGGGCATTCTGAACTTTTGGGCTAATATCCACTTATCAGTGAGTACATAC
>CM052708.1:59227501-59275540 GCA_028551405.1 Uromys caudimaculatus | reverse complement strand
GGGGAGGGGGAGGGGACACGGGGTTTCCAAAGAAAAGGGGAATCATCGGAAATGTAAATAAAGTATCAAAAATAAAGGAAAAAAAAAAAAAGATTAATGTGGGAGGGGCCAGGCCACTGTGGGCAGCTCCCTGGGAAGCTGATCCTGGGAGGCCTAAGACTGAATTTAAGCTTAAGATCAAGTCAGTAAACAGTGTTCCTCCCTGGTATCTGCTTCAGTTCCTGCTTCCAGGTTCCTGCTTCTGGCTCCTGCCCTGACTTCCTTCTACATGGGACTGCTATATAGAACTATGAAAGGAAATAAACCCTTTCCTTCTCAAGTTGCTTTTGGTTATGGTGTTTTATTACAGCAATACGAAGCAGCAAACTAGAACACTCCTTAAGATCAGGAACAAGACAAGGACACTCACTTTCATCTATATGCATACTTCCTGGGATGTTCTAGGAAAGGCAATACACATTACAAGTTAAAAAGACTCCAGTAGAGGAAATGAAGCCATTCCTCTAGGTCACATGGGGATCACATACACAATCCTAAGGGAACTTCTTAGGCATAAGTAAAATCTTTCAGCAAGGTTACAAGATGCAATAAACTGAACAATACTCAAAGATATCTATGCTTCAGAGCTTACAGATATATCATGTTATGTGGCAACTATTACTACATGTGATTGAAGATCTTATGATGGAAAGTTATTCTGGATTATCAATTAGGTCTACCATAATCAAAATGGACTTTAGTCAGGCATGCCTTCTATCCAGCACTTAAGAAAAGGTAGAGGCAGAGACAGGTGTATCTCTGTGAATTTCAAGCCAGCTAGGGCTACATGGTAAGACCCTGTTTCTAAATAAATCAGTGGACTTTATAAAAATAAATATGTGTACTTTATTTAAAAAGACCACCGTAAGATGGGAGATATAAAGGTGCATATGGTATAGATACTAACATCTCTCGTGCAGCCCTGCTTAAACTCTTAGTCTTAAGTGCTGGAGAGATGTTTCAGTGGTTAAGAGCACTTGCTGCTCTTGCAGGGGACTCAGGTTCAAGTCCCAGCACTCCCATGGCATCTTACAACCATTCCCATTCCAGTGCCCTTTCTGACCTTTTATGAGGGCACCAACATTGGGGAAATCTTTCTGGAATAAGCAATCTGACATCAATGAGAGTGGAAAAGAGGAGTTGTCACTAGTGGACCAAAATTTCTGAACAGATTCCATATCATGTCTAGTTTGTATTCTCATTTTATACTCTAAAATCAAAAGGTGGGGTGGGCAAGCAAGTAAGATTTTACAGAAGCATGGATGGCATGCAGTAGATTGCTACAGGCAATGGCCCATTGTTTCAGCTGTTTCTGCAGGCCATTCTGTCCCACATAGCAAGTGAAGTCAAGCTTGACAAGTAGGCAGTACAAGCAGTGTTTTAAGTAAATCACTAAAGAAATCAATACCTAACAATGTTTTTTCCTACCTTATACTTCAGAAGGAGAATGTTGACTCCTAAAATTTGTCCTTTGACTTCCAGCCCATACCATAGCATGTACGTGTCTGCACTCAGGCACATAAATACAACTGTTTTTTAAAGAAGTTATCTAATCAACTTGGGTGAACAGGAAAGAAGCAATATTGGTAGTCTAGACACCTGCTGCCCAGAAGAGGCCTTCCTTTGAGTGAGGCAGCTTTCCTCAACTGAAGCCATCTAAAAAAGACAAATGGCTGTAACTGAGGCAAGACAATGTACCATTCCGGTTGGTCTGTTGCCTGTGCCAGTAGAGCCTTTCTCTAGCAAGTTCTGGGAGCACCTCCTTTAGGACACCAGCAGACCACTTTTCTTAGTAATAACCTATAGAGAAAGAAGGTTAGTGGGATGAGCTACTGCCCCTGCAGCTGGTCTTGAAGCTGCAACAGGCAACAATTTCCTCCCTTCTGTGCCGTGCCTTCCTTCCAGATCCTTGCTGGGGATGAGCACTTGTGAAAGTCCAAGTGACTGACCTGGTGGAGTGCCTCAGAATCCCATCACTGTGCTATGTCCCTTCCTGCTTAACCGCAGGACCTGCATGTACTGAAAGTTGTACACGTTGATCAGTCAGTGTCAAACATATCCTCCAATGATGGAACATCTTCTGTCTCTGGGTGATGACGATTACGCTAAGCAAGATCCTATTGGTTAGAGTTTCATCTGTGGGGAGCACATCCTGAATTAACTTTGACTGACTTCTTGCTTGTGATTAATCATATAAAAGAATCTGCCGACATCTGCCTTTGTTTCTAGTTAAGACATGCATTATGTCCTGCCAAGTTCCTCTGCTTATGCATACATCCTTGAGAGACTGTCCAAGCCTGAACAAAATGGCCTTAGTCAAACATAGATACTGTGCACCACAAACACGCCATTTCTGATCATTGTTAAACTTCCTGGAATTGGTCATGCTTTCTGTTGCTTGCCTTTAAAAGACACTGAGAAAATACACTCGTTGCTGGCATGGTATTGACCACAGCCCTCCCATATCTGTCTCTTACATCTTTCTACCTTTCCTATAATCATCCTCACTCCCTGAGTCATGGTTCCCACAGTGTTGACCAACTAGCAGGCTCCAGCAGAATGGTGCCCGATGTGACAGCTCGACTATGGAGGATGCAGTGAAGGACACTGTGGAAAAGGTAAGTTCTAAAGAAAAAGAAGAAAAGGGGAGCTTGGAAAAGGGGAGCTCAGTGCAGTGAGTAACTTTTAGGAGTAAAAAACATAGAAAAATGTAGATAAGGGAGCTCAAAAACAGTAAGAAAGCTCAAAAAAGGTAAGGGAGCTCAGAAAAAGTAAAAGTCAAAAAGAAAATCAAAAGAAAGAAAGAGAAAAGAAAGAAAACTGGAAACAGCCATATGCTTTTTGTACATACACTTAAAACAGGGTAACAGCAATTACATAGTTTTGTTTTGTTTTTAATTTTGTAATGCAGGCTTGTCCTTGGTTTCCTGAGTAAGGTACGATAAATTTAGCAACCTGGAAGGAAATTGGAGAAAGACTTCAAATTTATTATGATGTACGTGTACTAGGTAAAATGCCTATAGATACTTTTAACTTTGGACCTTGATTAGGGCTAGGAGAGTGAACTGGTTTAGGAGAAGCAGCCCCACCCACCACCCACCCCTACCTCCCTGTCTGGGATGCTGTGGCAAAGAAGAGAAAAAGTGAAAGTAAATAGTTCAGGAGCTGGTCTCAGTGCCCCACGTTTGTGGAGACAGTGGCAGCAGGATGCAGGGAGGGGAATAGCAGGGCTAGAGGAGCTGCCAGAGCTCACTCCCACCACTAACTTCTCAGGAGGCTCCCTCCCCTCCTCCAGAGGCAGCACCACAGCAGACAGCACCATGGACTCTTGAGCTCTGGCATAGGTGAGTTATGATCCAACCAGAAGGTTAAGGTCTAAGAAAAAAAGTCTCTGGAAAATGTTTGAGATTGATAAATACAAGTGATGGAGGTTAGAGGATGGGAAAGAACTTGGATGGTGACTAAGAAATAAAAAATGCTTCCAATGAAAGATGTTTGAAGTTGGTCAATGCAAGTGGTAAATGTTGGAGGGTCTAGGAAGATGTTTTAATGTAGACAAATACAAGTTACAGAGATGTAAGAAACAATTAAAATGGGAAATATTTCATACCCCCCTCACATGCTAATCCTATCTCAAAGTTCAGAATTTTAACATTGATCAATGGAGTTCTAACAAGCTAATGGAACACTGGCAGTTTACAATTCAGTCACAAGCTCAAAATTTTAATTTCCCTTTGGTTGTCTTCTAGAAATGGACTTAAAGGTGCTTCTCATGCTAAAAACATCTCTGTTCAATTGTGTATCTATAGATATAAACCTACAGCTTTTACTAGGTCTCAAAGGCATGAGTTTCCTCCTGTTGCATAACAGGCACCTGTTAACTGCTTTTTCTAAAATATGTATTTCAATACAATAGTAAATACTAATGTATATCCTTTGTGAACTAAAGGTCACATAAGCTTCAGGGAATCAAGGGTCCCAAGACTTGAACCTGCCTGTCACAGATCAAATGGACTCCACATAAGTATACCTGCCTGTTCTGATCCAATCCAGCAGGTGGCCCCAATTATAAATTTTATAAACTAACATATATCATACAAGTTAGAATTTATATACATTGAAACATATATAAAATGTATATTTATGTGTCATCAGAGGATGAGTCCATCCTTAATAACTACTACATACATATTCACACATGTATGTGTGTATATAAATTATCGACATTAGATATAAAGTATACATTAAATATAAATTATATAAGTAAAATATAAATTATATACATTTAATATGATTCACATACAATAATATATATTATATACAGTAAATATAAATAATATGCATTAAAGAATTATATGTATTAAAATATTATCAGTTAAATATATAAAATATGTTATAATCTATATAAAATATATAATTTTGCATGTCCTCAAGGACATGAATTATGGAATGAGCCCATGGAGCTCTAAAATATCAGTTATAAAAAAACAGAGGGGGACAGAGTTGTATACTCCACAAAATTTTACTTTGAATTTTGAGTGTCTATGGCACCCTACAACTAGGCATACTTATGCCCAGGTGAAATGGAAGAATCTGCTTACTGACATATGGCACGGTCCCAATCGGGTATTAATATGGTGAAGAGGGAATGTTTGTGTGTTTTTGTGGGATGCTGAAGGAGCATGGTGGCTGCCAGAGCAATTGGTGTGATGCTGATGCTAGGACAGAGAATGATGCTGACTGTGACTTTCCTGAGTGCCCGCCCTGACAATGGCAATGGGGAAGCTGTATTAGGCATATGTTCCTGGTCCACCTTTGCTATACATATTCTTCTGTATGATCAGGGCCAGAAGAATTTATGATCTCTAATAATACTCAGCTGTTAGGATTTCCGTGGTCTGAGAATAAAAAGTATTCCAAATTGGTGAATTGCACTGCTTTGGGTCAGGACCTACCTATTTATTTTACTAGAAATAGTACCAATGCTGGATGTGCTTATGTGCAGCCTAAGACTTGGAAGAAGATCATCTCTAAGACTGTAGTGCAAAGCATTAAGATGGGAATGCCTATATCTCAGACGGGACGAGCTGCCTTGCCTTAGGCTTTTAGATCCTGGGACAAAGAACACAGAGACTATTGAAACTACCTTCAAACGCTTCAATCAAATGAAGAAGTTGTTAAAAATGACTTTCCTCTTTCCTGTAATGTGACCAGTTATTCCAACTCAAGCATGGACTGGTCTGAAAATCAATCCAATATTAGACAAAAGGAAATGACAGTGGGCATTTGGGAGGGCTGGTTCTGAACATTTTCAAAAACATATTTGGAAATTGGCAACTGCCTTGTATGCTGTTTTGTTTGCTGTGGATAAAAATGGAACAGGTTTTGTGGCTAAGGTAAATGTAACATCCTGGGTTACTCCACCTAATTGTTTACTAATTGGGAGTGTTACCTTTGTTGTAGGCTCTGATAATGAGTTCAATGTTTCTTGTTTTAATTGTTTTTGTCCAATTGTATTTCTGTGTTGGATGATGGTCAATCTGTAATGGTAGTACATAACTAGTTTTATTATGATTCCTGTAAATTTATCTGAACCCTGGTATTCTGAAAAAAGGCTTACAAATATTGGAAGAGTTAGATCACACTCTGGCAAGAAGGAAACATATGATTGGGCTGATCATTGCCAGTGTTGTGGCTCTCATAACACTTATAGTCAGTGCTACTACTTCTGCATTAGCTTTAACACAAGAGACACAAACAGCTAGTTAATTCATCTTGCAGAAAATGTAAACAATGTCTGAGCATACAACAGTATTTGGATAGCTGGCTAGAACAAAGAATTGATGCATTGTATGATATAGTGCAGATCATGGAAGGTGAGGTACAGGGAATGAAAGTCAGAAGTCATTTGGAATGTCATGCTTGATATCTCTGGATTTGTAGAACTCCAAAAATGTGTAATTAGAGTCAGCACAACTGAACCAGAGTAAAAAGGCACCTTCAAAGTATATGGCACAATTCTAAAACTCCTTTAGATTTATTAGCCCTACATAAGGAGATTGTAAGATTATAATATGCAAAGTCTTTGTCTTTTGATGCTGCTATCATTGCAAATGACATTCTAAAAATTTACAGGCTGTTTTCCCTTCATGGTCCTCGTTTACATCTCTCTTATTAGGTATAGCAGGACTTGGCTTTATGATCCTTTTTATGGCATGTCTATTACCTGTTCATTTGAGATGAATCATCAGAGTTTTACAGATGTCAAAGCAGAGTTACATAAATTTAAGCTCCAATGTCTTCCCTAGCAGAAGTTTGTAGTCAATGACAGATAAGTTAATCTTAAAAACCTTTTCAACCTAAGATAGGCTATACATACAAGATTATTTGTATGGCAATGATGGGTAAGGTCTGTTTTCAGATGGCAACCTAAGACAGGCACAACTTTCTGCTCCATGGCTAATAAAGTGTGTGCCTCTTATAGATAAAAGAGATGGGTAAGAGTCTCTCAGAGATGGATCAACCTATGACAGGATGTGAATGCTAGGATTCATGTACCAATGACAAGATCCAAACCTCTTGAGGAGGATGCCTAAAACAGGTACAGTCTTTCTGAGCCAATAGCTGAGACAGCTTTGGTTTGTACAGATAAAAAAGGGGACATGTGGGGAGCACATTCAGAGTTAACTTTGGCTGACTTCTTGCTTGTGATTAATCATATAAATGAGTCTGCCCACATCTGCCTTTGTTTTTAGTTAAGACATGCGTTATATCCTTCCAAGTTCCTCTGCTTATGCATATGTCCTTGAGAGACTGTCCAAGCCTGAAGGAAATGGGCTCAGTCAAACATAGATGCTGTGCACCACAAACATGCCATTTCTGATCATTGTTAAACTTCCTGGAATTGGTCATGCTTTCTGTTGCTTGCCTTTAAATGACACTGAGAAAATACACTCATTGCTGGCATGACCACAGCTCTCCCATGCCTGTCTCTTACATCTTTCTACCTTTCCTATCATCATCATCACTTCCCCAGTTCCTGTGTTGACTGACAGGCTCTGGAATTGGTCCTTAGCATGAAGGACTCAAAGTGTCTGGATAGTGGTATAGCTTCAATTTTAATGAGGAGTCTTGTGTTCCCTTTTGAAATGATCCTTCATTGGGAATGAAGACCCTTTAACCAGTGGCCTGTAGATGTGATTGGAGTGCGCCAGTGGGCACTGGGGTTGATGGAAAGTAGCGATCTTGCCACTTCAGGCTTTTGTGTTCTCATTGCCCAGTATGCTCCTTCGGGGGTTGGGGTACAGTCCCATACAATGGTCAATGTTTAAGCCATCTCTGTCCCCCAACACAGGTGATCATTTCCAAGCTGGCTCTTCTGTCATGTTGTCAGCTGGCTGCTTTGTTGCTAATGAGGTCAGTAGATTTCAGGTAGTGTACCATGTGACCAGTCCAGTAGCTTCTGTAGAAATGTGAGCAAAGCTATTTCTCATTTGCTGTTAAGTAGGTTCCTCGTTCTGATGCAATGATAAATATAATCAAATTGGTGAATCAAACGGAACATAAATTGATGACATTGTTCAAGCCTAATGATGTGAATTCAATCCCTGGATCCATTGGTTGAAAGAGAACCAGCTCCTGAAAGTTTTCCTCTGACTTCTACACACACTGTTTTGTGTGTGTGTGTGTGTGTGTGTGTGTGTGTGTGTGTGCATACACAACAATAATAAAACTAAAAATTAAATACAGTCTTATTGGCTGAGATCCTGAGGTAACAATCATAAAGAGTATACCCACCTATCCTACTAAAATAAATGGCTTCCCTTTACTAAGTGTAAAGAGTCCAATATGATCAATTTACCACCAACTGCCTGGTTGCTATTTTCAAGTGTTACCTCCCCACTTTATATTACATTGAATCTTGGCAATGGTTTCTGCTGGTGGCAGTTTTAAGTTGTTAGATTAACATCAGTGAGTAAGAGATTATGAAGTAGGTCCATGTGTAGCTATCCTCTTCATAACTAGGCCATCTCTGTTCCTGAATCTGTTGTGCCAGTTAAGAATGGCTGATGGAAAAGCTGATTTACACACCATTGAAATGGTTCAGCAGGGGTCCTGCTGCCAAGTCTGATTGCCTCAGTTTGATACCAAGTATCCACATAGTGGAAGGGAAAAACTGACTCCTACAAGCTGTCCTCTGACTTATGCAAAGAAATCTACCTGCTTGCACATTTGCATGTGTTCATACAAAGATGGGGGGGAGAGAAAGGGAGGGAGGGAAGAGAATCAATAATTTGAGAGGCAATCTGGGGGACATGGGAGGAGCTATAGGGCAGAAAGAGGAGGGGCACAAATAATGTAGATACAATTCTTATGCATGAAATTCTTAAAAATTTCAATTAAAAAGAGGTAGAGCTGGCATTTAAGAGATTTTAACAGATTTAAGCATACGGTTAATAAAGAAGTGTTTGAGCAGAGAAAATGTTCTGCCAAGCACATGGGGTGTCTGCTTCTCAAGAGAGAGTGTGTGATTATCTTTGTCGTATGGGGCTCTGAGTCTGGGGGCACCTGCCCAAGTTCCAGGTTATTGTTTCCTAGAACAAAATAATACAGGACACAGGAACATGATGGAAATAGAGGTCCTATAACAGAAGAGAGAGGCTCTCCTCAGAAAGGGGTGGGGGGAGTCTAAAGAGGTGGGACAGGAACAGCCCTCCAACACCTTCAGTTTCCAATGGCTTCAGCCTTCTCCCGCACTCAGAAGGCCATCCCAGAGGCTTTTCTCCAGCATGCTTGGTTTTGCTTCATGCAGCTTCTGGGAGGGATTTCCAGGCCGTTTATAACTGGTTTCTTTCATGTTAATTTTAATGCTTTTTTTTTTTTTAACTTCCCACCATATTTTGAATTTGTTATAGTTGTATATAATGGGTGTTGGTGGCTTCTGAAGTCGCACTTCCAAGGGATCCTAAGGAAGATTAAATGCAGCTACAGTGAAGTCCTAAGGCAAACTGGATTGAATTACAGCTGATGGAACAAATCCAAAGAGGCCTACAGCAATTTAAGGGGAAGAAAATGTAATCCACTGAAAGTACTCAAGAGAAACAAGAATTCTCTATAGGGGGAAAGCAATGTTGTAGTTGGGGGAAATATCTGCTGACAGTAAGGTTTTTGTGGGACTGCATCTGCTTAGTAGTAAACAGAAAACAAAGGGGATTTGTATTTACCACTGGGACCCAAAAAGGGAAAGGTGAGTCTGAACAAGTTTGTTTGAATGCTGGGGTGCCAAGAAGTATAGACTTTGGTCTCTACTGCCAAATGGGAGAGTCTAGGGCGGTAGAGGACTTTACAGCTGATAAGTGTTCTTCTGATAGACTCATGCTGCACAAAGCAGCCGCTCCCTTCCGAACCTCAGTTTACCCGCTTAGCACAAGAAAAACTCTGGAGCAGATAGATAGCTTTCAGGATCCTTGCCTCTGCCTGCTGGACCGTGGTGTCCAGGCCTTCCTCCGACTGGGCAGAGAGACACGTGCCCTGATAAACAGAGGCCTGGATGGGCGGAGCAGGAGGAAGGCCACGCTCTGTCGTGTTCCTGGGACGCCTTCGCCTTCCGGTTCTCTCCGGAGACCCACGCGACCCCCCGCTGCGCCTGCAGCCCGGCCTATAACACAACAAAACCGGAGCGGGAGCCTGAGCAGACGGAGGGCGCGCGCCGCTCCGGGGTCACGTGACGCGGCCCGCCCACGCGACCGGTGGCCCCGGCGCTTGCGCCGGCACCCGGGCTGTGGGGGAGGAGCCGGCTACGGCGGTGGCTCTAAGGAGTCCGGGCCTGGCCGGGGAGCCTGACAGGTAGAGCGCTGCAGGGCGGTAGTGCGGGCGAGCGAGCGAGCGAGCGGGCGAGCGGAAGAGCCGGGCGGGGCCTTGTTTGGCGGCTGCGGAGTCCGCGCCCTCCCGAGGGCCGTGCGCACCGGGCGCGTTCGCGACTCTCCGGCGACGCGCACGTCGCACCCCCCCCCCTTCCCCGATTCTGTGTTGCGGGAACTTCACCCAGGTGTGCAGCGATCTGAGTAAATGGCGTTGCCCGCGGCCTGCCTCTGAGGAAACGCGCTGGCCGCCCTATTGGAGAGGAACACCAAGCACACAGGTTAGTGGGGGGAAGCTGACTGCTGCAGAGCGTAGAAGCGGAGGGTTGCAGTTTTATAAGACAATAAATCTTGCTTTTAAAAACATTCATAGTCTCCCTTGCCTTTGCCCTGTTACTACGAGGTAAAGCTCGTACTGGGCAAAAATCGGAGTTTCTGAGACTGGCGTGCTCTGTAGCAGGGGTAGTAGCATCAAAAGCAAGAAATGCGGGCAGGCATGAGATGATGCTTGGACCCCGACGGGAGTTTAGAGTGTCTTAAATTCTGACTTTAGTGATTTAAACTGAGGATTCTCTTCGTATGTGGCCTGGGTTTTACTCCATTGTGTGAACACCAGTGACTTTGCTAGTACTCCTGGGCGGGTTTTTTCTTTTCTTTCCCCCTCTTTGTGCCTATTGAAGAGGAAGTGATGCGTTAATCTTTAACGTGTTTCTTCTGTGATTTTGAAGTCTTATGATCCAAAGGATTAAATTCCACAAATCTCAGTAAATATACAGAAAACCAAAGCTATGAAGCTTGTAGCAAAATTTGTTTTTTAAGGTTTTTAATTGTGTGCCTGTGTGTTCCAGGAGCTGAGAAGTCTGGGATCTTTACCCGAGAGTCATGCAATTGAAAGGCTTTCTGTATCTGGTCCTTAAAAAGAAGCATAAGAAACAAAGGTTGGGCCTTTCTTGAGACTCGAGGCCAGACACGACATTGAAATACATTTTCTTTCTTACTAGGATCTATAGTTAAAATTCTCAAACATTGCATTACCTTGTATGTATCCAGGAGTGTGATGAAAACTGCTGGACTCTAACTAGAATAGATTTCCTAACATGCCAGTGAATAATTAGTGTATTTGGCTCACAATATGGACTCAAACTTTAAAGTTTTCAAGCATATCTAGACCACAATATACGGTTTATAAGAAGCCTACATATGGAGTTCCAGGACAGTCAGGACTACACAGAGAAACCCTGTCTTAAAACAGACAAACAAAACAGTTACCCAAAAAAAGGAGAAAACTTTAGAAAATATAAAGAATGTACATAATCTGTAATTTTACTACCTAAAGAAAACATTTTGTATTTTGGGGTGTGAATTCTATTTACTTTGGAAATTTGGGGAGTTCCAGAGTTCACATAGTAAGATTTTAGATTTTAAGAGAAAGCCACTAGCAAGAGTTTGGGTATTGAAGCTACCAAGATCTGTTTGATTCTATAATTTAGATAATGAGTAGCAGTTCAGATAACTAGGCTACTTTTGTAATTTGGGGTGGTAGATACACTTTATCATACTCATGTATTGGATTAGGAAAGTCTGTGTTTGCAAACATAAACATTTCAAGTGTCCAGCTGTTAACTGGAATAACTTTCTGATATAAGAAAAAAAACTGTGGGGACAGAGAGTCCCAAAATTGAACCCTGAGCACAAAATCGTTGTCAACATGTCTAGTAGCATGCATTGGTAACAAATCTTTAAATCTTATATTGCAAAGAAATATACTGAATTAAAGTGAAGACTGTGTAACTGACTAAATGTAAGACTTCCTTTCTTCTGTCTCTTTGGTTATTTCGGATGTGGTTCTGTTACTGGTTTTAAGTTAACACTTTATGATATTATCTGGGTGGTGAATGTGCTGTGTTCTCCTTGTGTAGTTTGCCCTTTGAGGAAGCTAGCATCATGGTTATAGTTTAAATCCTCATTTTCAAAAGATGTTAGATCTTCCATAAGCACGTATGGGAGAAGGAATCTTAAGCAAACTGTCATTTCTAATGTGTTTGTCACTTTAGAAATGGACAAACAAAAGGTTAGCTTTCCTGGGGGGAGCTCTGAGCAGTTTCCTGTTCCACTTCAGACCAGAGCTTAAAAAACAACAGAAAGACCTCTTTCCTGGAAGAGAGAGTTCTGAGATCAGGATGTACCTCTAGACTGTAGAATCTAGACAATGGTGTTCATCTTCTAGGCCCTGCCTTACCTTTTTTGTTTTGCTTGTTTGTTTCTTTGTTTTTAGGACAAGGTCTCATTGTGTAGCCTTGGCTGGCCTAGAACTGGCTATGTAGACCAGACTAGCTTTGAACTCATACAGTTCCTCCTGACTATGTCTCCTCAATGCTGGAATTAAAGAAGAGTATCCTTTGTTATAGTCCACATCACAGGATATGTTCTCTCCTGCTAAACCTATAGCCACTTGAGTGGTTTGTTTCTCAACCAGAGCACATGATTTCAATATCATCTCTTAACATAACAGTGAACTGTCAGAGTCTCTGTTGTAAAATTGCCAGAACCTCTGGACAGTGAAATAAAAGCAGCTCCTTGGATGACAGGGCTGAAGAAATGCTTCCAGGGGCCATTACTGTAGGTTGTATTTCAAGTCAAATAGTTTCTGGCTCTTGGAGAAGGACAGCTATAGGACCTTCCATTCTCATCTTAAACAAACAATGAATTTGACACAGCATGGTTGGGAAATTCTAGGACAGTAGTCATGCTGTCTGCAAATGAAGCTGTGAGGTTGATATTGAGTGACCTCTGTACAGGTAACCTTAGCTGTGTCTGATGAAGACAGACTTAAGTCTTGTCCCAATTCAGGACATGCTATCCCTTTTCTTTGTCCAGCTCTGTAAGTTGTACTAGCAGTTGGGACGGTGATAGAATTGGTGTCTCAGCAAATGTTTGAAACTGTATTGTATTTGTAACCTTTCCAAGACTGAATGAGTGAAGAAGCTGTGAAGTGTGTTCCTAGTCTAAAAGATAGGCTGATCTGTCTTAGAGACTTGTCTGGACCTGCAAACTACTGCCAGGCTAATCAGGAAGGTTAGCATCTCAGTATCCAGAAGCCCACCAGAGTAGGTAAAGGAGGAGTTGCTACAGGTAGCATTTAGCTCTACGGTAAGCCAAAGGATTTCTTGATCTTTTGTTGTAACATAGATGGATGATAGTTGCAAAGTTGTACTCCAGAAAGTTTGTCCCAAACCCTAGAACCCCTTTATTTGAAAGTTTTCCTAGAATACAGATATAGTGAACTAAAAAAATAGAGAAGATGACCATATCCTTAAGTCTTTTATGCACAAATGGGCTCTTAGAACTGGGCAGGGTAGCACATTCCCACCATCCCAGGATGGAGAAGGCCGATATGAAAGGAAGAAAGTTAAAGGTGCTTGCTCTGGAAAGAAGATGATGGTTTTTATTAAGGAAATGCTTATACTTTATTATTACTAGAACCCTGAGCATTTGAGCTCTAGAATTCCACATGACAGCTTTTCTATGATAAATAATTTTCATATAATTGTCATTATTTTGTAGACTTAGCACATGATTGTATCGCATGAATTGCGTACTTGAATGCTGTCTCCTGTCATTTGTAGTCTAGTATGGCTTTTGCATTTAAGGTTTCAGAATCCCTATCGGGACTTTTGACCTTCAGAGAGCAGAGACCGTGACTGTATTACTCCTTACAGTGTCCCTAGCATTATTGGTATCTATGGTAATTTTAGAGGAATTAGTTAGCTACACTATTAATTTGGTTCACATTATTATTTTGTGTTGGTTTTGTGTGTTGTGTTGTCTTAGACTTTATCAATAGCTCATGAACTACAAAGAGCTGGGCTGTGAGGCAGCTCCAATTCTTAAACCACTGACTAAAATCAGATCCCATCCAGTTTATAAAAGACATTGCTGTAGGGATCTTTAAGGTATATATAACACAAGTTATACACAATTTGAAATTTAGAAGTCCTGTGTATCTGACACTGCAGCATCTACTAGTATAAGTGTGTCTATAGAGCAGATGCTGGGGACATTCAGCCTCTGGAGTCTCGGCTCTCACCACCTAGCTATTTCATGCTGGAGAATGCTACAGACTCCTTCCTGCTCCCTAGACCACAGCAGACTGGTTAGAATTTTGGTGCTGTCTGGCTTTGAAGAGTTGCTTTCTACATTCCCTTTTTCTTTCAGGTCAGCAAAAGAGCTGTTCAGAGGGAGAAAATCCTATCAGTGACATCATTCCCTTTGTTCCAGATACATTCTAGTTAGTCTGGGAGAGGAGCCCTGAGGTCCATTAAAGACAGACTTATAAGTCAGCTGTAAATTCTTAATATTTTATAATATTGAGAATATTTATCAAAAACAAACTTTCTTGTACTATTGATCCCGATTGGCTTTTTAAAACTCTGTAAATATATTCAAGTCTGGTTTTTGTCGGGCCAACAAAATAAAAATTTCCCCATCTCACCTTAATCTTGGTTCCTAGGAGAAAGTAAAATAAACAGGCTCATAGGAAGGCTCAGAAGATTCACTCACAGCTCCTTCAGCCATCAGTTCTAAATTTGGAAGGTCTGCATTCATATTCCCTGAATATACCTTTGAGAGTTTCCATGTGTACCGCAGGCTCTCTGAGAGATAGCACCATAGCTAGGAAAAGCCGTGCTGGAGAGTGGGTTATTGATCTGCAGTGGGTTATTAATGGGCAAGGATGCAAGGTCTAGTCTCAGGCTGAGAACCGAGTGGGTGAAAGGTGTTTAGCTTCGACCTCTACTGGACATTTCTCTGTTCTTCCCTTTGTTTATTATCTCCAGAAAACAAACATAAAACAAAAAAGACCTATAATTCAGGCTGAATGTGTTAATTCTGTTGATGAGAAAGCATTTCCTAGAGCAGAATGTGATCTTGTTGGTCAGTGATCCTGTGGCTGGGAGGTGGAAAGAGGTAGATCCTGCAGGCTTGTGCAGACAGTCTAGCCAGTCAGTGAGCCGAGACAATCTCAGAAAATAAGACAGAGGAAGATACCTGAGCTTGACCTCTGGCCTCCACATGGACACGCACATACCTCATAACCACATACCTCAATAAGTAAATTAATATAATTATATGATTGCATATGCAATAACCCATGCTGATAGCAAATCTGTTAATACTTGTGTTTCTTGTTTAGACTAGCCAAGCTAACATTGCTCTCTAGATGATAAACAATGACACTGTTAGCCTAGCCTTCTTCCTGACTGACCAGTGTTAACATTGACCTTCATGTACTCAAGAGTCCCCCAGCATCTTCTTCCTGACTGACCAGTGTTAACATTGACCTTCATGTACTCAAGAGTCCCACAGCATCTTCTTCCCATGTTGAATGTGAATTACATAGTTTAGAGCTGGAACAGATGTTTTGAGAAATCAAGACTCAGAAAAGATAAAAGCATACCACACTGACTGGCTGAAAGTAAATGTGGGCCTAAAGCACAGGACTCACTCAGGACGCTGTCCCTGCTGCTATGCCAAGGCATTACTTCCTCTTGTGTGATGGGCTGTACCTGTGCAGATGTCTGAGCAGGTTCACATTGACTTTTAAATTACCAGCCTTTGGATAAATGACTTGTAAAATAAAGCTTCGCCTAATTTAGCCACATTCAAACTCAGCTCATAAAATTAACCCTCATTTAGAAGCCGGGCTTGAAATTGCCAAGCCCTGAGGGCAAAGTTACGTGTCAGAGTAATTGTACCATTGAAAGTTGTATAGTTTTGAATAGTTATGTCACTTTGTGTTTTGACTCAGTCTCTAACCCTACTTGGCATACCTTCTGACATGCACGCAAGTATGTGTGTGCGTGCGCACGTGCATCTCAGGTATCCATCCCAGGCTGGTCTCAAAATCATTGCATAGGTGAGGAAGACTTTGAATTTGTGGTTCTGCCTCCATTTCTATAGTGTAGGTATTACAGGGACTGAACTTAGAGCTTTGTATGTGGTAAGAAAACACTGTATCAACTGAGCTACAATCCTCAACCTATGAATCTCACATTTAAATCTTTTTTATAGTACATTTTTTATTTATTGTGTGTGACACTCTATTGTATGTGAATGTGCTGTGGTGTGGATGGCATAGGACAATGTCTGGAAGTTGTCTGTCCTTCTACCATTTGGGTCTTGAGAGTTAAGTTCAGGTCCTCAGGCTTGGCAAGAGATGACCAATTTTGACCAGTCATTGGCCAATTTTGCTGGCCTTGAGTCTTCTGTTTTCAGTGAATTCTATATATAAGAATTTGAATGATGAAGACTAATTCTGTGTGGTCTGTTATAAAGGAGAAGAGGCTTCTGAGCGTTATAAGGGAGAAGAGGCTTCTGAGTTTTCTTCAAACAGCAGCAGTCACATCATGCACGGCTTCGGCCCCATCTGTTCTGTGAGAGGTGCAGACCTGACATTTGGGGACATTTCTTCTTCCTCACTCCTTTCTTCTTTTTGCTTCTTCCTTCCTCTTCTTCCCTCCCCTCTGTCACTGCCTTTTGAGGTACTCTGACCCTACTTACAAATGAAGGGTAAACAGACGCTCTTCTACATTTATGGTGAGTTAGAAAGGACAGTTTGAAATAGTTGTCAATGGTAAAACAGTTATTAGACCTGAACCCAGCAATTCATTTTTAGAAATGTATGTATAAAATAGGACATTTATTCAGTATTTTCAGACATTTAAGCAGACTTTCAGTGCTCCAGAATAAAGCTGTAAATTACTTAGATGTCTCTAGTAAGAGGCACTGTTACATTAGTGTAGTGAGCTGCCGTAGGACTGTTGAAGTGCTGTAGCACTCCTAGTGCCAAGCGGGAGCAATTCCCACTGCAAAGAAGTGGGTAAAGCTTCCATTTGTGTTTTGTTCTGAAACACATTTGTGCTAGACACATGCACACAGATATGTTTCTCTCCCTCTCTCTCTCTCTCTCTCTCTCTCTCTCTCTCTCTCTCTCTCTCTCTCTGTTACATACACACACACACACACACACACACACACACACACACACACACACACACACAGAGGTATTTACTACCCCTGGAAGGAATTACAAACCACTGATAATAGTGATTGCTTTCAGTATAGGGGGACTTAACTTTTCAATATTAATATTCTTTTGTACCATTTGAAACGGTTTTATTTATGTTTTTGCCCTACCCATATCCTTAAGAATGCTTAAGAATCACTAGAGGTACCTGGCCGCTGTAACCAACAGACGCCTCTAGTGATGTTTTATGGTGTTCACTTTTCATTGAATGTGTGAGATGATGTTCAGGGCTAATAAGATCCGTGGTGCAATTGGGAACAGTCTCTGGGTGGTAGGAACTGAGGCATTGGCTGGCGTGCTAAAACCCATAGCACCCTCATAATGTGTGTCAAGTAAGGCAGGGCTTAGTGCAGAAAGAACTGCCTTTCCTGGATGATTTTAAAGAGCAAAGGGAAAGTTAGTGGGAATGTCAGCACTTCAGGTCCTCACTAGGAAAGCCTAGTTTGTTCTGTTTCCATAGCTGAGAGCCAGAGTGGAAATTCACTAGCATGATAGGGTTTTGTGTTTGAACAGACCCCTGGAACTACTACCACTTCTTTTCAGCATTACAGAAATCGGAGCCTCACCTAGTATTCTTTGCATAAAACTCCATGAACAGTTGTTCAGAGTTTGTTTTTGTACATATCTCCTTCCTGTAAGGCACCATTTAGCCTGGCCTAAAGACCACAGTCTTAGCTCAGCACCCATATTGGAGTAAACAGCCTTCTCTTTGTAAATGTGAGGTGACATCTGTGTGTCTGTAGACAGTTTGATTCAGTTCCTCTTGCAGCTTCATGTACTCTCAGCTTTCTGAGAGATACCACATTCTTGTCATGAAGCAGTGGCTCTGTGTGGTAGGGGCCTTCTACAAGGAATGAGTTTTTCAGTGCCCTGGGTTTGGGCACAATGAGTGTGGAGGTGGAAATGATGCGTCTGACTTTTTTAATTTCCTCCCTCCCCCAACCTGTGGATAAGAACTGTCTTAGTCAGGGTTTCTATTCCTGAGCAAACATCATGACCAAGAATCAAGTTGGAGAGGAAAGGGTTTATTCGGCTTATACTTCCACGTTGCTGTTCATCACCAGAGGAAGTCAGGACTGGAACTCAAGCAGGTCAGGATCAGGAGCTGATGCAGAGGCCATGGAGGGATGTTCCTTACTGGCTTGCTTGCTTTTCCTGGCTTGCTCAGCCTGCTTTCTTATAGAACCCAAGACTACCAGCCCACAGATGGTACCACTCACAAGGGGCCCTCCCCCCTTGATCACTAATTGAGAAAATGCCTTACTGCTGGATCTCATAGAGGCATTTTCTCAACTGAAACTCCTTTCTCTGTGATAACTTCAGCTTGTGTCAAGGTTACACACAAAATTAGCCAGTACAATTGACCCCTTGTCAACTTGACACACAAACACATCACCAATAAGCCTCGACCCTTACTTCTTTATTCATCCCCAAGATCTAAATAACTTCAAAAGTCCCACAGTCTTTGCAAATTCTTACATATTAACATTTCAGTCCCTTTTAAGCATCCAATCTCTTAAGATTCAAAGTCTTTTAAAAATTCAAAGTCTCTTAACTGTGGGCTCCATTAGAATACCTTCTTCTTTCAGGAGGGAAAATATATCAGGGCACAGTCACAATCAAAAGCAAAATCAAACTCCGTCCAATGTCTGGGATCCACTCACAATCTTCTGGATTACTCCAAGGGTTTGAGTCACTTCTCCAGCTTTGCCCTTTGTAGCACACACCTTGTCTTCTAGGCTCCAGATGCCTGTACTCCACTGCTGCTGCTGTTCTTGGTGGTCATCTCATGGTACTGGCATCTCCAAAACACTGCTGTCTTCTGCTGCAACTAGGCTTTACCAACAGCCTCCCATAGGCTCTTCCCATGGTGCCAAGCCTCAACTCCCCTCCATGACCCCTTCAGTCCTGGGCCATCAACTGCAACTTAGGCTGCACCTTCACCAATGGCCTTCTGAGGCCTCTCGCAGCATGGAGCCTCAACTCCTTTGCATGACCCCTTCAGTCCTGGGCCATAAATTGCAACTGAGGCTGCACCTTCACCAATGGCCTTCCACGGCCTCTCAGCAGTGCCCAGGCCTCAGCTGCTCTTCATGATTCCTTCATGCCTTCAAAACTAGTACCATCTGGGTGACTCTTACACATTACCAAGTCCAGCCACAGCACAAGGTACAACCCTGGCTATCTCTGGAACAGAGCCTCTGTGCTCTCAGAAAACACTTCTCAGAAGATTTCACCTCAGTGATGCTGATCGCCTCTCAATCACTGCCAGTTTACAAGCTCCAGCCAACCAGCATCAATAGTCCCAGCAATGCAATGGTTTTGCTTTAGTAGTTCTGGTATCTTGTAATTCACAGCTGATCCTTCACCCCCAGCTAACCAAAACCACAGAATCTTCACAGTCAAAACAGCCGTGGCCCTGATAAGAGTCTTTAATCTTCCTTCTGAAATTTCACAAGCCAGGCCCTCATCT
The DNA here is from genome assembly GCA_028551405.1 of Uromys caudimaculatus. Lineage (NCBI taxonomy): Eukaryota > Metazoa > Chordata > Mammalia > Rodentia > Muridae > Uromys > Uromys caudimaculatus. The sequence continues at coordinate 59,256,084 of CM052708.1, read as the reverse complement.
TCTGCAATGTTCTCAACATTATCTTCCAAGCTCCTACACAACATCCCACAAAGCTCTTAACACCTAATGGATCTTCTAGCCCAAAGTTCCAAAGTCCTTCCACAGTCCTCCCCAAAACATGGTCAGGTTGTCACAGGAATACCCCTCTATGCTGGTAGCAATTTGTCTTAGTCAGGGTTTCTATTCCTGCACAAACATCATGACCAAGAAGCAAGTTGGAGAGGAAAGGGTTTATTCAGCTTACTCTTCCACGTTGCTGTCATCACCAAAGGAAGTCAGGACTGGAACTCAAGCAGGGCAGGAAGCAGGAGCTGATGCAGAGGCCATGGAGGAATGTTGCTTACTGGCTTGCTTCTCCTGGCTTGCTCAGCTTGCTTTCTTATAGAACCCAAGACTACCAGCCCACAGATGTACCACTCACAAGGGGCCCTCCCCCCTTGATCACTAATTGAGAAAATGCCTTACTGCTGGATCTCATGGAGGCATTTTCTCAACTGAAACTCCTTTCTCTGTGATAACTCCAGCTTGTGTCAAGTTGACACACAAAACCAGCCAGTACAAGAACTTACAGAAAAAATTCAGGTTGTATTGTCTGTTTGTTTGAGACAGGATCTCTGTTATGTAGCTCTTACTGTATTGGAATTCACTCTATAGAGCAGGCTGATCTCAAACTCAGATACCCACCTGCTTCTTACTTCCAGAGTACTAGTTTAGTAGTGTAATGTTTTTCTGCATCCCTGAGTGAAAATCCCTAGGAGAGGCCAGATCCATATAGGTAGCCAGCTTTTCTGTTAGATACTAGCATGTGCATGTTTATAACAGGTAAGTCTGCTAGTTTTTGGCAAGAGGAACATCTGTTTCTAGAATGTTGTGCTCTCATTTCAGGAAAAGGCCTGGCTTTGATGGTTACGGAAGGATTGACACACTGGGGAGTGAGTGATCCATTTCACTAATGGTAGGTAGATTTTTCTGGAATTATATTTTGGTGGCTTTTATTAATAATTTTAAAACTCTTGTTAAGTTTTGCTTAGTGGCTATTAATTTTTTTCCCTGAATTATTTTTCACTTCTTGCAGCCGAGATGTCAGCTTATTTATAAGATCATCCAGAACCACAGTCATGGTGGATGTAGGAAAGTGGCCAATCTTCACTCTGCTCTCACCCCAGGAAACTGAGTCTATCAGGAAAGCATGTGTCTTCGGTACCTCGGCCAATGAGGCGATCTATGTCACTGACAATGATGAGGTAAGACTGGAAACTAGTTTGGTTTGGGAGCCTATGGGGGTCGAACTTGAAAGTGGATAGTTTGAAGGCTGAGAATAGGTTGGGATGAAGAGAGTCTGGAAATCAGGAAGAGTACCTTGATGTGTTTTCCAGTCTCGTATCTTAGTGCCTTCTGCTCTATAGTGTAGACTAAGATCACAAAGTCTGAGTGTTATCAGCAGACATTGCAAATCTCTTAGTGTCTATATTAGTCTCTTCTTGCCACCTGGACCATCAAACTAGACATGAGTATATCTTATTTTCTGAGTATGGGGCAAGGAGCTGTGATTCAAGTCAGATGATGTAAGCAAAGATAATTGTTTTCTAGGTCTTCGTGTTTGGATTGAACTACAGTAACTGTCTAGGAACTGGAGATAACCAGAGCACTCTGGTGCCCAAGAAACTAGAAGCTTTGTGTGGAAAAAAGATCAAAAGTCTTAGTTATGGAAGTGGCCCCCATGTCCTCCTCAGCACTGAAGGTAAAGATGGAAAACTGGCTTTTTGGTTTGTGGGTAATTGACAGTTAATTCTGAACCAAGGAAAAGGTAAATCAAATAATTAACTTTGGATTGTTCTTTATTTCTGGGAGAGTATACAAAGAAGGACCAATTTGAGGCTCACCCTAGAATAGCAGCAGTGTGTCTTGTACATAGACAGTCTCAAAGATTCTTAGACTTTCAATGTAAATTGCAGAATGCTGGACAGGGCAAAGGATTTGGTTCCTCTAGCCTGAGTTTTCAGTGGTTCTGTAATCACAAGGTACAAAAGGGTTTCTTTTGTGTACACACACACATGCACACATACATGTGAGTGTACATATGTGTGTATAATTTATATATAAATTATATTTTTATAAATATATAAGTGTTATAGATAATACACAAGCTTATATATTAAATACATTAATGTTTATAAAAATATGTAAATATATTTTATATAAAGTAAATTGAATATATATTAAATATATACAAATATATAGTATTAAAATGTATATATTATATGATGCATATAAATATGTGATGTATATGTACATCTATGCAGATATATTTAAATTTACTTTTATTATTTGAAATACATGTGTATGCAGTGGGGGGTGTACACATTAGTACAGGGCCTGCAGAGGCTAGAGGTGTTAGAGCCTCATGGAACTAGAGTGATAGGTGGTTGTAAGCCATCTGATGTGGGTGTTGGGAATTGAACTTGGGTCCTCTGGAAAAGTAGTTGCCTCTTAGCCATTTCTCCAGCCCTCTTCTGTATGTTTATAAACACATATAATCTAGATTTTCTCCTTTGTGTAGTTGCTGAATCTTGAATCAAGATATCTTAGTTTATTCTGAAGAACACCCATATGGCTGCCATATTAAAGACATAGGAGAAGTGGACAGATTCTTGTCCTTGTGCCTCACCAAGGTTACCAAAGAAGCATAGATATTCTCCTTTGGTAATTGTCAGTACTGTGGGCAAGCAGCACTCTGAAAGTTTGTCACGTGTAACTTCTTCCCTGTGAGTATTAGGTGTTTTGTTAGATGGTCCTGTAGGGCAGCCTTTGGGAGACAGATTGCATCTCTGCTTTTGTGTCTGTGCTAGGGAACCCCAGTTTCCATTGATGTGGTGTCAGCCTCTGTGTCTACTTTGGTGTCTAATTTCTAGTGCCTCAAGTCTGGACCACTCTACATTCTCTGTATCTTTCTCAGAGGCTGTGAGAACTGATCCTCATACAGGAGCCTTACTGGGTTTGAGCATAGAGAGGCAGTCTGTCACAACTACTCTAAGTAGTCATTTGATTGCCACCACTCTGGCCCTTTTAGCTGCTGTTCTACCAGCTGGTCCACCATTATTCATTGTGCCCTAAGGGTTTGAAATCTTCCAAACAGTCCTTGATACCTGACCTTAAATCCTGAAGGACTTTTAATAACGCAGACACACTGAAAGACATACCTTCAAATTACTGACTTTCTTCAAAGTTGTGATCTTTAAAAGCTGTCATGATCCTTTTGGAATTATGTTAAGTGTCTAGACAATATTTTTTTTTTAAATATCTTGAGTGTTAAATTTAGTATACAAATAATTGGGTTTAATGAGAATTTTTTTTGTTTAATTTCTGATCTTTATAGTATAGTTTATACAATATATTAAGCATACTATACATTGAATGCCACCTATATGATTGATTACTATATCTATGTGTGTTATAACCAATCTAATAATTTTTAAAGCTTTGTGTGTGTGTACCTATGTGTTCATATTTAAGTATAGGAAGAGATATGAAAGGGTGGGTGTTGGTGTTTGTGTGGGTGTCACAGTGCAAATGACCCATTGGTCATTGCCAGTCACCTTGTTTCAGACAAAATCTCTTTATTGTTTAAAGCTATGTAGGGTGAGCCCCAAGCCTCTTGGGGTTCTCCTTAGGTTACAGACATGTACTGTCCTGCCCAATTTTATACCTGGTTTGGGGGTTCCTATGCAGGTCCTCTTCTTTTACATGACAAGTACTTTACCCAGTGAGCCATCTCCCTAGTAGTTTTAAAATCAATTTAACATTTTAAACAAGTGGAGGCTGGGGGTGTAGCTCTGTTGATATGAGTCCTTATCTAGCATGTATAAAGCCTTGGATTCCATCTCCAGCACCACTTAAAACCAGAGATGGTGGTACATGCCTATAATCCCAGCACTTTGGAGGTGGAGGTACCAGAGCTAGAAATTCAAGGCCTCCTTCTGCTATATATTGAGTTTGGGCCACCCTGGGGTACATGAGTGTCTCAAAACAAAACCAAAGGATTGTGGAGAAGGCACAACTGGTACACTGCCTGCTGTTGAGGCATTTGGACCTGAGTCCAGATTCCTAGCACCCATATAAAAGTCCGGGTGTATCAGTGCATGCCTCTCACTCCAGGGCTGGAGGAATAGAAGATAGGCAGATCCCTGGAGCTTGTGGGTAAATTGTAAATTGGCCTCGCAGTGGTGAGCTCCAGGTTCCTTGAGAGACTCTCAAAAATAACACAAGTGGTAAAGGGAAACCTCCTCCAGCATCCACATGCATATAGTACACGCACACACACACACACACACATGCTTCTCTTACTGATGCACGCATGGTGTGTGTGTGTGTGTGGTACTAGGGATTGAACTACTGTTTAGAAGAAACCACTTTAACTCTTTAGATGTTTCTTTAGGAGTTTGATCTCTTACATTTATTATTGTCGGGTATGTGTGTGCGTGTGAGCACATGTACGCATGTGTTCAGAGGACAACTCTTGAACTTGGTTTGGCCTTGGGCTTGCATCTTTGGTTAGCACCTTTGCCCACGGAGCCATCTTGCTAGCCCACCCTTATCTTATTGAGGCAGAGTCTGTCAGCACTGCTGTGTACTCTAGGCTTCTGGGAGATGCTCCTGTTTCTGTCTTCCATTTCCCTGTATGCTGGAAATACAGATTCATGCCATCATATCCAGCTTTTTTTTTTTTTAACGTGGGTTTTTGAGATTGTGTAGCATGGGCTTTACCCACTGAACCATTTACTGTCCCATTTTCTCTCCTATTTTTAAAATAAGATATTTCTGTTTCTACATCTGAGTTTTCAATTTGGGGTAGTATCTTTTAACTTTGTAATGTGACAGAATTTAGCTCTTTGTCTTCTTTTTTGCCTTTATCCTGAACACGGGGATACTACTTTCAGTTAAATCACTATTCCCATTGCATTACTGGGGACTCTTAAGTCATACTTATAGCTGGGCCTCTCCCTTTCTGTATGACCCCACCCTACACACACACTCCCAGTTCCTGAGATTGATAATTGCTTTGAGCACTTGCACTTTCACTGATGCCCATACACATCCATCATGAGCATGTGTCCAACTCTTTCACGAAATAGCACATGCCACATAACGTCTGGAGCCCCGCCTCTCCTCCAGAGCTGTGAACTTGACTGGCTACCCTCTCCTCCAGAACTGTGAACTTGACTGGCTACCCTCTCCTCCAGAGCTGTGAACTTGACTGGCTACCCTCTCCTCCAGAGCTGTGAACTTGACTGGCTACCCTTTCCTCCAGAGCTGTGAACTTGACTGGCTACCCTCTCCTCCAGAGCTGTGAACTTGACTGACTACCCTCTCCTCTCAGGCTGCCTGCACAGCTGCCAGCCCACAGCTTCTCTCTACTTTATCCGTTCTACTTCCCATGTGTGTGTCTTGTGTCACCCTCCTTGGATTTTACCCTCACCTGGTGAAACACATTCTCTAGAAACCGTACAAGAAAGGGCCACGAGAGAATCTGAGTCTGTCTTAAGATGTCACCATTTTCCTCTTACTGATGTGACTCAGTGGTTTGGCTCACCTCAGGACTTTAGGGTGGGAGAGTTTTTCTTGTAATTTTCAAGTCATGGTACTTTTAAGATGTGGTATTGACACTCTTAATTCCTTCCTGACCTCCATCCTTTCTGTGTGTGCTTGAGTGCATGCCTGTGTGTGCAGACATGGAGGCTGGTGGTCAGTGTTACTGTTTGTTTCTACCTGTATCTTTAGAGACATGGCTTCTCACTGAGCCTGGAGTTCATCCCTTGACTAGATTGGTTGGCCAGTGAGCATCCTGGATCCTCCTGTTTCTGCCTTCCAGTTCTGAGATCACTCTGCATGTTGTCAGGCCCTGCCTTCATGTGCTAGAAGTTTGAACTCAGTGCCACATGCTTGAGCTTGCAAGCGTCTGACCCCCAGAGCCGTCTCCTCAGTCCTGCCTTTACTCTTTTGTATGTGACTATTGCTTCCTTTTCTGAAGAAAAGGAAGAGGCCCAGGCATAAATAATACTTACACAGTCTCCAATAATGCAAACAGCAATACTGATTTATAGTGTCCCTGTGTTTAAAGGATAAAGGCAAGAAAGAAGACAAAGAGCTAAATTCTATCTGCCACATTAGAGAGAGATCTTTTTTTTCTTTATTCCAGGTATTTTAAGAGTCATGGCTGCTCTGGAGTGGATACTTTTTAGCTTATTAGTGATCTGTAGGTCCTGCCTTCATTTCTAGAAAAGATTTTTATAACTTTTCATGGATAATTTCTTCCTTCCTTTTTTTTCTGCTCTGTTTTTTTCTGGAATTTTTCTTACATAAGAGATTCTGACCTGATTTTCTTAATTTTCTTACATTTTCCTTCCTATATATGTTATGGAAAATTACTAAATTTACTAAAACCCCGTATAAATAAATTTTACTTGTAGCTCTGTGTGTGTGTGTGTGTGTGTGTGTGTGTGTGTGTGTGTGTGTACACCCCAAGTCCTCACCCAATCCTTGGAGCACCACACAACCCAACCCCAACTAGTGATGACAGGACAGCCCCAGTATGTTCTTGCTGTGAGTTTCTCATCAGTAGTGGCACACCTTGGAAATCTAGTGCTGGAATTGGCTCCCTGCCCACTTCCCCTTTTGCAGATGTTGGGTGATGCCTTTTCTGATTTGCTTTGTTAATTATAGTATCTGTCTGCTTCCCAAGTTTTTGTCTCATGTAACCAAAGCTGGCCTCAAATGAATTGGATAGCCAACAGTGACCTTGAACTCTATATCCTCCTGTCCTACTGCAAGAGTCCAACCTAGAGAAGCCTATTTTTATACATAAACATTGACTTTGGCCACAATGTTGATCTTGTGTATGAGTGCCAAGTTCTGTCATGAGAGGTTTGCTTCTGCCCTCCCCGTTCTTTCTCTAACCCTTCGCTCCCTGACTCCCCACTAGTGGTCATCTCATGGGGAAGAGGGCACAGATGACGCAGTGGGAGTGGCAGGGGTTTACCAGTTCTTGTTGGAGCTAATGCTTCATGTGCTTGTGTGTTTAGATGGAGTCGTCTATGCCTGGGGCCATAATGGATACAGCCAGCTGGGGAATGGGACCACCAACCAAGGCATTGCTCCTGTCCAAGTCTGTACTAATCTCTTGGTCAAGCAGGTGGTTGAGGTAGCTTGTGGTTCACATCATTCCATGGCGTTAGCAGCTGATGGAGAGGTAAGTGTGCTCTTTGATTTCTCTTAAGAAACTGTCATAAACTGCATGATACAAAAGTTACTATTATCATAAACATGTTGAGTGCACAGCTCAGGAGCATTAAGTACAGTCACACTGTTTGTTCTATCACAGATCTCTTTCATCTTAAGAAGCTGAAGCTCCAAACCTATTAAATCTCTTTGACCCTGTAACTGACCACTCTAGGTACTGCCTGTACATAGAATCTGTCAGTTGGTGACGGATTTCACTTGGCATAGTGTCCTCAAGGTTCATTCAGTTCTATGATGTGTGAAAATTTCATACATATATGTACAATGTATGTTGATCCCCTCCACCTTACTCCACCACTCTTCTGGGCCCTTACAGCATGCTCCTCCTACCTTTGTGTCGCTCTTGGGGTTTGGGGATGGGGTAACCTACTGAGTTAGTGCTGCTGGAATATTGACTGATCTTGTTATCCTGTGCAGGTAACCAAAACTGCAGTGAGTTCTTTAGTGCACAGCCATGTCTTGTCCAGAAGACAGCATTTCACAGTACTTTTCCAAGTATTCTTTTTTAAGGCTGAATGATATCCCATATATATATGTATGTATGTATGTATGTATGTATGTATGTATGTATATATGTATGCATGCTACATTTTGTTCATGTGTGTAAAAGGAGGTATTAGGAATTGAACCCATGACTTCACACATGCTAGGCAAGTACTCTACCCTAGGCCCATTTCATTTATCTTGAATACATTGGGCGTTCCCTCTATTCAACTGTTGTAACAATCTCTTGCTTTACTTGTTACACCTTGTAGTAGCTAAAATAACCAAACACTAAAACCCCTGTGAATACACTCTTTCTCCAGTAATATTTGCGTCGTGTAGTCAGAATCACCATTAGCTGAGTTTGGTATGTAAATGTTCATAGTCTCAGCATCAAAGACTTGAAAGCAGGATGGAGATTTCTAGGCTAGCCTATGCTACAGAAGAACTTGTCTCAACAAATGAAAAAATAAACTAACAAAAACTTTTAAATAAATGTTTCTTATTGCATTTATTTATTTGTTTGTTTGTTTGTTTGGGGCTTTGCCATGGTGACCATGTAGAGGTCAAAGGGCAAGCTGTGAAAGTCCTCTCCTTTTACCATGTTTGTCTGGAGATGGGACTCAAGAGCTTTACCCCTGATCTATCTTGTTTATTTCAAAAAACCCCTTTAATGAGAAAACTTCATATTCAAGTTCATGTTCTTGCCGTTGTTACAAGTCAGATGTGATATATAAACTCCTAAGGACCCCTTTCTGAGGGTATATTTGTTTTTCAGTGTTTATAATAATGTTGGAGGAAAGCAACTTTTCCAGTATTGTAGTGAATAACTTGTCCCTGCTTATCTGGAAGGTTATTCACCCTGTTCCCTTTCCCTCTGATCTAGTGTGACTGTTGCTCTCCACCTCATGCCTTTGCTCAGGTCTTGTCTCTTGCTGATCTAGTACTATTGGTCTTTGTTAAGTAACTTTGAGATCCACCTGTCCAATCTTAACTTCCCTGACCTCTGTGGTTTCTTAAGCACATTGTTCCTTGTTTAAAGTTCTCCAGTGGTGTTAATTAGTTCCACCATGTGGGAACAAGTTAGAGAGAAAAAGACCACAAAGCTGATGGTGAGCGAGGTTTCATAGTCGGGATGTACCAGAGGCAGGTGTAGCACACAGGCTATGTCCAAAGCCACAGAGTGAGGGTCATTGCTTGTTCAGAGGAACCATGACCCCATTTAAAATAAAGGGCAGTGGCATTTTAAAGAAACTTGGAACATTTCAGAAGTACCAGAGGAGTGATTATTGAAGTCAGACAAATTTTGTTTATTTCTGAAGCCTAGATTCTTGCTTTGTTTCAATTGTTAGCATGTTTTACTTTGGATAATGGTGCATTATTAAACTAGGTATTTCTATGAATGTCCCTTGGTGAAGTATAGGTTATTTTTCTTGAACCTGTAAAATACATACTTCATCTAGGTTTTCATAGTCATGGCACATTTCCTTCGAGCATGTGAACAGTAGGTTTTATTGTTGTTGTCTGGATAGCATCAGGCATGTGAACTTAGAATGTGTTTCAGGGAAGGAAGAAGCCAGTGTAGAATGTAGACACCAAGCTGGGTGTGTGAGAGTACTGCTTGTCATGGCAAAGGCATGGGGTGGAAGCAGGGTCTTAGAAACTCTGCTGGTGTTGGAAGAGGTTCTCCTGCCATTAAGCCTCTTCTCCACTTCCTCCTCCAGGCCCCCTACACCCTTCCTGACATACCTCCTCCTAACGTCACCCCATCCTAAATAAGCCATCCAGGTACAGCTACTGCCCATATGCCCATGCGTGTGGGCTCATTCACTGGAAATTAGCTCAGGGGGTGTCATGAAAGAAGAAATGGGGAGAAAGTGAGGGCTGGAGGCCGTGGTGGGGTGTTGTAAAATACTGTTTTCTGGACATCACATGGTCATCATACTCTTAAACTCACAACAGCTGTGGTTACCCACATAAGACCAAGTCAACCCAAATTTGCACAGTAGATGGGGAGATATCACCAGGTTCCACTCCTTTCTGAGAACCATTGGCAGTTGATAGCTGCTGTAGCATAGAAACCTGTTTTTTTGTCTCCAATAAAAGTCTAGTGTTCAGATTGCAGTAAATAATAACAAAAGTAGGTTATACAAAGTTGACAAGTAGCAAGTGAGAACTCAAGTACTGTAATAACAATCTCATAGTCAATGGTATTTCTATAGGAACAGACACGTCCTTAGCACTTAGAACTATTACTATGTTATGATGAGAAATTACAATGAAAAATTATAAGCTTGCTAGTTGTTATAAATGTACTGTGTCAGACACATAGATGAGCATCTTTGTGTCTTCACATGTCAGAGTTTATTGAGTACAACAACTTTGGTAGCAATTCTTCAAGTAGCCCAGCTTTCCTTGGTCCCCTCGCTGAGGGCCATCTCAAATTATTTGTTCCAGTTGTTGGTTACTTATATTAACTTTCAGACACACGTTATATTGAGGTCTGACACTCTCTCTCTCTCTCTCTCTCTCTCTCTCTCTCTCTCTCTCTGTGTGTGTGTGTGTGTGTGTGTATGTGTGTGTGTGTAAAACATAAATATTATAAAGAGGTTAAAGGGGCCACAGCAGAGCTACAGAAGTTTCAGAGAGACCTGAGAGGTAAAAGCTGGTAGTGATGCAGAGAGTCTCTGTGGGAGCAAAATGATGAGACCAGGCTAGAGCTCCCTGGGAGAGGTGATAGCTGCTGCTATCAGAGTCCAAGTATGGGATCAGAACTGAGCTTCAGAAGCAAGGTGAAGAAGAGGCTCAAGGGGCAGGAGGTAGGATTGGGTCCAAGGGATAAATGGGCACGTGGATGGATTATAAAATGGACCCTCTCACATTTTACACAATGTGAAGTAACCTAGAGCAGGGATCATCACAGGGGTGAGGGTACTTACTGCAGGGACACTGTATGGAATTGCCGTGAAAATAAGTAGGTAAGTGTAAATAAAGCATTCAAAACCATGCCAAAGACCTGACAACTGGTTTACCCTTCTCTTGTAGTTATTTGCTTGGGGCTATAACAACTGTGGTCAGGTGGGATCAGGATCTACAGCAAATCAGCCAACTCCTCGGAAAGTTACCAACTGTTTACATACCAAGAGAGTGGTCAACATTGCCTGTGGTCAGACCTCCTCCATGGCTGTTCTGGACAGTGGTGAGGTTCGTGCTCTTCATTTCCCATTCCCTCTGCCTCCATTTCAAAGGGGCCAGCATGGAGAGGAGAGCTTGTCTTGGTTAACTGACCCCCAACTGAGGACCAGCTAGTGGGTATTCAGTCCTCGGAATGACTGCAAATCTGAAGACTTCAAGTAAACATTCTGATGTGTCTTAATTTTAGTTTTGGCAAGAATCCCTGCAGTCATATGGTAAAGGCAGAGGGTGGGGTAAATGTTAGATCGTGTAGTTCAGTACTCATAGGGATTTGGATTTAATGCTATCTACTGAGAAAGAACTACCTTTCTTCCAACGGAAGAATCATCTATACATTTTTTAAGTTAGCTATATGAATTCTTCATAAAACCACCACAGCATCTTAAATGTTTTATTGGAAGAAGCCTCTTGATGTTGATCATTGCTAGCTACTTTTATAAGACTATTCTCTGCTACCCTGTACCATGGTCACTTTAAGCTGATGGTTATTTCTTTGAAATTGCTGGTGCAGCTTAAATGGACAACTTACCACCTATGCTTTCCTTGGTGCATGGAAATTATGCAGTCAACCCCAGTTGACTTTTTTTTTTTTTTTTTTTGTATTTAATTGTATTATCGTCCCTGAATACTTTAGAATCCTGCAGGCAGTTATCTAACGTCCTCTGCTCCAGTGTTCTTCATGCTTTTACTGTTTTAAGATTTATTATTTTTATTTTTTAAATTGTGTGTGCGTGTGTGTGCACATGCACGCATATGAGTGCATTGTGCCTGTGGAGTTGAAAAGAGGCTGTCACATCTGCTATAGATGGAATTGCAGGTGTCGGGAGTCTTCTAAGCTGGAAACCAAACTGGACATCAGCGAGAGCAGTTGGACGCCAGCTCTTAACTCCTGAGCCGCCTCTCTAGGCCTATCACTGTAGTTTTTAGTAAGTTTAACTTTAAAACGATTATTATGTTATTTTTACAAAGGGGAAGACAATGAAGCATGCAGGTTTGTGTACATTTCTATCCAGCATTGAATAGCCTTTTCCTGACTTTGTTATAGTTTCATGTGTGTCCTGCAGTACTTCTCTTTCTAAGCAGTTAGCTACAAATGAGTCTAATTACTTTTTTAACAAATGTGACAATTACACATCTCTGCCTCTCTCTGTCATTTTTTGGCCTGCTGTTCCCTGGCCCACATGTGCTTTGTCTCTGGTACAGTCTCAGACTGTCTCTGTAGTATTTGTTATAATGCTGCTTAGTTTTGCTTCTGTGGGTGACATGCGCGTGCAACTCTGCTGAAAGGCATTTCAGTTTCCATCTTTTTGCTGTTGTGAATAATGTTGCACTGATTTCTGTTTGTGCGTGTGTATCCTGATTTATTATGCAGGTATTTCCATAGAATAAACTCCCAGCATAGAATTTCTAGGTCATGAAGTATGCCATTAAGAATATGGACACGCTATTGCAGATTCCTCTCCAGGAGGCCAGTGCTTGTTACACGCATAGCTTTGATGGAATTATTAACGTGGCCACCTCTCACTCTCTGCCTCTCTCTACTTTGTCCTAAAATCTCCACTGTGCATTTGTTACATCAGTGCAGGGCTTGGTGCCACCAGAAGTTGTAGGCTTCTAATTTGAATTTAATCTTTTAACATCGGTTCTTGTTAGACTTTATTACTATGACCCTCATTAGAAATTCCAAACCATTCACCCTCCTGACTAGCCTATGCTATCTGCTGCTTTTAGCAGGTGGTGCAAGCCACTTAAAACACCGAGGGACCACCCAGTTCTGTGATTCCTTGTCCAGCCCCTTTCTTTCCCAGTCACTCTCTTGGTTCCCTGTCACTTCTTATCTCAGAGCCTATGAGAATTCACTTGTTTACTGATGAGACATGAAATTCCTACTAAATAGTTTTTCTGTCTGTCACCCATTTACCCTTCTCTCTGTGATCTTTTAAAAATGAAAGTTTAATCTCTGTTTTTAAATATTGTAGTAGAAATTCTTAGATGTATTCCACTTTCTTTTCTTTTGTTTGTCCCATTGTTTTTGAGATGGCATCTTGGTGTATAGCATTTGCTGGTCTGGTACTTGATACGTAGCTCAGGCTGGCCTTGAATTTGTGGCAGTCAGTCTCCTTGTCTCAACATCTTAGAGCTGGGATTACAGGCATTCACATAATACCTGGCTTTTTTTTTTTTTTTAATCAGTTTATTACCTGGCTCTTCTTTCTCCTGCCACGTTTCTACCTACTTACCTTCAGTTTCTCCTGTGACGTTCTGTGTGCCCTCTGTCTGGAATGCTTGGTGCTCCACTTTCTAAAAGCCTCTCCTAACAGTTCCTCTTAGAAAGACATCCTGTGCTCTCTGTTCCTGCAGTGCCTCTATGACCTCTGGCATGGCTCCTGCTACCCACTCACCCAGTGTGCACTTGTTCTTTGCCTCTGTTAAACTTTGGCTAAAGACTCCTTAGTTCCTTTACTAGGTAGGGTGTGTAGTAGGTGCTTCTGATCATCACTGGCCCTCAGCTTCCTCATCTGTGAAGTGGTGAGATGGGAATAGATGGCCAGTTCCATCCTCAGCACCCTCAAAGCCTTGAATTCCACCTGTAGGCTCACATAGTACACAGCACAGGTCCTAGAGGATCTGATTTGTTTAGGCCAGGACTTCTCTTCCCATTGGCAGTTCCCAAAGTCCTCTCTTCTCTCCTCTCAGGTGTATGGCTGGGGCTACAATGGCAACGGACAGCTGGGCTTGGGGAACAATGGCAACCAGCTGACCCCAGTGAGAGTGGCGGCTCTGCACGGCGTATGCGTAAACCAGGTACACATTGCATTTTCTTGCCAGGCAGCCCCACCCACCTTTGGTGCTTTGATGGTGCTGCCCCTTGTCTACTTCTCCTCTTGGGATATCCAGGCTCATTGCACTCAAGCTGGACTGGAGGGAGGGAAGCTTGGCCTGCAGCTGTGAGGCTCAAGAAACAGCCAGTTCTAGGAGACAGCTTCAGTGAGACAGCTCATTTAATTGGGGGAACAAAGGCTATTTAAACCTCTGGAGAGTGGTAGAGGCTTTCAGGGTAAGTGTCTGTCGTTGGCCAGTGCCAAGGCATTGGGAAGGCCTTATTTACAGGAGGAGGAATTCCAGGTGCTTGCTGAACATGATCTCATAAGGAGATAGGAAGCTTAACCTATAACCTGGCTGCCAGGCTATGTGACCACCTCAAAGGTGGCAAAGGTGAGGGATAAGGACATGTGCACCCGGACATGCAGGCCTAGGAGTGGGAGGAAGCAGTCCTACTCCTGAAGGTCTTGAGACAAGGTTTTTGAGGTTTGGACATGCGTTAACATCACTCTTGCTCCAGCCCACTCCCCATCTCATGGCTCCCTGGCCCACATGATGGCAGATGTATATTGGTGGTTAATTCTTTTGTCATTCATTTCTAGCAACTCTTTATGCCCTCACCTTTTACATTTAATGTTTCAACCTTCCAATTTTTCCATGAGAAAAAGGAAGCCCATGGTATTTGACATGGTCTTCTTCACAGAGTAAAGAAGCTCATGAAGAGGTTCAGTGGCCAAAGGGTTGGGGTTCTCTGATGCTTCTGACTATCCCAGCAAATGCAGTGTACACGTGCAGCTGACCTGGCCTTCTGCAGAAACTGACTGGGCTAACAGTTGGTTGCCTCGCCCTACCTGTCTTGTAGTGTGGTAACCATTTGTGCTTCCTTTCAGATTGTCTGTGGTTACGCACATACACTAGCACTCACAGATGAGGGCTTGCTCTATGCCTGGGGAGCTAACACATATGGGCAGCTGGGAACTGGAAATAAAAATAACCTGCTGAGCCCAACACAAATCATGGTGGAAAAAGAAAGGTAAATTGGCCATGCCATGTCTTGGAGACTGTATATGTGGCCTTGGGACTGTAGCAGAGCTATGGTATTTGACTTTGACTCTTGTTTATTAACATTCTCATTTTGATCAAAATGGTTTATGAGTCAGAATGAACATGTGTAATCTTGCTCTGTCTTCTGAGGCACCCACCTATAATTGGTAGAAACTAAACTTCTTAGTTCTGAAAGACTTAGAGTTGTCCATTACAGAGGGAGGTTATCTAGGGTCCACAATCATACTGAAATTCAGAGTGTAGCACTAATTTTGTGCCAACTAAATTTACTTTTAAATATTTAAAATTGGTTTTTAAAGGGCATTATCTGTTTAAATATTGATTTTTGTTTAATGTCTGCTATTGGGATAGATACTTAATGTTTGTTCATCAGACTGAGTTTTTATGCAGAGCGTTTATTTGGGACCCTGCCTTAGGAGCACTGAGAAAACTGAAGCAGGTCTGGCTTTTGGGTCGGAATGTTCAGGGTCTGTGAGCTCCCAGCCCAGTGGTATTCATCTTAATGAAGATGCTGAACTCTAGATGGAAATGAGGGAAAAATGTATCTGTAAGGAAATGCTGTATTGGCGATAGTATTTACGAGGGGTATGGTGGGGAGGAGAGGGGTATTAAATAAGGAAATGCTGGTAAGAAACTGAGTTTGATCCCCAGAACCGTATTTTAAAAGCCAGATATGGTGGTGTGTACTTGTAACCGCAGCACTGGGAAGGTGGAGACAAGGGGATGCCAGGCACTGGCCAGCCTAGCCTATTTGGTGAGTTACAGGCCAGTTAGAGACCCTATCTCAATAAAAAGCTTTAAGGTATCCGGAATTGCACCTGAGGTTATCTTCTGGCCTTGACACAAATGTGCACTCCATCCTCACACCGCATGAACACACACACGCACACGCACGCACACACACACACACACACACACACACACACACACACACAAGAAATAGGTTTTTTAAAGTTTTTTGTTGTTGTTGTTTTTTAAGTTTAATGTGTATGTATGAGTTTTTACTGGGTGTATATGTGTGTACCGTGTGTGTGTGTGTGTGTGTGTGTGTGTGCACGCGCACACACTGATATCTATGGAGTCAGAAAAGTGTCTCAGATCTTCTAGAATTGGAATTACAGGTGATTGTGAACCACCATGTTGGTGCTGTGACCCAAACCTAGATCCTCTACAAGAACAAAAAAGTGTTCTTAACCTCTGAGCCATCTCTCCAGCCCCAGTATTTTTTGTTTACTGTTTATAATCCCAGAGCAGTGAAAATATTTTGTCATTGTCCACTGTCCTTATTGACTTTAGCTTCCAGTCTCTTTCCAAGTTTGCCTCAACAGTATGTATTACTTATATATTCTGACCTCAAGATAACCTTAGGTGAGAATTTGGGCCCTCAGAAAGAGACAGAGAGAGGGAAGTGTTTGTGTTTGGGGGGGAGAGGGGGTTGGGAGGTCCAGGATGTTTCCTGACCTTTGGTTTTGTAAGCAGGATTTATCTTGGGCTGACATGTGAGTGTTCAAGCATGAACTTCTAAATTACAATATTGAGTGTGCTGGAGACTAATGTGATAAGGAAGTAACATGACTTTTTCTTAATTTTTCAGGGTTATAGAGATTGCGGCTTGTCACTCCACCCACACGTCTGCTGCCAAAACTCAGGGCGGGCACGTGTACATGTGGGGCCAGTGCCGGGGCCAGTCAGTGATCCTTCCACACCTCACCCACTTCTCCTGCACCGATGATGTATTTGCCTGCTTTGGTACCCCGGCTGTCTCATGGCGCCTCCTATCTGTAGGTAAGCTGCTTAAGACTGCTTCCACCCAGGGATACCAAATCCCATTCCCTACGTACTTGGTTGTTGTACGTTGTTTGGGTTCTAGGATGTTTCTGTATGCTAGTTTTAATGCTTTTCCTGAATAATAATCAAATTTATTCATAGATCATGAAACACTTCTGTAGTCTTATTTTTTTCTTCCCTAAGTACTTCTATTTTAGTTGAGTTCATATTTAATAACAAAATTAACCAGTATAATCAAGTGGCATTTAGTCTACTCATAATGCTTTGCAACCACATTGCACCATATTAAGCTCCAAATGTTTTCACTACTCCAAAAGTCAACCACAGCTCACTAAGCAGCCATGCCTCATCCGCATCCCCTTTTCATGAGAAAAAGAAGAATTAAGCTGCTGCTGAACTTAAGGAGAAACAAAGAACATTTTTTTAAAAAATATATTTTACCATCTCTGTTAGTGTAACACAATGTATATTTGCAATAAATACAATGACAAAAGAAAAAAGAAAATTGATTCAGTGAGTGGGACCATTTGATTATAATCACATTTATGTTTAGCATACACAGCCAAATAGGTCAGTACAGCACAGCCTGATACTTCCATTTGTTCCTCCAGCTGGCCTAAGTATGACAGGCATCCCGGTCTGTGTGTGTGTGTGTGTGCGTGTGTGTGCGTGTGTGTGTGTGTGTGTGTGTGTGTGTGTGTGCAAAGATCTTTTCAGAAGACTATTTAATACTGTTGGGAGAGTAAAACTAGCCACTGACCTTATGTCAGACACGGCTGCTTTCCTTCCAGCTACTAAAGTCAGAAGGATTGTGCTGGTCATCATAGACTGAAAGGGGAAAGGGTTGTTTCCATTCTGTGAGGAGATGCTGAAGCACCTATGAAAACCTTTGTTTTGAGGGCGTGGTTAGCCATCATTCATACCCTGGACACTCTCACCTTAGTCACTCCCGTGCTTTTCTCTGGGGTCAAGGGAGACTGGTCCTTCATATAAGGCCTCACTGTTTTTCAAAGCCAATAGCACTCCTGGCTCATCTATTGTTCAGCCTAGGACAGTGGAGACTTGTCTGCTTTGTCTCAGTACCCAGCCTCTGGATAGATCTTTCTCAGTGTCATTTGTTATTTTTGTTCCTTCATACATATAACGTAGTATCAGATGGATTTGTACTGGATCCTCAACTGTGTTCACAATAACACCATGCTCCTTAGGTAGACTCATCACAGCAGCTCATGTCAGGTAACACCATTGATTTTCCTGTAAATGCTTGAGTCCTTACAGGGAAAGATAGCATGGGGTATTACTACTTTACCATTCATTTTCAGAGCTAAGTGCAATGTTTCAGTTTCCCAAATGGCTAAAAAGTTTCTCTGCTTAAGAACTATTTGTATGGTAAGATGTTTTGGATTCTTCACCTTGGTTTGAATATGCCAACTAACTACCCAAATCCGAGCCAAGATGTTCTCAGTATTTCAGTCAAGGAAAATTGGTAAGCAGTTAGTCCTAGAAGAGAAACTACTCAGCTCATGAGAGATCAGTTGTATCCCTGTAAACTACCTGTGAGGTTTATTTTTACTGCATATTTTCATGTTTAATTACACAGGAAGACTGTCATTTGACTTTCCCCATACTCGTTTTGTTTTGTTGGTAGTTTATAGATAAATTACTT
This sequence comes from Uromys caudimaculatus, assembly GCA_028551405.1. Classification (NCBI taxonomy): domain Eukaryota; kingdom Metazoa; phylum Chordata; class Mammalia; order Rodentia; family Muridae; genus Uromys; species Uromys caudimaculatus. Next base: position 59,237,768 of record CM052708.1, on the reverse strand, counting down.
AGATACTGTGAAGTAGATTTGTCAACTGAGTCATGAGTTTTATTGACCAGAAATAGAGTGGAATTGGACACCATAATTATCTTTTGGAAGCCTTTCATGCCTGACTCTGTCTCTTGAGCTTTGTGTATTAACAGTGTCTCTGTTGCCTTCAGAGCATGAAGACTTTTTAACAGTTGCAGAGTCACTGAAGAAAGAATTTGACAGTCCAGAAACTGCTGATCTAAAGTTTCGAATTGATGGAAAATATATTCATGTCCATAAAGCTGTTTTGAAAATCAGGTATTTTTGCATGATTTCAGAGCTATCAGTAACATTACTGTTTCAGCTTGTTTATTACACCATAGAATAGACACTCAGAAGAAATGGCTGTGGCAGTACAATGAAGTATGTTGACTTAGTATTTTTGGCAGACAGTTACTACTTGTTCCCCAAAAGTATTTTGACTTGTGTCATGCAACTTTTAGGAAATGGGGGGAGTATAAGTATTTATGGTTTTTTGGTTTGGGTTTTGGTTTTGCTGCTGTTTAGTTTTCTGCAGTCCTGGAAATTGTAGCCAGTACTTGTTCATACTAGGCAGGTATCCCCAGTTCTTACCATCTTTTCCAGATTACAGATGGGCTAGTGATAGAGCTCAGTAGTACAGCACTTGTCTAGCATGACCAGTGCCCTGGGTTTGATTCCCCAACAATAAAAATAAATTAATTAATAAATTAAAAATAGCTTTTGTAGATACTTTATTTGCATGCTAAATTTGTGAGTAAATGTCAGTGTATATCCTCTTCTTCTGTTCAAGATTAATTTTTCCCTTACAGAAAACTTTTATAATCAGAAATGCAAATTGCCAACTAAAGAAAAGTTGTGTAAATAGAATAAGTGGCAGGAGTTCCTGAATGAATGTGAGGGACTGAGCACTAATGATGATTGAATGATTGTTTACTTAGATTACTGCTACAGAGAAAACACACGAAAACTCAAACCATTAAATTAACCACTTATGTCTTATGGAAATTCAGTTAGAAACCCATTGGTGAGGTACAGCTCAGTTGGCAGAGTAGTTGCCCACCTTGCGAGAGGCCCTGGGCTAGAACTCGCACTGCAGGAAGCTCCTGGGCTAGAACTTGCACTGCAGGAAGCTGGTGCTCCCCAGCATCTTATGGGCAGAAGCAGCAGAGTAATACATTTTAAGACAACTGCAAAGCTGTAGTTGTTAATTACTTAGACCAATAACTGTATGAACCACAGAAGTAGCTGAAAAGGTGATTAGTCATGCTTTTGCCTAGGACTCCGGTTATCTCAGTGTGCGTGTGCACACGTTTGCACATGTGTATCTTCTATAACTTTTCTAACCCGTTACTTGTTATTCCTTGCTTAGAAATAGTTTTAAACTTCTCAAAGTAACTATCCCTGAACCAAGTTTTTTAGGACTCTGAGTGAATATTATGCATTTCTGTGCCATATTTCAGTCTGCCACTAAGGTACATGCCCAGCCCTCACTGAGTTGTTTGAAATGCATTTCTGCATACATGAAACAAAAAACAAATGATCCAAGCATTTGCTTAGAGTGGGACTGATGGAGACAGTGCTGCTGAGGTACTGGACAATTCTGGGCTCTCTAGATACTTGCTACTGTTAAATGGTCATATCAGGATGAAAGTGATTTTATCAAGTGTACATAAAAGTCCTTGCATAGCAAATACTTTTGACACTAATAGTTAATGATCGCAGCTTATGCCAGCACAGAAGGTAAAGGGTACCTCTAATATCTGTTTATTTGATCTCAGCCTTTTCATTAGGTATGTCTTTGCTTTTGTTGTAGGTGTGAGCACTTTCGGTCCATGTTTCAGTCCTACTGGAATGAGGACATGAAGGAGGTGATAGAGATAGACCAGTTTTCTTACCCTGTGTACCGTGCCTTTCTCCAGTACCTCTACACAGACACAGTGGACCTACCACCTGAGGATGCTATAGGTACTGCATTGGGACTGGCCAGATCATTGGCCTTGGCTGTCTCTTGTTCTTAGAGCTGTAACATATAGTAATTTACGGGTTTACTGACTTTTATATATGTAAAAATAATATTTAAGCAAACATCTCTAAAATGTTAGTATAGTTTAAAATTATGGACATAGTTTGTAACTATGAACTTATTTTAAATTTTTAAATATGAAAGTATGAGTTTCTAATGCATTTAACCTTTTAGAAACAAAATAAAGAAGTAAATCTCTTTTTTACTCTTTTACTATGGAAGAAATCTTACAAAGTAAATATGAGCTGCTGACCATGAAATGACAGTGTGTCAGTCATAGCATGCACTGTGAGCTGCTGAGATTTAGCTCTTCTGCCTTGTAGGCCTTTTGGACCTGGCGACGTCGTACTGTGAGAACAGACTGAAGAGGCTTTGTCAGCACGTCATCAAGCGAGGGATTACTGTGGAGAACGCTTTTTCATTGTTCTCTGCTGCGGTCAGATATGACGCAGAGGTAACCCAGAAGTGTCCCAGCTCCCTCAGCGTCAGCCCACTTCCCTCTCTCCTGTGACACAGTATGGCTAGTTTCACCTCCTTTAGTGACTCAGTGACAAGCCTCAGATGGCATCTGCCTTTGCTTCTTTACATCTCTGTTCGTAGTTCAGAATCAGTGTTTTTCTGCTTCTGCTTTTAAGTAATTGGCTGACGGCTGCACAGAGGGAGTATGAAGTGCTGGGCTCCGCTGGACTGACAGGCAGATGCTTTACTTCCAGTCTTCTGATTCAGTGCATCTGTCTGTCTGCAGACCCGCTCTGTCAGAAGCCCAGGGTGCTGTTGGCTTAACATCCGTGTGGGTCTGGAACTCTGTCATTGTCTTGTAGCTCAGTTCCTCTGTGAAGAATGTACTGTGTACTACCTCTTTTTTTAACTTAAAGGTTTTTAGTGCACATGCACTGTGTATGTATGAATGTGTGTGTGTGTACATGTCTGGACAACTCTGGGGAGTCAGTTTTCTTCTTCCACCTTTACATGGAGTCCAAGGATCAGAGTCAGTTGTTAAACTTATGCAGCAGGTGTCCTTACCCAGACTGAGCCATCTTAGCAGTTCCCATTCTTTTTGTTTTAAACTTAGTTGAATTTCAGATGTGCATTTCTCAGATTTCTAGAGTCTGATAAGTGGTGTTCTGGAGCATGTATGCTATTGAACTTTCCTGACTGAGCAGAGCCACAGGTATGGCAGAACTGCCTCTGACTGGCAGTGTGCTGCAGCACCCAGTGCAAGTGCTAATGCATGACAGCCGATGCAGTTGAACCATGAAGACAGTGCCACAGAAGGCTGCAGGGCATTGCCAATGAACTCAGAGCTGACCTGGTTAGCTTTACAGATTCATAAAAAGTAAAAGGCTGACTTTGCTAAGTACACCAGAAACCTGTCTTTTAGAGGTGTTTTGTCATTTGACAATGCAGTCTCCAGTAACTGGGAATTTATCAAAGACACACATTCTAGCTCTTGAAGTGTAATAGAGGGCAGTCTTCCTGTCTGTGACACTTAGGGATTGAGTTGACCATTGTGCCTTTTATTTTTAAAATGTATCCTATTTTTGTTTGAGGCTCTTTTATGGTAATAAATATTTCACAAGGTCAAGTGCAGCTGACTTTGGAGTCTGACCACAAATGGAAATGTGGTTAGTGTGAATTGTAGCTAATGAAAGATGGAGGTGGGTTTGCTTCCTTGCCTCGTCCATCCCTTCTTCCCGTCCGTGCCGCTGGGAGCCTGGGTTACACTCATTCTTATACAACAGTATCGTTTTAAATTGGGTTGATTGTAACTTTAATTTTCTTTCAATTCCTACTTTTAATGATGGTTCTTAAACACTTTAACCTCTCTTTTAGCCCACCACCCACAAAAGGTAGAGGGGGAAAGGTTGTCAGTATTGTCTGGAAATTGACAGTTCAGCGCACAGATCAACAATGGCAGCTCGAGCCACTGGCAAACACTTCATGGATACATCAGCAGTCCAGATGTAAAGTCAGGATAGCAAACAGGAATCAGCAGTGGTGGCACAACCTAGCAGGACAGCCAGGCCTCGGCCTCAGCATGAGTCAGCAGGAGGGACCAGGGCCAACAGGAACACCAGAAGTTCTCAGCTGTGCCTCTCTCAGCGAAGTGAAGATAGTGAAAACAAGAGACCAACAAGGGTTGCACAGCTAGCTGTATAAGCAAGCCTACTTCAGCCCCAGCTACTGTCCTTCAAGTCCTTTTTATAGCCCTTCAAGCATCACGTGTCCTCCACTGGTCTTGCCTCCGCACGTGTGTCTGTCTCAGTTGACATCACTCTGCCACAGAACTGAACTGCCAGACAGGCACCTTTAATCCCAGCAGTTAGGACAAAGAGAGGCAGGAGGGTCTGAGGAAGCTTGAAGAGGCCTGCTTTGCATAATGAGTTGCAGTCCTGCCAGAGCTACACAGTGAGAACTCAATGCTCCTGCGGCTGGCAGCAACCCATGTTCTTTGCTCGTCTTCGCTTATGTATAAATATATTAAGAACTGTTCCTATACAGAGACTACAAGTGAATGTGATTACCTGGAGCTTGTCACCGTGTAGTCAGAGTCAGTGCTCAAAAACACATGCTGAATTGAATAATCAGATATGTTTGAAACACCAAGAATATGTATTGAATGGACAAATATGTTTAAAGCACTTCACTATAAAGTATTCAAGATAACATATAAACCTTAAATTCCACAAATACGACACATTTGATGTGGAAAAAGAGTAGAAACCTCACGATACACTTCTTAGATTTTGATACTGAGCTATATGATCGATGAGTAAATGTTTATATTTTTTTTCTAATACTTTGGAATGTAGTAAGTGACCACAGTATTGAGTGTTCAAATCAAACCCATTTATTATGTATGTTGTTAGTTGATTGGAAGTGACTGAAATTGGTAATCAATTACAAAAACTAATTTGGAAGCCCAACTTTGGGGTAGCAGATGCCGTTGGTCATGGCTGTGCCAAGAAGAGGAAGGCAGTCTGCCACTCGGCTACCTGCTTTGCAGCAGTGCCCGACTCCTCCATGCCACCCTTTTGAGGGAACTTGAAGTTGATGTACAAAAGAAATGCAGCTTAGTAGCTGTGAGTTCAAAAGCAATGCTATGGGGAGCATCTTAGGAATGCATACCATCAGACATGATACACTTTACAGAGGACTCAGAGGAGGAGCACTTCACGGTGCTCCAGCACAGAGCAGAGAGGACTAAAGCAGGACCTCAGCAGAGCAGCTCTTCAGTGCTGCTAGACGGAATGTGTTTAAGCACCAAGGGAAGCATGTGGATGCCTGCTTCACAGGAGAACCTTTCCAGAGAGATGCGCTTACTGAGTGAAGTCTTAATGTGACTCGGGTTTTCAGGGTTTTACTTTGTGTGCAAATGTTGCTTAACACCAGAGCTAAGCAGTCAGCGTTTTGTTGTTATTGTTGTACTGGAGAGGCGAGATTAAGTTTTCCTAAGTCAGTGAGCCTCAAAATTCTTAGGGTAGCAAGAGAAAGCACCCTTGCCTGCCCCCCACACACATAATAACACATTTAAATATGTTCTGAAAAACAAAAGTAGAAGCCATGTGGGTCTGGAATATTTTGTATTTGATACACTAAGGTAAACTATGCAGTTTTTGCGTTTGACCAAGTTGGAATGGTGACCTTTACTACCAGGAATGGATCTCACTGTTGTGAATAACCCTGAACAACCTGTTTTACTGGCTGAGTGATCTTATGAAGAAGGGGTAGTATTTCACTATTACCACTGGGAAGTTTTTGGACTAAGTAAGAACACCACTAACTAAATAAGAACACTAGTGATTGCTGTTGTAGCGTTTTAAACCAGAGTGTTGGGGTCAGTAGCCCAGTGTTTTAAGAAAACTGGTAGAAAGAAAAAACAACTTGGTTTTCAGATTGATGATTAGAATAATTTCACCATGAAAGCTTTGGAGTGAGAGCCCAGTGGGTAAAGGTGCCTGCCATCAAGTCCAGCAGGGGCCCTGCTCAGCCAGAGCCCACACATAAGGAGGAGAGAACCAGCTCCCACAAGGGGTCCTGTGACCTCCGTGCTCGTGCCACATACACACACAAACAATTCTTGTTTTAATTTTGGAATTTTTTTTTTCAAGTTAGTGATTTAAAAATGTGTTGTTCCCTTCTAATTCCAGTAAATCTGACACTTTGTAATTTTTCCACAGACTTATAAAGTTTAGTTTCTAGTACAAAGACTCTCAGTTTTACATACTCTCCTCCCCTAGTAAGGCAAGACCCTTCATCGTAAATGTTGTAGAGTTCCTTACAACTTACCAGTCAGACAGGTTTTTTATTAAAAAGCTTTTATTTAGTGTTGTTTGCATCCATACGTTGGAGTGCTCTCAATAAACATCAACTTGTGTAATAAGTTTTGCCTTGTACTTTTGACTTAGAAGACAATACTAGGGTTCCGGTACTGATGAGCGTTTGTGGTAACAGACACCGATTCTGTACTATGCTTCGCTGTCTAATGTTGGGAATTGGTGACTTCCACTATCTATCTGAGAATGCCAGTTTGTAAATACACTTGCCTAGGGTTCACCATAGCCTTATAAACAGCGTGTTCCTATATAAGATGTTGTATATTATTTGGGGCTTTAAAAATGGAGTCGATTTTATTAGAAGACCTAGAAAGTCAAGTTTGTGAAAAAAAATTTTAAATATCTTTTTAGGTAGACCACATATTTTCACCTATTTCTATTAACTAGCCCACATCTTAATTTTCTGCTTTCTTAAATGTAACAAAATACGTATGGACTGAAGTGGCATTGGGCTTTGTACATTGCTTTGAGATACTTGCAGTATGTGCTAGCTATGGGAGGCCCTGGATAATTGTGTGTGTGTGTGTGTGTGTGTGTGTGTGTGTGTGTGTGTGTGTGTGTATCACACTTGAGTTAGAGAAACCTTGCCTTTACTCTGCTGTGAGTAGATGGCAGGTGGTTTTCTGATAACATGGTTTGAGGTCTCTGGTCCCTAGTATCTCTTCTGGGAAGGGTGAGAGTTGGGATGAGGGATAGCAGAGAGACAGTTCCCAGTTAATAAACAAAGGCCTCTCCTGTTCTTGTTTTTGTTGTATGTGTCCAGGATTTAGAAGAATTCTGCTTTAAGTTTTGCATCAATCATTTGACAGAAGTTACCCAGACTGCGGCGTTCTGGCAAATGGATGGTCCCCTGCTAAAGGAGTTCATTGCTAAAGCCAGTAAATGTGGAGCCTTTAAGAACTGAAGCCAAGGCTGCTGGGCTAGGTGTGAGAGCTCTGGGCACTGTGGGTGAGGTGATCCTGCAGGTAAAGCCCCACGTCAGACACAGGGCTCTGTAGGAAATATATGAAGGATATATTTGGGTCTTGTAAGAATGTTTTTACAACTCTTGTTTCAGATCTGTATCTTTTACGTGTGCTTTTCTTACATTTGGCTGAACGTTGGGAAAGGATGAAAGTTTACATGCTTTTGTTCTTTTAATGTTAATGAGAAGACTTTTTGAACTTGTATTAAGAAAGTCAGTAAAATATTCCTGGGTCTTTGGCCCCAAGCCTTTCCACACCACCTGTGGAGGACAGGCCTGCCTGGTGCTCCCTAAGTGCTGCTCACTGTCACCACCTTCCTGTGGGCACATCAGCATTGTAGGGGTCTCTTAAGGAATATTCTTAATATGCATTAAACCCACTTACACAGTCAAGAAATGTTTAGGTTTGCTGAGATGCTCGTAAGGCGTAGGCACCTCAGACTGGAAAGACGGCTCAGCAGGTAAAGGCTCTTCTCACTAAGTCTGAGGACTCGAGTCCCCAGCATCCACACGGTGGGGAGAGAAAGCTGACTTACAAGTTGTCCTCTGATGGCTACACAGGTACCATGTCTATACACAGGCACAACAAAGGAGAAGAGTAAGAAATGAAAGATTTAGGTACGTATAGAGAAGTAACTAGAAATACCTGTGAGAAGCTGACGGGGAAGGAGGTTTGTTTAGGAGAGGAGAGTGTTTCAGGAATTAGAGTCCCCCTGATTCCCCAACAGGGCTTCACTAGGGTCGTATCTGAGAGCGGGGTGCACACTGCCCTCCCCTCCCCCTATAATCACTCACAAACACACTCTGCGCGGCTGCTCTTTTCTGACTTGATGTGATTGTTAAAACCAGCCTTCTCACAGGACTCCAGAGTGCTCACTGTCTTCGGTGGTGGGAGGGTCTGGGCCAAATTCTATCCAAACTTAACTGAAGCTTCACCTTCACCTCTCCAGCTTTGGTTTTTCTTTCTTTAATTGTGTTAGGGATACGTTTGTCACACGTAAGCTAGGGCTCCCTAGTAATGCTTTTCCTGAGAAGGTCATTGGTAAGAGACTAGATCAGGGTGGATGGTGACTGAGACACCAAAGACAGGCAGGCATGTTGACAGACAAGATAATTAGGAACTAGAGCTCAAAGCCCCTCCTCCTGATCATGTCACAGCTGTTGCCTGGTGCATTGCTAAGTGACACCTGCCTCCTCAGTGACAGTTCTCCTGACCAGGGTGACGCGTGGACATTAATCTGACTTGCTGTGGTAGATCATCTGTAGAACCACAGTCCTGTAGACTGAGGGCCTCAAAGCAGTAGCTTTAGAGCACTGACTGGTGATCTTACTTGAAAAACATATCCACAAAAAAGCACAAATTACAGCTGCAAATCCACACTCACAGACAGTTCATGTGACAGTACTGAGTTCCTGATACAGCTAAAGACACACTTTTAGCTTGCTGAGCAGCTACAGTGAGTGTGTGTGTGCGTGCGTGTGTGTGGTAGCGAAAGAAAAGGCCTTCTAAAAGGGTTTGCGTATTTTTTTTAATGCAATCTTTTTATTTTTCTACTTGGTTTTGGTTATAATCATAGAAAACAAAAAATTATTCTTGAAATTAATGTTTTCTTCTGATATAATAATGGAAGCCAGAGAAGTCACATTTCTTAAAAGAGCCCAAACTGTATCCTTGAACTTACTGGAAGCAGTTTTTATATTTCAATAATTAGGATGCGTTTCTGTAATTTCTTGATTGACGTGCTAATAAACAATCTCTTAAGGCCCACTTGTGCAGTTGTTGTTGTTTCCCCTTTAGCAGTATAAAGCCTAAAAAAAGGGAGGAACTTGATTAATATGTGGACTTCAGTCAAAAAAAAAAAAAATAGCCCTCTACAAAAAAACCAAATAATGTGTGGTCCAGTTCCTGGAATGAGAAAGAGCGGATGCCAGGAGCTGGGAGAGGACACAGATGTTAAGTGTGTAGTTTCTGGTTTGAGAGGTGAAGAGGTTTGGAATGAATGATCATTCTGTCTGTATTTTATGCTACTGAACTGTAGATTTTTAAAAGGGTTAATATCAAGAAAGAACAAACCAAAAAGGGTTAAGATGTTAAATTTTGTTACTACATTGAATCACAATTTTTAAAATTAGCAATGTTAACAATGAAAGTAAGGTACCGCTATGGATAAAGTGCTAACTAGTTCTCAACTACCTCACCGACCAAAAGATCGTATTTCTGTTAGGACAATTGAACCTCCGATGGAAATATCATTTGAGATGGGAGAACATCCTTGTGAGACATACTGGTTATCATGCAAATTGGGCTAATGGAATATTTGCAAAGTTTTTGAACTAACTTTGTACATGGGAGGGTGTATGTGACATGACATTCTTGTGGAGGTCATGGGACAACTGGTAAAAGTTTGGCTGTGTAGGTTCTGGCAAAATACTCAAGTCATAAGCTTGGTGACAAGTGCTCAACATCTCATCAGCATTTATTTTCATATAACGGAACCAAACGAATTGGACTCAACAAACAATTGTTCTGAAGATGTTTTCTGTAGAATAGGAAAAAAACCCATGAGTGTTAGCTCACCTAGAAAACAGTACGGTAAACATGACTGATCATGAACCTGGCTCTAGGTCTGAAAACCAAATGCAACTTTGAGTGAGGCCCGTGTGTGAGATCCCTAGCAGTTACCCCCACAGTGTGCTCGCTGCGCCCTGAGCCTCCGTATACTTCCTTATAGAGAGGTGATGGCTGTGAGTATTTGGCTCATTTTTCATTAATAACAGCAGGTTTTTGTTAGCAGTTTACCCAATATAGGCCTACTTTGTAAACACCAAACAAGCGGTGCTTTTTGTGCAGTATAATTTACTGAGATGAACAAATGCCAGCTGGATGTAAAGCAGCAGAGGAAGCACTAACATAAAAGTGTCCCAGCTGGTTCTGATGGG
>CM052708.1:59211099-59227001 GCA_028551405.1 Uromys caudimaculatus | reverse complement strand
TTATTTTATGAATCACCTACCTTCTTGGAATTTTCTTAGTGTGTCTCCAAACAATCCACAGTCAAACAGTAAGGTCTCGATCCCTTCATAGTCTAGAGGGAGAAGCAATTTCCTGCGTTGATTTAAATGTGAATAAATCACACAGGGAGAGAGAAAATAACCCCAGTAGGAAGAGAGAGGATCAGAGGAGGGCAGCTCAGTGCAGGCCCAGCAGGGAACCAGGAGAAGCATCACCTCACTATCCCTGTGCAGCTGGGCCTTCTGGGAGGGAGCACCTGTGTTCCAGGGAGCCCCCAGGTGATCAGGAGGCACCCACAAATTTGAGAGTTCTTAGTCTTGAGAAAATGAGTAAATAAAATTATGAAACAAAAGGGCTCCTTGAAATGTTTACTGCTAATATCTCCTTTGGTTTCGTCATGACCTGCATGTGTGTGCTGTGGCAGGGAAACAATTGATATTTCAAAACAGGGGTGTGTGTGTGTGTGTGTGTGTGTGTGTGTGTGTGTGTGTGTGTGTGTGTTAGTGTCAGATTCCCAGGAAGTTGAGGTCCAGGCAGTTGTCAGGTGCCAGACATTGCAGAAAGGAACTAAACTCAGGACCTCTTCAATAATATCTCCTTCACCCCGTTATAATTTTCTTAAGACCCTTGATTGATTAAGGAATAGAATTTGAGGCACATCAAAATTATAGCCTTGGTGCTGACTCCCAGCACCCATGTCGTGTTACTTACAACTGCCTATAACTCTGGCTCCAAGGCATCACACAGTTCTCTATTCTCTAAGGTCTGAGGGCACTTAGACTCACATGTCCATATCCAACAAACACACACACACACACACACACACACACTAAAAGCATACCTTCAAATAGCAGCTGCAGCTGGGACCAGCCAAACTAATAGAACATAGTTTCAATGATTTCTCCTCTCAGCTGTGTGCACGTTTGAGAAAGAGACCTCCTGGCCTCAGAGCATTTTTGGCACTAACTAAAGAGTCTGTGACTTCCATATCGTCTTGATTTATTAACTTAAATTCTTAGATTTATTTATTATTTTCTATATCAGTATTTTTCCTGCATGTCCATATGGGCACCATGAGCATGCCTGGGAACACACGAGGGTGTTGGGTTCCCCTCAAACAGGAGCTATGGTTGTGAGCCACCATGTAGATGCTGGGAACTGACTTTGAGTCCTCTGCAAGAGGAACAAGTGCTCTTGACCACTGAGCCATCTCTCCAGTTCATGATGTGAGTTCTTAAAGAACGGGTTAAAGGAGGGCAGGGGAAGCATGGGAAGGTGTGGTTTCTAGAATGCCTTCACACTTAGCCATTCAGGACCTGACTCTGAGGCAGTCTCACCCAGGGGAAGCATGGGAAGGTGTGGTTTCTAGAATGCGTCTACACTTAGCTGTTCGGTACCTGACGCTGAGGCAGTCTCATCCAGGAGTCTTCCATGAATTGAATCCAGTTTTTCTAGTATCTGTTCAAATAATTCAGTAAGAAGACCTGCTTTTTTGCATTTCTTAAGAAAAGGAGCTTTGACAGCTGCATCTAAGAACAAAGAATGCATCTTTAGGAAGAAATGGACAGCTATTCGCATCATGTGGTCACTTTATACTTTACCAGTTGATGCATGAGCATACTTGTCTCATTTTTTTCTGAAGCTCAAATAGTGAATGGTTCAAAAATGAAAACATTTCTCTGCTTATAATAACTGAAGTGATGTGGTTTTGTAAAATTTACTTTAAATGCTTGTGATGACAGCTCCTCGTACTTGTCTGAGATTTGGCATAGTAAGGACACTGGCACCTGTCACTGTGAGGGATAGCACTGGATTATAGCCTCAGGCAAACCTACCTGCCTTTTCAGCATGCCTTCTCAGACTGAGAAGCAATGGTCCATTCCAGCTCCAATAAGTTTGATACAGTAGTGTTGTAATAGATTGCATAGTTATAATAAGGATTTACATCCTTATTACATACATATCAGAAGCCCACAAAGATACAGATCAAAGCATGACAACATTTCTATAAATATTTGTAGGCCACCACATTTGTACAATCATCGCTGAGAACAAACCTGTGTGGCCGTGAGGCTTTCCTGTCACGTGTCTTTTGGAGCTACTGAATTTCATCTTTTTTGGCTGGAAAAGAAAACCAAGATTATACTGACTTTTCATATTGGCCTTGAATAACACAGAATTAAAATGTTCTGCTACATAATAAAGTCTATTAATCAAATCTAACAAAATTAAGATGTATTAGACAAACTTTTTCTTTCAGTTTGGTCTTGATGAACTCCTGGATCCAAATGGCACTCTCAAACAGCTAGGACCTATAGGGCATGCTGTTTGTGGCCTAAGAAACATCTGTTGAATAGGAGGGAGAGTTTGTTATCTGATACTAATCCAATGTATAGAGACTGATATAAAAACTGTTTCAAACCTCTCCAAATTCTTTTACATTTTATATCTTCTAATCTAGAAAATTAAAAGTTAGAAACTTGGTTAGGTGTGGACCAAGTAGCTGGGAAACACTTGGTTATGAATGAATGCTTGTCTATACTCTCAGCCTGTTTAGGACTACGTTTCATGAAAGGACACGTGTTTTCACTAGCATGGTTCAAGGAATGATTGACAGGAGCTGAGGGAATGACATCATCCCCTGAGCCTCTAGCCTCTTACTACTCTCAGTATGCTTCTTCTACCATGACAGGAAGATCTGCACTTCCTGAGTACAACATGAAGGATGGTGTGCAAATGCCAACTCCTCCAATGACTTGAAAACCGTAAGTCTTGGCATTTAGAATTCTAAGTAAAGACATTATGTGAAGAAATTAGGTCTGTAAGTTAAATTACCTCTGTGGGAGGGCCTGATGAGAGGCGTTTCTTCCTTCCTTTCTTCTTCTTCATGCTTGGACTATCAGCTAAAATAGAAACCATTTAATGGTTGCAATATGTAAAGCAAGATTGCTGAATGGTTGTAGTGCACACCTTTAGTCCTAGCACTTAGGAGGCCAAGGCAGGTGGACCTCCTAGTTGAAGGCTAGCCAGATCAACAGAGTAAGATCCAGGACAGAAAGGGCTGCCTCAAATGTGTGTGTGGGGGGGGTACTGTATGAATAAAATAAAATCTAAATGCCAAAGTTGTTTTAAAAATCAAAAGACTCCATAAACTTGGACCTAAGCATGTGCAAACGTAAAATTTAAAAGCAGCAGATGGTGTTTCATTGAACAGAATGCTCAACTCTGGCCATAGATAATGCTGGAAATGGGGCAATATTAACACAGTTCACCTTTCAGGGTCACACGTGTTCTGGTTAATGCTTGCAAAGGTGTGGGCAGTTCCTGCTGTCTTCGCCTAGAGTAGGCTTCTAAGTAAATAATTAGCCAAGCACCTCAGGCTGTCCTGAAACTGTGTGTATGTGTGTATCTGTGTGTGTGTGTGTGTGTGTGTCGGTGTGTGTGCTTGTGTGTGTATGAATATATATATATATATATATATATATATATATATATATACACATACATACATATTCACACAGAGAGACACACAGACATAGACAAATTCACACACACACATTGATATCCTTATTCCCTGTCAACATACAGTGATAGCGAGCACCACTTTTAGGTTATTTTCCAGTGAGTTATAAACTAATGACAATGACTAGAGATGGCTCAGTGCTTTCGAGCACTTGCTGCTCTTCCACAGAACCCAGGGTCTGTTCCCAGCACCCACATGGTGACTCACAGCCATCTGTAACCTAAGGCATCCACACAAACAGGTGCCCATAAAAAATTACAACTGAGAAGAAATTAGATTATCTCAGGTTTTACTTAAGGAATTAGCCTTCTTTAAACTCACTTTAGAAACTTACCTCTTTCAGTGATCTCTTCTTGTTGTGGAGGATGTTCTGGGCAAAATATCCTGAAAATACAGAATTTCAAAGGATCGCTGAATCGTTTTCATTGTAGAGACCCACCTGTCCTCTGCATCCCCAGTGCTGGGAGGGAAGCTGCATGCCTACACTGGCTGAAGTAGTCATTTTTAAAAAGAACTGTGTTGAAGTCCATGTCAAATTGTCAACCCACATCCACTGTGGGTGAGGGTGGCCATTGTATTGGTGCGCTTTGAACAGAAGGAAGAGGACGTCAGTCTCTGAAGATGTGGATGCTGGGTGAATACTTTGAGCAGTCCTAGTTCCTATGCTGTGATGAGGGGCATCTAAGGAACCATGGTCTGAGATTTGAGGCTTCAATCTGACCACCCACAATTTTGCTGATCTTTAAATAGAGTAAGTTCTCCACTGTGGTTAATAAACATTGTTTTAAAGGTATCTCTGTACTTTCAAGGCCAGCCTGGTCACTTGGTGAGATACTGTCTCAAAAACAAAAAATAGTTACAGCAGGGATTTCAGTAACTTTCATTTGATTGTGTATTTATAAACGACTGTCAGAGTAAAGTGAGTTGTTTGTGAGCATAAATAATGAATGTGAACTTCTTCTATAGGTTTCTCAGTAATTCAAATATAAAAAGGACTGTTCAAAACTGAATGACCGTTTATGAACAGGGACAAGCTGGGGGCTGGCGAGCTGACTCTGCAGGGAAAGGTGCTTGCCGTCAGCTCCGACAACCTCAGGTCCATGTCTGGGCCAACACTGGAAGCAGAGAGCTCATTCCCACGAGGTGTGGGGACAGACCCGTGACCTGCGGATGTGTGAGTGAAGGAAGGAGTCTTCCTGTTGCAGAGAAGAGCAGACCTGAACTGGCTCCTGTCTCTTGTAGGACATGCATGCTGCCATTATGAATGAGGCTCTCCCAGGAAGAAGAGAGTACAGAGAAGATTTAGAAAGTCAGACAAACCCTTGAGTAGTTCTTTTTCCTGTCATGTGCAGAAATGTGAAGCTGAGTTCCTGGTGGTATCCCATAATCCTGTTCTCATGTGAAACTCATTTGCATAAATTGAACTTGAGAAGTATGTCACAGTCTAGCCATTTCTTACCCATCCCCGCCCCTTCACTATGGAGTTTTAAAGCTATTTGATTACTTGTAAGTTCCATGATCTCCATCAACTTGAGGAATTGCGTGGCTCTCTTTGGCACAGACATAGTGGTAACTCTTCTTACAGTACGATAAATCGCATCCCACAGTGGCACCTCCTTTGTTGCACAGTGAGCATTTCTACAGAAGAACAGATCATAATGAGTTAGTATTGTTTCTTTGCTAAAAAGTAAGGATGTCATTAAATATTATTTAAGCCAGCAGCCCTGTGTTTTTGTCCTGGATATTACTGGCATATCCCAGTCTTCCTACCACACAAAAGGTCACTTAGATTTGGCAAGTCATGAGGAAGTTTCCACAAAACTGTTGCCGACTGGAATAAAAGGCTGGCATAGACAGTTGTATCATGGTCTACACAAATGCAGAGCATGTAGATGGTTACAAGAAACAGTCTTAAACAAGAAAAAAAATCTGCTTTAATAAAGTTTTCTAGGAGGGAGTTAATGGAGGGTGACATCCAGAAGGGGCTTTCCCTTTCCAAAGGAGAAAAGGAAGGTGAAATGGGGGGACTTTCGTGAGGGGGGTACTGGAAGGAGAGGAAGGGCTAATATTGGGATGTAAAGTGAATAAAAAATAATTTTTAGAAGAGTTTTTTTTTTTAAGCAAAACTAGCCAGCTTCTTTATCCCGGGGCAGGGAGTTGGTTGGGGAACTTTGAGCCTGATGTCAGAGCAGCTTGTATTGTGCCACCAAATATTGTGACATCAGCTGGCACTTTCTATGACTTCCTATTAGACATTTCTCCCTGGGATGGCAGTACCTGCTCTACAGAGTTGCTATTGAAAGTAATTTGAAATAAAGGGGTCCTGTTGTGAGTGTGTAGAAAGTGAACAACACTGAAAACACAGCTGAACAACAAAGTATTTCTCTGGACCCCTGTTTTTATCTCCCCATCTGATGTTACATGGACGTGGGATAGAGCTGCTTAGGTACTGTGTAGCTGCAGGAAGCTTTTGTGTACACTAGAGACTTATCCTGTGATAACAGACAATCCAACCATGACCAAGGCTGATTGGCTCCATCCTTTGGCTAAAGGAGGTCTAAGCCCAATGAGGTCACTCTGTAAAGTAAGACACAACATTCTTGGGATCCCAGGTAAGGATCCCATCATAATACATAAGGAAACACACATGAAAAGACAAATGTAAGTGAATATCAAGATTAACACATAGGCAGAGTTCTAAATCAGAGCTCCCCGTTTAGAGCACTTATTTAATTGTGGAGGAACAATATAGCTGCTTGAATGGAGAAACAAATGTGACTGCTACCTCACAATGCACTTGCTGACAGTTCTGCAATGAGGGTAAGTCCTATCAGAGGATAGAACATCAACGGACAAAATACCTACAGAAGACCAGACTGTAGGCAAGACGTAGAGCATTTACTTAATCAGTGATGGATAGGGAATGGTCCAGAACACTATGGATGGAGCCATCTGGACTGGCATCCCTGGGTCCTATAAGAAAGCAGACCAAGCAAGCCATGTGAAGCAAGCCATTATGCAGGACCCATCCATGGCCTCTGCCTCAGCTCTTGCCTCCAGGTTCCTGCCCTGTTTGAGTTCCTGTACGACTTTATTCATGAAGGACTATGAGGTGGACGGATAAGCCAAATAAACCCTTTCCTCCCCAACTAGCTTGAGTCCTTGTGCTTCACCACAGCAATGACAACCCAACTGAGACACTTCCCTTGGGAATTCCTTAGCTTTCTTTTCCACACCTTGAAAGGCTTCAAAGGCCCTACTTTATGAGAAGTCTTTATGTGAGGATAAGACTGATCCCTACGTGGCTGTTCTGCTACCACCTGGGCACTGGCCTCTCTTCTCCATGAGGTAGGCACCCAGCATTTGTGCAGAAACCAAGGTTCTAGAAACACTTGTCTGTGAGTGAATAGCTTGCATCTCTTGTGCCTTTTGCATCCCTTTCTGTTACCCCTGCACTTCCAATGCGTCTCAATTTCCTAATAGGAAAGTCCACAGAAACTCTCAAGGATAACAACCTCTCTCAATATTCTATTTACTCAACTGCCCTCATTCTAAACAGGGCTGTTTGCATATAGGCAAACTCTACAACAGTGGCTCTCAAGTTGTGGGTCACGACCGTTGGAATATGGATTTCTGACAGGCTTAGGAACTGGGAATCAGCTCAATGGCTAAATTATAGTTATAAAGGTCCAAAGAAAGTAAATTTATGGTTGGTGGTTCCCAAGACCACTTGAAATATGTATTCTCCATTGGAAAGACTCACAGGTTGAGAGAGAACCACTGCTCTAGAATCCAATGATAGCTTTCCTTAACTCTTTTCATGCACTGCCTCAAAACCAATCAGCACATAATAAAAATTGTGTTTCAGTTGACCTGCTGCGTTCTACTTAGACAGTTTACACCACATCACTCCTGCCAGTATAGATACTGACACTCTGCAACCTAACACACCAGCGGGTCTCCAGTCATTGGTGCCTTACTGTGGGCGTAGTCAGCCATGACACTCTCAGGCTTGCTATTCTGTATACTCATCTGCAAATGGCCTTTAATAAATGTAGCCGGAAGACAGAGGCGACCTCAGAGGATATTTTCTGAGCCATTCTTCTTTCCTGGTTAGGCTCCTTATGCTCAGCTCCAAGGCAGATGCTGACAGTGATAACCACCCAGAACTGGTGCAGAAAGACATGCAGCCACCCTTGACATTCAGAAGGCATCTTACTCCACATCAAGGATAAAGTCTTTTGCTCTGGATGCTGCCTGCAGCTTTGTGGCAGGAGAGCAGAAGAAGAACCTAGATGGCACTGTTGAGCTGCTGAAATTGGTGTTTGCTCTGCTGAAATGACAGTAAGGACTTGTTCCAGCCTGTCTGAACAGAGTTTTCAATCAGACAGCAGCATCTCAAGCCTACTCTCCTGATGGGTGGGACAGTTGGCTGTAAGCAGACAGCGTCAGCTGAGGCAGTGTCCCGCAGTCCACCTTCCGGCTCTCCATATGTCTCTCAGACCCTGCTATACCGTAGACTCTGGTTTTAGATGAATGATTCATTTTTAGTTTTACTTCTGTTTATGTATGTCTGAGAGACCAAGTAGTACATGTGTCTGTGGAGGCCAGCAGGGGGTGTCAGATGCCCTGGAGCCAGAGTTACAAGCAGTTGTGAGTTGCCATTTGGTGGCTGGGCACCAAACTCAGGAGTTCTGGATGGGTAGCAAGCATTCTGAACTGCTGTGCCATCTCTCCATGCCCATGATAGACGGCCTTTGAACGTAGTACAGAAGACTCATAATATATGAGTAATAAAACATGTCAACTTACCAATCTCCTTCCTCTCCAGATCTCTTTCTTTACTGATTTGACGTCAAAGTTTCTAGCTGTATTAGGTAGATCATGGACATCACACTCCACCAGTCCTGATGAATACAGCTGCAGGATGAGAATAAGCGCAGAGTTAGTGTGAAGTAGTCCTGACTGACACAAGTTCTGAAAGGGCTGAAGAGGAATGCAGAGTGGACGATGGCTCAGAGCACTGGCCACTGTGTTGTAGATGAACAGACGTAAGCCACGGGACTCCTGTGAGAAACCTCAGTCTGCACACACAGTTGTACTTGGTAACTGATCTCTATTGACTCTGGAGCCAGGCAGACAGTGTCTCCTACAGCACTGTTCCCTGCCTAGGAATGCAGAGTAGGCTCTGGCAATGGCTGAAGCCATGCAGTCAGAGAAGCCAAAGCAAGGGACCGAGGCCATTCCTGATGGCTTTCCAGGCCTTGTTCTTCAACTTGAAGAACCGTGCCTGCCTCCACAACCATATCGCAGACCTTCACTCTTCTTTTTGTTGAGATAGGATCTCACTGTAGCCTACCTGGGCTGGAACACAGAGTGTACCTGTCTCCGCCCCTGAGTGCTGGGACTAAAGCCATACACTAATACACCTGGATTTCATGATTTATTAAAAGACAGGATCTAGCCATACGTCCCACTTTACCAGGACTTTGGCCTCTTCCTTGGGTTCTGAGCAGTGGAATTGCAGGTATGGGTGACCACAGCTAGCCGTAAACTCCCTTGTGTGTTTTAGTGAGTCTCTTTCCTCTTCAGCATTGTAGAGGCTGCAGAGAGGGCTCAGTGGCTAAGCATGTGTACTGCTCTTCCAGTGTTCCACAGGATCTACATCCAGCTCCCAGCTGGAGGCCTCCAGCTCACAATTGTCTTAACTGCAACTCCAAAGGATCACACACATGTGTACACATATACATTAAAATCTTTCTAAAATGTTACTAAATGTGTGTGTAGGCGTGTGTGTGTGTGTTCTCTGTGATGTGTGTGTATCCTGGTGTGTTCATGTTCATGAGTGTGTGTATCTCTGTGTATGTTCTGTGTCTGCATGTTGGCTGTCATTCTCTATGGTACCTCGGCTTTTTTTCTAAGATTTTTTTTTATGAAAAATGAGTGTTTTGTCTGCATGTATGTATGTATGTGTATCACATGTGTGCTGGTTTTGGCACAGGTTAGAAGAAGGTATTGCTTCCCTGGAAGTGGAGTTACAAATGCTTATGAGCTAACCCCTGTGTGCTGGGAACTGAACCAGGGTCCTCTCTGCTGCAGCAGCATCACCCCAGAGCTGTCTCTCCAGCCCCTCTCTATTTTATGAGATAGTTGTTCCCTAACTTGGAGAGTTCACAAATTCAGCTCACTTGGTTGACCAGCAGGCTTCTAGAATCCTCCTGTCTGTACTGCACAGCATGGTGCAGGCAGCAAGTGTCCTGGGGATGGACGTGAGGGATTCACGCTCACATCCCCAGCACTTCCCTAACTGAGCCGCCAGCTTCCTAGCTCTAGACAGCTAAAGTTCCTGAGTCACATGCACCTAAACGATCTACCTGCTTTCAGTTGAAGGTTAATGTCACAGATACAGATTTTTAAAAAAAAGAGCATGAAAACATGAGGAAAAAGTTGTGGTGCTCCCGAAGGCAATGGTTTTTTATAAGAATGATAAACCATGATGTAAATGTTAACCCTTGCATGTAGAAGTTGGAGAATGGCCCCGGGAAGTAGTCTGTCCTTCCCCCATGATTCGAAGTTAGAGTCTCTCTGTCTTTCTGCTGCTTTGCTCCAGTTGCAAGCTTAGCGCACTAATATGTTGTACTTTTTCATGATTAAAAGTTGCTCTTTGAAAGATGCTGAGAGAAAAAGTTGGGCCAATGCTAATGTCTAATTTTGATTGATAAATTGTACTCGTGTGAGAGAAGGTTCTTGCACTCTCAAGCGTACAGGACAGATGATACATAATTTAAAACAGGTCTGATAGCTGGATACGGCCATCCATACCGTGAGTCTCAGCACTCAGGAGACTGGGCAGATAGACCTAAATGAGCATTTCCACCTCAGAGGCCCTCTGCCCATGGAGACATGACGTATGTGATGGTAATCTTCTCCCAGTGATCTTCCATGGTGGTTGGGAGCCACCACACAGGTGCTGGGAACGGAAACTGGTTCCTTTGGAAGAGCATCTAGTGCTCCTAACCACTGAGTCAGCTCCTCAGCCACACACATGTAGATTTAAAGTGATTTACCAGTAACTTACCAAACAGTTTTCATGAGCAGCTATATTTGCTGATGGTGCAAAGTATATCTGACTCCACTCATGGCCTTCAGGGCAAAGGGCGCATGTCCTTTTTACCATCTTTTCTATAATCTGACCATCACCTATAAATAACATCCAGGTTAAAACAGAAAAGCATTTCTTTGGGGGGTATAAAAGGGTTTATTCGGCTTACACTTCATATTGCTGTTCATCGACAAAGGAAGTAAGAACAGGAAAGCAAACAGTAGAGTAATCTGGAGGCAGGAGCTGATGCAGAGGCCGTGGAGGGGTGCTGCTTACTGGCTTGCTTTTATTTTCTTTTAAGAGTAGCTTTATTGAGTTCAGGTGAAAACTATCCATTAGATTTAGCAAAAACAAAAGAAAAACAAAAAACAAAAATAACAACCAAACAAAAAACCCAGAGCAACACCAAAAAACAGTCAAAGTCAGTGATCTTTGAAGTAGATCTAAGATTATAAAAGTTTTTTCTTCATCTAGTTGTCTGAGGTTAGAATATAATCTGTTAAACATAAAATACTTAATTTTTTTGCTTATTGCATTCTAATGGTAATTACATTCCTGTTGACAAATTGATAACTTTTTACTGATTGATACTCTCTCACCAAAGGTTGGTAAACTCTCAGTTCTCTTTGTGAGTACAGAGTATCAATGGGAAGAGTTGAAGTTATGAATAAGGTTGATAAGCTGATCAATTTTTTATATTGTACATTAAATTTTCTCTAGTAAACTTATTTCTAAGAATTTATGTTGACAGAAATATGTATGTAATGTGGGATATCTATCACAGTATTATATACAATGGTGAATTATGAGAAACATGTCAAAATTAAATACAGAAGTAATAAATAATGAAATTACTTGTAGACATTCTATAATAATTAAAATGCTATTTTATAAGCTAAAACTTTAGAAGCCAATATTATCATCACCTTATAATTTCACATTATAAATATGATTAAAATAAATTAAAGCCCTTTGTAAAAACATTATGCAATTGGAAATTATTTCTGACAGATCAACTCTTACAGTTTTATAGGCCATTCATTTTTCTCCTTTGAAATGACAAAGGAAAGTTGACTTCAGTCAAAATAGCAAACAACCTAATCTCATAAGTGACACATTAAATGTTACTTATTTTCAGTAGGTTTTGAAAACCTTACTACTGTCACACTCAACTAGAAATAAGTTGACAACTCTTGACTAAATTCAGAGAAAACAAATATTAGTCTTCTAAAATATACAGGACTCACCTCCCTAATGTGAACATAAAATTCAAATGCCTCCAATCTTCTCCCTTGAAGATATGTTAGCTTCACTCTGAGCGAAGAACAACATTCCTTTGTATTTCCTAAGGCCATTGCACTGAGATTCATCAGATACCTATAACACTTGCTGAAGTTACCCCTTAAATATTTCTATTTGACCAGTAATCAGTGTCCTTCCTTATCTTTTTTGATGACTTTTGGTTGAAAGTTGATTTTATTTGATATTAGAATGACTACTCCAGCTTGTTTCTTGGGACCATTTGCTTGGAAAATTGTTTTCCAACGTTTTATTCTGAGGTAGTTTCTGTCTTTGTAACTGAGGTGCATTTCCTGTATACAGCAAAATGCTGGGTCCCGTTTACATATCCATTCTCTTAGTCTATGGATTTTTATTGCGGAATTGAGTCCATTGATGTTAAGAGATACTAAGGAAAAATGATTGTTGTTTCCTGTTATTTTTGATACTATTTTTATGTTTGTGTGGCTATCTTCTTTTGGGTTTGTTGAAAGAAGATAACTTTCTTGCTTTTTCTGGGGTGTAGTTTCCCTCCTTGTGTTGGTGTTTTCCATCTATTATCCTTTGTAGGGCTGGGTTTGTGGAAAGATATTGTGTAAATTTGGTTTTGTCATGGAATATCTTGTTTCCTCCATCTATGGTAATTGAGAGTTGTGCTGTGTATAGTAGCCTGAGCTGGCGTTTGTGTTCTCTTAGGGTCTGAATGACATCTGCCCAGAATCTTCTAGCTTTCATAGTCTCTGGTGAGAAGTCTGGTGTAATTCTGATAGGTCTGCCTTTATATGTTACGTGGCCTTTTTCCCTTACTGCTTTTAATATTCTTTCTTTGTTTAGTGCATTTGGTGTTTTGATTATTATGTGATGGGAGGAATTTCCTTTCTGGTTCAGTCTATATGGAGTTCTGTAGGCTTCTTGTATGTTCATGGGCATCTCTTTCTTTAGGTTAGGAAAGTTTTCTTCTATAATTTTGTTGAAGATATTTACTGGCCCTTTAATTTGTAAATCTTCACTCTCTTCTATACCTTTTATCCTTAGGTTTGGTCTTCTCATTGTGTCCTGGATTTCCTGGATGTTTTGTGTTAGGAGTGTTTTGCATTTTGCATTTTCTTTGATTGTTGTGTGAATGTTTTCTATGATATCGTCTGCACCTGAGATTCTCTCTTCTATCTCTTTTGTTCTGTTGGTGATGCTTACATTTATGACTCCCGACATTTTTCCTAGGTTTTCAATTCCCCTGGTTGTATCCCTTTGTGATTTCTTTATTGTTTCTGTTTCCGTTTTTAGATCTGGGATGGTTTTGTTTAATTCCTTCACCTGTTTGGTTGTGTTTTTCTGCAATTCTTTAAGGGATTTTTGTGTTTCCTCTTTAAGGGCTTCTAGCTGTTTACCTGTGTTCTCCTGTATTTCCTTAAGGGAGTTATTTATGACTCTTTTAAAGTCCTCTATCATAATCATGAGAAGTGATTTTAGATCTGAATCTTGCTTTTCTGGTGTGATGTTGTCTCCAGGACTTGCTATGGTGGGAGAATTGGGTTCTGATGATGCTGGGTAACCTTGGTTTCTATTGCTTATGTTCTTGAGCCTGCCTCCTGCCATCTGGTTATCTCTAGTGCTACCTGCCCTCCCTTTACCTGACTGTAGCCTGTCCTTCCTGTGATCCTTGTTGTGTCAGAACTCCTCAGAGACCAGCTGTCTCTGGGATCCTGTGACTCTGGGATCCTGGGATCCTGAGATCTTGGTGTGACCAAGCTCCTGGAATCCTGTGATCCTGGGCATGTTAGAGCACCTAGGAGTTGAGCTTCCTCTGGGTGTTGTGGGACTGGCTAAGGAATTTGTGCCCAAGGTCTTCTCAGGGCACCGGCCCAGACCAGAAGGAACCCATGTCACTGGTCTGATGGGGTTCCTGAGTCCCTGGATCCCACTGCTCCCAGTTACTCCCGGTGTTGGGACAGATCCAGAAAAGCATTTCTATGGCCTTGCTAGCTCCTCCAACTTAAAGGAGCAGGCAAAGCCCTCTTCTTATAATATAGTCTTAACTCCTGAACAATTACAAATAACCAATCTAATTGGTGAAAAGTAGCATCTCTTGTGTAGTACAGCTTCTCTTTAGTACTGAAGACCAGTACTGTCAACAGAAACAGAACAGGTCACAAAGATTGGCTATGGTATCACTGAAAAGTTTCTAAAGGTCTTACTGAAATGAATAAAATACATTTTAAAAATCTCTGATGATCTCTGAGACCTGCAATTATCTATGGGCAGATACAGGAATGTAGAGCAAAGGTTGATTCCATGTCTATTTAGCAGAGACAGTAGGAGTAGGTTCACCTCTGGAACCTATGAGCTCCCTTACCATGGGATCTTGCTCAGATTTATAGTACGAGGCACATGCTTCCTCCTGTTGGCCCTAACTCCAATTAGAGATCAGTTGGTCACCCCTATCACACAGTGTCGCTCTTGTGCCCAGGAACATATCTTGCCATGCTGGTTGGTGTAGCTCAGTGTTCACAGCTGTGTGAGATCGTGGATTACTTTTCTTCTCCAACAAGCTACATGACTCCTTTCACTACTATGAAAGCTAGCCAACAGGGAAGAACCTGATTATTGCTTAATTTCTCTGTGTCCTGTGCCTAACAATGCAGTGTCTTTGACAATAGGGCCTTATTATCAAGTTCTTACCTTGTCACTGTACGGAGAATAAGTGTCCATGGAATGCTCAGCCATGGATGAGACAACTAACAATTAACAATTATACCATAGACCCCAAGGCTTGGGGAACATGGTGGAAGCTGGGATGGAAGGATGCTAAGATCCATAGAAACAGTGTCCTCTAGACATGACAGAAATGCTGTGACCATAAACTCAAAGCAGCTGTGTTTGCAGCCAAGGTTGCCCACAAAAGGCCTACATAGGACCAAACCAGTTAAAATTCTAGCTGGCATGGTGGAGGAGTTTGGTGGGGGTTGGGGGGCAGTACTCACTAGCATCGACTCCTAACTGAGGAGATCTGTCAATTGATGGTTTGTGGGGGAGGGTGTGTTGGTTTTCCTGTAGGATGTGGCCGCTGTTAGGCCTACCATATTCCTTGGTTGAACACACACACACACACACACACACACACACACACACACACACACATATTAGTCCAGATGGAGAAATGAGCAAAGAAATAGTTGAGAAATACAAGGTAAAGACTGTCATCAAGGCAGGAGCGAGATGAAGATCCCAGTGGGTATGCCAGGACACCTCTTGTCTGTACAGAACACTAGATGTACAAGATGGAAATTCTACACAACTGGAAGTTTTAAGATTAATACAATCTCAATGTATATACATATATGAATACATTTATTCATATATACATACATACATACATACATACATACATACATACATACATACATATCAGAGTATAGAGCAATAGCTCTGTAGACAAATTGCTCTTATTTGTCTTGTAGAGGACCCAGGCTAAGTCCCTAGCACCTACATGGTGACCTATAAACACTTCTTTTTTTTTTCTTTTCTTTTTTTTTTTGTTTTTCGAGACAGGGTTTCTCTGTGTAGCCCTGGCTGTCCTGGAACTCACTCTGTAGACCAGGCTGGCCTCGAACTCAGAAATCCGCCTGCCTCTGCCTCCCAAGTGCTGGGATTAAAGGCGTGCGCCACCACTGTCTGGCAAACACTTCTAACTCTAAGTTCAGGAGGGATCCTTTGCCTTCTTCTAAACACCACATCATCAAGTACATGGGGGCTATACAAACATTTATGTAGGCAAGATAATCATACACAAAATAAACCTCAAAATATACTAGCTGCAGGAGGGTTACAGGCTGGAACAAATCACTAGTCACTGACAATTTGGCTGTAGACATGGCTACCAAGTGGGGGAGGATAATGGGTCCCTGGGTTGTTTAGGGATGGAAGGGTGCTTCTGCTGAAATAGTGACTTCCCTTGGGCAGTGGTCACTGCTATCACTGTT
>CM052708.1:59207962-59210599 GCA_028551405.1 Uromys caudimaculatus | reverse complement strand
TCATACGACACAGACAACATAAAACAGTCAGTTTTGACACATAGATTTTTTCTCGGCAATAGCCTTTCCTCCTCCTTTCTCTTTTTTCTCTCCCAGGCTCTCTTGGCCTCTAGCTCCTTGGTAGGATACAGGGTCTTGCCCTTAGGTGGCGCAAGAGCGCCTTCCTTTGTCTTCTCTCCCGGGGCATACTTTCCCCCCTCTTATCTTCCCCCTTTATATCTCTTTTTTGGGGGAGGCCTGTTTTCTTTAGATGCATCTCTCTGTTTTGGTCGAGCTCTTAATTTGTGGTCCCGCTCTGGCTCAGATTTGAGAGAGCTCACCTGCCACTGTAGATTTGTGAAGCCTTCCCGTCCGGTGGGCGGGGCGGGGGTTCTCCTTGATGACAAAAAGGCTCCCGGCGTCCCGGGTTTCGGCACCAGTTGTCTCGCGCGCGCGCCTCTCGCCGGCAAGAAGGCACGCAACGCAGTAGTAGGCTCCGTCTACAGTTTAGCTTTATTGTTGCCGTTGATAGCGAGAGAACCGCGCGGGCCCCAACATGGCGGTGTTATATAGCTCCGAGGCAGCGTGTCCCCTATTGGTTGGCGTGCCCCGGGAGTGGGCGGTGATTAGCCATGTACACCCATAATGCGCTTCGGGGTTTTCGCGCGCTATCCGTAAGTTTCCTCAGAGCGACAGCGCCATCTAGTGATGGCGAATATTCTAACCGCTCCTTACATGTGGGCTGGTTTCTGCAGAGGCCAGAAGAAGGTATTGCAACCCTGGAAGTGAAGTTACAAATACTCATGAACTAATCCATGTGCTGGGAACTGAATCTGGGTCCTCTGCAAGAGCAGCTTACCCACGGACCATCTCTCCAGCCCCTCTCTAACTTACTTTATGAGATAGTTGCTCCCTGAACCTGGAGAGATCACAAATTCAGCTCAACAGGCTGGCCAGCAAGCTTCTAGAATCCTGTCTATTCCTCCCTCCCATGGGATTACAGGCACACAGTGCCTTGTCCAGCTCTTTGCATGAGTCCTGGGGATAGACGTCAGGACACTTATGGACACTTATGTCTCTGGCACTTTACTAAGCCACCAGCTCTCTAGCTCCAGATAGCTGAAGTTTCTGTGAGTCACATAAACCTAAACTATCTGCCTGCTTTCCTTTGAAAGTTAATATTACAGATAAACTAAAGAAAAAACCCATAAAAACAATACTTAAATATACAAAGGATTGTATAAGAATTAGAAATCATACTGCAAATGTTAATGCTTGCATGTGGAAGTCAGAGAACGACTCTGGGTTTAGCCCTCTCCTTCCCCCATGGTTTAGAGTTAGGGCCTCTCTGTTTCTGCTGTTCTGCTCCATGCAAGCTTAGTGCATTAATATGCTGTATTTTATCAGGATTAAAAGTTGCTCCCTGAAAGATGCTGATAGAAAAATGTGGGCCAATAAGGTGGCTTGTCAAGAAAAATCACTGCTGCCAAGCCAGAGGACTTAGGCTAGCCCCCTGGGACTGGGGTTATGGGTAGATGTGAGCCACCCTGTGGGTGCTGGGAATGGAACCTGGATCCTGTGGAAGAACAACCAGTGTTCTTAACCACTGAGCCATCTCTCCAGCCCTACACAAGTAATTTTAAAGTGATTTACCAGTAACTTACCAAACAGCTTTCATGAGCAGCTATATTCACTGATGGTACAAAGTATATCACACTCCAGTTGTGGCCTTCAGGGCAGAGGGCACATGTCCTTTTTTCCATCTTTTCTGTAACCTGACAGAAACCTATAAATAACATCCAGGTTAAAACAGAAAAGCATTTGATGGCCTTGGTAGCTCCTCCAGTCTTAAAGAAGGAGGCAGAGCTCTCTTTTTTGTGATAGGGTCTCAACTCCTGGAACAACAAATCAGCAATCTAAGTGGGGAAAAATAGCACCTCTTGTGTGGTGTAGCCTCTGATTAGAGTTCTAGACCAGTGCTGTCAACAGAAACTGCAAGCCACAAAGGTGGGCTATGGCGTCACTGAAAACATTCTAGAGGCCTTACAAAAATGCATGCAATACACAGAAATCTCAGATGATATCTGAGAGCTGAACTTCTCAATGGGGAAAGCTAGGAATGTAGAGCAAAGGTTGATTCCATGTCTATTTAGCAGAGACAGTAGGAGTAGGTTCACCTCTGGAGCCTATGAGCTCCCTTGCCATGGGCTCTTGGTCAGATTTACAGTATGAGGCACGTGCTTCCTCCTGCTGGCCCTAACTCCAATTAGAGATCAGTTGGTCACCCCTATGACACAGTGTCGCTCTTGTGCCCAGGAACATATCTTGCAATGCTGGTTGTTGTAGCTCAGTGTTCACAGCTGGGTGAGATCGTGGATTACTTTTCTTCTCCAACAAGCTACATGGCTCCTTTCACTACTATGAAAGCTAGCCAACAGGGAAGAACCTCCCGGTTACTGCTTAATTTTTCTGTGTCCTGTTATTAAAAAGTGTGATGCCTTTGGCAATAGGGTCTAATTAAGTTCTCATGTGAAAATCTCTGCCATAAATGAGACAACCACAATCACCTCAGGGAACATTGTGGGACAGGGGATGGGAAGACTCTAAGACCCGTAGGAACAGTGTCCTCTAGACATGACAGAAATGCTGGGATCATGA
>CM052708.1:59112962-59205462 GCA_028551405.1 Uromys caudimaculatus | reverse complement strand
GGTCAGGTTTCTGCTGGAGAGACAAGATTGGGGCAGGGCTGCAATAGCCTGTCAACAGCAGCCTTCCTGCTGTCCTCTGGGCTTTATTTTTCTTTCCTATCCCAGAGAGGGCTTCCTGTGCATTCTTGAGTTCAGGATTTTCTATGATCCCAAGAAACCTGTGAACTACAAAGCTGACAAAAACCTGAATCACCATGCCCTTAAGATAAGAGAAAACCATCTCAAGGAGATCATCACTACGGGTGACCCTGAAATATCAGCCTAAACTCAAGCCTCTAGGAAACTAATGGCTACTTGCAACCTGGTCCTCAGTATTCCCCAATTACCCCCAAAGACTGGGGCCTCTTTTCCAGGTTTCAATATCTCCGAGAAAGTCTACCCTCCCTCCCCAACAGCATGTCCTCGGTATTTCTGCACTTTAAAGTGCACAGCTCCCAGTGACACAAGGACCAAATAGGATGGAACCAGCCAAACTAGAGGTTTCAGCTTCCCGAGGTCCCCAGTGCCTACAGCTTTCTCAGATGCTGTAAACCCAGCTCAGCCCTCAGCAGTGCTTTGCAGTCTCCTCGGGTGAAGTGGAGTATGACCTTCTTGCAAACCAAAGCCCTAGTACTCACCAGTGAGGATTGGGTGAGAGGTCAGTGGTGTCTCTTGGGCCATGACTGGGCACCTACACCTCTGAAAATGCAATGAGGGAGT
Organism: Uromys caudimaculatus; assembly: GCA_028551405.1. Classification (NCBI taxonomy): domain Eukaryota; kingdom Metazoa; phylum Chordata; class Mammalia; order Rodentia; family Muridae; genus Uromys; species Uromys caudimaculatus. The sequence continues at coordinate 59,204,763 of CM052708.1, read as the reverse complement.
TTCCCGTTTCGTTTCTCTAAACCTAGGTGGTGATAGCAAGCGGCATCCTTGGAGGTCGTACAAGATGGGTATGGTTTCCTTGTCGACTTTCAACTCTGAACAGTTATTTAAAAAGTGGTCTAGTTTAACTCCTCTGCAGATGTGATGAAAACCCAGCCTCAAAATAATGTAGGGGCAGAAATGATTTCTATGACTAACAGGTTGCAGTCATCATCCCGAGAACAAGGAAGACAGCAGCAGCAGGGAGGCTTTCTGGCTGCTTCCCCTGGCTCTCTAAACCTGCTGTGCAGTACAGCCCACAACCTCCTGCCCTGTGCTGCTGCTGCTGCTGCACACAGTGGCCTGTGCCTTCTTCCATCAACTAGCAGTCAGAAAAATGCCACACAGGCCACTCTGATGGAGGCAAATATGGAGAAGGGTCCCCTTCCCAGGTGTGTGAAGTCGACAACCGCAAATAGCCATCAACCAGCTGGAGAAAAACCACACCGGACACCCTGAGCATGCCTGTGCTTAGCTTAAGGAACAGCTGGTCTGTACTCCTGAAACTTGTAGCACACCCTTTGGCCTATGCAGGAATGTCTTTAAATGTCACAAAATCAAGACCCTAAACTAAAAAGTACCACAGAAATGTAGATTTTTCAGTTCCAATGACAAAGAGAAATATCCATGTAGGCACCAACATAGAATTTTGAAAGTTCATTCTTTTGCTGGGGAAATCAAAGATAAAGCCTAGGGGGCATGCACTCTAAGAGGACAAAGGGCAGTCTGTGCCTGGCAGAAGAAAGGCAACTGAACAGGGCAACATGGACAGCCTGAGCAAAATGAAAGGTCCTAGCACAGGATGGCAAGGGCCTTGGGTAGGTCCTGGAGAAGTCCTTTCTCATACTATCAGGAAGAACAGATGAGCAAGCCTATGCTTCTGAGGAAAGTCTCTAACTTCCAAGAAAAAGACCAGGTAAGTATGGGGAAGCAGACACATGGGGGTTGGGGGGCAGAGGCATGGAAGGGAAATATCACAAGAATGCATGTGTGTATGTATATATACATAGTCATTGAAATAGTATGTTAAGCTTTTAATGCATGTTATTTTGTTTGCATTTTAGACACATTACATATAGGACAGTTAGAGTCACGTCAGGTTGAAGTAATTCTCTACCATGTGGGCCCTAGGAACTGAAGTCAGGCTGTTGTGCTCGGCAGCATTGTGTCTTTACCTGCTGAGCCATTTCTTTGGCCCATAATTAGTATCTCCAAAGACAAACACTATTAAAGCCACAGAACAAAACAGAATTCTTTAAAGGATTCTCCCTGGGCATGGTGGCACACACCTTTTCACCCTAGAATCTGTGAGACAGAATCAGGCCAATCTCTATGAGTCTGATGCCAGCCTGTCTCAAACAAACAAACAAACAAACAAACAAATCCTCAAAGAATACTCTTAGAAACAAAGTAACAGGGGTTGGAGAGATGAACCAGTGGGCAGAGCACTAGCTGTAAGGACACAGGACATAAGTTCTCCACTCCTCAGGACTGCATAAAGTCAGGGGTAGGACGTGCACCAGCAATCTCAGGACTCAGAGGACAGAGACAGAGGCACTCTTAGGCCTGCTGGCCACCCAATCTAGATGAAATGACAAGCCAGAATCACTGCAGACTTTCTCAAGGGGACAAGATGGAGACTGATAAAGTGTAATATCCAGTGTCCATACTCATTCATATACACTAAAAGAAAAAATATCAGAAAACTACAATGTAATACATGAAGACAGGCATATATTCAGTCATGCAACAGACAGAAGATGGAAGCCACATGGAATGTGAAAGGAGAGACTCCGAATCTGGACTTGCTCTTGGAGAACTGCTTTTAGTTGTTGCCTTAATGCTACATAGATGTAAGGCTGACAACTCAGTGTTACTTCCTAATGTGTTTGTCTAATACACAGAGTAACAGTTCTCTAATTAGTCTCATGGCTTGCTCAACAAGAAGGACACCATGCTTGGTCTGGAAACCTAGCCATGTACTCAGGGTAGTGAAGTCAAGAGTCATGGAGGAGAACTGACAACTGCCACCTCAATCATCCAGCATGATCCCTAACTACATTGTAAATATGTCCTTATACCCATTGATGAATATAGCTCTCACCCTTCATCAAGAAAACTTCTCTTTGCAAAAGCAGATGGAGACCCTTATAGCAAACTACAACTGATCAATATGCAGTTGCAGAGCCAGGCCCAACGAAGGCTTCATATAGCACAACTCCTAGGCCTGAGGGTCACTGTGGAAGAGGCAGAAGGACTATTAAGAGCCAGATGAACAGGAAGTCTGCTGTGAGATTGTGTCACCTGGAATTGTCAGAGTAGCTAAAGCCATGAAGTCTTACCAACATGGCTGCCTAAACACAGGCTGAACAACGGACACCCAAAGGACATGCTAACATGGGAAGGGAAAAGCCCAGAAGACCTCAACCTTCCATAAAGAACTACAGGTAATCAAGGAGTACTGAAAGCAGAAGAAATAAGTCGCCCCCAGGGAAGAACATATCAATTGGTCATCCAATAGCAACTTTGAAAACTTGTACACACGAGTATCATTATATAAACTCAGCAGGATGTATAGAATATACATATTCTCAGTCTGTATAATACATATTAGATATATAGGAACATAGACATATTCCTAAATAAACACACACATAGACATGCACATAGTTAAAGACAACGAGGCCATGAATTTGAAAGAGAGCTGGTGGGGACAGTACATGGGACGAGGTGCTGTAGAGAGAAAAGGGGGAATGTGATATAATTTTAGTATAATCTATAAAACAGAAAGTTATCATTTAAGAAAATCAGAAAGCTATCATGGATTGTCACATAAAAGAGCATAATGAGTGTAACAGCTGGAATCCAGGGAAGACTAAACTGAATTAGTGTGTGCTGGATATCACAGGTTCTCTACAGTCATGAGCAGTGGTTGCCCAGAAAGATCAAACTGGTCAGCCTTCTAGCAATAGGAAGTGGATCTCAAGAGCCCCAACCCTGAGGAGATATTGATAGTTGACAGTTTTTTGGGGAAGAAGAATAAGTTTTCTCTAAGGGTGTGGCACCTGGTGCCCTCGTATTCAGGAACAAAAAAGCAACATAAATAGATAGGATTTGTTGGGTTATTAAAAAAGAAAAGAAAAAAGAAAACATGAAATTGGGAGGGAGTGAAAAATGGTGGATGGATATAGGAGAATAAGATCAAAATACATTGAAATTCCCTAAGAAAATAAAAATATTACATCAAGAAACCAGAAAGTCATTTTTAATTGTAATATTTTGATAAATAATTCCAAAGAGAAGAGAAACCCTTAAACTGTTTTAAGAAGATTTTCTTACATTGAAGGACAAAGATTTCAGACTGAAACAGATGTTTTCTAGAGACCAGGTAGCAGGACAAAGATAATACAAATGTCGAGTGCTTAAGAGGTCCATACCCTGCCAAAGGTTTTCATTCACAAAGTCATTGCCAAAACACCCAAAGAAATATCCTGAAGTAAATAGCAATAAAGTCGAAAATAGATATTTTCAAGCATATAGTCTCAAAACATTTAGCTCTTAAGTTTTTGTCTTTAAAAGTTATTGTTTCACCCACCTGTGGAGGAAAACAAACAAATAAACAACAACAACAACAAACAGACATGTAAGCAACAAATGGAGAGTGCTAGCCGTGGATGGACACCAGGTAATGCAGATCAGGATTTCTGGAGAGCTTGCTCCGCGGACGACATTGATAGAACATTGTGTTTGGAAGGAGAGCTCAAGGAAACAGGCCAATTCACAATGGTCCCTTTTAGCTACAACAATCTACCCTAACAGTCAAGTCTCCTCGCTTCGCTTTAGTGAGTTCCCTGAGTCCTTGCATCACTGCTCTGAATATCTTGCCCTACCTACCTGCAGCTCAAACTGTCACTTCTCCTTTTGATGCAGTTCCTTTCAGGTTACACAACACAATTTTGACTAGCTTCAAGATTCCCTTTACTCATAACTCTACTCTGTGTACAAAATATTAACTTTCTTCCTTGCTCCTTTCTTCCTTTCTTTCTGTGCTCCTTGTCTTGTGCGCTCAGGCACTATGGGGAAACTGGAAAGTTTCTTGTTCACAGTGTGTTCAGAATGGCCTCCTGCTGGGATGGCTAATGGGACAATGTAGTAATAAATTACTTGAGAGGGTGAAGATGTTGCTTTGTGGTAGAGTGAGTACCTACATGCAGGAGGCCATGGGTTTACTTCCCAACAAAGAATAGTTACAATTACTGTACATAAAGTTAGCACCTACAGTCTCCACACTCCTGCCCATCATTTATAGTTCATAATAGCCAATGAATTGTCAGAAATTTAACATCAAGTTTGTACGTTAAAGATATAAAAGTTGGGGTTGGGCGGGGGTGGCGTACACCTTTAATCCCAGCACTCGGGAGGCAGAGACAGGCGGATTTCTGAGTTCGAGGCCAGCCTGGTCTACAGAGTGAGTTCCAGGACAGCCAGGGCTACACAGAGAAACCGTGTCTCGAAAAAACCAAAAAAAAAAAAAAAAAAAAAAAAAGATATAAAAGTTGGTCCTTTGGAGCATACCTTATAAATAATAATCACAAAAACAATTTAGAAACATACAAATTGTATTGTAATTGTAATTTTGTATTAATATATAAAATACAAAAGTTATAAATTATACAGTAGTATGTACATAAAATATATTATTTATATTCTACTTATATAAAGTTAAATAACTGTAATAACACATGATACTTGATGTATGAGTGTCCTTATTTTGTTTCTAACCTAAGAAACAAAATTAGACATAAAACATCAATACCCTGAACAAGTATTAACCATAATCTCATTGACTACTGATGTAGTTCCACACTGATCAGCTCATTTCATGAATGGATATCAGATATAAAGTTATATTATTTTTTTCCGACACTTATTAAATGCACATTGGCAGAGGATTTCCTTTTCAGGTATGGTCCCAGCTTCATAACCATAATCCCATGTTAGTTCTGTTCTTGCTTTCACATACCTACAAAGTAGAAATAAAAAAGAATAGTAAATCATGCTAAATTATTCCACAGCAATCAATCTTGAATATTTCAATTTTCATATTAACAAAATCAGCCATCAGTCAGTCTATTCTCTCTCCACATTGTCCACCATTCAAACTAATCTTTATTAAAAGTAGTCATTTGACTTTTGTATCAAGTCTCCCAAAATCCTATGTAAGAAGGAATATCCACAAGGAACAGCGTTTTGCAAAACATGACGGCTATGGCACACAAGCAAATGGGATAATTCTGACTTTAAGGAAGATACAGGGCATGAGCTTGTTTCTTACGTGAGATAGCTTTCTTTTTCAAATTGCTATTTTTACTTCAGGATACAAATGTTTTCCTTTGGGTGTTTTGGCAATGACTTTGTGAATTAAAGCCATTTTCTATGTTTTTCCTTAATATTTTTCTTCTTGTATTTTTCTCCCACATTTTTAAGAACCATAGAAAATTGTCACTTCTTGTCCAGTGTGGTTTTGCTTGTGATCATTTCTAATACCTTTGAATTTGGACTCATTGTTGCATTGGGTTGTGAGCTGGTTATCCCATCTCTAGGAGACCTGACAGTCAAGAGACAAATCCGTTCAGACCCCGGAGGATCTGCAGTAAGTTACTAAATAAAATGTGTTGTCTGAATGGAGGTTCCTGTATATCTTCCTTCTATGGGTGCAACTGTGAAGATGGCGCATGCAAAAAACACTGAGGGCCTGGATAACATAGCAACAAGCTGTCCGTGTTCTCTGTGTAGGAACGTGTCAGTCCCACTGGCTTCTCAGACCTTTCCCCTGGCTATGATAGTCATGTGATAGAACAGGCTCTCAGAACACCGACCCCTTTCATGAGAGTTGGCATCTGCCCTTTCCTAGAAATTCAAGTGTAGCTGCTATATGTATTTGATGAGCAGTGTCTTAAGACAAAGTCAGTCACTTGTCACTTGTCTTAATGCATAGTTCCATGCAGTGCCTGGCATGCTGTCTCAGAGCACTGACTGTACCTTAACTTTGCAGTACTCATCCACTCTTCGGGCTGTGCTGGTGGTCAAAGCCACTGCTTTGTGTGTGTGGGTGTTCTAGCCCCCACCCCCCACAGCTCCTTCACTTTTAAAAGTGCTGTCTAACACATGTCCACACCCTTTGCTTCTTCATAAATATAACTCTCTTTACATTTACTTACTAACACTTGTAAATAATTCTAAAGATTAGTAAAATCTTACGTGAGACTGGGAGTAAATCTGAAGTAGATAAAAAAAACAAAACAAAAACACTATCCTAAAAAAAAAAAAGTAAAGTAAAGGTGTAGGTGAGGCCTTCAATCCCAACACTTGGGAAGCAGAGGTAAGTGGATCTCTGTGAGTTCCAGGCCAGCCAAAGCTACAAAGTGAGATCCTATCTCAAAAACAAACAAAACCCCAAACAAACAAATAAACAACAACTACAAAAACCAAACCAACACACAAAACTACATAATCAAAAAAGTAACAGGGGTCTGTGCAGAGGGACCCACAGGCAAGGAGCAGCAACTGAGAGAAACATTGGGGCAAAATAGAACTGGATTACTTGACAGATGGTTAGGAAGGCACAGAGACGCAAGTTAAAAAGCTAACCATTTAGCCACACCTGGTGGTACACACTGGTAATCCCAGCACTCAGGGGGCTAAGGTAGGAGGACTAAGAGTTCGTGGCCAGCCTGAGGGTGGTAGCCCATGCCTTCAATCCCAGCACTTGGGAGGCAGAGACAGGAGGATCTGGGTTCAAGGCCAGGTCTACAAAGAAACCCTGTCTTGAAAACAAACAAAAAGCAAATCAGCAACAACAACAACAAAATATTCTGGGTTATGTAGTGAGTACCAAGTCAGCAAAGAGTAAATGGCAAAACCCTGTCACAAAAAACCCCAAAAGCTACATGAATCTCTTTGCTTTCTACAACATATACAATGAACTGGTGTAAAAAGAAAATGTTTATATTTAGAAGACAAATTATAAAACTACATATTGAAAAGGTTTTTTTATACTATAATGTTTATGAGTATGCATAATAAAAACTAATTCTGTTAATCAAAACAAAAGAACACAGCACTCTCCCTCATGTTTCCTGAACTGAATTATGTAATCTGATGTCTTCAGCTCCTTAGGAAATTAATTTTAAATGAGATTAAGAACAGAAATTCCAACCACTTAAGTTTTTACTGAATAGTTAACAGTTTAGATAAACTGACTATTTTATGATACCAGATGTTTGGGGCTATGTTGCATCTTTTTATATTTTTTCATATTTACTATCTTAAAAGCCACAGCTGCAGCATTAAATTGTATAAGCAAAATAAATCGCAAACCTGTTGGTGAAGAAGGCCACCAATGGAAAATTCCTGTCATGTGTTTCTACAAAAACATTCTGCACCCAGAGATTCGGGCAGCAACTATGCTGTTAAAAATAAATAAATAAATAAATAAACAATGGTTAGACACAGCATACAATTTAGAAAGAATGTGAATATCCCTGCTTCCTACACATCTCACTGATTTTGTCTTTCTCAGTTTAAGCAATATGCAATCTGCCAGTTTTTAGCAGTGTAGTTAATAGCAGGAACCAATTCAGAAAAGCCATTTAGACGTCATGCTGATAGGAATACAAAATAGAACCCCCCATATGGGGATTGTTTGTCAGTACTTAATATTATTATAAATACACTTATCTTCTGACTCATCAACACTATATCAAAAATGTTCTGTATAGACCCATCTGCATAGATATCTATGTGTAAGATTGTTAATAAACATTGGTTTTAAACAGGAATCACTTGGAAATAATTTTAACACCTGCCTATTGGGAACTAGTTAAAATTGACACAATGGAATTCTATGCAGCATAAAGGGAGACATGCTAACAAGAAGAATCGGGCACAAAGAGATGGCTCAGTGGGGAAAGCCATTTACCAACAAGCCAGACAATCTGAGTTTGAACTTACGTGGGAAAAAGGGGAGAACCCAGTCTCCAAGTTATTCCCTAGCCTCCACACATGCATGTCGCATGTGTGTATCCCCTTCCCCCACATACAAAATAAATGAGTAGAAAATAGGAGAGGATCAGGAACTCCTATGTACTAATACAGAATAAACTCTGGAGAGTAATCTCAGCTCAAAAGTGAATATAAGAGATAGCTCAGTAGGTAATGTACTTGTTATGCAAACATGTAGACCTGAGCTCAATCTCCAGATCCCACGTGAAAAATCCAGGTGTGGTGGCACATGCTTATATTAGACCAGAGCAGTAGAGCCAGGAGGATCCCTGGGGCTTGCTGGCCAGACAGCCCAGCCTGATTAGTGAACTCCAGGCCAACGGATAACCTTATTCTAAAAAAATCAAAGTGAACAGCACTGAAGGAACAATACCCATGATTGACCTCAGGCTCACATGTGACCACAGGCACACATGTGAGGTAGTCAGCCACCCACACACTCATACACTCAAAGTGAATAAGCTATATAAAAAAGAACCAATAACATACATGTATTTACTTGCATTTGCAGAGCTTAAAAAAAAAAAAAAAGAGCAAGAATAAACAAGAGCCATAGAACAGGGTCAGGGAAATTGGCAGCATAATACTTTTCAAGAGAAGGCTTTAACTGGATAGTGAGTTCTAGGACAGCCAGGGCTACACAGAAAAGACACTTTCTCAAAACTGTAAAACAAATAAATAAATAAATAAATAAATGAATGAAGAAGGCCCTGAGAACAAACAAAAGTGTTGAAAGAGTTTAACACAAGAGTACATGCAATATAATCCTTATACCCTAACTCAGACTAGCACTCTGAAAAGGAGACATGTAGAGTAGTTGATTTCTCTCAACACAGCCACATAACCAAGGCTTCTAACATACCGGGACTCCCAGTGGCTCCGTTCCAGTACCTCTGAGCCGCCCATGTTTTCTCAACACTGATGTCTATCACCATCACAGGACTCACAGACACCAAGCCTCTACAACACCCTTGTATGTGTCCAGCATTCAACTTAAATGATGATTTTTTTTTGCAACTGATACAACTGAATTTGCAAACTGTGTGTATTTTGTGCACACATGTGCCTGTGAAGGCACACATGCATATCTGCACGTGTCTGTGGAAGCTGGAAGTGTCAGACAGATGTCTACATTGCTCTTCACCTTAGTTTTTCATACTTTATAGCACTATTTTTTGAGACAAGGTCATTGACCCTGGAGCTTGATGATTGGCTAGACAAGGCAGTGAGACCCAGCATCTTCCTGTCTTTCCCCAGTACTAGGATTACAAGTATGTGTCATGATGCCTGGTGTATGTGTGTGTGTGTCTGTACATGACATACTGTGTGTGGTATTGTGTGCATGCACATGTCTGTGTATGTGCATGAGGAAGCCAGAGAATGTTGGGTACGCAGCTCTATCATGTTTTACCGTAATCCCTTGAGACAGCATCACTCACTAGAACAGGGCCTAACCAGCCTTCTGTCTCCACCCAGGAGAGTGCTGGGTTACAGACATGCATACAGCCACACTAGCCTTTTATGTGGGCGCAGGGATCCAAGCTCAGGTCCTCACGATAGCTCGGCAAGCACTTTACTGAGTCATCCCCCAGCCCTGCAAACTTCTTGATGTATTGGCATTCTCTGGTTTTCTGGTTTTTGTTTGTTTTTGTTTTGTGTTTTAAAGACAGGTTCTCACATTGTAGCCCACACTGGTCTAAGACCCAGGAACCTGCCTGCCTCAGCCTGAGAAGGGCTGGGATTACAGGCGTGATCACCATGCTCAGCATTTCTTAAGTTTCCTAACACAAATGTTTACTGTATGGTAAGTATTTCCAAACAATTTATATTAAGATCCTCAAAAAACCCCAAATTGTCATTCCCACATTAGCAGCAGGAATTAAGCATCAGGAAATAGCACACACAGATACACAGAGGACTGACTCGGGTAGTCTGTTCTGTCTTTAGAATCTATTAATCTCATCTTCCTGATAACTTTTAAAGAAAAGAGTGCTTAAAAATAGGAATCTCAGCCCTGCTACTCACATTGAGGAAACGGCCCACATTTCCTTCTTTTGAAGCATCCAACAGAAACAGACTCTCCTTACTGAGCTGCATCAGGGAAGCAGATGGAATCTTTGTCTTCTCACTTGGCAGCTCCTCATCACACAAGACCTGCTGGCTTTGAGAGGCTGCAGGCTCTTCCTCTTGAGACTTTTTTACTGGAACTTCAAGCACCTTTTTAGTGTTCTTACTATTCAATATGGCTGCATGCTTACACTTGTATGCTGGGGAAGTGTCTTCTCTACTTGTAGTTATATCTATCACATCTGATTCAGTCAGCTGTTTGTCTTCAGAATCTCCATCTTGGTTTGAACTTAAGTCCTCTAGTAGCCATTTTTAGGAAGGAATTGTCAGGACATATAATTAGCTGAGAAACAGTGCTAAGATTAAGTTAGACGACATTTGCTTTAATCAGCAGTAATCTTCATTACATGTTAAGTAGGCAGTAATACTTGAATTTGATAAATGAAAACATTGAGTCTGGAGGACTTAGAAGATTTACCTGACTCATACAGAGAACTGCTGCACACACATATGTGCCCAGCTTCTAAAGCTTGTCTTGTTTCTGTGGCATCAAACTCTTTTAATGAATCTATATGTTGCCTTCTCATTAATGTATTTAATCCGAAAAAAGTGACTTTCTTTTTATTGACTCTGGAATCTACATTTAAGTATATTTTAGACATATGTAACAAAGAGAGTGGCTAGGCCTTTAACATGTCACAGTCCTAAGAAAGCTGTCAGGAGCTATTTTTTCCCTAAACCCCAGCAAAAACAACTGCACTTCCCAGGGCTTGTACATATTAATGTTTGATGCCTTTACTAAATGACCAGTCAAAAATTGTACTTTTATAAACTAATAGAGGTGATGAGCTGTTTAGTCAGGTTCTACATCCATAATGGAATTAACCGTTTGTGAACATACAAGGTATGAATTCATGTCTGATAGAATAAGGAAATTCATATACTTAAAAGAACAAAACAACCCACTCATGCAAAATAATCCAGTGCCCCTCTCCCCCAATTATACTTCAGTTTAAAAGTTGATCTTAGGCAGACAATATGATACCGTGGGTAAAAGTATTTGCTGCCAAGCCTGAAGTCCTGAGTTCAATCCCTGGCACCCCATATAGTGGAAGCAAAGAACAGATTCCCAAAAGCTGTCCTCTGATCTTGGCATGCCATACACATATGAACATTCTTTCTCTTCAAATAAATAGGCAAATATTTCTTTTTAAAAGAGGGGGAAGCAAAACTCTTTGAAGGTATTTTTTTTTCTTAAAAAAAAAAAAAGTTAATGTCAAAGAAGCCAGAAACAAGAATAGTGGTTACTAGAGCCTGGGAAGGCTATGAGGAGGAAGGAGCAGAACGGGGTCGCTCAGAAGTGTATGGGTGCAGCTGGAGAGAAGGTGTAACTGCTAATGTCCCAGACAGCACAGCAGGGCAACAGTGGCTGCAATAATTAACGACATATTTCCAAATAGCCAATAGGGAAGGAATGACAAATCCCTGAGGTAAGTGATCATTATGCAGTGCATACTGAATGCCATACTACACTAATAAATATATGTAATTGTTAATTAAAAATGTTTTTAGAATGAAATTATATTTCCTAAAAATAAAGGCTTCTGGTTTAATCATTATCATATAGATACTGATTCTACAGAATCCGTATTTTAGTCAAAGATTTCTGATACTTTCTTCTAGATATACGATGTTATTTGGACTGTCTGCTACATATACTTAGCAGATGATGCAAACAGTGAAGGAGCCAAAGCAAGCATACTCATTATGGCTCATGTGTACTAAACGGTAAAATAGCTATTATTAAAACGCTCTTTCTTAATAGAACTTTCCCAGCAAGGAGCAGCCATACCTCCACCAATCTACCCTTCAACACTAGCTGGGGAGTTTGGGTTGTAGGTTAAGGACATGAAATGGGAGAAGAGGCTGCAGTGGCTGGCCTGTTCTCTGAACATCTCTCACTACTGAGGGATCCACTGAAATACAGAAGTTCAGAACCCCAGGTCTGACCAAGCTGTAACATTTACCATGCAGAGGCTGTACTCTGAAAGACATATTCTGTGGAGGGGGATTTTATACCCTCGCCAGCATTACACTGCGCATCCATGCAGCAGTATGGGCTGAACTGCTAGACTGATGTATCTTTAGAGTCTAAAAGGAAGATCTGAAATGTGGCTCCTTTGGATAGCACTTCCAAGGCCACAGACAGCACCTGTGGACCATGTAGTCAGGGCCATCCACTTAATCCCTCTTGCCATGTAGTAGGTCACTGCTGAAAGCAGACCAGAAGTCTGCAAACTCCTGTAAATGTAGGACTAATCACCAAGAACTTGGTAGTTATATGATCTCTGTTGTGACTATTCAATTATGCTGATGTATAGAGAAAACAGAAACTTGTAAATCAACGCCTGTAGCTTATATTCCACTAAAACTTTATTTATGGACACTTGTAAGTTCACCTAATTTTCAAGTGTCATGAAATATTATGCACTATCTGATTTTTTAAAACTATTTTAAAACATAAAAAGCATTCTTTCACCAACCACAATTAACATTTGGCAGGCCAGATCTGGAGTACAGTTTACCAATGTCCACTTGACAAACCCATCAATTTGATATGACGTCTATGGAAAGGAGCTGTAGATTGAAATAAAAGGGACAACAAGGCAGGGAGGCAGGCAACCATAAAGAAATGAAGCCTACCATGCACTCTCCTACTTTCAGAGTTCAAGTATTCTTGAGCTGGTCTAAATCCATTCTTATCTTCTGGGGCAGCAGAATCTGAGCAAACCAATCCCTTCAAAAATAAATAAATAAATAAATAAATAAATAAGAAAGGCAGCTATACTTTCTAAGCCAGGAAAAAGTATTTAGCAGCTGGGTCTCTTCACCAAGTATCACTTTTTTATAGGTCATATATAGTTGGTTAGATCTGAAAAGCTGCAAAGCTGGTATTATAAGGAGCTTTGGCATAAATCAGGCCAACACGGTGTCCATTTTAAACTATCTATTTCTAGGCACATTAGTAAGCTACAACTACAACAATTGTCAAGATATTATTTAGGCTAAAAACATAATAAATTTGTATCTCAGACTTTTGAACATAGCCTGTATATTCAAAACAGCAAAATAAATCCTACATAGTATTATGTAGCATAAATATTTTAGTAAAAGCTAGAAAGGTGAGACAAAGATTGATGTCCTTGGAGAGGCACCTCTCTTGTTTCAAGGTAGTGTCTTGTTATGTAGCCCAAGCTGACTTCAAACTCATGATCCTCCTGAATCCCCCCCCCCCCCCCAGCACTAACACTGCAGGTGAGCTCAGTTTCATTTTGTGGTTTTTACCATGTTTTCCTCATTGTAATGAAAAACAGCTGTCTTGGATTTAGGTCTTCTAATGACTGAATGACGCTGAGTTCTTAAAATACTTCTATAGTTCATTTCCCTGAAAAGGAAAAGAAAAGTTATTCTGTGTATCACCAAAAGCTCATTTTATTAGACCTTAAATTATAGGTAACATCATTATTTCATAGACTTCCATTATTGTTAGAAATTAATCTGGGGACTGGAGAAATGGCTCAGTGGTTAAGAGTACTAGCTGCCCTTCCAGATGACATGGTTCAATTCCCAGCACCCACAGGGCAGCTCATAATCATCTATAACTCCAGTTCCAGGGCATCCAAAACCCACTTTTGGCCCCTCAGGGCACTAGGCACACAACTGATACAGGCAAAACACCCATACACATAAAATTTAAAATTAAACTATATAATATCTATGTTACTTAATGGAGGAAGAAAAAGGTAATCATTAATATCAATAATTTTAAAATGTGTTTTTGAACAATTAAGGGACCCTAATAAAGCTTTCCAAATAGAATGGTGATACAGAAAATTAAAATGTATAGCATTCATAAGAATCAGATGAAAGTTATCCACAGTGAACTCAGAAATGGGGCACAGGACATGTGCTGGCTGGACACTAAGGTAAGAATGCTGGATTTCTAGACGTGTTAAACTGAGGCAAGATGATGTTTAGGGAGGGACGATGGGAAGAGAGAGAGAGACACAGAGGCAAACCCCAAACATTTCTGAGTTTTACTTACATAACGGGCTCTGTGAGAGCTCTGTTAAACTTAGGAAGACATTCCTCGGTTTTAGGATTTTCACAGTGTGTTTCATAATCTGAACACACAACTTCTATTTTCCTCTTTTTGGAAAATGTATTTTTCACAAGGTGCTGTTGCTCTCTTCCATTTTCATCAATATTAGTTTTCTTAGGAGTGACTCTACTCAGTAACCGTCCTGAAATAAAGCAGGTAGTGTTCAAAACAGGAAACCACCAACAAGTAGGCATCTCTTTTCTGTGCTGGGAGCACCTTGTTTCTAGAGAGATAAACCCACCCTACAAATTCAAGAGAAAAATCATTCCAAAATACTAAAAAAGACCAATGGGAGACATACTGTCTCATATTCATAACAAATATGAACTATATGAAAGAAGCGCCAGTCCATTTTGATATTTTACAGAGATCCACAGTAATGTAAAAACAAAAAAGCACTCTAGACAAGACTTGTTTAAACTTTTTTAAAGTTTGAAATCTTAAACTCTTCTGAAAAATGACCTACTTAAAATTTGTGACCTCGATCTATTATTATGCTCAAACTCAGTTTAATATTAAAATCTGTCTCATTTAATCCATCTTCTTTCAAGAGTCAAAATTATACTTATCAAGCTAGAATTGTGGCTAAATATTGCCACTCATCCTTCTAGGTCAGCCTCAGGTCATGTTCTAGCTCTGCAGAGACTGCCAATGATGGCTTCTGGACACCACTTAGAGTGAGCAGGTAGCTCACTAAAGGGCTAGTCTGAGAAACAGAGATGAATGTCTAGGCAGGCTGGGTAATGTAAGTGGTATGTAACCGGTTCAATCATGACCAACTATTCTGGAGTCCCTGAGACTAAGTCAGATGCTTAACGTTACTGTCTGAATCAACATTACAATACTAACTTGTGAAATTCTAGTCAGGTCAAAATATTAAGGAGTTTTTGATTGATTGCTTTTACCTTAGTAAGCGGGCCATTAGGTTTTTTATTTAGAAGTTTTCTTCCCTTACTCCAGAGCATCTGTAGCTGTGGAGACAATGTGCTGTTTAAGTCTCAAGCCCTGGTGAAACAGATCCTTTCCTTTCTGAAGCACCTGGTACCCTTTGGCATCTCAGTCCTCCTGGACCCAAGGTCCAGTCACTTGTCTCCTTTTGTACCGCCCGTACATCTTCTTGTTCTGCACCTGGCTAAATGATGCCAATGGCTCTGACTAGAACAAGTTATGTTTAGATGTATGTAGATCCTACTTATAGGAAGTAAATCTTTAAAAACAAATCTTTGCTTTACCTGAATAAATGCACACAAATGTCCCTTTGTCAATGTCATCCAGGCAGCGTACTCCCCAGCCCTTCTTCTCACTTTTGAACACCTGTAGCCTAACCTGGGGACCATGCTGGATGACTCGGTTTTGACACATCTGTCGGTTACACTTGCAGAACAGGTTGCATTCATAAATGCTGGAAATAATACACATAAGATGATATCAATTAGTCTAAAATGCAAAATGAAGTATATATTGCTACTTCACTCAACTAATAATGAAATTTAGGGAAGTGTAAAAGTGTAAGGTTAGATTGCCTAGGTTGACTAGCTACAGTTTCTATTTTTTAAATGGAATTTATTTGTATTTATGTTTTGTGCATTAGTGTTTTGCCTGTGTATATAATTGTACCATGTGCATGCCTGGTGCCCACAGAAATGAGAAAAGGGCACTGAATCCCTAGGACCACAGTTACAATTGAATGTGAGCGCTCATGTGGGTGCTGGGATTTGAACCTGGGCCCTCTAGAAGAACAGCAAGCACTGAGCCATCTTTCCAACCTCAAACAAGAAGCTTATATATATATATAACAGAGTTTAACCTACAGGGCTGTTTCATTAACATCCATATGTCGATATTTAGAAGATATGTAAAGGAAATGCCTAGGATCAAACTCTTCTAATTCTAGCTCTATTGGTGCTATTTCATAGTATTAATCGATAAGCAGAAAATTATCAATTGTCAAGTTAGTTTCTTTCAATCACTCTTTTCTTTTAATTAGTACATGTCTTTAATATTATAAGTGTTGGGGGGAGATCATGCTTAGCATGTGTTGCGAGCGCACGCACACACACACACACACACACACACACACACACACACACACACACACACACAGGCACCAGAGGTCAGGTGTCTGCTCTACTAGTCTCTGCTTTATTCTCTTGAGAAGGACCCCTTCACTGAGCCTGAGGCAAGCCCCAGGGACCGTAGATCTCCAGCCTCTAATAGCACTATGCTAACAGGCATAGATAGATTTTTACATAGGTTCTGGGGATTAGAACTCAAGTCCTCATGCTCTTTCCTACTGAGTTAGCTCCTCAGCCCCTTCATTTGTTTTGGAAACAGCTTCCCCATGTAGCTCAGGCTGGTCTTCAACTCAGTATCATTCATTTAGCCTCTGCCTCCCATGTGCTACAGACACGTTCTAATGGAAAATGGCTACCCAGAGTCACTCATTTCCTCAAGAGCCAGACTTGAAGCAACTGAGTGATTATTTGAATATACTCGTGTGTGTGTGTGTGTGGGGGGGGGGTCACTGGCTTCCATTCCTAATATACAATAGTTTCATGTTATTATTTCTTAATAATTTATATTTTCAGTATTAGAAACAAACATAAACAAAACCTGTAAGACTGTAGACCATAATATAAAAAGTCCTCTCGGGGGCTGGGGGAATGGATCAGTGGGTCAGATGCTTGCTATGAAAGCATGAGGACTTGAGTTCGGATCTTTAGAGCTCGTACAAAAGCTGGGCATGGCAGAGCACACATGTAGCTCCAGTCTTAGGCAGACAGCAGAGTCAGTCTAGCCAAAGAGGGAAGCTCCAGGCTCAGTGAAAGACTGTATCTGAAAAAACAAACAAGGTGGATAGTGACTGAGGAAGACACCTGGCTTCGACCTCTGGCTCCCACACGTGCACACACGTAAGAAACATAACATCGCAGTTACAAACGACCTGCAACAAATTCTTAAGGTTCTTTACCCAGTAGGTATGAGTCTCTGCAGCCTTTTATATCTATATCCAGCACATCCTCCATCGGGTGACAAGGGACATGCTTTGGCATTCTTTGCTGTCAACTGAAGACATGCGCATTTTTTTCTAAAAGAAAGGCAGTAGGGAGAGAAGTGAGAATAAAAAAAAAAAATCACCAAGTTATTACACTCTAAAGTGTAAATGATATTAAAAATGGTGGACTTTTATTTGTAAGAGAGGTTTTGCTCAAGGACTATATAGAAACATCTCTAAACGCAGTAGGCCTATCTGAGAAATAACATCAACCAAAAGCTTATTACAACTAATATAAATCGCACTGAGCTCTCTGCCTTGAAAGACATTTAATTATATGGATTTTTAATTTTTCAGAACGAATGTTTTCCTCAGCAGATGCTCATTTCTTGATAGTCTTAGTTATGTTCTTCTACCACAGATGATTTTAATAGTTATTCCTTAATTATCTGAGGTATATTCAAGGACCCCGAATGCTTAACATCTCGTGTCAGTACCAAAGTCTATTTATTTGTGCTTTCCCCACATACTCTGAAACACTACCACATAATATCCGAATTAATATCCCCTTAAATGCTATATATCATTACTTGTATACTTTGAGGGCATTATTAAATAAAATAAGCCTTACTAGGATGTACTGCCAAGGACGACACTTGATCTGATAATCATTGTGGCTGTTAAGTGACTCAACTGGCAAATCATGAATCGTGTGGACAGAGGTGTTCGCGTCCCAGGTGGGATGAAGTGAGGCGTTCATCACATAACTCCAAACAGCGTGAGTTTAATCCTTACGATTTAAGTGTGTATGGAATTCTCCACTAATGCTTTATCATTATTATTAATGTATATGGGTATCCTGTCTGCCTGTATGTCTGTGCACAACTTGCATGTCTCATAGTTGTTGTCTAGGGAGGGCAGCAGTTCCCTTGGCATTGGATGTGAATTACCATGTGGGTGCTAGGCACTGAACCTGAGTCTTCGGAAGAGCGGCCAGTGCTCTTGACCTCTAAAACATCTCTCCAGCACACTATTTTTGGACTACAGTTGGCCACAGGAACTGAAGCCACTGTAAAGGAAGAAACTGCTATAGTATAGATAGTTTCTACTACCTTACTCAGAATATGAAATGAAAAATGACAGCAGATCCCACCGCTTACCAGCCGTTAGTCACTGAACAGCCATATTGATTAACAGATCCAGTGCCATACTTGCAGTGCTTTAGAGTGTGTGGGGAAAGCACAAATAGACAGACTTTTGTACTAATACAAGGTTTTAAGCATTCAGGGGTCCTTGAATATACTTCTCAGATAATGAGAGAATAACTATATTAAAATAATTTCCCTTGCTGGGCAGTGGTGGTACACACCTTTAATCCCAGCACTTGGGAGGCAGAGGCAGGCGGATTTCTGAGTTCAAGGCCAGCCTGGTCTACAGAGTGAGTTCCAAGACAGCCAGGGCTACACAGAGAAACCTTGTCTTGAAAAACCAAAAAAAAAAAAAAAAAAAATTCCCTTTTTCTTTTGCTTAATATAAAGAGCTAAATTTGCATTGTTAACTATACATATAACAAATCTACCCAATTATCTGTAAACCTATGAATGAATATGTATTATACATCTTTAAAAGAAAATATTTCTCAAGGTCCTGATGTATCAGAGCATGTTTTCATAGTCTTGATGGAATGTCAATACAGTGGTTAAAGAACAGTAGTTGTGAACAACACACTTACATTCCAAAAAATCAGCCAGGAATGACACTTAATTTGCAAAAGTAAAATATAACAAGTAACAGAGAAATTAGGAACAAAGGTTCAAATATTGCCTTTCCAATTTGTCTGCTCTGTGACTTCTTTTGAGTTTATTTCTGAGACTAACTTCTTTACTTGTATGACAGAAATATATTACCTAACACACAGAATTTTGTGATGATGAAGAGAATGTATTTAAAAAGTGTTTGGGCATATATGACACTCACCAATGGCATTGTAATTGCTATTATAACTATGGTAGTACATATATTCATCCTTAGAAAAAATAAATTGCAAATTACCATTTTGGGCAGTTACAAAACAGGATATCTTTTTTCATCTATTTTAGACAATTTGTCCACTGGTCTTAGACAGACAGAATGGCAAACTGGAACACAGTAGGACTACACAAATGTGTCTACATTCAGAAGATTGCTTGAAATGCCATGTTTTTCTACTCACATGTCTACGCAGCCCTCAGAACAGTCACATGAATCAGAAAACATGCTGGAAACATTCAGATGGTATGTTCGGGGCCAGACCGTCTTTCTGTACTTAAACTGTGGAAGTTTACTACTGTCAATTTCATTACAGAAAGAAATCGACACTGATTCCACACCATTACTAATGTCCACATCAGAAACAACTTCATTTTGTTTTGGGTAATTCCGAGTCAACTGGACATAAGTATTGAAAGAAAAGTTGTCTGTGAATAAAAAGTTACACTCTGTTTCAAGCAGGTAATGGAAAACTTCCTCCATGTTTCGTAGGCTCCGTCCACAGGGCGTTTTATAATTCACATGGAGGGCAGAAGAATGAGAGTTCGTCTTTGCATGTCGTCTTTGGAAGTGACATCTGATTGGTAGCTGCAGAGGGTTTTCTCCCTTCAAGGATAGTGGTGTTTCCATTAGACAAGCCCTGGAGCAGATATGGCGAGAGAAAGATATATGCAAAGGGGGTTCCTTCTTCCCTAGATCTTCAGCTTTATTGTTCACAGGGAGGAATACTTTTTTTCCAGTAGATCTATTAGAATAAAATAATTATTATAACTCAATTTTATAGTTTAACTTCATTTTTAAAAACACTGCACACTAAGGTGACAATTACTTACTCTATTATTTTCTTGGACAGCAGTAAGATAACCTAGACTCTGAAACACTTTATATATTCTGGAGGCATTTAAAGGTCAGATGTAATTAAACAATTCTAGGAAGCCTAATGATAGCTGTGACTGTCTACGAGGTTTTGATAGCACATGGCGAGCCTGGACTGGTTTAAGGGCTGAGAACACATTTCTTCATGTGTGATTTGTTAAGTCTTTGCCCAGCAAAACTAAGGCTAGCTGAAGAAAGAGTTAAGAATTCTTTATAGTGCCTGCAGCTAACAATTTTTTAACCGATTTCCCCTCCTACAATATGTAAGATAGCTATCAATAATACTGACACTCTGAGAACTAATAAAAGAAAATGGGACTGGTATTCAATTTAAGGGAAAAAAAAGTCTGAAAAAAATTCTTGTACTTTGAACCCAGTTTTTAAACTTCTACAAAGAACATAAGTTTTATTTTATTATGTGTCTGTTATACATTAAAACAGGCATTTTATTTACGTTTGTCTCAAAAAACTCCAAACACCTGTATTTTAGTGCGTAATAGACACGGAAAGATATGGAACTTCCACACAATGAACAGTACCGTGAATAGCAACCTCATGGTGTACTGCTCTCCCTGCCATTCCTGTTAGCTAACCACATTATAATTCTGTAAACCAGGTTTTGTTAATATTGCCAATTTTTTTCCTTAGAGGACAAGCTCCTTCAATTGGCTATGTACACAATTTCATCAATGAAGTTTCTGGTTCTCAGTCTAATGGGTAAACAATACACTGTCAACTGTTGGAACTATTTCCAGTTTGTCTCTGTATTAGTGTTTTGATGAACATCCTCAGACATAAATCCTTTGCCAAGTTCCTGATTATTCTCATATACCTTTAAGAGAAATTTCTAGTCAACAGGAATCTACATTAAAAAAAAATTAAACTTGATTAATAAAAACAAAAATCAAACACATATAAGAATATATTTTCTTTTAAAAACCCAATGCCTCTTTGAGAACTACAGGTGTCACAGCAAACAAGATTATCCAAACTTCTACACTAGGAGATTACTAAACTCTGGCATAGTTTCTAGTGAGCATAAAGTGTTCTTTTAAAAACCCTGAGGGATCAGGGTTGTAGCTCAGGGCTATAGTGCATCTTAGCATGCATGAGGTCTTGGGTCAGATGTCCAGAATGGTTTAAAAAAAGAAAAGAAAGAAAAGAAAAAAAACAAAAAGAAAGAAAGGAAGGAAGGAAGGAAGGAAGGAAGGAAGGAAGGAAGGAAGGAAAGAAGGAAGGAAGGAAGGAAAAAAAAGAATAGAATAACCCAAACTACTAGCCAAACAAACACCAAATTCTCCCTGAGCAAGCTCCACAGTACCAGGAGAGTGTTAAGCTGCTCTGGTACCTGCTGATGGGCACATACACTGCCATCCTCCTCACACATTTTCAGAGACTATTGAGAGGACCTAACACTCATGAATTTTCTATCCCTTCCAGTTTCCTCTGTATGTCTTCCAATTCAAAATTATCTTTCTCAAAGATGTGAAAACCATACCTTTGGGAAACAAAAGTAATCTGATTGGGGAACATCAGTATAACTTTAACCTCAAAAGATAAATCAAAGAGAATTCAGAGCAGGTTTAAAAGGAGAAATGGAGAGAGAAGATTTGCTTTGAGAAGTGTGCAAAATTATAAAACTATTAATATTGTTTCAAAATTACATTTGAGAGCATTTTGTGAACTATATTTATAAGAACATGGGTATGATTAAGTCAGAAGTTTAAAAAGTAAAGGAGGACTAATTAGGAACATCTAGAATACCTGTATTTTATTTGTATAATTCAAGTTAGGTCTTCTTGATATATCAAAATAAATTCCGAAACACATGCCTCTTAGCCAAGTACTTGAGGGACTAAGGCAGGAAGATCCCAAGAATCAAGGTGAACCTGGGCTACAGAGTGTCTCAAGAAAGCATCACCACAAGGGGAAAAAAGTCAAGATGAAGCTGAACTTCCAGTTCATGATAACATGACCTGTAGGAACAGAGCCTACATTTTCAATGGTGTGCTCCTGTCATGACAGTACTTGAGAAGGAGAAGAGGGAGGACTAAGGTCGTCCTTACCATCAAAGCAATTTCAAGACCTATGTGGGTTACATGAGACCCTGTAAAATAGGAAAATAATCAAAGAACCTAACGTCTAACGATAATAAAGATCAATGTGTTTCCATGGCGTACATCATGACTGCCTTAGGGTTTCTATTGCTGTCTAAGAACAAAAGCAACGCGAGGAGAAATGGGTTTACTTTAGCCTGCAAGTCTCAGCTCACAGTCCATCACTGAGGGAAATCAAGCAGGAACTTGAAGCAGAGGCCATGGCAGAATCTATTTTCTGGCTTACTACTCATGGCTTGCTCTGTTTACTTTCTTGTACAATTCTGGACCACCTACCCAGGGATAGCACCACTCACATCAATCATTAAGAAAAGGCCCTACAGGTTTGCCAATCATATGAAGGCACCTTCTCAATTAAGATTCCCTCTTCCCAGACATGTCTAGGTTTGTGTAAGTGGAAAAAACCCAACTAGCATGGGGCTGGAGAGATGGCTCAGCAGGTAAGAACACTGGCTGCTCTTCCAGAGGTGCTGAGTTCAATTCCCAGAAACCACATGGTGGCTCACAACCATCTGTAATGTGATCTGATGCTCTCATCTAACATGCATGTGTACATGCAGATAGAATACTCAAATAAAATAAATAAATAAAAAGTAAAACAAGAAAAGCCTCCATCTCAGTGACTCCTTCCTTGAGTACAGAGTGTATTTATAGCCTTTGTACTCTAAAAAACAAACAAACAAAAAACCAAACTAGCACAATGACTTAAAAACATTTATAATTTACTGTAAAAACTAATTCTCTATCTACAGTATAATCTTCTAAGGTTATAGACAGGCAGTTTTGTGAAACATCTTATATAGCATGGTTGGGTCTGTGTTTTAAAACTAGTGAGATTTTATGCTGGGTTATTTTATATTGGGTTAGCATTTCTGATTAAAACCAAAGTTTTGTGAGCCACAGTTAGGGGAGTTATAAAAGCATGGATTAGATTTCTGTATGAGCATGTTAACTTGCTTTGAGACTCAAGCTACACTGACATTTCAACGGGGAGGCTGAGGTCACAGTTCAATGCCAGTCTCAGCTACCTAGTGAGACCCTGTCTGAAAAACTAAACCAAACAAAAACAAACAAAATCAACAAGACATCTCTAGTATTTATAAATGCAAATTACACGTAACAGTTTTTATCTACAATGGCCAAAAGATATGAAAGTAAAACAGAAAAAAATTTTTTTTCTTGAGAATTTTTTAAGAGCTAGTTTAATTTTACCTGAAACGAAAAAGATTAGAGCAACAAGTTAGGAATTTCACCAGCATTTGAAGGCTTTGGTGCTGGTGCCTTATTGTTTGGCAGGCATCAGATGGACTCTTGTGTAAGTCTCTTGAAAGCTAAGGAATGTTCACTGAACTGAGAGACAGAGAAGGGGTCAGACAAAGCTTCTCCTCACACTTGATATTTTACAAGCTGCTGTCAACACTGAGCTAAATATCCTCAAAGTTGATTTGTCAGATTTCAGTTGACTAATAAAACACAGAAATCCTAAGCTAAATTTTATAAAAGGAGTTAATTACTTAGGGATATTTAGTAAACAGCATATTGAGGGAGCATTAACACGGATAATATATACATACGGAATGGTACAGTTCTCAGGAGAGGAGTTCCCACGTGATGTAGAGGGAAGTGTGTTTGATATGTTTTCCTGTTCATTCTGAGTCACAGGTGTATGATCTACAGGGAAAAGTACAAACACAAGCAACATAAGCACAGAGTTAGAAATAATTCACTAAAATAGTCAATAATATCTTCACTGACTAGAAATTCTGCCCAAATGGAACACTAAAATTTCCAAAGATACTAAAATTTTGAGACTCAGCCATAAGATTGACAATATTTCCAAAGTATTAAGAAAACAATTCAAGGGCTGGAGAGATGGCTCAATGGTTAAGAGCACTGACTGCTCTTCCAGAGGTCCTGAGTTCAATTCCCAGCAACCACATGGTGGCTCACAACCATCTGTAATGGAATCTGATGCCCTCTTCTGGTGTGTCTGAACACAGCTACAGTGTACTTACATATAATAAATAAACCTTAAAAAAAAAAAAAAAAGAAAAAGAAAAAAAGAAAACAATTCAATATAAATTTAAAAACTTTGGAGAAACTACTCCTGAGAATGAGTTTGATATCAATTTAATCAAAATAATAGTTATTTTAAGTAGTGGTAGTTGTGCCTATATTTTATAAACAAGTGGCATAGTGCTTTCAGGCCTTTACAAGCCATAAAATGTTAAGCTTAGGCATCTTTTGCTTCCTCACTGTTCTATAACTATGGGTTTGAGGAGACAAGGTTTAAGGCATTTGATTACCTCTTTGCTCTACTTGTCTATTATTTCCTTGTGTATCTTTTTACCCTCTATTCTATTTCTTCTTTGTTCTTTCATATGAGGAAACAACAAGTAATTACAGCTGTAACTAAGCAAGGGAAGAAAAGGTAATTAGTGTTTAATCAGTATCTAGGGAGTACAGACTGGATTTCCAAGGGCTTGTTTTGACCCTAACACCACGCCCTTTTTGTTTTTCTATACTAGCAAATAGATATATTTTTGTCTTCATAAAATTACTGCAATTCAGGTGAGTAGAATATATAAAACATAAAAGCATGACATAACATTTCCGTTCCTAATGACTCTAAACAAAAAATCCAACTGAGTTGAAAATAAGTTATTTTAGAGAGGAAAGGAATTATTTCTTAGAATTTATTCCTTGTTACCATTCCCTGTCCCCCATGAAACTGTAATCCCCAAAGGGTGTGTTCATTCTGAAACTGTGCAGAGGGGCTACAGTAGCAACAGGACTGCTGAACTGAAATGTTTGAAAATCAACAAATGCAGGTTTTCCTTTTGGCTCTCTCTCCTAACTATTTAAAAATGGATCCCCAAAAAGAAAAAAAAAAGTCAGAAGAAAATTCTAAGTGTCCTCTTCCAGAAGTTTCAGTATAGGAAGGACGTAAGCACCATGCCTACGCAGACACCACTTCAATGTATAGTGTGTCACATCTACTTTCCTCAGGCTCACTTTCCTTTCAAACGTCACCCTGCGTCTCTGTTCTTCCCTTCTCTTCTAAGAACCCATCTGTTTGCCCAGAGGTGCCCTCTGCCTTACCTTGCCCTACTAATCAACACTCACCGCTACAGTGAGTATTCACTTCTATGACACATCTATGTACCCTGAATCAATACAACTGTACACCTCTAAGTCTAATTACAGTCCACAATCCCAGACACAGAAAAAGAGTTCCTTTCCTTGTAATCTTAAATGTTTCCAAAGAATACTGTGAAAGGAAAGATTTTTTTTTTGAAAACCTAAGTAAAAATACACATTAGCACTGAAATTAAGAATAATAATAATAAAAAAAACATTTTCCAAAATACACTGGTAATAGCACTAAAAACTTTAAGTCTCCAAATTTAATAGCAAAGTTTGTTGAAGATATCTAACAATATAAATGAAAAATTGATAAATGCACTTTCAACACATAAGGCACAGTGATGATACATTAAAATTTATGGAATGATAATGCTGATAAAATAACTTCAAACTGTCTTTTCTAGTCTTGGTATTTGTGGCATAACAAGAAATATATATTTGGTCTGCCCTAGTTCCATATCAAATTATTAAAATCCTTGTAATCTCCCGAGTGTCAGGAAGACAGCAACATCTTCTATTATTTTTGGTCTTTGTTCCAAACACTTCTAAGGGCTTTGAACCTCCAGGGTGATGTTTGTCTAGATTGCTACTGAGATGACTACTAACTAGAATTTCTAGAGAGTTTCAACATGGTGGCTGTTCCACTAGAAAAAAACAAAGCTTAATCACAGACTTGGAATTTCAGACTGAACAAAGTTCAGGAAGCGAGAGAGGCAGGAGACAGAGTCAATCACCAGCGGCCACTATTAGTGCATTCATGCCTGTGCAATGAGATCTCCACAAACGCCCTAAATAACGGGGGAGGGGGGCCAGAGGTGTTTAGGTTGATGAAAGCATTTACGTATTAGGAGGGTGGCATACTCCCCAAACTTGAGACTAGAGTACCCCCATTCAGGCTTCTCGTCTCCCATATGCTGCTTCACCAGGCTGTTAATTTGTATCTTATACTTTTCATAATAAACTGCTAAGAAGATGAAATAATTTCCTCCAGTTTCTTGAGCTATTGCATCAAAACATTTAAAAGAGATTTTTGTTATTTTATAATGTCTATACATGAAGGAGTTATGTGTACATTAGTGCAAGTGCTCGCAGAGGCTAGAAAAGGGTCTCAGAGGCCTTGGAAGTGGAGTTACAGGTGAATGTAAGGTGCCCAACATGAGTGCTGCAAACTGAACTAGGGTCCTCTGGAAAAGCAGAAAACAATCTTAACCACTGAACTACCTCTCCAGCAAATTATTACACCTATGGTGGGAATTATGAGAAGCCCTAATCTCTAGCCAAGTCAGCCAGAAGTAACAGAGGCCCAAGGTTTGTGATTGACATTTCAAGTAAGGGTAAGTCTTGGGGTACTGACTACCTAACACGTTACACCTCACAGGGAGCTATATTTTATAAGCTGGAAACTTGCTTGCTGCAGAAAATACACATCTGATATCAGAAGTCCTGTAAATAAAATTTTTCTTGGTTATCTTTGATCTTTTAAAACCAAACATGCCTAGTTCTTAGAAAACCGAAGGTTTCAAACCAAGCTAAAAAAAAAATTTTTTTTTCATCAACTCATCTATCATGGAATGTACCTTCGTAACAGTGCTCTTTACAGAAAACAGGTTTGCAATGCTTTAGACTCTTAGAAGTCTATCTGCCCTCTTTACATGATGTTTTATGAAGAAAAGACATAAACTTTCATTCTTCTTAGCGCTTTGTAGGAGGGGTAGGACTTTCATAAAGGAAACTGTGGTTCGTAATACTTAGCAATATGGATCTTATGTGTTGCCAAGTTACCTTTAACTTGTCAGATCAAGGTTGGCAAGGACAGAACAAAGAACACTAGGACTGGAGAAAGTAATGAACATACCCTTTTCCAGTGTCTGACTGTTACTCAGAGTTGCTTCATTTACTAGAATCATTGCTTGGACATAGTCTGTTAAGAGAGAGAGAGAGAAAGGCGGGGAGATGAACACAGCCATCATCACTTCCATTCAGGTTACCAATTCCAATACCAAACGACTGGCAGCGAGTCTTTACACTTCCCTGGAAAGAGCCTAGGAGCATCTGTGACAGAGACCAAAGCAAATGAGTCCAGGAAGTCAGCTATTTAGATCAATGAACTAAAACTGATAAAGCTGTATTCAAACTTACATCTATCTCACTCTTGAAAGATTGAAAAATAACCTTTAAAATTTTAAAGTTTCTTGAAGAAAAAAACAGTAAATTATCATGAGTGTCTGAAATGTCATTAGCATAGTATAGCAGAGACTCCATGCTGAGAGAAAAAAGTCCCTGGCAGTGACAGGAGGAACCTGCTCCCAAAGAAACTTAACCTGTTCCTCAGCTAAAACTACATATGCATTATTTGCTGGCTTTACCTCATCTCTCCCACACAATTATAACCCTGTTTCAGAGTAGGCAGAGAAACAAGAATTCTTCTCTTCCCACTTTTAAACAAAACTGTGAAACAAACAAACAAACAAAAAAACAAAGATAAAAAACAACAACCCCTCCCACTACTAGGCTCCACCCATCTTCTGGTTTTCAGAATATCAGGGGCTACAGTCTACCTGGGGAGAGCACCCAAAAGTATTACCAGTTGGGAACATCTTTGCTTTACAAGCCTGTATCCTAATGAGCTAGAGGAAGATTTAAATTTAGAGCCTCATGTTCTAAACAACTAGAGTTGAAAACACACAGAAAAACAAAAAACTAAAATTTTGCTTTCAAAACTAGTATATTAAGTTCTACTTGAAGCAGGAAATTTTTATGCTGTTGTATCTGGGATAGAATCTAAGGCTTTACACATGCTGATCAAGGCTTCTACCACTAATGAGTCTAAACACCAGTTGTCT
Organism: Uromys caudimaculatus; assembly: GCA_028551405.1. Classification (NCBI taxonomy): domain Eukaryota; kingdom Metazoa; phylum Chordata; class Mammalia; order Rodentia; family Muridae; genus Uromys; species Uromys caudimaculatus. Next base: position 59,176,425 of record CM052708.1, on the reverse strand, counting down.
AAATGGAGTAAACAAAATTCTGTTGCATTTTCCTATTTATGCCAAAATTATACAAAAAGCAGGTATTTACTTATGTCTTCCCCTCCACTTCAGGTATGAAGGTATAAAAGGAAAAAGTATAAATAAAAGAGGAAATCGTAGCCCGATTTCAGCTCCGAGGGAGGCTAAAGAAGGATAACTAAAGTTGGCTATCTCTGGGATACAGCTTCTTTGTGCTTTCAGAAAATACTTCCCCTCAGTGATGCTGGTCTCTTCTTAATCACTGCTAACTTCTTAGCTCCAGCTAACCAGAATCATTAATTGTCCCAGGAGTCTTCTTCTATTCTTGATTCTAAACCAGAGCCACAAGACCGACGCTGCTGAGTTCTGCAGCTTACTGGAGCTGGAACATGGCCTCCTTGTTTTATTACCAGCTTTCTGTTTTCCAGTTCCTTCACTGCCTACACTTGGTTGTCTTGGAACTTGCTCTGCACCAGACAGGCCTTGAATTCAGAGATCTGCTGGCCTCTGTCTCCTGGGATTAAAGATGTATACCACCATACCTGGGCCTAAGCTTTTTATGGCCACAATTCCTTAAGACCAGGATCAAAAGCCTGTGTCTTCCAGCCTCAAGATCTGGATGACAGTTGTGCTCTCCATTTCTGGATTGTAGTTCATTTCAGATTAAAAGTCCAAATGAAAACAATAAGTAGATCATAATAATGCTTATATATAACTATCTCTTCTTCAACTGCAAAAGCTTAAGTTTAGCTGGTGAGATCTTACCCGAAGGCCACCACTCCTTTAATTCCACTTAATATCCTTGAACACAGATTTAATATCATTCCGGGTGTTCTTTCACTCTTTGAACCATACATTTCGTATTTTTGCTTTCTATGCTTGCTACTTTTCATTAAAATGTTCTTCATGATAGTGAACTTTAGTAACCACACAACAGAATTTATACGAGGCTGCTTTGAGACTTCCTTTGTCAAAGCAATTAATCTAAATCCCTTCACCTTAGCCTCAGTCAGACTCTTTAGACAATGGCAAAAAAGCGGCCACATTCTTCACCAAAATATCACAAAAACAGTCTGTAGGCCACATACTTAGTCTTCTCCTTTGAAACCTCTTGAGCTGGTCCCACAGTTCAAAACATACTCAGGAACACTGTCTTTCATGCTTCAACTAATATAGCCTGTTAAGCCCTACTTAAAGCATTCCACTGCTTTCCAAAGTCCCAAAATCCACATTCTTCCAAACAAAAGCATGGTCAGGCCTATCACAGCAATACCCCAGTCCTTGGTACCAACTTCTGTCTTAGTTAGGGTTTCCATTGCTGTGAAAAAACACCACGACCAAGGCAGCTCTTATAAAGGACAATATTTAATTGGGGCTGGCTTGCAGGTTCAAAGATTCAGTCCATTATCATCATGGCAGGAAGCACAGAAACATCTAAATAGGCATGGCTAAGAGTTCTACATCTTCAACCAAAGGAAGTCAGGAGCAGACTGCCTTCCAAGAAGATAGGAGGTAGGTCTCAAAGCCCACCCCCATGTGACATATTTCCTCCAACAAGGCCACACCTCCTAATATTGCCACTCCCTGAGCCAAGCATATTCAAAGCATCATATATGGGAAAAGCAAGTTTATAATACATAAAGCAGATAAAATCCACATTAGGGCCTTAGAAAGGCACTTATTTGTTTTTTTATAATAAACAACAGTAGCATCATACTGGATTTCCAGTATATAACATTAGTGGGAAGTATCAGAAGTCTTCAGTTTTCATACCTCCATTTGTGGCAGACCCATCTTTTATCTTCTGTTTCAGTGAATGTAGGACATCTTGTGTTTTCTCAAATATAAAGTCAACTTTACCATCATCTTGTAGCTCCATCCAGAAAGTCTTTGCATCACCTAAGAGTTTAATAAAAACACACCAATTTCCTTAGGACATAAGTTACAGAAAAAACTGTATCATTTCTAAACAAAAATTAAGATTCAATTGGTCTAACACTTTCCTTGAGGAAAAAAAACATTTAGGTTCTATTTCCTTGCAAAGATCTAGACATCAAGAATAAGACCCAAGTGTCTCACACATTGCTGCTAAATTTTAAAATATATCAGAAACTGGGGCTGGGGGTGTAGCTTAGTTGATAGAGGAGTGCTTGTGTCCCGTTGATGAAGCCCTGAATTTTTATTATGTTCAATTCTGTATAAAACTTCATGTGGTGGAACACCCTATAATCCCAGCACTTGGGAGTAATGGGAAGATAAATTTCAAGATCATCTCTGGCTACATTGTGAGTTCAAGGCCAGCATATGTTACAAGACATCCTATGTTAAAAAAATAAAAATAAAAAACTTTAATGACACTTATTTCTTAACTGGAAAAAAGGAAGAATGATTCCAGGTCAGAATCATAGTAGGGCATATGTATAGATAGCATGAACATATGTATAGATAACATGCATCTTTAACATTTCCAGGATACAACCTCTACTTTATGTAGTGGATCGCTTCAGAAGGGAACATCTCAATGGCCATTGAGATGCCAAATGTCTAACGATACTACTTCTTAAAAAAATCTTTTATAGGGGCTGGAGAGATGAATCAGTGGTTAAGAGCGCATACTGCTCATTCAGAGAACTTGAGTTTGGTTCCCAGAGCTAATGTTGGGCAGTTCACAACTCCAGCTCCAGGGAGATCGGTGATCCGATGCTTCTGGTTTCCACAGAACTGCACTTAGGTTTGTTCTCTCTCTATATCTGTGTGTGTGTATCTTGTCTCTCCCAACACACACAAAATATAGACAAAATAAAATGTAAAGTCTTTTATATTAACTTTACTTGTTTTTAATACAGAATTTACACAAATTGAGGGCCATCATTTTTGGTAGACAGTAAACTAATATCTTACTCAAAGCTCTTCTAGAAGTTTTTCAAGTTGAAAACAAAGGACACTATGAGCTTACATGTAAATCAATAGTATTAGGGAAATGAAATTAAGTACCTTTCCTTTTTACATGAAAGACTCCATATTAGAGATTTACCCATATTAGAGGTAGAAATCAAATGGGAAGGATTTAGAAATAGTTAAAACTGCTTTTAAAGAAAATAAAATATATATGTACAATGGGTACTATTTAGCCATAAGATAAAAACTGAAGGTTATCATGTAAAGCAAAGTGAGTCAGAGACAAAAAGATGAGAAGGACATGTTCAAAGTCATGCTGGTTATAGACAGCTGACCTTATAGAAGCTAGGAACAGAACAGTGGTTATTCCCAGGTACGGGACAGTGGGAGGGATGAGGAGAGGTTGGTTGGTCAGCAGGTACCAAGTTACAGTTAGAAAGGAATTCTGGTATTCTCCAGTAGAACAGGGTGACTACAGGTCATACACTGTGTTTCTGGTATTCTCCAGTAGAACAGGGTGACTCGGATCATACACTGTGTTTCTAAAAGCTCTAAGAGGAGTTTTTAAAACATGTTTCCATCAAAATGAAATAATAAATATTTGAAAAAAAAAAGTTATTGGATCCCAGTTTTAAAGAGAGAAGATATAGGTACCCAAATCTGAGCATTTTCCATATTATATGCTCCCTATAGATAGTTACAATTTAAAATTTAAGAAAAAATTCAGAAAAAATAAAAATAGCTTTTGTAGCATAAAAATTTTCTGGAATTATATACAACTTTGTCATGGTCTGAGAACAGAGGCAGTGATGCCCAAAGGCACTGATCAAATTCCACTGGTTTGTTTGATTGTATATCAAGTGGAATATTACTAGAAATGCCAACATGTTTTTACTGAATTGCTCTGAAAGGAAATACTTGAAAGAAAAAGTGAGAGTAGCTACTTAGTCTTAGAACGGATTAATAAAGAGACTATGGCAATACAATGTAAGAAAACAGGAGTTTGGGCTATGCTCAGTGAAGCATCCCGAGCATTAACTGGGAAATGGGTTCAATTCCCAATATATCCCATACACAAATTAATAAACTTAAGAGAACAAAGCCAATCAAAGAAAACACTGAAACTGTCTACATATATAACAATGGATATAACTAAGGAGCTCACATGTATTTGTTCTGGGTTTTAAATACAGTTATTGTTCCTTGAGGCATCCTTATTATATCACACTGACTTTATTCACAACATTTCTGCCCAGAGACTAAATCAACGAATTAAGGAGGAACATGAGTGACTTTCATATCACTGTAAATATAAAACCCTGTATAAATTACTGCATTTTTTACAGTCCAGACTTTATCACCCTCCAGGTCACTTTGACTGTTCCACATCCCAGCACTTGGGAGGCAGAGGCAGGTGTATTTCTGAGTTCGAGGCCAGCTGGTCTACAGAGTGAGTTCCAGGACAGCCAGGGCTACACAGAGAAACCCTGTCTCGGAAAAAAAAAAAAAGAGAGAGAGAGAGAAGGTATAAAAAGGCCAGGAAAAAGAAATAAAGTTGTTGGTTAGATGGTTTGGCTTGGGGAGCTCTGCCCCATCCATCCATCCATCCATCCATCCATCCATCCATCCATCCATCCATCCATCCATATGTTTGTTTGTCTATATATATATGTGTGTGTGTGTGGGTATGTGTGTGTGAAAGCATGTATGAATACTTGTGGAGTATATAAGACAGGTGGTTAGGCTCAACAAAAATGTGAATGTGTTAATGTGTAAATGAAAATGTAAATGTGTGTATGAATGTATATGTTTCTGTACATTTTGCCTGTATAAAAGATTTTGGTTCTTTTCCTTATCTTCCTCTCTGTTTCACAAAGAGTTAACCAACCTAGCCAGAGAGGCTTCTGGATCCTTGGCTAGAGAAAGGAGCTATAGCAATAAATATTTTTACTTAATTCCCTGCTGCTAGGCAACGGGTGTTAATCACCCAAGCCAGCAGTTTTTAACCACAGAATCTCAAGAAAGTTTTTAGATTTTTAGACGTTATCAGCAAGCATTCAGTATAGATAGAGAGCCAGAAGCCAGAGACCATCAGCCTTTACAGCCACCTCTACATCCAACCCTGTGCCCCACTCACTTCAAACATTCCAGGCTGCGCTGGCTTTCTGCACACCAAAGGGGTGGACTGAAGGAAAAGAAATCATTGAGAGTGAAAAACACTAAAATTCAGCAATTTAGAAATGCATATACACATTTAAATACAATGTTTAAAAATGAGTTCTTTGACCTACCATTTTTTTCTTCCATCTTTTGGTGTTGCTTAGATAAAATTCTTCAAAATTAAGTTAATCAAAACCACTTTCATTGGAGAATGACTGGGGTCCAACTGCAGTCTCTATGAAATCTGTCGTCCACAAATAGAGCATGTCGTTAGGCCATTTCCTAATATTCTTTAGTATTTGAATTTCCAAATAGAAACTGTGCTTGAATAGACTTTCAGAATGCCTACTAGTCCAAGAAAAACAGGCACAGCATCTTCATCAATGCCAGGTTGAAAACTGGATCAGGACAATGTCTTTTTAAAAATAAAAGTCCATCCAATGTTTTGGTCCACAAATACATGAAACACTCTGCAGCGAAAACAAAGAATGGTGCATATTTACAAAGAAAAAATAAGAAGAAGAAAAAGATTCTGTTATAGCAACAACTCTATCTTTAAAAATAATACAAAGCATATGGAAAATATACATTAACTGGAAAAACTCTACAGAACATCGAAATTAGGAAAAGTACAGAAAAGAATAGCTCATAATCCTATTGTCTATATTTAACATATTAACACTTTCATTACCAAACAACAAACTATCCACCTTATCTTAATATATCATAGAAACTTAAAAAAAATAGGAATAATAATGGTAACTGCCTTATATGTTGGTATAAGGATAAGATCATCATGTAGAATATTTGACACGTAGGAAGAATTCCATAAATGGCAGCAATTATCCAGGCAGTACATGATTTTTAAAAATTTTAGATTCTAGTGTATATGCTTTTTCTATGCTCTCAATAATATATTCTATTCTCTCCCCAATCACTATTATATTTATATAACATTATATACTTTGGACAATAATTCATACATTGAAATTTTTAATACATTTTTAAAACTTATTAATTGTCAGTATAAAGTTTTATATATTTTTAAATTGATATACATAATGCTGGAACAAACATTTTGTGCATTTTTCTGATTATTTCCTTAGGATACATATCTAGTGGCAGAGTTAATAAAAATTTTTGAATTATTAAAGTGTTAGTCAATACATGGTAAATTTTTCTGTCTTTTCCATACCATAAACCAGAATAATGTTAGAAGGCTTTAAAATACTACATACAGTCATGTTTAAAACTAAAAGGGAACTCTCAACAGTCTGTGAGGTCTCTAGAGGAAATGAGCCTGTGAGGTCTCTAGAGGAAATGAAACATGAAGAACTCAAGCTAATGGCAATCAACATCATAACACAAAAGGATGGCAGGAACTCCCCAAAGAGATGAGAATTCTGAAACACGTGAAGAAGGTTGCATTGTGGATAAGAAGTAACAAGTACACTAAACTGCTGGGATTGTGCTTGAAAGAATTAAATATTATAAAACAAACATGAATATATTTGATCTTCGCAGGGCTAAAGAAATGTACAATTCTGAAAAACAACCAATTAAGGATCACGGATATAAAAACAGTTCTTCAAATATACTGATTAGGTGAAAATAACACAACATACTCATGGGAAAAGCCGCTTAGTACTCTAGAAAATCATACCTAGTAATTTATGGGTAAAATAAAGGAATGAGGTGATAATGACCAAAAATTTCTCAAAACAGGAAAACACATTAGCTGTTGTCCACTGAGTGCCAAGTGGAATACAATTTTTCTCTTTTTCCTTTTAAGAAAGGCTGGCCTTGAACTGGCTAAGACACTGAGTATGGCCTTAAACTTCTGATCCTTTTGCCTCTACCTCCTAGGTATTGGGATCAATTGCATGTACCACCACACTGGACTTACATGGTGCTCAGGTTCCAAACCAGGGCTTGTACAAACAAGGCAAGTATTCTGACTGGACATCGGTTTCAGCCCAGAACCTGCTTGACATATACCACCAACTGTGATATGCTTCAGAATGCCAAACATTCTTATAAACTTGAAAATCTATTGACCAAAAATAAGTATGTATCACACTGGTAATGAGACTCACGAGAAATGCAAACTTTTAAAAGGTAAATATAAACCATAAAATGTACTTCAGCCAATCAACCTTTCACTGTAAATTAAGACTACAGATACCCAAGCGCCACAAAGAGACATTGCCAAGCTGCCTTCCAAGATGGTTCTAGTAACTTCCACCTCAGTACACTCACTCACAGCCTGACATCTCAGGAAAGGGCAGGTAGGGAAAGGAATACCAGTAGTTCAAGGTCATCCTGAACTACTAGGCTAGACTTCCACATAGCAAACAACTCTCACCAGGGTAGCTCGAAAGTTAATTTGCAAAAGAAAAAAAATTGCCCAAAAAAGTTAAAATTTAAACCACAAGCTTATCTTCCAAAGACAAGACTAATATTTCACCGTCAGTGTACTTTTTATGTTTGTTTGTTTTGTATTTTGAGACGTTTCTCTGTGTAACCCTGGCTGTCCTGGAACTCAGTCCGGAGAGAACTCAGGGATCTGCTAGTCTCTGCCTCCTCAGTGATGAGATTAAAGGCTTGTGCCACCACCTGTCAGCTTGTCAGTAGAATTTTACTTACATTTGGTTCTTTTCCAGTTTCAAACTTTCATCTGGCAAAAAATACAGCCAACTTCATTTAGATCTAAGTTTCCTTTTTACTTGGGGGGGGGGGGAAACCCTAAAAAGGCTAGGATACCACTATTTCCTTGGTTCTTTGATAGGCATGCCATTTACAGAGTTTAAGTCAGGGGTCAGGCACATTTTTAACCCACACAACAATAATGGGAAAACAGCTTCTGATGAAGAACAGAAACATGTCCTATTGTACGTGGCAGCCTGATTTGAAGAGCTAATGGTCTGTTTACCCAATCTAAGACTAAACGTAAATTAATCCTCCACTTTTTGGTTTTCTTCATTAACATCAGAGAACCACAAGTTACTTCATGCCAGAGATCTGTCAATCATATACCTTTCTGCACTGACTTTACTGATCTTGGGCGTGGAGTGTCAGTCTGTCGCTGCTACGATACCAGTCAACTTCAACTGATAAATAATTTCACTTGTTCATGGCCAGTGTAAACTTACCTGTGAAATGAACCAGTGTCCTGAGATTTATACTGTGCTCCTCTGCCTACAGCCCATTATAAGCCAAATTACTCAGGAACCACCAGCCACGAAAGTGAGCGCTGCAAGATAGAGGGAGAAACGCAGCTTAGAGCCCCGGCCACCTCCGCTACCAGGACAGCGGGGTGAAGCAGGCTGGCACCCCGCCCGGCCTGCACAGCCCTAACCCAGGAGCCTGCAATCTTAAGGCGCCTTCACCTCAGCCCGGGAGACACCAGTCCACGGCATGCTCCGCCTTCGCTGCGCCGTCTCAAACGCACATTGGCTGCAGCCACTGCCGCTCAACGCCTCGGGAGTCCGCGCGGTTTCCGCGGCCCCTCGGCGCCCGGCAGAGCGCGCTGCCTTCTGATTGGTCAGCGACTTTCTCGGTCTGTCTCGCGCTCACTGCTTCGGCCAATCGGGCTCTCCGCAGTCCAGAGAGCCGCTTCGCTGGAGTGGTGGCGCAGCGCTTTCCTCGGTAGGTGTGTGGCTGCCATCTTGTGTGTGGCTACAGCGGGCCTTTTCCGGCTCTGGAAGTTTGTGTGGAGTTACTAGTTCTGGAAGGAGAGTCCGGGGGTGACGGGAGTGTTGGGAGTGACGGGGAGACTTTCCTAGCCGGGGGCTCTTCTCGGCCAGAGTCTCCTCCCTGGGCTTGGGAGTCAGGCGTGGTGGTGGTGGTAGCCTTGGCTTGGCTTTGCTGATCATTAGAGGTCTTAACCGTGATCCCTTGGTTTCCGAGACGTCCCCAACAGTGTTTGTGGCTCGAAGATTCCCACCGTCGAGCCCTCTCATCATTAAAGGAGGCTAGCTGCAGGGTTCAGAACGGAAAAGTCAGACGTGGAAGGGAGACGGGGATGTCTCGACAATTGGCCTCCGGGTCGATAGAGAAGCTTTCTTTCTTTCTTTTTTTTTTTTTTTTTGTCTTTGCCTGGGACCAACTGCTGAACTCTTGCCCTTCTCGAGAGTTCTTGGGAGTGGTCCTTTAGACTAAGGTCATCCTTTAGCATAAATGGATATCAGGTTGTGTGAGAGTAGTTTTATAAGTGGCAGCCAACATTCCTTCTGTGACTTAACAAAAAGTAAGAGAGAAAGCAAAGAAAACTAAAAAGGGTTGGTATGCTGAAACGGGAAATAAACTAGTTTTTGGTGGTTTTTTTTTGTTGTTTTTGTTTTTGTTTTTTTTTTTTTATGGGACAGAATCTTGCACACTTCAAACTAGGTATGTAGCTCAGGCTGACCCTAACCGGATCCTTCTGCCACTGCTCAAGTTCTGGTTTTACAGGAGCGCCACACCCTTGCCCTTGTTTCAAAGATGCTGAAATTTTTTGTAAATTTCTCTTTACATATTTTTAAGATTATAAATTTTATTTTGAAAAAAACTTTGCAAATAAATAAAAAACATCACACCAAAATTAACCAAACCCAAAACAATACAACTCAATGAAGACGTCTATGCAATTAAAATTGACATTCGGAAAGGCAGTTATGAAGCTTCACATTAAATTTTACACATTGAATATGTTTTATGCATTTAGCCAAAACCAAACCAAGAAAACAGCCACGACAGCTTTGTAAATTTCTAGATCTGTCATGCTGCGCTGGCTGGCTTTATCATGGAGCAGGGTATTATTTAAAGAGGGTGTGTGAGTTTGCTACAAGGCTGGGAAAAGCAAGGCACTACTTTCCTCTTTCCAGTTTTCTCTTGTAGAAAAGGAAGTAGAAAACGTTCGTTTTTCATTTGAAAGAAGCTGCCAGATCTGAAAATCTAGCCTGTTAGAGACAAATATTTTGTGATTAACTTTTAACAGTTTTGATAAACATGAGAACTTGAGGCTTAACCTCAGTATCTTCACTTTAGTTTCTTTCAGGGTTGAATAACTTCAATTATTCAAGGTTAACTAGTGATTCCGAGGAATCAACAGTAAAGGAGGGGGATATTTTGTGACAGAAAGAACCAGACACAAACAGCACACACAAAAAGTTGACTTTCTTACTCTACTTTTTAAAGTCGCAACTCATACTAAATTTTTCTTGAAAAAGGGTGACTAGTCATACTTTAGTATGAGTTTATATTATTTTATTTATCACAGTTTATATTACTGTGACTGGTCCATAAGCCCACTGATTTACTTTTCCTGTTTTCAAAAGAATTAGGAAACAGTTTGTCAGAGGAAACAGTGTTTATCTCTAGATTAGCTGAGGGCGGTGGTGGGAGAAAAGTCTAAATTCCTCCTTGCTATACCAGTGTCTTCTTAATTTGCAGAAAGGTTTGAGACAGGCTAGAACATGTGAAAATTGAGGTGTGAGACAGCTTTAAAATGTTACGATTTCATTGATTAGATGACTGTCAGAAAAAGCATTGGTCATTTTGACCTTTAGACTTGTAAAAGTCTTTAGTTGCACTCTTTATCCCCATAATGGATTATATTGATGGAAACTAGAAAGTAGATGGTAAATGTGCCAAGTTAAAATATAGTATACATACATTTATGGAAATTCAAATTGTTCCCCAAATGGTATTTTATATAATCAATTCTTATTAAGGTATCTCTAGTCCTTTAAAAATAATTTTTAAGGGCTGAGAGTATGGCTCATTAATAAAGCATGTACTAAGCATGCAAGAGAATCCTGGGTTCAGTACTCAACACCCAAATTAATTAAAATGTCATGAGAATTCCCATAAACCAGTGTGATTTACATGGTGGGATATTTGGACTCGAGATTGTTTAGCTTTAAAAAAAGAAGAAAAGGTTTAGAAACATATATGTGATCTCCTCTCCCTCCTCTCAGTGCTTAGGACCAAGGTCAGGGCCCTGAGCGTGCTAGGAAAGTACCTGGTATCTGTTCCTCATCCTGGCTGTTTGCCTTGTGTCCCTCTAGATACTGGGGGTTAGATATAGGGCTTCCTGGGAAATCTTTGTGGGCCTTGTTGCTTCGTTTACTTTTGTTAAAGGATATAGGGATCCTTTCCTGGCCAACCTTTAACTGCAGTATTCACAGTCTCATTTCTTCCTATCGCTTAAATTAGCATTTGATGCAGTGAGAACTATATGTCAAATTTTTGCTTGAGCACCAAAGACAGATTTCAGATAATCTTTGTTTTCTTTGTTTCGTTTTTGCTTTAATTTATTATGTTTATCTTATGTGCATTGGTGTTTTGCCTGCATGTATGTGTGAGGGTGTCAGATCTTGGAGTTACAGATAGTTGTGAGCTGCCATGTGAGTGGTAGGAATTGAATTAGTGTTCCTTAACCGCTCCAGCCCCTCATTTCTGTTAGTCTTGACAGAACTAAATATGTGTATACTTCTCTCCTGTTTCCTATATCATCTTGATTATTGATGTGGGTATCTTCTATATGGCTCACATTTAAAATCAAATTTGCCTTTGTCCAACTTAATAACCTGTCTATAGCTGCAATTCCTGTAATGACTTCTTTTGTCTTTCTGTTCTCTTCACTCTAGATTCAACATTTTTTCCTTGGGTATGGCAGTGCAGGGAGCCTGGGGCAGGAAGTTCCAATGTTGAGCCTTGTCTCAGTGAAACAATTATATGCCATGGTATTCATGACAAATCCTACATTTCTTAATTAGAATTTTTTTTTAAAGATTTGTTTTATGTTAGTGCACTATAGCTGTCATCAGACACACCAGAAGAGGGCATCCGATCCCATTACAGATGGTTGTGAGCTACCATGCAACCGGTTGCTGGAAATTGAACTTAAGACCTCAGGAAGAGCAGTCAGTGCTCTTAACTGCTGAGCCATCTCTCTGGCCCCTAGAATTTTTTTTTTTTTAATTAAGATAGTTTGGCTACCTTAATAAAGTTAATAAAAAGTGAATGTGGCCTTTAAGGATAAACGATCTCTTTCTAATGTAAAAGAAGATGAGCTGTTCAGGTGCCCATGTTACACATAGATGCCAGAGACCCATATCCCTACTCTTTTGTCACTTTGACATGCAGCTCCGCCTTAGGAGCCAATTTAGCTGGGCCATGTATTTATAGATGCCACATTCCTAAATGGAAAAATAAAATTTATTTTGCTAGAGGAAAAATATTGGCAAGTGGTAATAGCTGAATTTTGTGCTTTAATATATTTCAAGTGATTTTTTATATGGTCACACCAATTCATGTAATATTGCCACTACTTTTGTCACTATTCATGATGATTCTGTGATTGGGGATTGAGTGAGGTAGATGGGTAGAATTTATCCCTCTCAAATATAATGTGTGTAGCCTTTTATTTATCTGTGGACACAGAACTTTGTACTTTTTGTGCTGCCGCAGAGGTTCCCCACTTCTAAGTACATTCTTTTGAAAGTAATTGGTGCTGTTACTTAATCCAGGTCTGGCTGCTCCCCAGTGATTCAGGGCAGGAAAAAGATTTGGAAAGACAGAAATCAAAGAAGATGGGAAACTTCCGCCACCAAAGACAATTTAGTGAAGAATTTGAGTGCAAAGAGCTTTTCTAGAGAGGTAAGGGAGAACAAAGGGCAGTGAGTCTTCATGCTGAATGGGCTCCAACACCCAGAGCCTGTGTTTTGTTTTCTCTTCTCCTCGATTAGCCTTGCTGCATTGATCAACTTTTGTCCTCTTATGCCAGTCCTTGTAGTTTTTAAGGTTAAAAACAAAAACTTATGATTTCTGAGCCAGTTAAGATTATTTTGTTTTCAGTCAGAATAAGATTAGCAAATCCTTGGTCTATAATGTGATATTATCCAAAGACTCTCAGATGTCCTTGAGTTCTGTAAATAATTTTAAGATGCTGGTCTTGGGACCTGAGAAATGGCTCAGTTGGGTAAGATGACTGCTACCAAGCCCAAGAACCTGTGTTCAATCCCAGGATCCACATGGTGGAAGGAGAAAGATAGTTCCCACAAGTTACCTTCTAACCTCCACATGTATATACACACAGATGTGCAATAAATGGTTTTTTGTTTGTTTTAACTCCATTGATGTAAAAAGAACTATGTCAAATACCATTTGGATTTTTTGATATAAAGATACTGAAGATACTTAGTTCCTTTTCCCAGGAATAGCTAAACTTGAGGTTAATTACTAAGCTGCAAATATCAAGCTGAGTGAGTTGAATTAGCTCATGCCTGTAATCCCAGAGTGAGAGTTAAGAATTCTCTAACCTGAGTCAGATAATAAGGCTTAAAACAATAAAAATTAAAAAAACAACAAAAATGTACTTTTCTAGAGGAAAATAGCAAGTATAACAGCTTGAACCTATTAGGTTGTTGAACTAGTGGGAAATTAATCAAACAGAATCTCACTATGTAGCCTAGTCTGGCAGCTTGCTCAGTGCTGGCATTGATGTGTATCACTGTGTCCAGTGATTTTTGTTTGTTTGTTTACTTGTTTTGTTTATGAGATTTAGTGTCGCTGTATATACAGGCAAGTTTGGGACTTGAGAGCTTCTCTGCCTGACACATGATGGTATTAAGGCCTATACCAACAAATCTGACCAGAGTTAGTGGCTTTTTGTTTTGTTTCAAAGTCAACTAAAAGGAAGTGAAGCTGGAGAGTTTCTATATCCTTGGGTTATAGTGCCAAACTGCCTCCTGAAAGTGTAAGCAGTGTTCATTCAATTACAGTTAAGCCAGTGGGAATTTCTTCAGAGGAAATACCTCTTACTGAAAGTAATGACTGATTTTATAGTTGATGAATGTGTATACATTTAAAGTATATCTCAAGTAAAGCAAAAAGTTTTGTGGGAAGGTATAATGAACTCAGCGCTAGTCTTTGTAACTTGACTGCACAGTTTTTAGGAATGGACTTTGTAATTGACAGCATTGTATTGTAATGTCAAAAGGTTGGACACACTAGTGCAGAAAGTCTGTATCTTCATAGTCTTGTTCTTTTCTTGCAAGTAAATAATAATGCCAGATAGAAAAGAACAAGTAAAACCTGCTTTAAAAAAAAAAAGAAAGAAAAGAAAGAAACAACTTGTAAATATGGAGAACATTTAGAATCAGTGAAATTATTTTTTAAAACTTTACCAAGATAAATACCTCTGTGATATAAGAAAATAAAAGTCCTTAGTAACTGGTTCAGGTAGGGTTGTATCACTTTTCAGAAAACAACTTGTAAAGATGTATCAACAACCAAGTCTGTCTTGACCTTTTCTAGGAAAATCCAGAAGAAATGTAATTAAAGTTTATGCTCTCCTATAACTTTATTCTTGTGAAAAATGAACTGCCCTATGGAAGTACCACAATGGTCTTTACGTTATGATGTGACCATAGTGGTGGCTGGGTTTAAACTTCTTGAAAGGGTATTTAGTGATAACTATTTTCTGTCTAATGATTAGGGTGTAGAATAATGAAGAAATGAAAAAAGAATAAAAATGTGAGAATGAAGAAATAATAAAACTGAATTGCACAGCAAGGACCAGGCTCCTGTTGCTGATGTGTAGTGCAAACAAACAACACAGTCACTGGGTCCTGGATGAAGTGAGTCCACACCCTAGCACAGCTCCTAGGTGCAGTGTATCTACACAGAGCTGTGGCCATCACTGCTACCGTCAGGTTTTTTGGTTTGATTTGGTTTGGTTTGGTTTAATTTCTGCTGTTATAGGAAAGATAGAGTGGGATCTTACGGTGGACTTAGTCTGCATTTCTCGTATGGTGATGATGTTCTTCTCTGATGAAGAGTAAGAAAAAACAGCAATTTGTCACCATCCTCAAAACTGGAAACAACAGCTCAAAGGTCACTTAGGGAATAAAGTTTGAAAAACTCCAACTCATGGATAAAACTAACACAGGAGCCCTATTTTAATCCAGGAAACTACATAAATATATAACAAATTATAAGAAAAAAACAAAAACTCATACCACATTATATTATGAAAAGACACCAGAGAATGTGCCCATAAAATATAAAAATGATAATCTTAAGTATTTCAGCTTAGAGAAGTTGTAGCTAAGGTGAAATCTTTTTGTTTGGTTTGTAGCTGAGGTTGGCTGGAAACCTGTGACCCTCCTGCCTTTATCTCCATGCTAGAGTTGCAGCTTTGCGTCACCATGCCTAGTTTAAGATGAAATCTTTTAAAGAAACATAAATCAAAGAAAAGGATGTCAGAAGTAAGGTAGCTACACATACAAGGATAAGGGCTGGTAGAACTCAGGAAAGGTTTGAGAAAAGGAGGCACTTTTAGTGACAATAGTGAATGACACTTTTAGTGAAAATGGTGAATGTGTGCCCCAGATGATATCACAATAAGAGAAAAAGAAAGAAGCGAGAAACCAGTATCTTTAAAAGCTAAAGCAAAACCAAAAGCTGGCACAGTGGTAGGACCTTCAGTCCCAGAGCCTAGGAGGCAGTGGCAGGTTGGTCTCTTGAGTTCCAGGCCAGCCTGGGACTACTTCAGTCATAGGATTTCTATTGCTGTGAAGAGACAGCGTGACTGTGGCAACTCTTATAAAGGAAAGCATTTAATTGGAACTAGCGTACAGTTCAGAGTTTTAGTACATTGTCAACATGGTAGGAAGCATGGCAGTATATGCATGGTGCCTCAGAGGTATCAGAATTCTACATCTGGATCCAAAGGCAGCAGGAGGAGACTGAGATACTTCCTCCAACGATAGCACATCTCTCAATAGTGCTGCTCCCCGTGAGCCTATAGGGGCCATTTTCCTTCAAACTACTACCATAACATTATTTAAAAAGAAAAAAAAGGCAGCCAAATAAAGTGTTCCTCTCATGTAAACCAAAGCTCAGTGTTTGTTGTATAACATTGTATACTTAATGTCAGTGGATTGAAAGTGTAAGAGTAATTTGAACAGTAAACTTTGTGCTCATTTTGTCATAATAAAGTCTGTAAAGCAAAGCATTAGACTGTAACAACTGTCAGAGCTACAGTTCTGAACACTTAACACTAAAGGATAAAGGCTGACTGTTGAAAGGCACCCCAAAATCTGGAACTCAGCCCAGAACACTTAACACTATGGTGTAGTCTTGTAAAATGGTTGGATTTTAAAAACTAACCTTTTTTTAGTCATGGAAAAAAGACCAAGTGACCTGGAAAAAAAAAATCACATGGATTTGGTGCTTCTGGTAGCAATATTTTCTTCTAGATAATAAAGCAACATTAAGGAAACAAAAAACTATTAAAGGAAAAACAGTAATTCAAACCACCAGACTGTCCTTCAAGAATTTTATGCCATTTCTGGGTATGGTGGCATACTAAGTCAAGTGCTAAGCATTAAATATATTTTGTGATAGCTCCATATTAAAAGTTGGGAATAATGGTTTTAGAGCTTTGAGTTTTGACAATGTAGAAAGAATATAACCCACTATCAGAAAGTCTGCTTTAGAAGAAATGAAAGTACTGTGCCTACGCTATAAATAGAAACATTGATTCAAGTTATTCTGATTGGCATATTCTTTTGCTGAAAAAAATTACATGAAGTTTATAGTTATAGAAAGTCATAAATCAATTTAAATTGATTTATTCTTTGGCAGTTTCATACATGAATATAATGCAATGTAGTTAAATTATGCCATTCCCACTACCTTCTTTAACTGATCCCAGACCCTACATGCATACCCCTCCCAACTTGGTGAGGTCACCCCCTTCCCCACTGAGTCCTTTTAGTACTGCCAACATGTGCATGGGTATAAGGTACCATCCACTGGCCCATAGGCAACTTGCTGTGGGCCACTATTAAAAAACTTGGCTTTCCTCTCCCGGCAACTATCTACTGTCCATAGCTCTTTGTCTAGGGGTGGGGCCTCGTGTCCCTTATCTTCCTGCTGAATTGTTGATTGGCCTTAACTTGTACATATCTTGTGTCCACAACCACAGCTACTATGAGTTCATGAGTGTGGTGGCCTTGTCATGTCCAAAAGACACCATTTCACAGTGATACACCCCTACCTCTCACTTCTGGCTCTTAAAAGTTTTTGACTCCTTTTCTCCTTTGAGCCCTGAGTCTTAAGGGATGATATTAAGGGAGATGATATAGAAGTCCCATGTAAGACTAATAAGTACTCCACAGTCACTTATTCTCTGTTGTGAGTCTTTGTATTAACTTCCAACTGCATGAAGAAGTGATAAGGGGTGAGAGTTGCACTGGCCTATGGGTATAAGGATAAAGCTGTTGGTTAACCCCATAACGTTTATGCCACTAATGCACCAATGAATACACCTTCTCGGTCAAATGTTAGAGTTCACAGGTTCCATAGCTGGATAAGACTTAATGACTTTTTCCCCCCAGCTCCTGTTTAGCACCTTCCAGCATATATAAGCTAGCCAGCAGGAAAGAAGCTTGTAAGATTGTAAGCTTGATGAACCAGCTATGTCATCAAATAATTGGAACTTCCTGCTAGGGAGATTACTTAATTGGAAAGTACTTGCTTTGCAAGCATGAGGATAGGAATTCAGTCTCTAGAATCCAAGTGAAAAAAAGCTTGATTTGGTGACTCAGACTTGTCGTTCCACTGCTGTAGAGGCCAAGGTGGTGGGTTCTTAAGGCTCCCTTGCCAGGCAGCCTAGCCTACTTGTTGAACTCCTGTGAGAGATCCTGTCTCAAAAATCAGGCCATGTTACATGAGGAGCAACATCTGAGGTCTGTTAACCTCCATGTGTCCACTGCAGTACACTACTCCACACACGTGCTAATTGGAACTTCCAGGCCTCTCTCCTGCCTGGAGTGAGAGGGTGTTCGAATTTAGTCCCTCCTGGTAATTATTTAATCAGCTCATGCCCACATGATGGGATGGTGACGAGTCTAGCAGAACAGAGAAACTCTTCCCTTCATCCTTACTCCTTGTCCAATTTATCCACTCTGTTCGACTGTCCTGAGTCAGAGACTTTATAATGTATCATTAGAAGTCTTACTAGAATTCTCTGCCATAAAGTTTGTCTATGGGTCTCAAGACTCTCCCATTCCACATTAAGAGAAAAAGGATTTATATATGTAAGTATACAGGAATTTACAGTTTTTATGAAAATTTACATTTAGAGTTTTGGCCATACCTAGGAATATAGAAACTCTCAGTTTGCCTCTGCCTTGCCCTTAGCAGTATCCTAAGTTATAAAAGAGATGAGACAAAAACCAAGAGGGACCTTCTATATAGTTATGGGTTGTGGTTATTTCTTCTGAGGCCAGGACATTTAGGGTGGACTGTTTTTACCTCCATATGTTACTTCTGACATGAGCCACATTTCAGTAGTACAGAGACACTTTCTTGAGTTAAGTAAGTTCTAGCAAACACCCTGAGCGGATGTGTTGTGGGAACCTCCAGTTCGTAACTGGTTGATCAGAAGTGTATATAGCAACCTAGCTTCTGTAACTGGTGTTGGAAATAGGTAATAATCCTTAACCTGTAGAGTCTGCTAAGTGGGCAACCTTATAACTGAAGCATAGGACACCCAGTGATGTACAGAAACTCAGAGAATTGTCAAATATGGGGAGAAATATATGCAGTTGGTGTCCTACACCGAGTGCTTAGATGTACATCAAGTTTGTCAAAAAGGGAATTTCAAGTTGTTACATAAAAGAAGTGCAGTAAAAGTATGAATAGTAGAAGAGAGAGTAATGATAATATAAACAGTTTGTAATAATAGAGTAGGGAGGGCCAGAGTGTACTACATAAATATAAATGTTTGAGAAAACAACCTCCATCATCTTGGTAGAAGATGAAGGGAGGGGCTTGAGATATGGCTCAGTGTTAGAACACTTTCCCAAACATATTGTAAAGCTCTGGATCAATCCCTAACAAGGCCCCAACCCATAAGAAGTAAGGCAAGGCAGAAGATGGGCTGAAAAGCAATTAGTTGAATGATGTTGGTTAAGTTAAATTCACAGTAAAGGGTCTTAAAATGTCACTCAAAGGCACAGCTGTCATAAACAAAACTACAAAGATGTTAAGAAAATTTAAAAGGGCAGGAAGGTGGCTCTGTAAGCAAAAAATACCATGTAGGATAGAAGAGCCAAGGATATACTGAGCTATGTGAGACCTGTTGGATAAAATGGCTAAAACTGTGTGTACCCAAGAGCAGTCTCAAAAAGGTACTGAATCTAAGGAAAGAGGGCAGCCATGGGGGATGGAGCCTCCAGGTAGTGAAGATTTGGTGGTCAGCAAGAAGGGGGAGCAGAGTCAAGGATCTTGTTAAAACCAAATAGAAGGTGATAAGCCTGCCTCCCACCCAGAAAGGAGTCAGAGATAAAAATAAACACAAAACCAGTTAGCATAGTACTATTGAAGTAAGAAATCAGTCATTCACATCCCTCCTTTCTATTTGTACTGCCATCTGATTTAGGAAAGAGAAAACACTTCAACGTGAACAGAAGATGGCAGACAATATTCATGTAAAGTTACTTAAGTAGAAAACGAACCAGGAGTAAAAACATTTCAGGTGTTGATAAATCTGTTTAGAACAGTGGTGAGCCAAAGAAAATTACAATGCCGTACTCCTTTCTGCAGTAAAAGCAGTTGCAGACACAAAAAGCCCCAAATCCAAATTCAGAACCCCAAAAGGACCAAAAAAACAAAAAACAAATGTGAGGATGAATTTTCTGAACTTAGAAAATAAAATCTTTTTAAAATCTTTTATCTTTTAAGATGAAGCTAAGGGAAATAGTAAATTAGGGGCACTGACCAAAGTCATGAAGACAGCCAAAAAAATGACAATGGCAACAGACAGTTACATAGATGTGTGTGCACACAGAGAAACAGGCACATGTATTCTGCCGAGGCGTGAACCCAGGGCCTTATAGTCTAGGTATATTCTACTTCAAAGTCAGATCACCAGTGATTAAGATATAAGTTCAAAGATTGCAGTTCCTAAGAAGAAAAACAATAATAGGACTGATATTTAAACTTCTACTCATGGAAGCATTCTTTAAATAGAAAGGATTCTAGTATACACAATAAAAATGCCTTCAGACTGGAGGTGTCAGTGGCACAGTGGTGTTCATGATGTACCATGTTCTACATGGTACCAACACCATGTAGACAATGCCTCCCCTCCCCTATCTTAGTTCCTGTTTACTAGGAAAATAATCCAAAATGACTACTTTGAAGTTATAGCTTAGTTCCCTTCCAAGAAAATTAAATTTTCCTTGGGTTTCCAGGAAGAAAAGAGGCTAACAACAGACTTCTTAACACTGACACTGAGCAAAACACCTGTGGAACAACTTGGCTAAAGTCTGAAAGTATAAGTCAAAGTTTTATACCCATGAAGATTTTGCATGGTGAAATATTACATGAGTAAAGACAAATGACAAAATGAGGGAAATGTTTGAAGCTAATTTTAATTAAAACCAGTTTCTAAAAATCTAGGCAAATCATAAGCATCGATTGCAAAGAGACTTCATAGGAAGAGGAAGAAGATGATAGAAAATGATAACTGGATTACAGAGGGCCCAGCGTGAGTCACAGAGAGAGAGAAGTTCAAACTAAAGCTGTGCTGAAGCTTCCGGGGTAGGGAGACGGCTCCATTGTAACATGCTTGCTATCCTGTGCTTACTAGGGCCTAGGTTTGGACCCCCACACACACATAAAAGCCAAGAACGGCAGCATGCTTCTTCAGCTCTAGCCCTGCGAGTGGTAAGCGTCTAGGGAGAAGGAGCATGAGAGAGATAGGGAGGACCCTTGGAGCTGACTAGCCAGCTAGTCAGTGATCTCTAGGACCAGTGAGTATTCCTGTCTCAGAAACCAGGGTGTGGAATGATAGTGAACTAAAATGAACCTCTTGCCTGCATGTACACATGTGCCTGCAAATGTATATACACATACAAGATTAAAGCTACTTTAAAACATTTCTCACCAAAATCTGGAAGTTAGACTTTTCAGCTGGTGGGAACATAGACAGGCAAATGGATGCATTGCTGGTAAATGTGGATACATTAACAGAGTACCTGGGAGGGAATCCTGTAGTTTTCAGCAAATCACATACATGTATCCTTTGGCACAGGCATTAAAACTTTTGTTAATCTATTTTAAAAAATATTAAAATAAAATACACTTTACAGTTTTGTGCTAGTGGTCCCTGAGCACTGCTTTTATTAGGCAGGGTGCCCTGGTATACAGAACAAGTAAAATGAACATATTAAAAGATTCATTCAAATAGCTTACATGTTAAATGCTGGGTCTTCCAACAATGGCTATCTGTATGCTGGCGAGGCTAAGAACCCAATAGTTATCCCATCTATGAAACTGGATGCCTTGATCCTAATTTGGTGCTGGAGCCCTGGAAGAGTTTTGGAGGGGCTCTGGATTTCAGTGTTGGAAAGTCAAAGGAGCAGTAGTCTGAACTCTGAAATACAGTGTCGTCACTAGCAGCAGCAGCAGCAAGCATACTCACTAGCAAGAAACACTAACAAGAAGCAGTTTTCTCTGGTCCCTGTATCTGGGCCAGTCCTGGAAGGCGAACTCATTCTGTGGAGAGTCCCCTTGGCCTCCCTTAGTCCTTTCTGGAAACTCCTTCACAGTCTCTGTCTTGAGTCATGTCTCCTAATTGACACAAGATCTCACCAAGTTGACATTTAATATTAAACATCATACATAATTTAAAAATTAAAACCATTTTAAATGTCCACTGATAGGAAAGTGACTGGTGCACTGCAGTGCTGTGCAGCCGATAGCACAGTCTCTAGATAGATGGTCCCTTTTCAACCTCCCTTGCTCCAGACAAGGGGGCTAGATGACCTAAAGAAGATGCCAGTGACAGAAGAGAGGTTTGTCTTTTTCTTTTTTCTTTTTTTTTTTTTTTGATACTTTATTTATATTTCCAATGTTTCCCCCCTTCGGTTTTTCTTTTTCTTAACTGGCTTATATTTTCACCACAAAATCATGTATTTATATATGTAAACATGAAGCTAACTGATAGAATGAAAGAAAAAATGAAAATTAAAATATTTTTTACACTACATTTTTATACCTTCCAAGCATCACCAGATAACAGGAACTTTCTAGTGGGTTTTGGACAGATTGGACGGCCCAGTGGTGTATTTGGCAGTAGTATATGGGTGTGTTGCTTCTAGGAGAATGTATTATATACATTACTAGGTGTATTTATGTGTTGCTGAATGTTGATAATCACTCAGAACAAGTTTATCAAGCCTATGACTTAAGTAGATTTATTCTGGAAAGGCCTTTAGACCGATTGAATTAAGTAAAAATTACACAGAAGTTCACCAAACATAACAGTAGTCCCTTGATTTTGATGTGCTATCACACATTTGCAGTCTCAACACTGGGAAGGTGGTAGCAGGAAAAGGGTGAATTTGTGGCTAGCCTGGGTTACACAGTAAGAACCTGAGCAAGAGGGAGGAGGAGGAGAAAAAGGCTGGAGAAGGAAGAGTAGAGAAGAAAACTGGGAAGGTGGGAGGGCCCTGACAACTTACACAGCAGGTTAGTACTGTGTTTTCATTAATGTGTCATTTAATATCTATACATTGCAACCTATTTTTCTTGTAGGTTCAGAGTGTTTTTCAAGTAATTTGATTCAGTTTATTTAGTTATTAAGTAAGAGACTTGATATTTAAACCCAGGTCCATGTGACTTTAAAGCCTGAGTTTGTTTGTTTTTTTAACTATACTACATTTCTGCAGGATAAACATCTACCGTGAAGAAGAAAGAACATCAGGTGCTAAGGTTTAGTTTAAACCTGCAGTGGCTGCTTGGAAAATGAAGATGCAGACTCCAGATTGGTGGCTTATATGTTCTTCATGCAAGGGCAGCATACTAAAAGAGAGAAGTGTAAGTTTTATTTGATTTCTGATAAGGAATTGTCTTAGGGTTTATTTTGCTCCAGTAAGACACCATGATGAAAGCAATTGGAGAAGATAGGGTTTATTTGGCTTATGCTTACAAAACACTGTTCATCATTGAAGGCAGTCAGGTTAGGAACTGAAACAGAGCAAGTATCTGGAGGCAAGAGCTGATGGAGAGGCCATTAAGGGGTGCTGCTTACTTGCTTGCTCCCCATGGTTTGCTCCCCCACCCATAGTGGACTCGGTCCTCCTCCATTAATCACTGAGCCAGATCTTATGGAGGTATTTTCTCAATTGAGGTTCCCTCTTCCAGTTACTATAGCTTATGTCAAGTTAATATAAAACTAGCTAGCATAGGAATATATATACAAACTTCTATGTTAATGTAGAAATAACTATTAGAGTTGTCCCGGTGGCTAACTAAAAAGGAATGGCAAAGTCGAAAACAGCAAAACTTGGATGCTGTGGAGGCTCAGCAAATAGTGTGGTTACCAAACAAGCCTGGCAACTGAGTTTGATCCCCGGAGCCCACGAAAACATAAAAAGAGAACCAACCTTATTGTTGTCCTCTGACCTCCATATACACACCCTGGCACAGGACCCCTGCTACACACAAGTCAGTGCGCACGCACGCACACACACACTAACATTAAACAAGAAAGGAAAAATCCTAATGTGCAGTTTTTAATGATGTCAAAATCGAAAAACTCAGAAGATGATCTCTTTGTGACATTTCAAAGTTCTTTTTGGATTTTATTTTTGCTGTGAAATAATAGAGCTAAAGTTTACCAGACTGATAAATGACAGTGTTCTCACATCAGCAGAGGCTCTCCATATTCTTTTGTAGAAGCCAGGGGATCAGCTGAAGTGTGTTTCTTTTTATTATTCAGGTGCTGGTGGAGATTACAGAGATCCCAGAGTTCCCCTCCCCAAGCCAGCCCTTCATGTTTCCATGGGCTTCCATGATGATAAGGCATTCTTTAAATTCAGCTTCCTATTGGAGTAGTTGGGTAGGGAATTTGGTTTGTTTTGATTTGTCTATATTTAGTTATGCTAGAGACTCTAATTTGTAATTCTTTATAACTGAAGAGTGAAAGACTATGTTAGATTTGGCATAAAATGTTTTCTGTAAGTTTATAGAATTAATTCTGAGCCTTTTCTGGTTGTCAGAACTGCGCTGACCAGTGACTGAAAGCTGCAAGCATTGGAACAGATTTGCAGAAGACAAGGGATTCTAAGGTGAGATAGTAAATGTGTAAGATTTGCATTATCATTTCTCTGGATAATTTTCTAACTATATTGGACATTAAGAGTTTAAAAAAAATAAATATACTATCCCAACCTGAAATTTTACAAAACCATTTAAGAAGTAATAGAATTCCATTTGCAGTAGTGTACAGATAAGAGCTGGACCTCCCCCTCCTACCAAACATGTAAAATGCCCATTAAAACAAGTGGATGAACATGTAAGAAAATAACTTTGGGGAGTAGGACCAAAACTAGTGTGTTATGTAAGGTAAATGGGTTCTCAAGCCACTGAATACTTTGAGGACATCCTCAGACTTTCAACAGAAAGAGTATTGTTACATCAGCAAAGGCTTCCATATCCTTTTGTAAAAGACAAGGGATTGACTGAAATAAATTTTGTTTCCTGGTTTTGGGTTTAGGTGCTGGTACAGATTACAAAGATCCCATATTTCCCTTCACCAAGCCAACCCTTCATATTTCCACTGGCTTCCTTGACAATAAGGCATTTTTAAAATTCAGCTTCCTATGGGAGTATTTGGTTAGGGGCTGGCACTGAAGTTTTAATACAGTGCTTTAGCTTAGCCCTGTTTGTTACGGTCTACTTCTCCCAGGTTTAGGTTTTTTTTTTTTTTTGAGTCAGGGTTTCTCTGTGTAGCCCTGGTTGTCCTGGAACTTACTCTGTAGACCAGGCTGGCCTCGAACTCAGAAATCCACCTGCCTCTGCCTCCCAAGTGCTGGATTAAAGGCTTGCGCCACCACTGCCCGGCCCAGGTTTAGTTTGACTTACTTGTTCTTACCCTTTTTCTTTGCTCACAATTTCTTCTTTTCCTCCACTTTGCTCTTTCAGGCCCATTTCCCTTCTACTGTAATACCTAGAACCATGTTTTCCTTCACCTTTCTATTTGTATGAATCTTCTGTGCATGATGACTGAGTCCTAGAGAAGAACTAATTGTGTCCTACGGTAGAGTGGGAAGGCTGGTCAGAGGCCTCTGCAGAGACTTCGGGTCTAGGTGTAGGCAAGATCTTTGCTAACGATCCCTGGTATGCACTTACACTTACTTGAACTTTAGGGCTTTGGTTTATAAGATTTTCATATTCTAAAACTCCACAAATGGAGAAGTTTAATCAAAAGTGGATATAGTGTTGTGATACTATTAAGTACTATGTAGAAACAGTTATAGATTCTCTACAGAGGGACGTATGGAGCCATAAAATAATTATATACATTTTTTGAAAAGAAAATCACAAAAATGTAAGTGTGAAAATCAGGTCACTGTGACCAGGACTCAGCAGAAACAACAAAAAAATAAAATAGTTGCTAGAAATAAATAGTACATAAATATTTTCATAAAATAAGAGATTGTGAAAGTGACCAGTCATATTTAAACAGGAATCAATTGTATCAGAAATGAAAATTATAACAACTTTAAAAATAAGTGGTAGATTAACTTAGCATATAGGCATAGTTAAAAGCTGTTCACAACCTCCTAGAAAATGCAAAATATTATGAATTGTGATTAGAGTTCCAAAGAGAAAATTCCAGGCTGGTCTGAACCATATAATGAGACTCTGTAAAAAGAAAGAGAGAGAGAGACAGAGAGAGAGAGACTAGGTATGAGAATATTCATGGTAATCATTGGCATTTACCAGAATTAATGAAAGGCACAAATTCTCAGATTTAAAGAGCCCAGGGATTTCTGTGTTCATAGTTACACTGTGAAGCTGCAGAATGCCAAACACAGAGACTAGCAGGCCACAGCCACATAGAAACCTGTTCTAGGAGGAAAAAGGGAGATGGCCGTGAAAGGCGATATGGAGTAAAAGAAACTGAGCAGAAAAAAAAAAAGGGTAAGTGAGTCCAGTCAAACCAGGGAAGCAGTGACAAGGTATGCTGTGGAGTTGTTTTAACCTTCAGTGCCATGTACAAGAGTAGACATGGATTGGAATTTTAGTATTCCATGTCAGTGCACTGTATTAACAAAAAATATGAAGACTTATTTCAGGTGTGGTAGCTAAAAGCAGATGAACAGAATGTTTTGTTTTGTTTTCTTTTGTAAGCCAGAAGTGAGGAGAAAAACAGCAATTTAAAAGAATGTGACACCATTGATTCATTCACTCATCATTCATTCATTCACTGTTTTATGCTAAGGAGTGAACTCCAGACTTAACACACTCTACCACTGAATGCCCCAAGGGCTTGTCTTGGGGTTTGTTTTCCTGTTTTGAGACAAGCTCTTGTTATGCAGCCCTGGCTACCCTGGTGCTATGTAGCTCGACTGACTTCAAATTTGAGGTCATTTACTGTCTGTCACTGAGTGCTGGGACCATTGGCGTGGGCAACTGCACTGGCTCAAGGGTTTCAGGTGCTGCTTTACTGACTGATTTTGAAATTCATCCACATTGTAATAAATATATCCATTTTTTGTTCCTTTTCATTGCTGAGTAAGATACCTTTTATAGATAAACCACAATTTGTTCATTCTTGTATTTGTGCTTAGAAAAAATGTCTTTCAGATTTTTAGCTAATTAAGCTAGTAGAATATTTATTAACTTTGTAGGTAACTTGTAGCTTCTTGGCTTTCAGTAAAGAGTAACACAGAAACCCTGAGGAGTATTTAGAGATCATAAAACAGATTTTGTACAAATAATGTTAACAAAGCCAAATGAAAGGGAAACAAATTAGGAGCAAACTACCATAGGTTAATGATATGCTGTCCAAGTGATAGTATCTCTAAATGGCTATACAAAAGATGCTATAATTTATAAACTCATTGAATGATGGTGTTTTAATTAACATTTTGTTATATATTATTGCCAGCCATTTAATTTCATTAAGTGCTCTTTTGAAGTCACCTGTTGACATTAAGGTTTTTTTAATTGCTTTAATTGTTAGAAGTGGTAACTGTCTGATGTTTCACATTAGGCAGTGTTGCTAGGCTGAGGGTGTAGCTTAGTACGGAGTGATACATTGCCAATATGTCTGGTGTCCTAGAGCCAACCATTCGGACCATGTAAGGAATAAATGATGAGATATGGAGGGAAGAAATGCATTTTAGTGCCGGGATGCTCAGTGTAGAGCAAGGGTTTACCATGTATGAGGTGCAGGCTTCAGTCTCCAGGCACCAAACAAACAAAAAAGAATTCATGTTAATATAATGTATGATACATTCTCCTTATTTGTGAATGATGTTGATTCAGATCGGTTCTATTAATTTTCATGGATTCAAAAGTATATTGGAAGCTGTAGTTCATAGGGTTGTAGAGACAAAGGTTGCATGTACAGATGGTTTTAATCATGCAAATTATCTGATAGGTGAATCCAGATCTTTTCTTTAGTCTTAGTATTATTTTTATTAGTGTGTAAATGGGAGGGAGGGATGTCTGTAAATATGTGTGTGTACAAGTGTATGTATGCATATGTATCTGTAAGTGTGTGTTTGTAACAGTACATATACATGTGTGTGTGTATGTGTGAGCATGGAAGTGTGTGTGTTTGTGTGTATTACAAACTTGTAAGTTAGGTTTTGGGAATTGAGAACTGCGATTACTTATTTATAACTATGTCTGTAACCCTCTCCTCCTATCTCCTTCTTCCCTTCCCCTTGCCTTTTCCCTGCTTTTCTCTTTCCTTGGTGAAGATGGATCCTAGAACCTCCCTTGTGTTGGACAAATTCTTTATCGCTGAGCTATGTCCCCAACCATAACCCTGTTTAGTCACTTTTGTTTTCATTTTAACCTTTTTTTGGACGCTTTATACATGAGAACCACATCTACCTGACTTTCCATCTCTCCCCACTCTGACTCCTCCCGGTTCCTTCCTCAAATTCATGATCTCTTTATTATTGTTATTGTTACATATGTATGCTATTGGCTTTAATGTACACACACACACACACACACACACACACATACATATATCCTACTAAGTCTATTTAGCTTTGCTCATGTGCACGTGTCCATGGCTAAGCACTTGGGATTGGACAACTTATGCAGGAGCTGGTACCAGAGGAAACAGATGCTCTCTAAGCTGCCATTGCTCACTTCTAGTTCAGCTAGAAGTAGAACTTTGTGGAAATTCGCTGCTCACATTAAAATGTCAGTTGGTATTGTCATTATGCCTATCTTGTTCAGGCAAACAGATTGTTGAGAGTTAATGGGTGAATTTTCCCTGCATGTGTAGGGAACACTAGCAGCAGGCACTTTGGTCCTCTGACTTCTCACCCCCTCTTCCTTGATATTCCCTAAGCTTTGCATAGGGGATTATGTTGCAAATATAGCAATTTGGGCCAGAGACCCCATGGATACTTATGTTCTGCAGTTTGACCAGTAATGGATCTCTGCAATCATGTACATCTGTTCCAAAAAGAAGCTTCTTTGATAATGGTGATCACCATACTTACCTGTGATATAAAGTACTTAGAATGCAGTTAAAATTACATTAATTTAGATATAATAGATTTTCCTCTAGAGTCTATACCTGTTTCACCCATAGAGAGTTGGCTAGGTTTATAGCACCAGGCATGACTTCCCTCCCATTGAGTGGGCTTTATTTAGTACAGTTAGATAGCTATTGTTTACTCACAAACTAAAAGTACCTCTCTTGAATGACAAGATAGCTTGCCAGTCCAGACACTGCTGTGGTTCATAGATTTTTACAGCTGGGTGAGACTCCTGGTTGGTCCTTTCCCTTATATTATGAGAGCAAGGCCTCCAGGGTAGAGGCTTCTAGGGCAGTTCTAGCTCAGTTCCTCTAAGTCCTGTGTCCTGAGTGTATGGTGTCTTCAACACTAGGGTCTTACCTTCAAGATCTGGACAGCAATCCAGGGCAATGGAATAGCCTATATTGGTTTGGAATACTTTTATTTCCTGACCAGCAACTCAAGTGTATGTGTGTGTGGGTGTGTGGAGCTGTATACACGTGTGGTAGTCAGAGGATAACTTCTGTAATTTGTTCTTTTTCTGCCACATGGTTCTGAGGATGGGACTCAGACCTTCAGGCTTGGTGGCAGCACCTTTACCTTCAGAGCCATCTTGCTGGTGCTTGAAAGTGCCTTTCTGTTGAGTTGCATTGAAGTAAATGCATTAATTAATTAATGTTAATGAATCATATATTTAAATTGTAGCATTCTGTTTGTTTAGGCATTCTGAAAGTCACAAAGTTTAAGTTAGGAGAGACTTTGAGGCAGGTGCTACAGTTTGTTGGATAAAGATTTGACAGAGGATCCTGCAGTGTAGGTGGAGAGTGAAAACTGAGCTATGAACTGATGTCACAGGAAAGAGAGAAAGGGTGGCGGTGGGATGAAAAGCGAATGAATCAAGAGTGCCCCAAATGAAAGACAGGAAGGAAAGAGATTGGAAAGCTAGATGGAAAAATGGCTTTCAAGCCAAATTCATGCATGAATCTTCTTAAAGAAAATGTAATATGAACAAAAATTTATTTACACGATATATGTGAGATTATGGTAAAAAGAAACAACCTAAATCATTTTATAAAATCAGCCTTATGAAATCAAGTTACATTTCTCCAGTGGATCTTAGGTACCATTCAGTTAGGGCCTTAATGCTGAGGAACAAATAGCACATTTTACAGGTATATTCCCTGGATAGTAGAATTGTATCTTTCAGCATTGATGAGTATTAATAATTAGCTGAAAGCAGCTAACGTGGTACCTGGCATATAGAGGTCACGTAGTAATTGTTACTTTTGGATGTGTACTGAAAGTTCATGAACTGGACTTACCAAGAGGTCAAGAGACACTCTAATGGCCTTGGAGAATGGTGGAGAGCCCAAGAAAACCAATTTTGGGCTAAAATGCTGAAGGACTAAGTAACTGTGGCACCCTAGATAAATAGAGTCCTTTTGCATTTTAGAAAGTTACAGGAAAAGAAATGGAGGAGTATAGAGACAGTAGGAAGAAGGAAGAAGACTAATAAAGTCCATTATTCTTGATGCTGTGTAAGATGGGTGTGTCTAAATATTGACCCAATCAATATAGTCTCAGTTTATGAAAGCCCTATGACTTGAGAAACAACCCTAGGCTCAATCCTTAGCCAAAATAATTCTGGTAATAGTTTTTAGAAACCATGTGAGATAATAAATCTTAAACTCTGTGTTTTTAATTTATAAATGGGGACAATTGTTATTCAGTAAAATGATACTAATATTGGTAACTAACTTGAGTGATACAATAGATCAGTATGCACCCCCAAATTCCTATGTTGAAACCTAAATCTCAGTGAGATGGTATTTGAAGTGATAAGTATTAGGTCTGGGGGCCTTGTGAATAGCTTGCTTAACTCTATACTGTGTAGAAATAGAAGGAGGATCAGATTGACCTCTGTGAACTAGGAAGTAGATAGACCCTTAACCAATCAGTGAATCCGTTTTGTCCTTGATCGTACACTGTCCAACCTTCAGAAATATGATAGAAATATCTGTGTATTCCATTGTAGCAACTTAGAAAAGAAAAATGCTGTTAGAACAAAGATTTTATTTTATTTCATTTCATGCAAATGAGTGTCTGCTTACGTATATGTCTTTCCACCACCTGCATACAATGCTTGCAAAAGTCAGAAGAGGGCATAAGATCCCCAAAGACTGAAATTGCAGAGGATTTGTGAGCTGCCTTGTGGGTGCTAGAAATCGAAATGTGTCCTCTGGAAGAACAATCAGTGTTCTTAACCAATGAGCCATCCCTCCAACCTCAGAACAAATACTTTTAAAGCATATGTAGCTTTGAGGTCAGTGGTAGATGATTGGTGATGGGTTTTACAGATCCACTTGAGTGAACACATGAAGTTCAGGCCTTAAGAAAGCTGTAGACTTGTGTCCTTTGATGACTGCAAATTAGGGCTCAAAGAAACTCGGGAGAATCTTATTAAAAACTGAGGAAAGAGACTCATTATAGCACTTTCACCATAGTACTGCACAAACTAAATAATAGAATAATCACTGGAGATCCATAGAGGGAGGGAGGGATCTGGATGGAGAGGAGAAAGGAAGGGAAAAAAGTGGAGGCGGGATCAAGTATGAGAAGAGACAGGAGAGAAGTCCAGAGGACCAGGAGACTAAATAGAAACATGTAGCAGTGGGAGATGGGGGGCGGGGGGACCACTAGAAAGTCCCAGATGTCAGGGATGCAAGATGCTCCTAGGACCCAGTCAGGATGACATTAGCCCAAATACTACTCAACAGTGAGGAGATAGAGCCTGAAGAGAACACCTCCAGTGTATAGACATGGTCTCCAGTGGAGAGAGATGGGACCACCCACCTATCTCAAAATTTTTAACCCAGAATTGTTCCTGTTTAAAGGAAATGCAAGGACAAAAAAAAAAAAAAAAAAAAAAAAAAGGAGCAGAGACCGAAAGAAAGGCCATTCAGAGACCTCCTCCACCTTGGGATCCATCCCATCTACAGACACCAAACCCCAACATTGTTGCTGATACCAAGAAATGCTCGTAGACAGGAACCTGGTTGACTATCCTCTGAGGCTCTGCCAGCCCTTAACTAATACAGATGCGGATACTCACAGCTAACCACTGGACTGAGCCTGGGGACCCCAATGGAGGAGTTAGGGGAAGGGCTGAAGGAGCTGAAGGGACTTGCAACTCCATAGGAACAACAGTATCAACTAACCAGACCCCTCAGATCTCCCAGGGTCTAAACCACCAACCAAAGAGTATATGCATGGGTTGGTCCATGGCTCTCACTACATATGGAGCAGAGGATTGTTTTATCTGGCATCAATGGGAGGGGAGGCAATTAGAAGTTCCTCCATACTCTGATTATATGAAAGCTAAATTGAGTATCTTTAGCAACTTCCAAGGCCACACAGTTAATTCTTCCTGAAATGGAATTGAGAAGAAAGAAAATCTATAGGTGTTTCCAGACATGGGCAGCCCAGCAGTCCTCCAGAAAGGGCAGACAGCAGGTTCTTGGCTCTGTGGTTCCTTTCTTGTATAAGGCTACTGAAGACTAATACTGTGCTGTTCCATATCAGCTGAAGGGAAGTCCATAATTGCTTATACCTAAGTCCTGGTGTTTACGGGTGGGAAAAATCCTGAAATAGAACAGGAACAGAAAGTGAGAGTGTAAACGACAGTGCGAAGCTGCTAGGGAGAGGCCAAGGAATTAAGAGCATCCGTGGCAGGCAGCTCACAATCACCTTTAAGTCCAGCTTTGGGGGACTTAGCACTCCCTTCTATTTTCCAGAACACTTGTGTACACAATACACACAGGCCTACACATATACCTAATTAAAAATTAAAGTCTTTATTGAAAATTAAATTAATTTTTAGAAAGATGGTGGGGAGAGGAAAGACATAAATATTACTTTAAAAGCAAAGGTTTGGTTTTACTCATTTTAGAAAATTCTGACTATAGGTCTCCAGCACATCTTTTGTATATCTCATAGTGTTACATATGCATGTATGTTTATTTTATGAAGGTAAAGTAATATAGTAATTTCTGCTCTAACTTGTTTTGAGTATAAACTTGTTGCAGTGTGATTGGTTTAATGGGGAATGACTAGAGCATAAGGTAGGTATCTTGTGTGCTTTGAGGAAGTTTCAGAAGTCAGAAGCACTATATACATATAGAGACCCCTCCACTGAACCATACCCAAGTGACCTACACATGCACATGTTCCCCTGTGTCTACACATCTACTGCGTCAGTCAGAAAGATCTCAGACAGGAACACCCATAGTACCTGTCAAAAGAAAAGCATTTCCACCCTTGTGTGGACCACATATGCTGATGTTTCTTCATCTTTGCTTTTTCATGTGTGTCTTAGTCAGTGTTCTATTGCTGAGAAGAGACATCATGATGATGGCAACTATAATAAAATAAACTATTTTTAATCAGGACTTGCTGACAGTTTCAGAGTTTAGTCTATTATCCTTACGGTGAGGAACGTGTTGGCATGCAGGCAGACACAGCTGAGAGTTCCAGAGGCAGAGGTAGCAGGAAGAGGAGAGTAGCTGGACCCACAAACAAGAGGAAACTCTGGGCTTGGCATGGGCTCTGCAACCACAAAGCCCACCCAGAGAGACACACTTACCAGCACCAGGCCACGCCTCCTAATTCCTGTCAAGTGGTGCCACTCCCTAATGACCAAGCATTCCAATTTCTGTTCCTACTCAAACCACCACAGTGTGCCTTTCTGCTTTCCCTTACTTGGTTCATCGAATGTATGGGGAGAGTGGTAATTTTATAATCTAGGTATAGCAAGCCAACAGGTGAGGGTGAGCACACTGCTAATCTTATCTGGGAAACTTGCCTAGTGTTAGGCAAGGCAGTTCTTGAAAGTATAGATGTGGGAAAAGATAGGAATGGATGCTGGGCAGCGAGATT
This sequence comes from Uromys caudimaculatus, assembly GCA_028551405.1. Taxonomy (NCBI): domain Eukaryota; kingdom Metazoa; phylum Chordata; class Mammalia; order Rodentia; family Muridae; genus Uromys; species Uromys caudimaculatus. The sequence goes on along the minus strand of CM052708.1, from coordinate 59,142,868 downwards.
GGACTGGAACTGTAATATGCGAATGTAGCCAGCTGTCCACTCTCTGCAGTTAAACCATGGTGCATACAGTCTTGCCGAGTATTCCACTTAGTGCCTGCCAGGAAGCTGATAGAAGGCTTTAAGTTGCTCTTTCCTTAGTCCCTAGGGTCAAGTAATAGAAGCCTCTCATTGTATCTTTTTCTTACCCTCTGAGAACAATCAATCTCGTACCAGTCATATATACCCAGTAGCCAGGATGTTCCATGATTATTTACATGATTCTAGTAAGACCTGGGTCTTGTTTCAACGATTGATACAGTTAATTAGAGGTTATCAGAATATTTATCAGAATATCAGGTTATATTCTGATAAAACTAAAGGTTTATCAGAAGCATCTTTGTCACCATGTGGACAGAGCTCAACTTTGTATGAAGTACAGGCGATACAAATACAGAAAAATAACTCAGTGACATTGTTTAAATTCAAGCTGAATCAGCTTTTCTTTAATTATTTTATTTATTTACATTCCAGATATTGCCCCCCTTCCTGGTCCCTCCTCCAAGACTTATTCACCCCATTCTCCCTCCCCTTTGCCTCTGAGAGAGTGCTCCCCCAACCACCCCCATCTCACCCATGCACCCACCCCCCCTTCCCTGGGGCATCAAGTTTCTACAAGGTTAGGTATATCCTTAGTGACCTCTCCCTCTGAGGTCAGACAAGGCAGTCCTCTGCTACATATGTGCTGGAGGCCACGGACCAACCCATGTATGTTCTTATGTTCTTTGGTTGGTGGTTTGGTGTCTGGAAGCCCTGAGGGGTCCAGGTTAGTTGATACTGTTATTCTCCTTTAGCTCCTTTAATACTTCCCCTAACTCTTCCATGGGGGTCCTGACCTCAGACTAATGGTTGGCTGTAAGTATCTGCATCTGTCTCAGTCAGCTGCTGGTAGAGCCTCTCAGGGAACAGCCATACTAGGCTCCTGTCTTCTGCCATATCCAAGATTGAATTTATCTTGATGTTTAGCAGTTTCTGCCCTCTTGCTGAAGATTATGAGTCTTTACAATGAAATAAGAGCCTTTTATCTTTCACAGCATTCTCTAAGATAATATTTGGGTAATATAGAAGGCAACAGCTTTTGGGATAGCCCCAGCTCCAGTTGTTCAGGACCCACATGAAGGTCAAGCTGCACATCTGCTACATATGAGCAGGGAGGCCTAGGTCCAGCCTGTGTATGTTCTTTGGTTGCTAGTTCAGACTCTGAGAACCCCAAGGGTCCACATTGGTCTTTCTGTGGAGATCCTATCCCCTTTGGGACCCCTCCTTTTCTTCTATAGGAGTCCCCAAGCTCCATCCACTGTTTGGCTGTGGGTATCTGTATCTGTCTGAGTAAGCTGCTGGGTAGAGCCTCTTAGAAGACAACATGCTCCTGTCTGCAAGCATAACAGATATCATTAATGGTGTTAGGGATTGGTGCTTGTCTATGGGATGGGTCTCAAGTTGGGTGGGTTATTGGTTGGCCGTTCCCTCATCCAGGGTTTCTCACTTTAGTTACTGTTAACATTTTTGTCTAGATCATCCTTTGTTGGGATGTATGTTCTCTTCTTATAAATGATTCCCGCTACTTCTGGGTTTTTCCCTGTAGATACTACGATAATCAAAAACATCTTGAAATGTTATTATAAAATATATCTTATGTGGACTTACAAAATTATCTTGGCAAAACCACTTAATTTTTATTACATGTTCTATTATCAGTTTTGTGTTTATAGAACTCACATGGGATAGAGGAATAGGTTAAATGACATTACCATCAAAATATTCTCAAGTTTTATATACTTGGCTATTTTTTATTTTTTAACAAAGAATCAGTTTCAAAAGGGGCCAGGGTGATTCCAAACAATTATGTTTAGCTTAAAATAATTACCTATGCATCCAATGACTGAATGAATATTTCTTTATAGTCTTTCTTAGTTGTTTTATAATTTAATATTTCAGTATTTTTTCCTTTGATACATTGCTATATATTTGTAGATTTTATCAAAATTTTCAAAGAATTCATTTTTCTTTCTTTTTTTTATTTTTCATTTGGTTGATATATGTTCCTATTGGTTCTTCTTCCATTGTTTTATTTTCTTTGGAGAGTGTGTGTGTGTGTGTGTGTGTGTGTGTGTGTAATGTAAAGCATGTCTCTTTAAATTATACCAGCATGCCACAGATTGTAGTGTTCAGTCATTTTCTTTGTTTTTCTTTAGCTCTAAGTACTTTCTAATTTCTCCCTCTTTCTGTGAAGATCTATGGATTTTTTAGTAGTGTGGTGTTTATTTCTCAAATATTTAGGGATTTCACAGACACTCTTTATTACTGCTTTGAAAGTTAATATGACCTAGTGTTATTTAAATTGCAGTTTGTCTTGAAACTTTTTGTGTATCTTGGAGTATGACCAGTCTTGTTAGCCCACATACATTTAAAAAGAATGTGTAGATTTGTATTTTTATTCTTTTAGTTCTCCCAATTATTTCTTAATGTGTATGAAAGCCCTGAAATTAGATACAAGTATATTTAGAATGTGAGACCTTAATGAATTGGCTCTTCTGTAATTGTCTTTATCCTTGGTAATAGTCTCTGTCTAAAACTGAAATGGGCTTCTTGTAGGCAAAATGTAACTTGTAATTGGGTCTTTCTGTTTTCTCCCTCCTCCTACTCCTACACCTCCTCCTCTTCCTTCTCCTCCTCTTTGTTTTTGTTTTTGAAATGGCTTTCAGTATGCAGTCTGAACTGGCCTGAACTTGCTATATAGACCAGGCTAGCCTTGAACTGATAGAGATTTACTTGCCTCTGTTTCCCAAGTGCTGGGGTTAAAGGCATATGTCACCATGCCCAGACCATAATTTTTGATTCTTAATCTAGTGTTTGGCACATTTGAATGTGATGTGATTATTGATTAAAGGTTAGGTTTTAATTCGCCAGCTCACTATTTTCTTTTTATTTAGCCCTTTTCTTCTTTGTTTCCCTCCTCTCTGACCCCTTTTTATGCCTTTTAGGTTGACATCAGCAGTTTTCATTACATCCTTCTACTTTAATCCTTGGAATGTTAGCTGTATTCATTTGGGCTTCTTGTTTGTTTCATGATTACTTTTCATTTCAGAGTATGCACATTCAATAGCAGTCAACCTCCAGTCGTGTCCTTCCATTTTCTGCTCCAGGCCTCAGTGTATTGCTTTATTATTTCTTCTAGATTGTTACTTTTGCTTCAAAAGCACATTATCTTTTGAATGCTTTGTCATGTTTTGCATCTTAACTTGGTGTCTGTGTATAGGTCAGGGGGCAGAGATGTGTGCCAGGTCAGAAGACAGCTTGCAGAAACTGGTTCTCTTCTCTGACCATATGGATTATCAGGTTTGACAGCAAGCACCTTTACCTACTGAACCATCTTGCTGGCCCTGAACCGTATTTTTGAAATAAAGAAAAACATGTTTTATTCTTTTTAGTGTTGACTGCTTTGTGCAAATTTCCTATAATTATGATAATTTTTTTTCTGCCTTCAGAAGGGACCTTATTGTTTGCTTGTTTGTTTTGTGCATAGGATCTCAATGTAGCCCTGGGTGTCCTGGAATCCAATTATGGCCCAGGTTGACCTAGAACTCAAAGAAATCTGCCTGCTTTTGCCTTCTGATGGCTGGGATTAAAGTGTGTGCCATTTCTTATCGTTGGTTTTGAGCTTGGTGATAAATTATCATATCTTTATTTCTGAAAGAAATTAACAGTTGTTTCCTTTCAGTACTTTGACATCACTGTCCCATTCATTGCCATTTTATTTGCAGGATTTTGGTGTTTGCTCTTATTTCTTTGTTTATTCGCATGTAATACGACTTTTTTCTTAAAATACTTTAAGGACATTTTTAAATGATTTGATTACAATATATGTTGGTATTATTTTCTTGTTTCTTACAAGCGTTAATAGGCTTTTTAAAGGATATTTGATTATCTATTGATTTTTAAAAATAACTTCTGTTTTTATTGCTATGGGCTTTCAGAGAAGAAAGCTCATCCCATTTCTTTTTTGTTCTGTTTTGTTTTAGAAAAAATAGGATAGATGTCTTTGTGTTCTAATAGACTTTTTATTAATTGTATGGACACACATGTACCTGTGTGTGAGAGGAACAGCGAGGCCTGGGACAGGCCCAGATCTTTATAGATGCTGGGTAGAGTAGGTGGGGCTTTGCCATTGGCACCACCCTTCTCCCCTATGATCTTGCTTTCTATGGCGAGTTTCAAATACATTGCTGATTTCTATGAGGTCTTTTGATTTTAAAGTTACTTTAAAACATTTATCTTGTGGTTGATCCAAGAACTACTCTTAAAATCCGAAATTCTTTCATTATGGTAGGAATCTTAAGAATATATCCAAGTTATGGGGTACTTAATGACTCTTATTAATTCAGAATAATTTGCATTTGATATCTCCTCTTAATAAAAATAAAACTGGGCACAGGAAGCTGACAGGAGTTCAAGGCCAGATTTGACTTAAGCAGTGGGGTTCTATTTCGAAAGAAAAGAAAAGGAAGGAAATAAAATTAATTTTTTTCAAATGAGATTGAAAGAATTTGCTGGCTAATCTCTAGATAAATATGATACCTTCTCTTAGGTGCTAAGAAATATTCAAATAATTATGTATAGTATATTTAAAATTCAAAACTCTGTTTTACCTGGGAATATAATTCAGTGATAGAGTACTTGTCTAATATTCATAAACCACTGAATTTGAATCCCATCACTGTAAAACCAAACCTATCATGTCCCAATTTCACTACTGTAAAAGAGCCACATTAAATATATATATTACATGTTTTATGTGTATGTATATGTGTGTGCCACAGTTTGCATGTAGTCAGAGGACAGTTTGCAATTGTTAGTTCCCTCCACCTCCCATGTGGGTCTTGGAAATTGAATTTCAGTCATCAGCCTTGATGGCAAGCACCTTTATCTGCCTAGCCATTCCACTAGCCCAAGAATCTATATTTTAAAGGCCAAATTTTGTATGTATTTTTCTTGAGGTATTTAAACAACTATTTGGGAATATTTACACTTTAATGAGCTCACATTCTTAGAGATACATTATTTCTGTAGAGAAGGATTAGTGTATGAATAATGGGTCCCATAGCTCCTGCTGTTAGACTCATAATTGGAAGTTCTGTCAGGAGAAAAATCAAGGCCTGTTACATATGGGGGTTGGGAGCTGGAACATAACTCCAACTCAGCTGTAACTCAGAGTTGGCAACTCCAATTCCAAATAAACCTGAAAATGCCATCTGAGCCACCTTTCCACTCTATTTTCCCCAGTGCCTAGTCTTTAAACTTTGCAGAAAGAACCATAATTTTAAGGTATTTTACTATATACTTGTAGATGTGAGAATTTTTAAAATGTTCTCTGTGACCTTTCCAGTCCTCACTGAAAAGGTGTAATGGAACTTGACCGAGTGCTTAGACAGAAAACTTTCCTTTGAAATAGTTGCATCTAGTTTGCAATAAAACATTAAGAGGATCTAGTTAGATTTCTGATGTTTGTATTTTTCTGTGTTCTTACAATTTTCTCATTATGACTGCAAGTGTTGATCTGCACTTGAAAACATAATATACTGAATTCATTGCTGTTTTATAAAAGTGCACTGTTAAAATTGAATTAAAAACATTATAAAGTTTCCCTTGCTTTCTCAGCTTTTTGGTTGACTTGGAAGTGCCTGCATATATCTTCACTGCACGTTCTCATTATAACAGAAGTCATTCTCCCTGAGAATCCAATGCATTAGCAGACAAATGAGTTATTAGTACATCAATAAGCAGTTGCTGGGAATCTTCATTTACAATTTTAAGCAAGATGGTCAAGGCAGCTTAATCATTTGACAAAATTCCATCCAGGAATTGGTTTGAGACTTAAAGGGAGAGAAGCTATATCACATTTTTCTTTTGTTTATTTTTAGACTTTTCTTTTTGCCCAAGAATAAATTTTCCTCTGCTTAATTGCTTTACAGGCATTCTTGTAATGTTACACAATAGGAGAGGGAGGGAGAAAAAGGAGCTGTGACTGTGTGGTGTGTATCTCACACCCCCTGATAGAGAGAGAGAGAACGAGTCAGCAAGCTGGTTTGACCAGAAACAGAACTGCCTATGACAGATTAAGAGACAAGCAAGGCTTGGAATCTGAGAGCAAGCAGAGTGGAAATTTACTGCAGCTCTCTGTGAGTGTTCAAGTGATCATTTTCTGCTAACGTTTTCCGGTGGTAACTGTTACTTCTCAGAGTCAGAAAGTCAAGACTGAATTGTGCTAAGTCTTTTCTCCACCACACTTGAGTAGGAGAAGAAGGCAACTTTTATTAAATGGAAGATAAAGGCTACTTCATCTAAAGTGTTTTGAACCCGAGAAAAGAGCTGTTTTCAGCACCTCACCATGGGTCTGCTTTTTGTTGCATAGACAAGCTGGGAGTTTCTATATCCCTTGGTGAGTATCAACAAGAATATCTATATTGGGTGGGTTGAGGAAAATGAATTAATAAGGTACAGTTGAATTCTACAGTTATGTTTATATTCATTTTAAATTAGAGTGTTTCCTCGTTTCTCTGCATAATGAACTGCTGTTACTAGGAGAAGTTTGGAAAAAAAAAAACAACTACAAAACAATACTTCTCTGTTGCCTAAGGCACTTGAATCCTTACCAACTATTTTGTGTCCACCAAATATCTTATTTTGGAAATGGGTTTTAATTTACAGTTTCCAAAAATAAAATAGTGGCAGTGTACTGTTTTTCATGTTTTTCTTCAAAGTGCTTGAAAATTTGGAAGTATCAGTAAATTTAAAGCTATCCTTATGGTGTTTGATGTTATAAGTTATTATGAACAATATCATTCAGCTATAATTCACCTTAAAGTATTGCTAGCATTAATTGAAAGTGCATATAATTTAAACATTAAATGCTACTATGAAGTCCAAAGTGACACCTGGTTTCTCCAAAGTTCTGTAAGAAAACTAAAAAGGAGATAATCTACATATAAAGTTCACAATTGATGTAAGATGAATGTATATACATTTCTGAGTTATGAGTTAAGCAGTTATTTTCTTCTTATAGTGATGCCAAGTTCTCTTGCAGAGAATATAACTAGAAATGTATACAAGAGCAAAGGAAATAAATTCTTACCACATTTATTTGCATTCCAATAAAGGCTTCATTTGTATAATCTTTAATAGGATATTGTATACTCTCTACAGCTACATATATACAGGTATAAACATGTGTTCTATTTAAAGGCATGCATAGAAAGTATGTGATTATTCTATAGAAGAAGTATGTATTGTTAACTATTAAGATTCATTACATAAAGATGGCTATTTTGAGCAAAGTTTCCACTTTGCCCTATACTAGCCTCAAGAAATACATACCTTCAGTTATTGATTTAAGTGAGTCTTTTTAAGGCAGAAAAAAATTAATTAAAATGAAGACTGCAAAGAGCCAGTAAACACATGACAGGCTTAAAGCCTGGACATAAAATGGCTTGCTTTTCCAATCTGTCCTCTATGGGTACAGAAGCCTGTAGAACAGGTTTTGTTTTGTGACTTATTTTCCTCCAGTTTGTTGATTTATGTATAAGAACTCAATTGATCCGTGGAAACTTCTGAACACTATCATACACTAAAGTCAATATATCAATACCCCATCCTTAGATGGATGGAAAATCTACTTTAAACTTGACAGTCTTTAGGGGGGTTGCTTTAGTAGTTGCTGGTGTTACCTTAGTGATGGCACCCTTTCCTAGTCCCACAGTAATGTAAATATAGAGAGAAAGGAATAAGGCATCCCACTTCATAAACATTGTATTTCATAAGTTCATTTGTGAGCAGACTATTTAGTGTAAGATACAATTTCCTTGAAAAATAATTCATCAAGTAGCTGCTAAGTTTTTATTATAGATTGAGTATCTATTTTATTTACACTACAGAAAGATCATTGCCACTTTGAGATTAGAAGAGCAGTTCTAGTGTCAAAACTAAGTCAGAAACAACTATGGGAAAGTCTTACTTCTGCTGCGTATCAACGCTTAAATAGGAGCAAGTGTAATCTAAGCTTGGTGCATCTGGAAGGATGCTTAAATGGGATTCTTAGGTGCTTCCAAGGTTGTTGCCATTTCTATAGTATTCATTCTGACATCGCTGTTAGACGTCTCTTGGTATAGGACCCTTTCTAGCCTTTACTTCTCTGTGCAGCCAGTTCTGATACTGCACATAATAGGTACCTGAGAAGAGTCATCACCTGAGGACTGGCCTGCTGCTTTGGTCTACGTAAATGGAATGGATAGGCTGGTGAGATGCCCAGTCAGTACAGTGTTTGCTACTCTAACACCCTCCTAAAATATCTAGGTGTGGTAGTACAGCCCTGTGATACTGGGTGGGTAGGTGAAGATAGGATTCTAGAGCTGGCTGGCCAGTGGGTCTTACTGAATTGCCGAGCTCCAGGTTCAATGAGAGATCTGTCTTGTTAAAATCAAGTAGAGAGAAATAGAGGAAGATACTTAACATTAACTTTTTGGCCTCCACTGGCATGTACACCTATATGCATACCCACTTGCACATACGCACATACTTGACCACGTACACACATGAAACACACACATTTGACTACCACCACCACAGGTAGTATAGGGGCTTTAGGGCTATATATTTTCCATTATGAGAAAGAGATGACCTGAAGTGAATTGATTAAATTATGAAATGAAAATAAGACAGAGTTGTTCTAACTTACAAGAGAGAAAGAAAAGACTGGTGTATCCGTGTGGCAGTCTTGAGTGAGTGAAGTTCTTGTGGGTGTATATTGAGTAAGAAGTAGCTCCAGCTGAATGACTTTTGTGTGAGAGGAGTCCAGAACATGTATGGATGCAGAATCTTGAATACAGGAACACATTCAGGTATCAACTCAATGGGATTGTCTATTTCATATGTGTACTAGGAACAATGTGAAGAAATGTGGCCTATGCAAAAAATCCAGATTAACTCTCTCCAAGTTTATCTATCCAGTTCAGTTAGATTGGTCCTAAAAATTTCTTCAAAGTGCTTATACACAAAATATGAAAGTTAGCAGTGCCATTGAGGTGACGCGCTCAGTGAGACAATGAGTAGTTGTAGGCCACACTTACTTGGATCACCCTTTCTTCATTCTGTTCTAAAATAATGTAGAAGTAGTGATTTTGAGTAATCCTAAATGGCATATAGTAGGGTCTTAATACTTTTTAAATAAGATAGATTGGGACACTTTAATGTATGCATATACACATATACATACATACATACATACATACATACATACATACATACTTATTTTGTCACTTAGAGAAACTAGCCCATTGCTTTTAGAGGGAAAAAATCCATTACAACCATCTTGACATGCATATTGCAGTTATACTCGCTCTTCCTTTGGTAATTAAAATTATTGGCTTAAACAGAAATCTTCACTATGTATAAGTGAGAAAACACTTTCTAACTTTGTGACTTAAGTTTCCAGCAGAGATTCATCAAGTATCTTCCTACTTTGAAAGACAAAGAATTGTATTAGTATCTGAGCCAGAAAAACTTAAGTCTGTTGTGGGTGTATATTGAGTAAGAAGTAGCTTCAGTTGAATCACTTTTGCGTCTACACTTCTTGGTAATATTTTTACAGACTGATAGTAGGTAAGTGCAGAGCTTATGATGCTGTGAAGTAATTGTTTTCACAGTATACCTATGAACCAGTCTAATGCTAAGAACAGTATCTAATCAAAGTGCAGTGTCCTGTACACTATGTAGTGCTTAGAGAAGACTGAAAATACTGGAATATGAGGCTTATCTTTTTACATTTACTCTGTTCTGTGTGTATGAGTGTGTGCATGTGTCCATGTGTGTGTGTCTGTGTGTGTGTGTGTCTGTGTGTGTCTCTGTGTGTGTCTCTGTGTGTGTGTGTGTGTCTGTGTGTGTCTGTGTGTGTCTGTGTGTGATGAGTATAAAGGAGAGAGGCTAACTTGAGGTTGTTGGTTCTTTTCTTCCACCTTGTAGGTTTCAAGGTGAGCTCTGATTATCAGGTTCAGCAGCAAACACTTTTATCCAGAGCCATCTCACCAACCCTTAATTATTCTGTTATAAAGAAAACCATTTGAGGATTTCAGAGAACCTAAATGCTTTCATTATTGCTACTGGTTTGTGAAAATACCCATTTAACTACAGATGTCTACTATAAATTGAGATTGTGAAACTCAGTCAAATATCACTTCATTAATAATCATTCATAGTTAATACTGTGATAGATATCCCACGGTACATACATATTTTTGTCAACATAAATTCCTAAAAATAAGTTTACTAGATAAAATTTTATGCACAATTCATACTTTGGTACTTGTTGGTAAACTGTTCAGTAGAAGTACGGTATTGATTTGTATTGTTATATGGAACATTTCTCTAAAATTTTCTAGCAATTAAATTTTATTATAAAAAAATAAAATGATAAAAAGAAAAAAAATTCATAGTTAACTGTTGTAGAATATTTTCACTCTGAGAAATGACTGAAGCTGTCAGCAAAAATGTTACTGTGAACCTAATAAATGAAGTTCCTGGATTTTCTGGAACAATAGTTAAGTTCCTAAACTCACACTAAAAATGTTAGTGGTTTTATGTCTTTCTAACCTCATATAATTTTTTTTTTAATTTATGTTATATAGTGCATTGGAGAAAAAGCACAGTTACTAAAAAACACAAGTCTCTCTTATAAAAGACTTTATTCTCATGTAAGTTTGACTAAAGTGTCTAGATCAATGAGAATTCATAAGACTTTTCTCACAAGTTTTCTGTTTCTGTATAAATTATTCAGTTTTAGAAAATGTCTCTCTCCTGCAGACACTGTTAAAACAAACCATATAAAAACTAAATCAAACCAGGCCTGGTGGCACACACCTGTAACCTTAGCACCAAAGAGGTCAGAGGAAGGAGGCCATTCAAATCAGTTGAACCTCTAAAGCAGTGGTTTTCAACCTATAGATAGGGATGCCTTTTGGAGGTCAAATGACCCTTTCACAAGAGTCATCTAAGACCATAATAAGACACAGATATTTATGTTATGTTTCATAACAGTAGCAAAATTACACTTATAAAATAGCAATGAAAATAATTTATGGTTGGGGTCACTACAATATGAGGAACTGTATTAAAGGGTCACAGCATTAGGAAGATTGAGAACCACTGCTCTAGAGTAAAGAATTATCTGTGAAAACATTTTTTATTCTTTATCAGTAGTCTACTGATTTTCACTTTTGCCTGTCAGTTTTAAAGTACAAAATTCAGTTGTGGTTTCTAATAATATTGGGAAGAATACTTAAATATTGAGATAAAGTTGGAAGATATTTTGCCATATGCATTTTGTAATTTATGTGACAGTAATTCTCAGTTTTGATTTGGTGGAAGTATACTTTTCTCTCTCTCTCTCTCTCTCTCTCTCTCTCTCTCTCTCTCTCTCTCTATCTATCTATTTCATACTCCAGATTTTATTCCCCTCCTGGTCCACCCTCTGACTTTTCCACATCCCAAACCTCCTCCCCACCCCCCTGTTTCCACAAGGATGTCCCACCCCCACCCCACCAGACCTCTAAACTCCCTGGGATCTCCAGTCTCTTGAGGGTTAGGTGCATCTTCTCTGACTGAACCCAGACCCAACAGTCCTCTACTGTATATGTGTTGGGGGCCTCATATTAGCTGGTGTATGCTGCCTGGTTGGTGGTCCAGTGTCTAAGAGATCTCGGGGGTCCAGGTTAATTGAAACTGCTGGTCCTCCTACAGCGTGGCCCTCCTCCTCAGCTTCTTCCAGTTTTCCCTAATTCAACCACAGGGGTCAGCAGCTTCTGTCCTTTGGTTGGATGCAAATACCTACATCTGACTCTTTCAGTTGTTTGTTGGGTCTTTTGGAGGGCAGTCGTGATAGGCCCCTTTTTGTGAGTGCTCCATAGTTTCAGTGATAGTGTCAGGCCTTGGGTCTTCCCCTTGGGCTGGATCCCACTTTGAACCTGTCGCTGGACCTTCTTTTCCTCAGGCTCCTCTCCATTTACGTCCCTGCAGTTCTTTCAGACAGGAGCAATTATGGGTCAGAGTTTTGACCGTAGGATGGCAACCCCATCCCTCACTTGATGCCCTGTCTTTCTGTTGGAGGTGGGCTCTACAAGCTCCCTCTCTCCACTGTAGGGCCTTTCATCTAAGGTCCCTCCCTCTGAGTCCTGAGAGTCTCTCACCTCCCAGGTCTCTGGTACATTTTTGGAGGGTCCCCCTCAACCTCCTAACCTCCCAAGGTTGCATGAGTCCCTTCTTTCTGCTGGCCCTCAGGGCTTCAGTCCTTTCCCCCCATTCCATACCAGATCATGTTCCCCTCCTCTCCTCCTCTTGTCCCCTTTCCCTCCCAGGTCCCTCCCTCCCTCCCCCTTGTGATTGCTTTCTTCTACCTTCCAAGTGGGACTGAGGTGTCTTCACTTGGGCCCTTCAGCTTGTTGACTTTCTTGAGTTCTGTGGACTGTATCTTGGATATTCTGTACTTTTTTTGGCTAATATTCACTTAGTGAATATTATTGAGTACATATCATGCACGTCCTTTTGGATCTGAGTTACCTCACTCAGGATTATATTTTCTACTTCCACCCATTTGCCTGCAAAACTCAGGATGTCCTCATTCTGAATAGCTAAGTAGTATTCCATTGTATAAATGAACCACATTTTCTGTATCCATTCTTCTATCATGGGACATCTGGGTTGTTTCCAAAAGCTAGGAGTATTCTTGGACATAGCCGATGTAGAACTTTTAGGTGTACATTTTAGTTTTAAAAGTCACATCTAATCAAATTTACGAATTTTTTTAAAGATTTATTTATTTGTTTTATATATGTGAGTACAATGTCTCTGTCACACCAGAAGAGGACATCGGATCCCATTACAGATGGTTGGGGGCCACCATGTGGTTGCTGGGAATTAAACTCAGGACTTCTGGAAGAGCATTCGGTGCTCTTAGCCACTGAGCCATCTCTCCAGCCCCAGATTTACGAATTTTAAAAAAAACAATTCAGTCAGCACTGGCATTGTGTATACTCATGATGTAACCTTGTCGTTGAATTTAAAAACAAATCTTTTATGCCTAGCCATTTACCATTTATGTATTTGTATTGCATGCATATCTGCCTTTTGGAATACTGGTAAAAATATCAAGCCTTGGAACTTACTGATATACTTTTTGAATGTGGTGATGGGTTTATATTGAGGGTGCTTAAGAAGGGTGCATGTGGAAGACTGGGGTGTAGCTCAGGAAGGGAATAGTGAAGCTACAATGTCATCCCCAGCACTGCTGAAGCAACAAAGTAGTACCTTGGATTTGTCTGGGGCTGGGAGTGTAGCTCAGTAGTAGAGCACCTGTCTAGCATACCAAAAATCCTACATTCGTTTCCCAGTCTCATGCATATGTGCACATGCACACACATGGTTACACACACGTACACGTGCTTTCAGTTACAAGCTGTGAGAATCTTAGAAATGGTCTCATCTTGACTTATGTTTTTAAAAAGTAGGTTAATTTTGACTTGAAATTTTTTAACTAACAAGTTGGCATTGATATAGGTGCTTTTGTGAATGTTCAGTTCCTGAGATTTCTTTTTACTTTAGAGATAGATTTACCACTCCCTTCAAAATCCTGGTGAACCTTTGACTTAATAACTGCTATTGAACAGCACAGTTGGAAGTGAGAAAAAAGGTCTCAAATATTCACTAACCACCCAAGAAAGACATTTATACCTTTGAGATATATGAAGTAAGATGCCAACAAGGACATGCAATGCCTCACATACCCCCAATTCCATTTAAATTGTTCAGATGACTGACATTGGGCCATCTCTAATGGCTTTCAAACACAAGTTAGGAGTGCTGCCAAATACACTGTCTCTCTGCTTGTGTTCGCTGGCTACAGAGCTAAGTGATCTTTTTGGCTTTTTCTCTAAAACCTGAGCCAAGTACCACTCTTCATGAAATTCCAAAGCCAAAGAAATTATATTTAACTAATGACTTCAAAGGATGGGAGGGTCAGAATTCCACAGTGTGAACTTTAAAATAAAAAGGTTGCTTAGTAATTTTAAGTACTATTACAAAAGGTGTTTCCATTTGCCAGTCATTAAATAGTTTGACTGTACTACCCAGAGGCTGCCACTGTTAACTCTATTAACTCTGTGTGCACATGTGTGTTATGGTGCATGTATGTGAGCAGGTACACATGCACACACATACGTTTGGAAACCAAAGGACAGTTTAGGTGTACCTCAAGAATGGCTGCCAACCTTGTTGAAACAGGTCTCTCACTTGGACCTGGGATTCAACAGATTAGGCTAGACTGGCTGGGCAGCATACCTTGGGATCCACCTGTCTCTACTTTCCCATCATTCAAGTTTCAAGTGTATAACACCTCACCCAGCTTTTAGATCAGTTTTAAGTTAAAGAAAATGTTTGAATGTTTACTATGTATGTGATAAGTATATTTCCTCTGTCTTTTTCTGTTATCTGTGAGTTATTTATCTGATGGATTTTTTTTCTTCTCAAAGAGATATTGAGTTTGAATTGGTTAACTTACAGCACCTTGCTGTGCAGTGCAGACTGGCCTTTACTTCATGACCTCCTTCAATCTGCACCGTGGTGTCTGGCTAGTATTCTTTTGGAGCAATGCTAGCCAATTCTCTTTAGAATCCCCATCACGGAATCCTCTTGTTTGCCTGAAGTTTTAATTATTTTATGTATTTATTATTGTATTTTTAGTATATCTGTAGGAACATTGACTTTGCAGTCTGTTTCCCTAAGCTGCTTGTTTTGCTGCTCTGGAGATAATAGAACTCTGCCCCCTAATGTTCTAGGTAGGCACTCTGTCACTAAGCTATCACACTCCCCTTCCCCCAGCCCTTTCTTCAACATTTGTTTCATTGCTTCTAAAATTACAGAGATGTGTGTATTAGCATCTGTCTCTGCTATTTCCTCACTCACCTATGTGCTTTCTGAGGTCACTGTCACTCAGTAGTTCATTGCCCTTTCCCGTCATTCCCTTGTTGCTACTGTTTTTCAGATGTGTTATTGGGCTGTGGGAAAAGCACAATGGAAAACAAGCTTAGTATATACTGAGGGTCCTACTTTCAGTTTACATTTGCAAAAATATAAAAAAGCCAATTGCTTTTTCTATATATCTATCTTCATTGCTTACTATTATTGCTCATTAATAAATTGAGTTAGGGGTGGTTTTTTTTTTTTTTTTTTTTTTTTGACCTGTGATTAGAACTGTATCAAACCATAAATTTTAGGAATAATTGACATTTTAATATTATTTAGACTTTTCGGGCAAGAAAACTGTTGAAACCACTGCACCATAGAAACCCTGGCCCAAATGTGTAAGCAGACATTCAAAGGAATATGTGATACAGTAATGTTTACAATCATAAGTAGTTAAGAGCAGTGATAACCTTGAGGACAGGTCAGTTGGGGCAGAGTTATCCATTAGGATGCTCCAGCAAGCAGACAAAGAGCTTGTTTTGTTTCACCTTTTCCAAGAGAGATAAATAGGAAACTGGGCGTTGCTTTCTACTTCTTTAAAAAGATTTTGTTTAGGGGCTGGGTGACCCAGCTGTTAAGAACATATACTTCTCTTGAAGAGAATTGCTGTTCTGTTCCCTGCACCCATAAAGGGTGGCTAACAAAGATCGATCACTCTGAGGACTTCAGAAGGCCCTAATGCTTCTGGTTTCTAAAAGCATTTCTCTTATATACAGACCTCCATGCATAAACATAAGTAAAAGTGATGAAAATAAAAATATTTTATTTAAATTATTATTTATCTAACCATTTAACGTAGAGCATTAAAACAATAATTTGTCATTAAATAAAATATAGTAAAATAACTTTTGTGTATTAGACTATATTATTTATCTTAAAATACCAACAAGGGAAGAATTTTATTTTCAGATAAAGACTAGACTGTATTTTTTACTACTCTTAGTCACTCTGTGGTACTATATCTAAAAATTGATTCCTTCTGTCTATCTGCAATTTTTTATTGGTTGGTTTATTTATTTATTTATTTATTTATTTATTTGTCATTTTAGGTTTTGTTTGTTTGTTGTTGTTTTTTGATATTTACTTTACATTTCAAATATATTGCCCTTTCCAGGTCTCCCCTTTGGAAACTCCCTATCCCATTACCCCCCTGCCTCTATGAAGCTGCCTCCCCCACCCACCCACCCACTCTTGTCTTCCCTCCCTAGCATTCCCCTATACTGGGGCATGTAACACCCTCAGGCCCAAGGGCCTCTCCTCCCATTGATGGCCAACAAGGCCCTCCTCTGCCACATATGTGGCCAGCACCAGGGTTCCTCCATGTGTATTCTTTGGTTGGTGGACCAGTCTCTGGGAGCTCTGGGGGGCCTGACCAGTTGACACTGTTGCTCCCTCCATGGGCCTGCAAACCCACTCAGCTCCTTCAGTCTCTTCTCCAACTCCTCCATCCAAAACCCCATGCTCAATCCAATGGTTGGCTACGAGCATCCACCTCTGTATTTGTCAGACTCTGGCTGAACTCTCAGGAGACAGCTTATTATGCTTCCATCAGCAAGCACTTCCCAGCATCCACAAGAATGTCCAGGTTTGGTGGCTATATGTGGGATGTATCCCCAGGTGGGGCAGTTTCTGGATACTTTCCTTGAGTCTCTGCTCCACACTTTGTCTCCATATTTCCTCCTGTGAGTATTTTGTTCACCCTTCTAAGAAACACTGAAGCATCCACATTTTGGTCTTCCTTCTTCTTAGGCTTCATATGGTCTGTGAATTGAATCTTGGGTATTCTGAACTTTTGGGCTAATATCCACTTATCAGTGAGTACATACCATGTTTGTTCTTTTGTGACTGGGTTACCTCACTCAGGATGATATTTTCAAGTTCTATCCATTTGCCTATGAACTTCATGAAGTCATTGGTTTCAATAGCTGAAATAGTACTTCATTGTGTAAATGTACCACATTTTCTGTATCCATTCCTCTGTTGAGGGACATCTGGGTTGTTTCCAGATGCTATGAACATAGTGGAGCATGTGTCTTTATTACATGTTGGAGCATCTTCTGGGTATATGCCCAGGAGTGGTATAGCTGGGTCCTCAGGTAGTATTATGTCCAATTATCTGAGGATCTGCCAAACTGATTTCCAGAGAGGTTGTACCAGCTTGCAATCCCACCAGCAATGGAGGAGTGTTCCTCTTTTTCCACATCCTAGCCAGCATCTGCTGTCATCTGAATTTTTGATCTTAGCCATTCTGACTGGCTTCAGGTGAAATCTCAGGGTTATTTTGATTTGCATTTCCCTGATGACTAAGGATGTTGAACATTTCTTTAGGTGCTTCTCAGCCCTACGAGTTTCCTCAGTTGAGAATTCTCTGTTTAGCTCTGTTCCCCATTTTTTGATAGGGTTATTTGGTTTTCTGGAGTCTAATTTCTTGAATTCTTTGTATATATTGGATATTAGCCCTCTATCGGACGTAGGATTGGTAAAGATCTTTTCCCAATCTGTTGGTTGCCATTTTATCCTATTGACAGTGTCCTTTGCCTTACAGAAGCTTTGCAATTTCATGAGGTCCCATTTGTCAATTCTTGATATTAGAGCATAAGCCATTGGTGTTCTGTTCAGGAACTTTCCCCCTGTACCCATGTGTTCGAGACTTTTCCCCACTTTCTCTTCTATTAGATTCAGTGGTTATTTTATTTATTTACATTTCAAATGTTGTCCTCCTTCCTGGTCTCCCCTCTGCAACCCTCCTATTCCATCCTTGCTCTTGTTTGCTGCTAAGGTCCTGGGAACCTCTCGATTCCCTGGTGTCTGGGGCTTTCTAGTGGTTCCCCCCAGTTCCCTACCACCTACTGCTACATATTTCTATTCATTTTCCTGACCCTCTGGACTTCTATGTCTTCCCATACCTGATCCTCCCCCTCCCCTTCTGTCCCCTTACTCTCTCCCTCCCTCTATCTACCTCCCATGATTATTTTGTTCTCCCTTCTAAGGAGAATTGAAGCACCCATACTTTGGTCTTCTTGTTAAGCGTCATATGGTCTATAAGTTGTATCGTGGGTATTCTGAGCTTTTGGGCTTTATCAGTGAGTGTATACCGTGTGTATCCTTTCGGGTTACCTCTCTCAGAATGATATTTTCTAGTTGTACCCTCTTGCCTGCAGATTTCATGAAGTCATAGTTTTTAATAGCTGAGTAGTACTCCATTGGGTAAATGTACCACCACATTTTCTGTATCCATTCCTCTGTTGAGGGACATCTGGGTTGTTTCCAGCTTCTGGCTATTATAAATAAGGCTGCTATGAACATGGTGGAGCATGGCTCAGGTTCTAAGATCAACAATTGACAAATGGGACCTCATAAAATTGAAAAGCTTCTATAAGGCAAAGGACACTGTCAATAGGACAAAATGGCAACCTACAGATTGGGAAAAGATCTTTACCAACCCTACATCCGATAGAGGACTAATATCCAAAATATATAAAGATCTCAAGAAGTTAGGCTCCAGAGAACCGAATAGCCCTATTAAAAAATGGAGTGCAGAGCTAAACAAAGAATTTTCAACTGAGGGATTTCAGGCACTTAAAGAAATGTTCAGAATCCTTAGTCATCAAGAAGATGCAAATCAAAACGACCCTGAGATTCCAACTCACACCAGTTGGAATGGTTAAGATCAAAAACTCAGGCGATAGCAGATGATGTTGAGGATGTAGAAAAAGAGGAACAGTCCCTCCATTGCTGGTGGGATTGCAAACTGGTACAACCACTCTGAAAAACAGTCTGCTGGTTTCTCAGAAAATTGGAAATAGTTCTACCTGAAGAGCCAGCTATACCACTCCTGGGCGCATACCCAAAAGATGTTCTAACTTTCTGCAATTCTTAATCAGCAACTGCTTGTTCTCTTTCTTCCCACTTCCCCAGCTTTGGCAGTTCTTTTAGAATATTTGTCTTTCTATGCTTGGTTTATTTCAATAATGATTCATAAATGTTGTCACAAGTAGTGTGACCCACTTCCCTTTGTGTGTGTGTGTGTGTGTGTGTGTGTGTGTGTGTGTGTGTGTGTGTGTGTGTCTGTATACGCACGCCATGGTAGGTTATATTTGTGGCATTGACTTTCACCTTCTGCTTTACATTGGTTCTAGAGACTGAACTCAGGTTGTCAGGCATGCACAGTGAACGCTTTACCCTCTGAGCCATCTCACTCCTGTTGTTAAGGCCAATTAACATTCTGTGCTGTGTCTTTATTCATCAATTAATAGACATAGGTTAATTATGTGAATTAACTGTGTGAGTAATGCTGCAGTGATCATGGGATGCAGATTTCTCTTTACACGTTGAGTTCAGTTCCTTTGGATGTGTCTCCTGAAGTGAAAACACTGACCAACTAGTTGGCAGTTCTACCAGTAACTTTTTGAGGACCTCCACACCATTTCTTGTCCTAGCTATAGCAATTTATCTCTACTGCCAGCTCGCTGGACTTCCCTATTATGATATTCTCACTAACAGTGTTCTTTCATCTTTCTGTATTTTGATTAGCTTGTGTCACAATCCATTTGTGACCTAATTGTGGAGCCTGGTGTAGTGCATGCTCTGGCTCTGCTCAGGTGGTCATCCCACCCTTCCATGGGTTGGAGTGCAACACAGGGTAGGCAGATGTTACCAGAACAGGAATGAAATAGCTTCAGAGAGTTTTTCTTGTTTCTGATTCAGTTCTTTCTACTTCTATCACAATTTCTATTCTTTTCTTGGAGATATTTGGGGTTGTTTCTTCCTTAACTTTTTAAATTCTTTTTTATTAATGTCCTGCCAACAATATAAAGGCTTCCTTTCATGAACCATTTCTGAGTTTTGGCATTAGTTTTTTGTTGAGCTATTTGTTGGCTTGGTTCTATTAAATCTTTTTAGCTTTATTTTTATAGATATATGGATATAATCTGTGTGTACAGAAATAATGTGTTAGCTAGAGATTTAATTGTCAGAATTGTGAGGCTATATACACTTTTCTTCCCAGAACCATGTCTATTTTCTCATGGTCCTGTGAGGGTGGATGGGTTCTGGCCAGTCCTAGGATATTATTACTGTTGTTTTTTAAAAGGCCATACATCAAAAGAGGATTGTTTGTTTCTTTTAAAAGCCACAAGACAAACTTAAGTTTGTATTTTTATCATTAATCTTGATTGGAAAGGTCCACATGCTTGCCTGAGCTTAGATCTATGTAGCAAATGTTCTAAGTCAACAGCTGGCTCATTTTTAAGTGTTCAGTGTGACTGACTGGGTGAACTAGACACATATCAGTGTCCAGAAAGTAAAATTGGCAAGCAAGTTTGTATGTAAAGGGAAGGTATCCAATCTGACGAGAGCGAAAGGGGCATGCAGGACACCTCTGCCTTAGTTTGCTAGGGTCTGGGGGGAGAGGATCCTGTATGATTTGAGGGTCTGTCTTGATTTCCTTCAGAGTTTCAGTAGAACTAAACTGTTATTAAGTGAATTTGATATTGTACTTATTTCAGCCAATGGTACATTTAAGATATGAAAATGTTTCCAAAAAGGGTACTGTGCTAAGAGGTGCTGTATGGCCCTGTGCTATTGCATCCTCCCCTTGTATCTCAAGTATTTGCTTTTTTCATAGTCCAGAGTTCCAAAGAGCAGAGAGAGTTTTGCTTGTTCATGGCTCAAAACCCTGCTACTAACCAAGGTTCCTGTGCAGAACACTTGACTTCATTGTTTGTTTTCCTAAATTTTCTCCAGTTGAAGTTCATTTATTATTTTGGATTTTGGAGAGTAGCTTTCTATTTTCATTTTTTCCGTTGTTGTTATATGTTAATTGTACAGAGCACTGGATTCCATAAAGATACTTACTATCTTTTAAGTATATCATGTAATTTGATCATATGCAACCCCCACATACTTCCTTTTCTCTGCCTTTATCTCCCTCCTCCTGCTTGGCTTCTTCCCTCACTCATTAGCTCTCTCTCTTTCTCTCTCTCTCTCTCTCTCTCTCTCTCTCTCTCTCTCTTTCTGTGTGTGTGTGTGTCCGTCCATGCAAGCACACTCGCATACATATACGCATGACTTCTTGTTTCTATATAAAATCTAATGAAACATCGTTTGTATAGTGAGTAAATATACATACCAACAAGCAAGTGAAAGTTGAGAAATACAAGAAGTCCTGAAAATGTTTAAAATTTCAGTAAATTAGCATTTGAGTTATACTGATGCAGAGAAAACCACACAGAGAAGTGGTCATTGAATTTACATATCATTTATATTATACCATAGGATAATTTGTACCCTTTTAAGGTCTGAAAGTTCCTAGTTCTTAGTGTTCTAGTTCTTTCTGTTGGTGACATAAGACTACATAGAGAAAGAGAGAGATTATACATGCATTTCATATCTTAAGATTCTAATGTTTGTGTATTTTTTTTTTTATGTATTTGAGTATTTTGCTTGTACATACAAACTTTTCCTCGGACTCAGAGTTACTAAGTTCACCTCATACATCCCTGCCTGCATTGAGGAGTCTCTTCTGAATGCATAAAATGTTTTTAAATTTGCTGTTTATCATCAAAGTTCATACCAATTGTTGTGATTTCTATTTAAATTATGTCTTCCAATGCAATTCTTGATCACAGGTAACAAATACCAGTTTGTTACTTGAAAGAATTTTAGTTGACTATAAGGTAATTCACAGATGTGGCAGAAATTCTGGGAAAAGACTGGAAATAGATAGGACTCTAGTGTGATGAGGGATTGGTACAGTGCCATAACAGATGGATGCCTGGGGGGGTGCTGCTGCAATTCTGTGTTCTTTAGGTTTGATATTATTTCTTCATTGACTAATTCCATCATTGTTAATAACTCAGTTGTTGGGCAAAAATGAAAAATCTCTCTTTTCTACCGATAAGGTACTGATAAAATAAATTTACATAATGTGATATTGGTATTAACAATGTTGTTGACATAGGAGTGGTATGGCTAAAGCCAGCCATACAAACCTGATGACTAAGGTCTGTCAAGACCCACTGTCAAAGAAGAGAGCTGATCTCTAGCCGCCACATGGACACTAAGGCACAAACGTGCCCTAATCCACCCACACAGACATGTCACACACATAAATAATAATATCAAAATCTAAAGATTGTAGTAGAACTAAACATGCCTATAGAATGATACTCCGAGTATAAAACAGTGGAGAAAATTGCCAAATATTATGCTTGCTGTTATTCTAGTTTTACTTAAACATATCTTTGTATGTGTAGAAAAACTGTAATGGGAATTTATCCCAGATGATAATCATCATGTCTGAGTGTTTGAGTCAGAGACCTTTACTGTTTTTTATCATGTTTTTTAATGCATGAAGTATTTACATTGTTTTACTAAAAGGAACCTTCCATTACATTACAAGATTTGTTTCTCTTAATGCAGTCAGTCAGTGACAGCAATCTCTCTAGTCTAGGTAACAAGTATTCTCAGCCTTTAGAATTGAAAATTTGCCCACTCCACCCTGCACCACGGCAGTGAAGATTTTAAGATTTTACATTGCAGTTTTGAATTGCTGTTAGTACTTGGTAAAATACTTTTCATACTACTTTTTTTTTTTTTTTTTTAACAGTATATGAATCCTAACCCACTTTGTTTTAAAATACCAGTTTCTTCTCAATAAATATTCTGGATCTTTATAAAATCCTTATTTTTAAGTAAAGCTTTTAATCTTTCTTAAAACAGTTTGTATCTATTTAAATTTAAAATCAAATTTGAAACTCAACTTGATCAGTTTAATGTTTTAAATTATTGAACTGGTACTGAAGACTTACTTTATACCATGATATAACAATTAGACATGTTGGGACTTAAAAGTTACCATTTTTTAAAAAATTTGACTTGTTTGTTTTTTAGCATTCCATATTGGAAGAAGAGATTTTTATACATGAAAAAAATGCCTTTGTTTAGTAAATCACACAAAAATCCAGCAGAAATTGTCAAAATTCTGAAAGACAACCTGGCCATTTTGGAAAAACAAGACAAAAAGACAGACAAGGTATGATTCAAAACAAAACCTTATTAAAATGTCTGTATTCTAAGGAGAAGCCCATGAGAAAGCTTAATGAAGAATTGTTAAGTGTGGTCCCTGTTACATACATAGGTTCTTGCAGTTTTTATGCAGCTAGTAACTGTTGGGTCTGTTGTACTGAACCTTTGGTTCATTGTCTAGAGCCTCTAACCCACCCTGAGTCTCTGTAGACATCAGAGCTTCAAGATCTCTGAGCTTTATTATTGTATTGTGTTACAGTGTGTGAAAGAAAGAACTGGCACACATTCATTTCACATTGACCAAGAGACTTCCACATGGGCATGGGGAGCATCTTCTGTTCATCCTTTTGAAAGAATTTTAAGTCCAACATATTTGGCTCTCTCTGCAATGACTAGACTCAAGATGATCTGTTATAAAATAAAGACCTTAGAGACATAATATGCTTCTGTCCAAGTATGTGATAAAACCATAATCCTAGGGATTGGAGAAATGTCTTGTTCTGATTCTGATATTCATTGAGATACTGAGCTAAATTTTGGTTCAAATAGGAACTAAAAATAACCTTCATAAAGTATATATGAATCTAAATGGCAAACAACAAAAACAAAAAAAACCTTCCTAGTTTTTATTAATAATTGGGAAAAGACCAATTAAGCCTACATCACATTCATAGCAATGCTGACAAGGATTAAGAGCAGGAGCACTTCTTGTGCTTATTGCAAGTGACAAAGCACATACACATGTGCATACTATAATCCACTAGTGATGCCCGACACAGCCGTGCACGTGCACAGGAGAAACATGTGAGAATGTACACTTCTTAGTTCACAGCTTCTCAACGAGAACAGCTCACAAATGTACAAACCACAGGACTAAGAAGGACAGCACAGCCGTGAGTGGAGCAGGACATGGTGGCACTTGAACTGCTGCCTCCATTCAGCCACAGCGACAAGCTCCACGGCTGGAAGCCGAGTCAAAGGAGCATAGCATGAAAGGGAACAGGCGTTCTTCAAGTTTCAGAATTAGAGGGGCTAACTGCAGCGATGTAAGACAAAGGAGGAAAATAGAGAACCATGAAACTCATTATAACAGTATAACAAAGTACCTGAGGTTTTCAGCTTATAAAAAGGGAGAATTGATTTATCCTTGGAGTTTTGGAAACTTGAGTCTGTGGTCAGTTGGCCTCATTGCTCTGGGGCTGCTGCTAAGGACAGCACATCATGTGAGGAGCATGTGACACAGCTTGTAGCTGGGATGGAAAAGGACAGGAAAAAAATAGATGATGTGATCCATCTCACAGTCTCATTACAACCCCAGGAATGCCCCACTGAGCAGATGGACCTTTGGGGGACATTTAAGGTACAAATTATTGTCAATTTTTGTGACATGCATATGGGTAAAAAGGCACACTCAAGGTGATAGGGTGCTAAAAATATGGTCTCTTGACTTGGATTTATGATAGCAGAGGGGTTTTCTTTATAATTATTCTTAAGCCTATAATAAGCTAAAGAATTTGAGAAATGCCAACCCAGACACTATTGTGGATGCCAAGAAGTGCTTGCTGACAGGAGCCTGATACAGCTGTCTCCTGAGAGGCTCTGCCAGAGCCTGACAAATACAGAGGCAAATGCTCGCAGCCAACCATTGGACTGAGCATGGGGTCCCTAATGGAGGAGTTAGAGAAAGGACTGAAGGAGCTGAAGGGGTTTGCAACCCCATAGGAAGAACAACAATATCAACCAACCACACACACACACACACACACCCAGAGCTCCCAGGGACTAAACCACCAACCAAAGAGTACACATGGAGGGACTCATGGCTCCAACCACATATTATAGCAGAGGATGGCCTTGTTAGGCATCAATGGGAGGAGAGGCCCTTGGTCCTGTGAAGGCTCAATGCCCCAGAGTAGGGGAATGCCAGGGCGGGAAGGTAGGAGTAGGTGGGTAGGTGGGGGAGCACCCTCATAGAAGCAGGGGGAGGAGCAATGGGATAGGGGGTTTCCAGAGGGGAAACAGGGTAACATTTGAAGTGTAAATAAATAAAATATCCAATAGAAAACAACAACAACAACAAAGTAGCACCATGCTGACATAAGTTATTTTCTTACTCCACACATTTTCATCTCATTTTTGATTACTGTCATACTACAATAGAAAGTCAACTAAAATAAGCATTTTTACAAATAGAAACACAAACTGCTAATTAAATTAATCTTTGTTTTGTTAATTTTACTAGTTTAATGAGGGTTTTTGAGATATTTCTCATACCATTTAATTTCTCAGCTCTGGGTTTTCACAATTCACAAGATTGTGTAACCATCGCCACTATCTAATTTGAGAACATGTCTGCCATTCCCCAAAGAAGCCCACCCCCATCAGCAGCCATGCCTCATACCCACTCCCCAGCTTTGACACCAGTCCGCACTCTGCCTCGGTGGAGTCGCATTATTCCCTAACTGTAGTAAACTGCTCTAAGTTTTACAAATACAAAAAGTATGATTGTGTGGGATGAATAAGAATGAAGCCTTAAAGTTTTCACAAATTGGGATTTTATACTTGAACCTTTAAAAGATCAAAAGGGTAGGAATCCATTGAAAAACCTTAGCAAAAGCCTTAAACAAAGACTTGTAACAGTTTGTAAGTCCTCAAAATACTCAATTTAAGTTTCAAGAATACACTTTCTTTATAGTTTCTTCCAAAAATATGAATATTACTTGAGACTTCAGTTATATTGTCTAAAAAGAAATACTAGGGATCTTTTCACATAAATTTTAGTAATATTATTTAAGATTAAGAAAAACCAATCCCTACTAATGTTTTTATATTGCTGCAATTGTTTGTTTATAGCCAGAAAATTATCTTTTATTATAAATAATAGGCCCAAGAAGTGTGGGTGTGGATGTGTATCTGTGGGGTGGGGGGTGGGGGTGGGGGTGTGGATGCAATACACGTTGATGGGAGCTGTTTGCTTTAAAACCTAAAACTTGTATTCTTTTTAACTATTAACATACTTTCTGGTCACTAGGCTTCAGAAGAAGTATCAAAATCTCTGCAAGCAATGAAGGAAATTCTGTGTGGAACAAACGACAAGGAGCCCCCCACAGAAGCAGTGGCTCAGCTGGCACAGGAGCTCTACAGCAGTGGGTTGCTGGTGACACTCATAGCTGACCTGCAGCTCATAGACTTTGAGGTGAAAGACCTGTGCAAGTCTGTCCCTCCTGCTTCTCCAGAGTAAATAATAAGAGTCCCTTTTTACCTAAAATGACTGATATCTCTCCTGGTTCTTAGCAATAAATAATAGGTGTCCATACTAACTTAAAACAATCACTGTCCACATAGGATATTAACAGCTTTCATAAAACCTTTACAGTAAGCAAAAAGGCATACTGTAGTTAAGTTTTGTGTAACTAGGTTAATGACTACCACTGTTCACAGGAGATAAAGTTAACAGACACTTGTGTACAAGGTACAATTTCATGCATACAAGTTCATTCTTAGAGCTACCTTTATGGCAAATACTTCATTATTCATCCCATTTTAAATTGTGTTCACTTCTTGGTGTGTATGCTTGTGTTCATGTGTCCTGTGTCACCTGTGGAAGTCAGAGGACAGCTCTTGGGAGTGGGTGCTCTCCTCATTCCTTGTGGGATCAGGAGATCAAACTCAGGTTACAGGTGTCCAACAAAACCTTCCCTCACTGAACCATCTCACTGGCGCTTTTCATCCCATTTTATAGATAATCCAAGATTCAGGAATTTAAGTAATTTTCCCAATGTCATAAAGTTAAAAGTGGGAGCTGGAATTCAAAGACAGAATCTATGAAGCTTCTTATTAATGTATTATACCAAACCAATAATTTGTTAAATGCCAGTATGGTAGTATGTTTTGGCATCATTTTGAAAGCAGTTTAAGCTAATTTACCTAAATAATAAGGTAAAATAAAAGCAGTAAATATGTTATAAGCATTGTATTATTATATATTATTATTTACTGGATACATAGGAAGGTTTGTGTATTTACTGGTTAGGCAGTAGTCATCATGTTTTCCTATTCTTTGTTTTCTTTCTACCAATATCCTTGGTACTTCCAGGTAAGTGTTTGGATCTCGTTGATTTTCATAGATGGGGTTAGACAGGTTTGATGATGGTGGTGATGGTGATGATGATGATGATGATTTCATTTTATTTTATTTTGCTTATTCATTTTACATCTTCCTCATTGCCCCTCTGCTGGTCACCTCCTTCCACAATCCTTCCCCCCGTCCCCTTCCCTTCTCCTCTGGGCCACCCCCAGGATTCCCCCCACCCTGGCACTTCAAGTTTCTGTGAGGCTAGGTGCTTTCTCTCCCACTGAAGCCAGACAAGGCAGCCCAGCTAGTAGAACATATGCCACAGTTTTCATAGATGGGAGCTATGCAGAGTTTTAAGCAAATTGCTTTTGGCTTTATTCACAGACAAGTAGAAGGAAATGAATTACAGTAATTGAGCTGACATAAAGTTAGGGTTCTAGAGATCTGTGAAATGCTAGCATAATAGCTCCCTGGACAGATCAGACAGAAAATGTGTAGAGCAAGACTGGTGGAATTGTAAAATGAGAGTGTGCTGGAGACTGTGCTAGAGACGGGCCTCGAAGGACCCAGGCTTTATTTACTCATTCCTCTTTTCAGGTCCCCTGCCTTTCCCTTATTCTGTCTCTCTCTCTGACGTTATCCAGCCCATAGTCTCTTCTCTTCTGTGTACTTGGCTTGTTAAATCTCGGCTTCCATCTTATTCCCATTTCCTTGTTAAACTGGGTATGTATGGTATACTTTTGCAATGTGCATATACTTAAGTGCTTCTTTTATTGAGTTTAAGAACATAGTAGAAGCTTGTCACAGTAGAAAATATTTGACACAGTGATGCAGGTGTCTGGAGTCCAGCCTCTACTATTGATTGTACAGCCAGTAAATTAACTTGTAGCCCACATCTTCTCATCTATATAGAGCAATGGCAAGAACTCACAGTACTCCTCTGCCAGTATTAAACTATGTAAAAGACATGCATATATATGTTACATTCTATAAAAACTAAATATAAATGCAAAGTGTATAAAAATGTGAAAGTATTTTCAGTTATTCCAACTAAAAGAAATACAAACGGAATTGTTTTGTTATAACCTTTGAAGGTTTTGTTTATCGTCATCATTATTGGGGATGGCAGTGGTGTGTGTCTGCAGGGGTGTGCTTACCATGGCTCACATGTGGAGAATAGATGACATCTTTCACAGGTTGATTCTCTTTTCCTACCTGGGATGCAACTCAATTTGTCAGACCTCAGTGTCAATCACATTTGCCCACTGAGAGATTTAGCAGGCCCATTTTTATTTGTTTTTAGATATTGTTGAACAGTAGCCTTGAATAAGAAATAGAGTCCTCATTCTTGGATTATAATTTATTTTTGCCAAATTGTTTTGTATATTTACCTGAGAGTAGCCTCACTGTAAGTTATTATTTCCATCGATTTGCTTGAATTAGTCAAAGACAAGCCTAGTTTATAGTGGGGTGCTGGGGGAGATATGCTAAGATTATGCTTCGAAGACTCAGAGGAGATGGAGCATCAGGTGCAGTGACATAACAGTAGGGTCCCAGTGCTGAGAGTGCAGGAGGAAGAATACAGCTCCGAGCAGTAACAGCTGACATGCTAACACGGAGGGGGACTGCATGAGGGGCCCACCTCTAGACAACGTAGAACCAACTAATGCCTGGTAAGAGAAAGTGACCTAGTTTCTCTACCTAGTGAGAAACTAGGTGAGTTCTAGGCCACCTGAGCTACATAGTGAGACACAGTCTTAAAACAACACAAAATAAACAAACAATGTCACTATGAGATTCTTACTGCAAGAATAAGTAGCAGACCATTCTTAACTTTATATATTCTTGTGTTAGGTACAATGCCTGGAACACAGTTATGAATGAATGACATACTCAATATGTGTAGCTATTCTTTCCCCCTGACCCTAATAAATGAATATTTCTTGCTTGAATGAATGGATGAAAATATTTAAGTTGGAGATAGTTAGATTTGTAGCATCCTGTCAACTGCACAAAGTACTGTGAGGAAGGAGGCAGGATCACCAGCTTTTTTAGCCTGCTTACAGAAATGTGCTGCATATCTCTCTGAACTGCAGGCAAGGCCCAGCAGCCTGTAGACAACAATTTTCCTTCTTGAGACAGAATATCAGTTTAAGCTGATGACAGCTTGATAAAATTCTTCCTGATTTCAAAATTTATTCTAACTACACAGAACCCCCAACCCATGTCTCTCAGTTCATAAGGAGTACTCAGAAGCCCTTTCTGTTTAAAAGTACCTTGGGTGCTAGGACTGCGTTTCCTCCAGCTGAGCTACTACTAAACAAAGCTGTGAGGTACTGGAATTTTCTATGGAGCACTCCTCCCTATCAGCAGTGTTACATAGCACTTTGAACATGCTGTGCTGTGCTGTGCCTACCCTCGGTCATGCTCCTTTCATCAACCCTCTGAAAACTGGGCTGATCTTTGCTTGCTTGCTTGCTTGCTTGCTTGCTTGCTTGCTTGCTTGCTTGCTAGGTAGGATAGAGTAAAAGAAGGTATTCTAGCCAGTCATGGTAGTGCACACCTATACAACCTCAGAATTCAGAAAGGAGGCCAAGATAGGAGGATCACATGTTCTAGGCTAGCTAGAGCTACTTAGAAAACTGACTCGGGGGGGGGGGGGGGGCACAATATGCCATTTTTTAAGGAGTTAAAAAATTGTTTA
>CM052708.1:59089105-59112862 GCA_028551405.1 Uromys caudimaculatus | reverse complement strand
CATAATTCAGGCTCTTTTGAGTGATGATTGTAGCATTTCCAAAGTGAAAACATCTCACCATGTGTCTTTGAAGAGCTGCAGTCATTTGATCTGAATTTCTGATTTGTATGACTGGGAAGGAAAATTACTGTTTGAAGGATGAACTGCTCTTTCCAGATAACCCAGGAAGCATTTCCTGCAGAGAGGTGGGAGAAAAAGAACAAAAACATAAACGTTTGTTTAGAATTCACGTTGGTCAGTGTGAGGCAAGTTGTATACAGTCTCTGGACAATGACCGGAAGGAAAGCAATGTACATAGATTCCCTTGCAGAGAACAGTAACAGAAGTAGGAGAGATGTCTCCTTTAACAGAAGGTTATTAGGATAGGAAATTGAGAAGAGAAGCATTTGGGACAGGGAAAGAGACAACTTGAGAACAGCTCTAAAGGAAGGGGTGTAAGGAAAGAGGTGTAGACTGAAGACTGAAGTTGTTTCACATGGGCTGGGCTTCACCTTTCTTATCCCTGAACCTTTTATAGGGAGTGGTGTGAGCAGTGTACCAGCTGCTGGAGCAAGATGGTACAGGGTTTGAAACCTGGGAACAGGAGATTCAGACTTCCCACTGACTGCATTGTGTTTGTAGAGGCAGTGATATCACCCTGGACATGAGCAACTAACTCAGGAGTCTGCGTGACAGATTCATTGCTCCAAGAATCCAGAGGAAAGAGACCTGTGGGGAAGGGGACAAAAGTAGAGGGTTCTGTTGCCAGTAAGTAAAAACTAAGAGACAGAGCTGAGTTTAAAAGAGAAATCTCATTACTCAGTCAAATTCTTATCTAATTCTTTAAGCTTTAACTTTGCTGACAGAAAAGAGCCATCTGAGCATATTATGAGGTCAAAGGAGGAAGGAAGAAATATCTTTCCTGGGTTCAGAGAGACTGCTAGAAGTCAAGGGGAGCTGCCACAGCTTTCCCTCCAGCAGCTCCATACATTGCTCGGACCCCATTAGAACAGAGGCCACTTTGGAGGAAGTGCTGGAGCACAATGAAAAGAATAAGTGAGAGTGAAAACCAGAGACTGTCTTAGTCAGACTGGAAGTTTGAGCAACACTCAGGTACTAAGTGAAGGGAAAGCAAAATCAGTAGACTATGGAATGACTCTGGACTCCGAAGGCAGTTAAATAGGAAAGGAACACCTGGTGTTCAGAGCAGTTGCCAGCATCTCAGTCAGAAGAACATCACAAAGAGTTACCACATGTTGATTAAGCTTATAGGGTTATCTGTAAGGCACGTGAGAGACTAAGAAGTGAATCCTTGTTTTGTATCATCTGAGAGGTCCTACAGAGGAATCTGAAGTACAGATTTGAGGACAGTGGCCTCCCAGACCCTCTTTGTGATGATGCTGACCTTCCATGTACTAGCAAGGGGATTGTGGCATGTTCTTTCTTTGGGGGGAAGCTGCAGTGAACCCCTACACTGGAGATCATTGTAAAGGATCCACTGGCACCAGATCAGAGCCCTAAAGTATGGATTTTCCATGTGCAGTTCTGTACCTGCTTCCTGACATTGCCCTAGGAGCCCCAGTTTCCAGCAGCAAGGTCAGCCTCCTACAATGCTCCAGACCCTCAAGAAAGACAAATAGAAATTCTACTGTTTTCTCTCTGAAAAACAATGAAATAGTGCAGTTTTTTAACTGGTGACTCCATCTTATTCTTTAGTACCAGTATTCA
Organism: Uromys caudimaculatus; assembly: GCA_028551405.1. Classification (NCBI taxonomy): domain Eukaryota; kingdom Metazoa; phylum Chordata; class Mammalia; order Rodentia; family Muridae; genus Uromys; species Uromys caudimaculatus. The sequence goes on along the minus strand of CM052708.1, from coordinate 59,111,155 downwards.
GATGGAAGAAACACCTGAACTCTGTTAGTTTGAGGCCAGCCTAGTGTACATATTGAGTGCCAGGCAAGAGCAGGATCACAGTGAGATCCTATCTTACAAAAGAAAAAAAAAAAAAAATGGGGCTTATGACTAAAATGACAAGGTCATTTATATGTGGGCTCAGGATCAAACACAGGACTGTGTTTTGTTGTTGTTGCTGTTGTTTTGTTTTTGTTTGGTTGTTTTTTGTTTTTAGGGTTTGGCCAGTATTCAAGACACGGCTTTATGTCTTCTTATATTTTGTAATACATGTTGGTAAGAGATCAAGGGCTTAAAGTATTCAGGCTAAATGAGAAAGCAACTTGAAGTGGCAGAAAACTACACCGTAATCTAGTGATCGTTTCTTATTACTGTCAACTTAGTAAATCCAAGTGATAGATGCTACTATAAACCAGAGTGTGTAAGCAAAGTAGTTTCAAGCCAAGAGTGAAGATAGCCACCTGAAAAGCCAGGGATAAGTAGTATCTGCAGAGTCTAGTTTTATAGACCACAAGAACAAAGTATTCCACAAAATAGAAACAGAAGGAACACAACCTAATTCGTTCTATGAAGCCACAGTTACACTGATACCTAAACCACACAAAGATGCAACAAAGAGAACTTCAGACCAATTTCGCTTATGAATACCAATAAAATTCTCAAAGGCCAAATCCAAGAATACATCAAAACGATCATTCACCACAATGAAGTAGGCTTCATCCCAGGGATGCAGGAATAGTTCAATATACAGAAATCCATCAATGTAATCCACTATATAAACAAACTCAAAAAATCACGTGATCATCTCATTAGATGCTGAAAAGGCCTTTGATTAAAATACAGCACCCCTTCCTGTTAATAGTCTTGGAAAGATCAGGAAATTTAGGCCCATACCTAAACATAATAAAAATAATATACAGCAAACCAGCAGCCAACATGTGTGTGAAGCAATCCAACTAAAATCAGGACTAGACTAGGATGCCCACCATCTCCCTATCCAATATAGTACTCGAAGTTCTAGTGAGAGCAATTAGACAACAAAAGGAGGTCAAAGAGGTACAAATTAGACAGGAAGAAGTCAAGGTATCACTGTTTGCAGATGATATGATAGTATATATAAACAACACCAAAAATTCTACCAGAGAACTCCTACACTTGATAAACAACTTCAGCAAAGTTGCTGGATATAAAATTAACTCAAACAAGTCAGTAGCCTTCCTATACTCAAAGGATAAATGGACTGAGAAAGAAATTAGGGAAACAACACCCTTCACCATAGTCACAAATAATATAAAGTATCTTGGTGCAACTCTAACCAAGCAAGTGAAAGATCTGTATGACAAGAACTTCAAGTCTCTGAAGAAAGAAATCGAAGAAGACCTCAGGAGATGGAAAGATCTCCCATGCTCATGGAGTGGCAGGATTAACATAGTAAAAATGGCCATCCTGCCAAAAGCAGTCTACAGATCCAATACAATCCCTATCAAAGCAAGTATTTTCTAAGCCCTCTTCTCTTGTGTCCGCACTTACCAGCAGTTACTTCTGATCATTTCACTCCCTTTCTCCTGTTCTTGTTTTATTTCAGTTGATACACCCTTATGTGTAATTCATTAATACATTAAACAAGTAACTGCTGACCCTTTATAAGTTTGCCAGCTAACGAATGCTTCTTCAGCTGAAAATCTATTAACTACATAATGTTAATCACCAATTACTGCATTAATTTTTTATTTCTGGATGTGGCTTCCTTATATTCAACCTTTTGGTGGTTTTCTCTTCTCTAATCCTCTTCATCTGGACCCTCCTGTCTGGTATGAGAAGTGGTCTCTGGCAGCAGAACTGTTCCTGTTACCCACAGGGGCTCCTTCTGCCTCTGCATATGTTTGCTAATAAACTAGAAGAATGGTTTCCTCTGTGTGAAAGTTAGATGGAGTTCTGTGGTGCTTCATTGCTGCTGTTCACTGGATGCCATGTGGAAATGGTCCTGTGGCATTTTACTGAGAGGTATGAAAAATAGTGTCACAACATTTCAAACAGAGCTGGTATGGATTCTGCAGCATTGCCCTGCAGCATCTAGGACGGGTTGAACACCACAGAATTACTTCTGTTTAAAACTATGTTACAGATATGCCTCTTTTGTAGGACAAATATAGTATTAACAATCTTCATAAATTAAATTCAGACACTGATCTTTTTTTAAGATTTTAAGATTATAACACCAACTGATTCTGAAGTGCTCCCTTCTCCTCTGGGGGTGGGGCAGGGTTCATGCACAGCAAGCACCCCCCCCCCCCAGGTACAATACAGGGTCCCACGTTCACTTTTTAATGAAAATTTGCATTTGAGTATGATGAATTCCTTTAAAGGAAGAACTAATTTGCTCTCATAGTGCCGGCTTTTTATTACCCTGTCTCCTCAGTCCTTAATTTTTCCACCCTCTTTTCTTCTTCTGCCCTAATTTCTTAATATTTCTCTCTATTAAAGAAAATGACAATAATGGACAGGATATTTTATATATTTAATCATTGCTGACATTTTGACGTTCTAGTTACTTCTACCAGTTTATTAGGCTAATTACATTTATTTGAGTTGTGTGTGCCACAGACAGGGCATGGAGATCAGAGGATGATTTCCAGAAGTTGATTCTCTACTTTCACTTTATAAGTCCCAGACTTGAACTCAGGTTGTCAGGCTTGGACAGAAACATTCATTGTTACTTATTGTTTGGTTATTTGGCTGCTATTTTGATTTCTTGAGGCAGAGTCTTACTGTGTAGCCCAAGCTACTCTTGAATTTGTGACAGTCCTCCTGCCTCAGCCTCCTGAGTACTAGGATTGCATTTGTGAGCTACCATACCCAGCACTTGTTGCTAACTCTCTATTGTAGCAGCTGGAGTAAAGTTCTTTTTGTCGCCAGGCAGTGGTGGCGCACACCTTTAAACCCAGCACTCGGAGGCAGAGACAGGCGGATTTCTGAGTTCAAGGCCAGCCTGGTCTACAGAGTGAGCTCCAAACCCTGTCTCAAAAAACCTAAATAAATAAATAAATAAATAAATAAATAAATAAATAAATAGAAGTTCTTTTTGTCTGTGTAAAACTGATAATAAATGTTGTTATTCTAAAAAAAACTGATCAACAAAAAAATGTCTTTTAAAACTTTAATACTTTGTTTTGGAATAATTGTTGATTACTTGCAGTTGTAAGGAATGGGTCAGAGAAACTCCATTTTCCCACATTTCCTAAGACTAACATCCTGCAAAACTGTAACCCAGCCAGTGTATCCATATTGGTAACATGGTAAAGTGGATCTGTTCCATCCCATCCCCACAAGGATCTCTCCTGTGCTACTTTCTAGTTGTACCCACTTCTCTTATGCAGCACCACCATGTCCCTGGCTTCTAGCTGTTCTAGACTGTTCTCTAGTCTATAATGTGTTATTTCAGAAATCTTACATAGATGCCATCCTGTTTAGTAAACTAAATATCTACACATTACTTTGGTTGCTGACTAATAAGTAGTCTTTAGTGTAGATGACCACAGTTTGTTTACCATTTGACAGCTGAAGAATTTCTGGGCTGTTTCCAACTCTGGCTACTACATGAGAATCATGGCCATGTAACTCATGTGCTTCTTTCTCTATCATGAATGCCTTGAGTGACATTGTGCTGGTGGGGTAGTTATGTATTTTGTTTCTTAAGAAAGTATTGAAATGTTTTACAGACTGGTTAAATTGCTTTACATTTCCTTTTTAAAAACATTGTGTTCATTACTATCCTTGTATGTGTGCACAAGCCCACTTGCGACACAGCTCCATGGTGTAAAGGTCATAGGACCACTTTCTTGACTTGGTTCTCTCTTACTATGAGTTCCCAGTATCAAACTCATGTCCTCTGCAGGGGCATGTATCTTTACCCACTGAGCCATGTCCCTCTCCCGTGTTTTACATTTCCATCATAGTGCTAGTGTGCTTTTTTCACTTTTGCTAGTGTTTCCTGTTGTCTTTAGTTTTCATTTCAGCCATCCTGATAGATCTGTCAGAATGAGTAATGGATATCTCACTGTGGTTTCACTGTATGCTTCCTGAAGGTTCCTGATGTTGAACATCTGTAATGTGTCTGTTCACAACTAACCGTATGGCTTCTGGCAAAGTATCTTATTATGACTAAACTAATTAAGTCTGTGTACTCTAGATACTGATCTTTTTGGGTAGATGTGGCTTACAGTATTTTCCCCCACTCTGTATCCTATGTTTTAATCTTACTGACAGAATCTTCTTGTGAACAAAAGTTGTTTGTGTTTGTTTGGATGGTTGGTTGTTGTTTTTTAAAAAAATATTTTTTTCTGTATATGGATGCTTTACCTGCCTGTATGATTGTACACTATGTATGTGTGGTCCCCACTGGGGAGGATGTTAGATCCCTTAGGGCTGGAGCTATCGGTGGTTATGAACAATCATGTGAGTACTTGCAATTGAACCTAGAACCTTCGGAAGTGCATTTAGTGTTCTTAACTACTGAGCCATCTCTCCAGCCCCTCCCCTCTCCCCCTTCCTTTCCCTCCTCCCCCGTGTGTGTGTGTGTGTGTGTGTGTGTGTGTCTGTGTGTGTGTGTGTGTGTGTGTCTGTGTCTGTGTCTGTGTGTTTGTGTCTGTGTGTCTGTCTGTGTGTGTTTATGCGTTTGTTCTTTTGAGATAGTGTCTGTCTACATAGCCCTGGCTGTTCTGGAACTCACTATGTTGACCAGGCTGGCCTTAGGTTCACAGAGATCCACCTACTTCTGCCTCCTAGAGGATTAAAGCCATCCATGAAATAAGTTCACTTGTTATAGTCAAGGCTAAGAACTTTTTGCCTAATCATAGATCCCGGAGATTTTCATTTTGTGAAATTTTGATTTTAGTTTTAAAAGTCTAAATTATATTCTGAATTTGTATGTGTAGGAGGTTGTTAGAGGTTAAACACAGGACCTTCCTTGTACATATTGTTTTCAATGAGGTAAATGCTACTCTTTCAGAATTTTTTCTCTTTACTATTTTCCCTTTTAAAATATTTTTGTTTTATGTGTATGAGTGTTTGCCTACATGTATGTATATACATCACAGAAGTGCCCAGTGTTTATGGAAGCCAAAAGAGGGTATTGAGTCCCCTAGAACTAGAGTTAGACATGGTTTAAGCCATCATCTGGGTGCGAGGAACCAAATCTAGGTCCACTGCCAGAGCAGCGAGTGCTCTTAACTTGTGACATCTCTCTCCAGCTCCTGTGTTACTTTTCTTAACCCACATTTATTTTGTGTTTTATAAAACTGATAGCTTTAAAGTCTTGAGTGTGGCACAGAGGGTGGGCTTACCTAGATGCACTAAACCCTGGGTGCATCTCAGTACTGCATCAGCATGGTGCAGTGGCATGCAGCTATCATCCTAGCACTCAGGACCACAAGTTTGTGGTCGTTGTTAGCTATAGCAAGTTGGAGGCCAACCTGAACACCTGAGATCCGGGAAAAGGTAGGGCAATTTTAAGACCGAGTTATTAATCTTACTGGTCTCATTTTTTGGTTTTAGTTCTCTGTTTTTAAATTATCTATTTAAAAGTGTTGAAAATGAGAGGGCTCAGTTCCATGTTTCTAATAAGAGATACATGGGTGACCTATGTATCTGGTAAGGCATACTTCTAAGATAATTGCTCAGTCTAATAACTATTTATCGATAGCATACTATACTCCAGCCCATAATATAAGGCATTCAAATGAGCCCTGTATTCTTTAGAGCTAACCTCCTTAGGAAGTTAGAAACAAAACCTGTTTCTTTTAATCTACTGTCTTGTGTGTTGGGAATCAATTTAGGATGATAGCTAAAAACGGAGACCTTGGGTTCCATCAACTGATGATAGTACCCTGGCTGTTCCACATTTCATGTCCTCAGTTTTTCACTGTCCATAATATGCCCCTCATAAGTCTGCTGTAGAGATTGAGTAGTGCATGCAAAGATGTTAACATAAGTTCCTGGCACAGAATCAGTATTCATTAAAGGTTTGCTGCTCTGACAGGAGGTGGAGGTAGAGGTAGTCATATAGAGGAGGTACCAGTAATCATAGGCAAAGGGTAATATTGAACTATAACAGACATGGGCAACTCATCTCAATGGAGAATTGAGAATTGAGTCTTAAAAAATTGCCGGTGTATAGGACACAAGGAGAACATGAGCCAGAGATACATGGATACTAAAGATTGTGTGCAAGTATACATCACACAGTCAGTTAGCAGCAATAGAATCTGATGCAGAAGTGCAAAGCAATAGGCAGGGGCAGTGTTATGGAAGGCATTGGACTTTTCTCTAAGCATAAGGGAGATACTGAGGCACTTAAGGAAAGAGAGTGGTGTCATTTCTTAGTAGCCAATGTTACCAAGTAAAGAGGCTTTGAAGGGACACAGTAACTATTGGAACATTTGACAGTTCAGTTGAAAGGCAAAGGGCAGAATAGTTGGTATACTGTAATAATTGGTATAATTTCCCCCCCCCTTTTTATATAAGTAAAACATGAGTCCAATTCAGGGCTTCTTTTACAGAATCGGACTCAACTCAGGTTGTAAGATGCATGAAGACCTTAAAAACCCTTGTTCAAGATTGGCAGTAGTTCCTCTAACTCAGGCAATTAGGACCAAAAGTCTCTCTTCTTCTCTAGACATGTGTGATTTCATATAGGTCAGATACATACACACACACACCGCACACACATGACACATATATGTATATATTCACATACATATACAAGTTACATATTACATAGGAAAAACTCACATTTTAAATTTACATCTCATTAAAAAAAAGGTTTCTTAAAAGCCTCAAGGTAAATGAATAGATAAAGTGAAGGCATAATATTACCCAGAATTAGATGTTAAGAAAAAAGAATTTGACTCTAACATTTTCTTTAGGTGTAACTTACATTCTTCATCTATTCTCTCATTTATGAAGATTTAAAAATATCAGTCACTGTTTCCATCTAAAGAGAGCTAAAAAAGAGAAAAAGCATAAAAATTTCAATTCTTGCTGCTACTTTGTACCCATCTTTGTACCCATTTCTAGTTGTGCAAAGAGACTTCCCCACCCTTGCCAAGTTTCCCACCCTGTGCATTTTGGTGAAGAATTGTGCCCATTTAGTGGACTTTGTGAAGACAAATAGTAAATTATTGGTTCTGCACTTTATACAGAATGACACGATCTCTTGAGAGTGTATGTTTGTATCCCACATGCCATACAGTTTATCCATTAAAAGCATACCATTTAATGGTGACATGTTTCTTTAACAGGGAAAAAAAGATGTGACCCAGATATTCAACAACATCCTGAGAAGGCAGATTGGTACACGGTGTCCTACTGTGGAGTATATCAGTTCTCATCCTCACATCCTGTTTATGCTTCTCAGAGGGTAGGTACCTGGTTTTCTTAGAAGTCGGTTTAACATAGCTGTTACAAAGTATGCACTCTGCCTCCTTGGCCTCATAGGGAACTGCCAGGTCAGTGTTTGCTGTAGGTAGGAGTGGTCCTCCAGATCTCTCTAATGTGGTGCGCCTAAAGGAAGTCCTCCCTTTGTACTGTAGTCTTCATTGATCCCATTTCCTACCTCTCTTTCCTCCACCCTTTTGCTGTCCATATCTCTTACTATCATATTTCTTTTGCTTCCTCATCGTCCCTGTTCCTAACTGCCCAGGTACTATGTTCCTACTTGCATGATGTTGTGTCCCTTCATTACACATGTGTACATGCAAGCACATATGTATATATTCTAGTTCTCCATCTTAAACAATAGAAGTACGCATCCTTGCAATGCTGACATCTGCCAAGGTGGAGATAAAGTATCTCTGTAGGAATACAATAGATGTTACTGTTTATAACCAGAGCTATGAAGGAGGGAAAAATGAGAATCCCTGGTTATTGCTTTTTATGTCTTCTCACATGCCTCTTGAGCATAGTGGGCTACCCTGGATCCTAGAGATTGGTAGTCTAGGTACCTTGAGGCTTGCAAACAGCAGGTGACAGTCCTCCCCTGCGCTGCCCTGTTGCTCTGTATCTCAAGCCAGCACAGCTCATCTTACCGTGTAGTTTTCCAGTGCTGCAGAGCCACATGAAATCTACTTCACCTGTGTCACCTTCCTCCCTTGTCAACTTATAAACATTTAATTGTGTTAGAGTGCTATATAACACAATTTGGAAGTCAGCTCTGTCGATGGACAGGAGCTCATCTTACTCATCCTTAAATCTCATTGCCCAGTGACAATCGTTCTTTTCTAGTTGTTGAGTTAAAAAAAAAAAGTCATGAATTTTTAAATACGCATAAATCATATATTTACTTTCGCATTACAAATAATGCACTTTTCGTAATTTTTCATCTTTTCAAATTTAAACTGCTTTCTTTCGTTTGTCCAGTGCCATCGGCATTCCACTCCCTTCTCTTGTCCTCTTAGTATACTTTATCACAGATTTTAATTTTACAACTAATCATGTTGAGGTTGTTTGCCCATGTAGTTACTATACATTGTTGAGCAATGAAATATACTGTGATAGCTCTGGGGCTGATGCAAAGTAAAGTTTTTTAGAGATTCTTCTCTTAGCTCTGGAAAAGAAAATGCACTTGGATTTTTAGGGAACACTAAACTCTTATAGCAAATGAGCCCAAAATGGAGTGACTCAACACAGGACAAGTGTCACATGGTATTGCAGGGCAGATGATCCAGGTCAGTTTCATCTCTAGATATGCTTCCTAAGATCACTGCTTGTTTCGGGAAACATTAAAAAAGATGGAATGTATATGGCACGTGTTCCCGCACTATGCCCTGGTTCTCATCCCCTGCAGGCTGGCCAGCCATGTACTGGTGGGTAATGGCCAACCTGCTTTCATCTTGTGGAGCTCTGACTCAGAGCTCCATGATCTTTCCACCCAGCTCGCCAGGTTCCCATTGGTGGGTCACTACTACACCAGTCCCAAGCTTTAATACCCCCATGGCCTCTGTGGTGCACATCAGGCAAACCCACACTTTGCTGCTGTACCTTTCTCTCTGGAACCCAGACGAACCACCACATGAAGGAGTCAGGAAAGGATGAGGTAGAGCTGGAAAGGCAGAGACCAGATTAGTAAGAGCCTTCCATGCCCTGCCTACCAAGGAGCTGGAATGTTATTCTGCTGCCTCCTTGGAAACTATACCTGACAGTTTCTGGTAGCAGCATGGAACGTGGCTCGGATGGTGGTGAGGACTGAGACCAAAATTAGAACCATACTTTAGTGATATGGTATTAAACAAGGGAGATTTTTTAAAAATGATTTCACATTTTACTGATTCAAAGGTAGTAAGCTATTTATTTTGGAAACGTTTAATATTTTAAAAAAAGGAGTGTGTTCCATATAAACTTGACTAATAAAACTATCAATAACAATTCAGAGGCTATACCTCTGGATTTTCTTCTCTTAGAAGAAATTCACTTTGGGTTCATCCCTTCACACCCTGTCTTGTAGACGCCACACTGAGTGCTTGCTTAGTACCAGGCTTCCTGTCAATGTATTATTCACAGTAACTCAGACAGTAAGGGTATTACTTAAGGTTAGAAAACTTGAAAGAGCACATTTTAAATCCAGATTTGATTAAGCCCTATATGTTCTTTAAGGATTAGTATGTCCCAAGGAAGATTTAAGGGTCATTAATTCAAAGAACACAGCTTTCACCTCAAAGGAAAAAAATATTCTGGAGCCAAATGTGAGTGGCTATGATGAGGAGCCCACCAGAGAAGACCACTCAGACATAGCCTATAGCCGAATAAAAGTCTTTATTCCAGCCAGTTGGAACTATGCTCAGGTATTTGGGACCCAAGTGTAGCCATGAACATGTAGAGAAAGGGGCTTTTAAAGACAAAAAACACATCCTGGTATCTTATTTGGAAGCTGCAGGGGGTTGTTTTACTAAAGCAGGCAATTTAACAGAAGCTAAGCAGTTAGCTGGAGGAGGTTTGCAGAAGTAGGTTTAACACAAGTCAGATAAGTTAGGTAGGACATCCTGACTTTCCTTGGTTTCCTAGAATAGAGTTGGATAATTTTCCACAAAGCTTCCTTCCACTCAAGGAGATCAAATTCTAGTTAAACCTAAAATGGCCTCAGCAAGAATACAAGATGGAGAGAAATCTTTTCTGACTTGCCCTGTCACATTACAATGGCTTGGGAAATATGAAGATCGGTTACTCGAGTTCCATGTTCCTGCATGGAAGCAATTCATGACGTTTTATAGTAGCAGAGCAAAGAACATCGTAAAAATACATCAGTGTGTATCAGAACAATTGCAGCAAGGTGGGAGATTCTCCTGAGGCCTCAGGTGCTTTCTGATGGCATTCTTAGCTTTGGGCTTGACAGAAACTAGTGGTCTGCTAAGTTAATAGATCCCAAAAGACTTCAGTCTGTTAGTCACAGTGTGTTCTAACACAGAGGTGGACAAAGGAAATGGCTATTTAGAGAGCTAAATCTGGCCCCAAGATAAAGCTTTGGACCTGAAGTATAGAAAACTCTCCATCACTGCAGTTCTTATCAATCAATCAGATTTTGCAGACACAGTTTCTCTCCAGGAATTCTCATTCACTAGGGCAATTCAGATCTTATGGAAGTTGGAATTAATTGTTGGTACTTCTAAGGACAGAGTAGAAATGAGAAACATTGGCTGGAGTAGCTCTGCTTCATACCGTGTAAGAAGGAGCATTTTACATGTGGCCCTCTGTTAAAGCTCAGCATTTTTACTGAATTATCTTTCCTGAAGGTCCTTGAAGACTTGGGCAATAACTTGACTGGTCTATTTATATACCAAACAATGACATTGTTTAGGGGCTCAACAGTGACATGCTATATTGAACACAGGTTCAGCCATATATCACACAGAGAGAAATTGATACTTGTATGACAAGAAGAATCATCTGGATGCTGGGCGTAAGGAATTTAGAGTCCACATTTTATGCAAAAGACTTTTTAAAGAACCATTTTATTCTAAAAATATTCCTGGCTAAGACAAATGGCACTCCAAGTCACTAAACTTCTCTCAGTGTTTCCTAAAGAAATCATGGCCACTAGATGTCTATCTAATGTTAAAACTACACATATCTCCAAATATTATTTTTCAAGTTCATTGAAAAAATGTGCAACCATCTACAAAAGTAACAAATTGCAGGAGCTCATGTACCCATCACTCAGCTGTAACTGTTTAATTTGGTGTATACCATCTTTCCTCACTTATTTTAAAGCAAACCTCTTTTTTTTTTTTTTTTGGTTTTTCGAGACAGGGTTTCTCTGTGTAGCCCTGGCTGTCCTGGAACTCACTCTGTAGACCAGGCTGGCCTCGAGCTCAGAAATCCACCTGCCTCTGCCTCCCAAGTGCTGGGATTAAAGGCATGTGCCACCACTGCCCGGCTAAAGCAAACCTCTAAACATTTCAAAAAATGATAATTTCATAAAACTACAGTATACTTAAAAGTTAGTAAAAATTCTGTAACAACCAATACCCAGCCTACACTCAGTTTTGCTTATATTGTTTGCTTCTCTCCTCCAGTTCACATTTTGAAAGGAGTATCCTAACAAGGGCTACTTACTGTACTTGGTTGTTATTTTTCTTAGCCACAAGTTTTTAGTCCCTCTCATTCAGCACCTCATCCACCCACATATTTCTATGTTGTGAGTCTGATGAAGAGTGAGCTCTGCTACAGTGTCCTCTGCTGTAGCGTTGGCACACTGCTTTCTCAGAGAATCATTTAAATTATATTCCTTAGCATGGGGATGGCTAAGCAGGTGCTTGCTTACGAGCCTGATACAAACCCCTAGGGAAGGAGAGAACCTACTCCTCATGGCACATGGACTGCCACCCCCTGTTCCTCATCCCGTAGTATCTGTTTCTAGGTTAGCATTTCTATTTAAAGGCTTGATTAGATTCAAAGTGAACTTTTATTTTGCAATAATATTTTGTAGATGGTTCCATGTAATCAGTGTTCCATCACGTCAGGAGATATTCCTTTAGTGATGCTGAGACTTGAGGTCTAGGCTCGGATGGTAGCATCTAATCAATTATAAGCTTTTCTAACACCCTTACATTGTTGAGTTCATCATTTTGTTAGGGGTCACAGCAAAATAATTTTCAAAATTATTCATTGGCTACAGAAGTTTTCTGAAAAATAACTTTCATCCACTGTAACTGTTATTAAGTAGAATTCATCTCAGAGAGGCAGAATAAATGCCTATTTTTATTTTCAGCTTGGAGAATAAAGAGATTATTGTCCTAGAAACTTCCCCTGGTGTCCAGTGAATTTCTCCCTCTCCTTCCTCTCTCCCCTATATCTCTGTCTGTCTCATACTCTTCTGGTATCTTATTAACTCATGTAATATTCCCACTTACCTCAGTTACTGTACACAATTTTCTTAACATTCAATTAATTATGATCTTTCGGGACACAGTTTTTTGATCTCATTAAAATATTTTATAAGAGCTTCTTTGCTCTCTGATGCAAGAAGATCTACCAAACCCAACTTAATATCTTCTGACACAGACCTGGATTCTGGTTGTTTTGGTGAGGAATAGTTAGTTCTTGGAGACAGTAATCTTGATTCTAGATTCTTACTCACACTGAATTCTTACTGTTCCTAACCCTTCAAAGAGAACAAAGTTTATTCATTATTTTTAAATTATGCAAATGTTTCTAGATTAGAAGCAGGCCTTCTTGACTATTGAGTAGGTCTTTTGGTAAATAGCATTTTCTGAGACGTTTTCCAAGGGCTGTCACATGGCATTGTTTGTTCCCAACAGTAACAACAAGTCATTTTCCTTTATATAATACAGTCTTTGTTCTTGAGATGTTCTTACACAAGGTCTTTCTTCTGGCAATTCCTATGTAATGATCACTGCACTCATTACCAGTTGAAACATTTGTTCTTTTTATTGTTTATGTAAATAACACTTTATTTATTCTTTAAAATTTTTATACACTTATATAAAATATTCTTATCCTGTCAGTTCATGCCTTTCTTTTTTGATATTAATAACCCCATATTGTAGGAATAAATCATACCTTGGGTCCAGTTAATGCTGCCCACATGTACTCTGTGTATGGCCATCCACTGAGGTATGGGCAAACTCCCAATGATCATATCTCCTAAAGCGAGTGGCTCTCCTTCCTTCAGTAACCATCAACTTCTAATAGCTCCTCTGCCAAGGGTGGGGCCTCCGAGTAGAATTTTTATGCCTTGATTATATGTAGGTCTTATGCAGATAACCGCTAGTCCCTTGAATTAATGTGTGCTGCAGCCATGTCATTTCTGAAAGTCCACTTTTCACACTTCTCCTCCTCATCTGTCACCCCTTATTGTCTCTCTGGCCACTCTTCCATTGTGTTTCCTGAACTTTGGATGGAGTTTGAAGAGTTAATATAAATTATTCAGCCACAACTGAACACTTAAATTAGCTATACTTAGCACCTTTACCGGGTGTGAAGCTTCGCATTCACTGCTATGCACTGCAGAAAGTGAGTTTTCTAACCAAAGTTGAGAACAATACAAATCTGTGAATATAAACATTTAGAAGGCAGTTTAACAATGTGACCATTTAATAACAACAGTAAGTGTCCCCTGTAGAGCCTGTGATCTCCCTGGTTTTCACCTATTGACCAGTTTTACAGTACCAGCCATTGAAATCCCTTCTATGGAACAGGCCTCATCTCTAATTTTTTTTTTTTTTTTTTTTTAAATTGGTTACCCAATGACCATCATACCACTGTTGCACCAATGGGCACATCATGCCAGCCAGGTTGGTATTATAACATACAGGATCCAGTAGAGGGTGAAACTATTGTCTTTTCTCCTATAGCAGCCTTCATAATACCTTTCTGCACTGTCTAAGCTAGCCAGCAGGGAGAGAGTTTCCTGGTCAGTGAAGGTTAATTTTTCTAGAGATGTCGGTTCTTATATTTTCCATTCAGTAAGTTTAAAAGGATCTTCTGATATACTACTATTTTTTTGAATGAACATAAATAATAGTGTGCCTTCCTATACTGATAGAGTTAGGTAGGGTTCATACTGTGTTGTCTAAACTAAATCAGGAGGAAAACTGATTCAGTTTTATAAAATAGTGATTAATTTTAACTGGTGATTTATCCTAGGCTAGCCATTGTGGGAAACAGTATGATTAGTCACAGGCTCTGCTACCTGGAAGCTTATCTGGGAATAGAACAGATTAGGTAGGATAAAGACTAATTTTGAAACTTAAGACAGGCTTAGCATATGGGACACTTCTTTATATAGTAAGCAATAACTTACTAAGTCAGGATTGTCAGGTTGAAATGATTTGCGTGAGTCATAGATCCCACTGAGGGTATTGAGGAAAATTAGGAAATTCCCAATCATCCAATTGTATTCCTAACTTTTAAGCAGTTGCTCTGTCAGAGAATGACATTTCCCACTGTTGGAGACAAACTGCTGGGATGAATTGATAAGTGTTCTCCCCAGTGGAGTACTTTGTAAATGTTCTCGTGAGTCTCAAAAATAAACCATGAGTGCATCACAGATGGTTCCAAAAACTTCATGAAGTAAAAGGAAAAATAGAAGTAATTATGCCCAAAACTTGGAGTGGAAACTTTTTATAGATGGTCTCAGCTTGGAAACTAAATTCAGGAATGGGATGTTGGCTGGAGATCATTGAGTCTTTGTGGAAGCCGGACTTTAACTCTCACTGGAGTTCTCTAGTGTTGGTAGATTCTGTTTGAGTTTGAGACTCACTGGATTCCTCATGTGCCTACACTGAAAAGGCATGCAGAAGGTGGGAAAGGAACAGTAAGTAGGAAGCAGTTACCACTGCGGACTGGGAACTGTAGAGAGGCCATGTAAAGGATGGGAGACACAGCTCCGGAAACAAAGGTGTTTGAAATGAAGTGCTAGAACTGACTTGTAGTGACTTCCGGTGTGTGGATGTGAGGTCAAGGACGCTGTGTGGAGTGTAAAGGACTGGAGGGGCATTGAACTAGTGCTGAAGATGCATTAGAGGTGCCGCGTGCGTGAGGGACATTCCATCTGAGAGAGCTCCATCCTCTAGGGGTACAGGGCTGAGATGGGACACAAAACTGGTGGCCTGAAGGCCCACATGTATCTTAACTAGTGAGTGTAGATTTTAATTAGTCCTAGATACTGTGTTTATCTAGTCCTGTTATTTCTCTAGGCCAGCAGGTCTCAACCTGTGAGTCACAACTCCTTTGGGGGTCACATATCAGATATCCTGCATATCAGATATTTACATTACAGTTCATAACAATAACAAAATTACATTTATGAAGTAGTAATGAAATAATTTTATGGTTGGGGGTGACCACAACAAATAACAGCCCATATTATTTCTAACATTGTGAATTCCAGTAGGCTATTCTAAATTCCTTTCTTAAGAGAGATTGCTAATATAAATCGGCATTCCTTATAGTTTAAAGAGAATTACATCTATCTGAATATATTGGCATTCTGTGCTATTGTGAGCTAACAAGAGAATACTAAAATAGTACTGAATAGTGTATATCATTTAGCATAAATGAAAATAAATCAATATCACCCTGAACTTTCTTTGCTATTTCCCCTGCTGTTTTTTGTAAACTTAAATATTGTAAAGTAACCTACTTCCTAAAGTGTAGGAAAGAGAATTTTATTTTATATCTGAATTTCCTGCACATGATATAGTCATATGAAAAAGAGTACATTGTTCTTTATTTAACAAAATGTTATCTTTAGTAGTTGGTAAATTTTCATGAACTGTTTTAAGTTGTAGTTGTTTTTATATGTAATTATCATTATGTGTATGTGTGCATCTGTGAATGGGAGTGTCCCTGTTAGTGCCGGTGCCTATGGAGGTCAAAAACACTGGTTTTCCCCTGGGACTGGAGTTGCCCAGTGCTTGTGAGCCATCTGACAGGAAGGCTGGGAGCCAAATTCAGATCCTCTGCAAGTTTAGTATGTGCTCTTAACCACTGAGCCATCTCCCCATGCCCTCTCTTGAAGTTTTATTTAAGAATTATTCAATTTTAGTTTTCAGACATTAGATTTTTTTTGTTTATTGTAAATGTAGTCTTTTGCCACTAAATTAATTTATGTTGGTTACATTTTAATTTTTTTAAACAAATTTTATTACAAAAACACTTGTAAATAAAAACAGCAAACACCAAAATAAACCAGACCCAAAGTCTATACAATTTAATGAACGTGTGTGTGTGTGTGTGTGTGTGTGTGTATAAAATTTCAAAGTGGAAGTTGTGAAGCATCACATTACATTTTGCACTTTCTATATCAAATATTTTTTTATGCACTTAATCTACCACTAAAACCAAAATATCATGGCAAAATTAGAGCCAGAAGAACAATAAGCTGTATATCCCCTTTCATAACTTGCAATAAATTTGAAAAATAAACCTGTTCCTTTATGGCTGTATACTGTCCTCAAAGAAAATTGAAGAACTGAGACATTTACAATTACTTTTCTCAGTAGGCCTAGTACTAAAACCCCAAATCTAATACTGTATTTAATTGAAATAAAAAATAATCAATCTGTTTAAAGCCATGATAGACTCTTCGTGTTTCAACTCTGCTTCTCTATGTTTTACAGATGCAGCTGCCTTTGCTCTTTCTCTATGCACTTAGCACAGTTTTCCATTGAATCATTCAATATAGGAATTGTCTTACTTGGCTGTTACCCATTTTCTTGGAATGTTACTACACAATGAAATATAACTCAGTCTTGTGTTCATACAGATGCTTAATTTGACATTCGATTGGATTTATTCCTCACTAACCCCACCTCCAATATCTCCAAATCTTGTTGGCTCTTTCTTTAGACAGCATCAGCATCTGCCTAAGGTTTTCTGTCATGCCTCTGCCACCATAGCAGGCCACCATTACTGTTGCTAAACATCTGTTCTTATCTTCACCCAGCTTCTACTCTAGCTGCCCAATCAGTTTATTCCTTATTTCCTAGTAACCAGGGTTGCTATGTTGTTGTTTTTGTTGGTACTGGGAATTGAACCCAGGGCGTCCAGCTTGCTAACCAATTACTCTATCACTAAGACACCCCCAACCTCAGAGCCATCTATTTAAGCATAAATTAGGATGTGTTAATTTCTTGCTCTAAACCAAACTGCTTACCCTGGCTTTCAAATGTATATATGACTGGTCCTGCCCTGCCCTCCCCTCACTTCTCCTCACTGCTCCTCCATCCCACCCTGCTGGCCACTTTTCCTCTCCTCTGACTCACCAGCTTCTTCTTGCTCTGAAACTTCTGCTCCTTCCTTTAGTCTAAATTAGAAATATTCACTAGTACTCTCTCACATGCACACAAGTAAATGCCCACTCTAAATTGCTGTTTGCTGCTTTCAGTTTGCACTTCCTAGAAATGACCTTCATTGTCTCTATTCTGCCTGTTCCAACAGACACACCCTCACTAAAATGCTAAGGATGCAGTGACAATGACCTTTCTCTGTTTGCTCTAGTGTCACCAACATCTGGAATGTGCCTAGCACTTAGCTGTCAGTGGGCTGAATGAATGGTGTTTGAATGAACTATAACAAATGGTGTCTGTGTTTCTGTTATCAGAACTGAACTGGTTCTTTTAATGCCATTGAAAGATTTTGTTAATGGGATAACTATTCTGTTTTCTCTCTTGTTTGTGCTTTAGCTATGAAGCCCCACAGATTGCCTTACGCTGTGGGATTATGCTAAGAGAGTGTATTCGACATGAGCCACTTGCCAAAATCATCCTCTTTTCTAATCAGTTCAGAGATTTCTTCAAGTATGTGGAGCTGTCCACATTTGATATCGCTTCAGATGCCTTCGCTACTTTTAAGGTAATTTTTTCCCTAAATCAGAAAGCTTATATAGTTCAAGTGGATTGACCTCTAAAGAGGCACTTCTATTCCTTAGGCCTGAAGTAGTCAGCCATGGATGAGGTGAGATCAGTCTTTCACACTGCAGAAAAATATTCAATGTACTAAACACAAGCTCAGCTCAGTGGAATGGCTTCTGACATGCCTGGTAAAGAGATGGAAGGAACATGTTACCGTGAGCTAGAGCTACTGAACATTAACAGCAGATTAAGGTGATAAGCCCCTCTTTGGGCACATGTGCAATGTAGCTCTGGAAGGGTATGTAGAAACCAGCAACAGAAGCTACCTCCAAGGAGGACCTGGGTGAGGAAAGGAGATAGACAGGCGTACTGGGGAGTATGAAGACATCATATCATTATATCAATGTAACTTTCACACTTCCACGGGGTAAAAAAATATTAATAAGCGTGTTAATATTTTGATATGATTGGTCATCTGTGTGTATTTATGTTTTGTATTTTAACAGTATAGTCATCTCTTTTTATTATCTGTTGTCTCCTTTGTCATTATATGGGAAATATATTTCACCTAACTTAATTTTTTTAATTTAGAAGTGTTTTGATCATGATACAATGCACATTTCCTTCTTAACCATTCTTTATGCATTATTTAATGTGGCTAAGTCCTAGAGTACCCTTCTCCAGAAGCCTTTCATCTTGCAGTATTAAAACTCTGCTCAGTTAACCTCCCCTTTTCTCTTCCCTTCAGTCCCCAACTGTATTCTAACTCTCTGTTTCTATGTGTTTTACCAACAGAAAGATGTTCAGAGAGCATATCAGAAAATAGGCTAGCTAATTTTCAAGAGAAGCTACTGAAACTTACGTATCCAATGCATCATTCATCTTCAAGTATTTCACTTTAGAGAGCCATACACTTAAGGAATTAAATAATAGCAAGATTGTTACCATAAGTGGAAATTGGACTGTAATTCTCTTTATTTGTTGGGTCTTTATGTGGTGTGGGGATCAGGGTAATGGTGGCCTCATAAAAAGAATTATCTGTTACTGTTTTGTGGAATAATTTGAAGAGCATTGGCATTAATTCTTTAAAGGTCTGGTAAAATTCTATGCTAAAACCATCTAGCTCTGGGCTTTTTTTGTTTGTTTGTTTGTTTGTTTGTCTGTTTGGAAGACTTTTATTGACTGCTTCTATTTCACTGGGGTTTATAGGTGTGTTTAAATTGCTTATCTGATCTTGATTTAACTTTGGTGGCTGGTATATACCAAGAAATTTATTCATTTCATTTATGTTTCCTAGTTTGTTGGATTATAGGTTTTTAAAGTATGTTCTTATCATGTCTGGATTTCGTCATTGTTGTTGTGCATGTCCTCCCTCCATTTTACATCTCTAATTTTGATAATTTCTATCTTTGTCCACCATTTAGTTAATTTAGCAAAGGGCTTGTCAATCTTACTGATTTTTTTTTCAAAGAACCAACTCTTAGTTTCATTTATTCTTTGTATTATTTTTTTGTTTCTATTTTACTGATTTCATCACTGAGTTTAATCCTTCCCATGTACTTCTGTTGGATATTATTTTTGTTCTACAGCTTTCCAGTATGAGGTTATTATGAGATCTCTCCATTTTCTTTTTTAATGTATGCATTTGGTGCTATGAACTTGTCTTTTAGAACCACCTTCATTGTATCTAACAGGTTTGGGTATGTTGTATTTTTGTTTTCTTTTAATTCTAGAAAGCTTGTAATTTCTTTCCTTCTTCCTCTCTTAACCCATTTTCCATTCAGTAGTGAGTTGTTCAGTTTCCCTGAGTTTGTATGCTTTCTGTTGTTGATATCCAACTTCAATGCATGGTAGCTGATAGGATATTTTACATATTAGCCAACGGAATACTGTTATTTTTAACATCTATGTACTATACACGGGGCACCTAAGTTTATGGAAGAAACACTATTATAGTTTACTTATTGAACCATACACAGTGATAGCTGGTGACTTCAGTACTCTCACCAATAGACAGGGGCATCCAGACAAAAGCTAAGAAGCACACAAAACACCAAATAGACTGGCCCAGAAAACATACATACAGACAAGATAGAATATTAAAACTGCTAGGGAAAAAAAAAATCCCTAGGGTGTTATTTTATTTTTCTTCAATTTATTGAGACTTACTTTGTGACCAGGCATATGATCAGTTTTGGAGAAAGTTCCATTAGGCCCCACAGGTATATTCTTCTATATTTGCTTGAAATGTTCTGTAAATTACCTATAGGTCCATTTGATTTATGACATAAGTTAACTCCAGCATTTCTCTGTTTAGCTTTTGTCTGGATGCCCCTGTCTATTGGTGAGAGTATTGAAGTCACCAGCTATCACTGTGTATGGTTCAATAAGTAATGTAAACTATAATAGTGTTTCTTCCATAAACTTAGGTGCCCTTGTGGTTTAGTGCATAGATGTTAAAAATTACAGTATTCCGTTGGTGAAATTTTACTTTGGTTAATATGTAATATACTTCTCTATCTCTTCTGACTTGTTTAGTTCTAGTTAGTTCTGACTAGTTAGTCTGTTTTGTTAGCTTGGATTATCTTTTTCCATCATTTTACCCAGAAGTGTTGTCTGTTCTTGATGTTAAGATGTGTTTCTTGGATATGGCAGAGAAATGGATCCTGTTTTTCCTTCCATTATATTAGTTTGTGCCTTTTAGTTACAGTCCTGAGACAGTTGATATTGAGAGTTACCATTGAGCAGTGTTTGTTAATTCCTGTTATTTTGTTGTTATGGTGTGGGTTTTTGATTTGCTGGTATGAGATTATTTATTCCTTGAGTTTTCTTGGGTGTTGTTAGTCTCTTCAGATTGAAATTGTCCTTCAGTCTTCTTCTGTACGGCTAGATTTGTAGATAGATCTTGCTTAAATTTTCTTTTTGTCATGGAATGTCTTTCTCCATCTACTGTGATTGAAAGTTTTGCTGGGTATAATAGTCTGTCTTGGCATCTGTGGTCTCTTACTTAGATTTTTTACAAAGTCTGTCCAGGCCCTTCTGGCTTGTAGAATACACATTGAAAAGTTATTCTAAATAAATCTGCTTTTATATGTTATAGGATTTTTTTTTTCCCTAGCAGTTCTAATATTCTATCTTGTCTGTATGTATGTTTTCTGGGCCAGTCTATTTGGTGTTTTGTGTGCTTCTTGTACCTTGATAGACACCTTCTCTTTTACTTTGGGGAAATTTTCTTCTGGTGGTGGTGGTGGTGGTGGTGGTGGTGGTGGTGGTTGTAAGTATTTTTTGTACCTTTGGCATTTCTTCTCCTTTCTCTATTACTATTAATCTTAGATTTGGTCTTTTCATAGTGTCCCAGATTTCCTGGATGGTTTGTACCTGGATTTTTTAGGCTTAACATTTTCTTTGACTAATGCATCTAATTCTTCTATCTTGTCCACAATGCCTGAGATTCTCTCTCCTATCTCTTATACTTTGTTGGTGAGGCTTGCCTCTGAAGTTCCTATCCAAGTTCCTAACTTTTTCATTTCCAGTTTTCCTTCACTTTGGGTTTTCTTTATTTATTCTCTTTCTACTTTCAAGTCTTAAATTGTTTTCTTCCTTTCATTCCTCTGTTTCTTTATGTTTTCATTGAATTCTGTAATGAGCTGAGTCTGATGGAGTTCAGTAGCAACAAGAAAGGGTGAACTTATTCTGCACATATACATGTGATTGATCCCTCAGTTTTAGTGCATGATCTCTGTGTGCATGAATTTGAGGGTAAGTTGATGTGTGAGTCATATATACACTCAAGTACAGATAGGTGTATGAGAGAAATAAACAGACACATGATTCACCACCTACACCATTATATGTGTACAAGGGAATTCCACCCTATTATAGTATATTTTCCTTTCTTTTTTTCCCCCTGGTTTTGTTTTGTTTTTGTTAATTCCAACTTATTTTGTCTGTTTGATTTGAAAGTTCTGTTCTAGGAGAACCCCTCCTGTGATCTGGCCAAGTGCTCTCTGGCTGCCCTGGGGAAGGAAGTTAGTCCTCACATTCACTACTGACTAGCATAGCAGGTAGAGCCCCCCCCCCCCCCCCCCCCCCCCCCCCCCCCCCCCCCCCCCCCCCCCCCCCCCCCCCCCCCCCCCCCCCCCCCCCCCCCCCCCCCCCCCCCCCC
>CM052708.1:59008469-59082412 GCA_028551405.1 Uromys caudimaculatus | reverse complement strand
TTCCACTGAGTGGTTTTAGCTCCTTTGTTGAAGATCAAGTGACCATATGTGTGTGGGTTCATTTCTGGGTCTTCAATTCTATTCCATTGATCTACCTGCCTGTCACTGTACCAATACCATGCAGTTTTTATCACTACTGCTCTCAAGGTCAGGGATGCTGCCAGGTCCCATTCCCCAACCACTTTGGACAGCCAGTGTATAGCCACAGCTTTTCTATTAAACTTCAGATGTTCAAATTACATTCATAATAAAGAAACAAAAGAAATAGTTATTCCCTAAGAGCAGTATTTTAAATATCAACTAAGCTAGGGTATAGCTTAGTAGTAGGACACTTAACTGGAGTATACAAGACCCTGAGTTTGATAAGAGGGACTGAAATGCTTATGTGAAAGAAAAAAAAAAAAAAAAACCTGTCTAATTACATAAATAAAATCTTGCTGAAAGAAAAAAATAAATAAAATAAGGCCTGGCAGGACTTCACTAGAAGAGAATCTGGAAAGAAGTAAGAAGAAGGTGTAGTTGGCTGGGAAAGAAAGCAAAGTAGGGGTTAAGTAGTGGTGAGGAGCTGGCTCTGAGGGTAAATTACTCCCCCCAAATGCACGTACAAGGAGGATGCATAGGTTGGAAAGATGGCTCAGAGGTCAAGAGCACTTGCTGCTCTTCCAGAGGATCCATGTTGAAGTCAGCTCACAACCACCTGTAACTCCAGTCCCAGGGGATCTGATGGCCTCTTCTGGCCTCCAAAGGCACTAGAAGTATAAGTGGTACAGGCGAAAGATCCATACATGTAAAACTAAGATTAAAATATGTTAATTTAAAAGCAGAATGCAATGACACTTGTGTCTATAATCCTAGCATGCCCCCACAGAGATAGGAGAGTAGAAGGCAGAGCTAGGAGAATCACAGGAAGCTTGAGGCCAGCTAGGACTTAAAGTGACAGTATCACAATAAGGTACAAAGTGAACAGTTAAGTTCCCCTGAAGGTTGTAAGTTTAGTAAATGATAACTATTTAAAATTTTGACTGGGAAAACAGCTGTTTATTATAATATGGAAGTTATAGAGCTGAATGCTATGGGACTTATATTCACAGCAGCTTATAACAAGAGAGACCCTGTCTCAAAGTAGAAGGCTAGGACCAAGACCCAAGGTTGTCTTCTAAACTCTACACAGGTTCCATGGTACGCACACGCACACAGAGTGCTGGTTCTTAATTATCCACAAATGCTGGGTGAAGTGTTGGGGAAAGCAGTGGGAGGGAGAATGTTCACTCAGTCAGCAAATATTAACGTGCTTCTCTTGTAGATATGCAGTGGCAACAAGCCAGCACTGTGGTCCTGGGCTCTGAGAGCAGGTCATTGTGCATGGCTTCCAGATGCTCTAAGTACTAAAAGAGAAGATTAGCAGACTGAAGGGCCATGTTCCAGAAGAATCTGGAATGTTCCCACAAAAAAAGAAAGCCTTAGTTAACAGAGTCACAGTTCTCCAAGGCAAGGTTTTGTATGATGGAGAGAAAACCACGTCTGAGGGGCTAGATGTGTGCCAGGGCAGCTGGAATGGCAGCGCCAGGGCAGCTGGAATGGCAGCAAGGCCTCTCTAGCAGTTGGCTTTTGAGCAGAGACCTAAGTGTGAAAATGTAAAATGAGTCTGAATAAGGTATGTGTGTGTTAAGACCCAGAGGCTGAAGCTATATCCTTATGAAATGCCAGTGGAAATGCTCAGGAGCCCAACACAGTACAGTTCTGGGCCCTAAGTACCTGCCCTCTCTAGAAAAAGTTGCTCAGAAATGGCCATTTGTCCCAAACAGGTGGGTCAGTGCTGATGATGTGGCATGGCTAGGGCTGCACCTCTGTCCTGTTCACTGTTGGATTTTCGTAACACTTTTTGTCAGCTAGTAATCCTGTGCTAGCCATGCAGCTGCTAAGAAACTCACCTGTGATGTCAGGATGGTGACACTTGTGGGACAGTGCATATGTTCTTAATATTTCGTGCAATTTTAAATTAAGGTAATATATTTAAGGTTTTTTTGTCTGTATCTTTACATATCTTTCACTGTCATGCTTTGTCCTCTATATTGATGCTATCACTGTCCCAACTTATGATTTAATTGGCAGGTCAGTTTTCAGCCAGTCAATCAACACTTGTTATTGAGGTCCCCCTTGCATAGAAGCCAATGCAAGGTGACCCATTTAGAGAAACTTTGTGCTGTGCCAGCGCTCCTCATATTGAGGCCATTGATTCAGGGAACTGAACTCCAGGAGGAGCAGTAACCTCAAAATGGTATTGTCCTATGTCCAGAGATGTGCTGAAGCTCCCTGCTTACTACTCATGACTGGAGATTCTGAGATGAGGAGTCCTTGACTTTAGTTGTATACCCAGTGATGAGCCCATCAAGCTCCACTGGGTAGCTCCAAACCCATGATCACACAGATGACTCTGGTTAAACTAAGTAGGCCACAAGACAAAAAGGCCTGAATGTGGAACAGGAGTTGTGAGGCCTAACAGGGTGAGAGGGAGATCAGAGTAGGGAATAAAAGTAACAGGAATTTATCTCATACACAGAGTTGTCACAGAGAACATTTAATTTAGGCCTACATAATAAGCAGAAGGGCAGCCAGAGATGCTTATCAGTATTACAGGAGAGAGACTTTGGAGAGAGGTGGCCATTGGAATAGTAGAGAGAAATGAGAATGATCTAAGGGCCAACATATGAGAAACAGCTTGGGTATTTCCAAAGTCCTTCTCTTCAGTCAAAGTCTGACATACTGAGGCAAAGTAGAGTCCCTGTGTGACTGAACCTAAGTGAAAGAGAAAAGATGAGGGGTGTAGTCTTTAGAATTGATCCATTTTCAACAGTGACAAGAACTTGAACCAAAGTTTTCCTGACTCTGAGACCTCAAGCCCTGTCAGAAAGCTAGTGTCCTGTCCCTTTGGGCCTATTTCACCTTTTCTTTCTGCCTAACAGATTGTCTTCTTCCTACCCATATCTCCATTGTCTCTTCTGTAACTGGCTTTGCCCCCACCTTGTCATCTTTCCTTCATATTTTAATATGGTTCCAACAGAGCTTTACTGTGGTAAGAAAATTTGTTTATTTTTGTAGTACTGGGGATGGAACCCAAGGGCCTCAGTCACTGTGCTGGGCATAGTCCTGCCCAGAGCTATGAACTATAGGTATTTGGTCAGTGAATCAGACTAAGTTCTTCAAGTGAATATTGCTAGTCACTAATGCTACAATTTACCTTCCCCAGAGTTCAGTCTCTGGAAGGGATCCATGTTCTTTAGGTGAGCCTGGGACTACTGGGTTGATGAAACTGGTGTCAGCAGGGCTCATCTGTGTCCGAGGGGAACCTATCCATCCAGCACTTGAGCTGGATAGCATAAGTGGGCAAGAAGGTCTCTCTTCATTGTCCCAGTGTCCTTCCCTTGTCATAGGTTCTCTGCTTGGGACTTGGAGCAGACCTTTGTACCTGGGTCAGAAACACCTGCAGCTTTCCCTCTCCTGCTTATTTACAAATGCTTCTGTTCCCCTGAGGCTTGTTTGCTGTTCTGCATGAATCTACTGAGACCTGTTTTTCTAGTTTAAGCCCTTTCTAGTCCGAGTATGTAAAGGAGAGCATTGGGGGCAGAGAGGAACAGACTAAAGTATGTCAAAATGCAGAACTATGAAAGGTGCCACAGGGAGAGTTGGCTTTTAAGTGCCGCTGGGTTATGAGGCAGATGCTGCTGAAATGGGGCTGCATCCATCACCTGGTGCAGGGCGCTCAGTGGTGAGTGATTAGACTGGCTCACATACCAACATCAGACTTATTCAACATGACTCCTTCTCTAAAGAAAAGAGTTACTCTGGGGAATGCTGCTGATGCAAGCTTGGTTTTTCCTTAGACCTGTGATCACCGTAACTACTGTCCTAATAACCAAATTTGCTAATATATGGACCCTGTAAGGTTTTGCCAGTGATGTCGCATAATTGTAGGAAATGAGAAGTTAGACTGTTGCAGTGGCAAATAGCTTCATCCGTATAAACTGGCTGATGTTTTAAGCCGTTTTCTGATTCCAAAGTACTTGCTACCTGCTGCCTTTTTCAATCATGTTCTAAAGTTTCCTAGACTTTCTTGGTCTTAGGATACTTAGACTCCTAGTGCCAATAAAAAGTAATTAAGAGAGAAATTCCTTTCCCTTGTATGCTGGAGCTTAGGAAATTATTTCTTATCTTCTTCAGAAGCTTGACATTTAGTTACTATCAAGAAAGATTATAATTAAAAGGACGCTTGGTGGGGTTTTTTTGGTTTTTGTGTGTGGTGTTTTTGTTTTTTGTTTTTGCTTTTGTTTTTGGCTCTGATCAGTTTCATTAAAACAGCACATTTTGGGAGAGAACCTCTTAGTTACACTCGCTACGTGATTAAGTAAAATGGAGATGTGTTCCATTTACTTAGGATAGCAGCCCTGCTTTGTAATTATTTGTTTTGCAATAACTGCAGTGGGTGGTTCACTGTTGTACTTGTCACTGTTAATTAAAATAGATTGACAGGTAATGGCCAAAAGACTTGAAACTAAACATACTCTTCATATCTTGATTAATACAAAGCTTGAATAAGCATGGCTCCCCAAAAGAGAAGAATAGAAAAATACTTACTACCTGTAGCACTAAGAATAGAGTAGTTGTTCCAAAGTAATGCTCTTACTGAATTAAAGAAGTCTAAGCTATTCCATATAGGGAAGCACTTTAGGGGTGGATATATTACAGTCATATTCTCTCTCTCTCTCTCTCTCGCTCGCTCTCTCTCTCCCTCCCTCCCTCCCTCCCTCTCTCTCTTGGTTTCTGAACATGCTTACTTTAAGGTCGTAGTTCAAGAAGGAAAGGTAGTAGTCACAGGTCTGAAGCTTGTTGAGCCCAGAGTCATGAGTATTTTGTGTGGGAGTCTGGGACTGTGGGGATCGCAGAGTCTTGAGCATGCCGTGCAGATGTTCTGCTGCTTTAGCTCTGCTCCCAGCCCTTCAGTTTTCAAGACAGGGTTTTCTTGTGGAGCTTAGGCTTGCCTCGAACTTGCTTGTCTCCACTGCTGGCATGTTTAAGTATGCACCACCACATCTGGCTGTGGTTGTAAGCTTGTTGAACAGATGGTAAAATTGGAATGACTTAATCTGAATTGAACTCATAAATGTAACATTAACAAATCCTTACTGAAGAATCTGTATTTATAAATTTTATGTAAAAATTTATTGCAGTATATTTGCTGTACATAGCATGAGCTTCACAAAGATATTTGCATCCTAGTATATCATATACTGTGCCCTCTATTCCCCTTATTTTTCCAGTCTTAATTTTCATCTTCATGGCTTATGTGCATACAAGTGATTTTATGTCTCAGTATAAATGAGAGAAAACAGGTGGTTTTTGCCTTTCTGATCTATTTTGCTTTATATGGAGATCTCTAGTTGCATCCATTTTCTAACAAATATCATACCTTATTCTTCTTTATGACTAAATGAAACCCTACTATAGGGTGAGATTTATAGCTCAGTTGGTAGAGTCCTTGACTAGTATGGACAAAGCTCTGTGTTCAGTCACCAGAGCTGTGTGATGTCACATGCCTGTGAACCTAGCACTAGGGAGGTAGAAGATCAGAAAGACAAATAGACCCATGGAATGGGATAGAGGACCACAAAATAAAGCCACTGTTAGGATGTTTCAAAACATGAAGTTTCCTTTGTTACTTGTCTTTGTATTACATTATTTTATTGTGTGTTTGCTGGGTATATAGGTAGATATTTTTAGGGCTGAAAAGCCCTTCCTGGCTTTACAGTCAGGCTTTCTTTACCTTGAAGGCTGAGGAGACTTTGAGCTAAAGGTTCAGGAAGACAACACTCCCGTCTCCCTCTGTAGCATACTTGTAATGAGAACTTTTCCAAGCCTTTTGGAGAGAGAAAAGAAATTTGAATATCCAGATAAAGACAGTCTAGGGAGACAACTCCCCAGGTTACCAGGAGAATTTCCGATGAACCAGGAAGTATAGGGGATGGTACTGGGAGTCCAGGTGAGCCAGGAAGTATGGGGGGGGGGTGCCCTAATTCTCCCACAGGGCAAGTCTACTTTCACCCTGAGAGACTCAGCCAAGCTACTTCAATACTTAGCTGTGTTCCTGGGATAGGCTTTAAGCCTTCAGAGTCATGTTTTCACAGGTTTCCCATAGTTTTATATTCATGCTGTAATAAAGTGTCTTTTCTGCATTTTGAGAAGAACGAGGTCCTACTTGCTAGGAGATCCCCAGCAATATCTACCACATAGTTAGCTTGGAAGGGCACAGATACCATGCCTTCTGTGGGTTAACCCTCAAAGCAGATTCATGGAAATTCTGTGTACCAGAAACAAGTCGAAACCAAGAGACAATGCTGGAGAACCAAGGAGGAGGGTCAGCATAGCTTCAGAACTAGACACGAGAGGTGACAGTTCAGACAGACAGGAATGAAGGAATTCCTCAAAATCCAAAAGGAGACAGCAAGCTGAGTCTCAGCAGACGTGGAAGAGTGCATGAGGCAGTGAGAAAATAACTGGAGGATGCAGAAGTGATTCTCTGGGCATGACCCAAAATGCTGGCCTAGCGAGTTGTTCCCACTGAATCCTTGGAAACGAGACATTTGTTTACTTGCTGTATAAGGAGAATTAATAGTAAATCAGCTGACTTTCTGGAATATCATTTTAGTTGCTAACAGGACAGGACTAATGAAGCCTGAGGGAAATGATAGTGGGTTTGGAATTGTCCACTTGGAGGAGTGGGAGCCTTTGAATAAGGAAACTGGTAGTAAAGACGAGGCGCTGGGTGTTTTAAGAGTCCTTGAAAACCAGAAATTGGCAAACCTTGAAAATTATCTTACTATGAAAAGGAACAAGGGAGAATGAGCTGAGGAAAACTTCAGGAGCTGACAGGCCTCTATGTTTCCAACAAAGAAAAAAATGTTTTTAAAGATGTTAAGTTAATCAGCCAGCAACATCCAGGTGGGTCTGTGCAATGGACAGAATTGTGGGTCAACGCTGACTAGACATTCCAGAGACATCAGTGTTAAAATTGTCCCCGATGACAAAGTTGTGCTGGTCTGGAAGAAGAAAACCTGCAGACTTCCCCAAATATGGTGCTGAAAGAAGAGGACAGTGACTGGTGGGCACAGCCAGGAGCAAAGGCAGCTTCCAGGAGAGCCCTGGGAGCTTTACTGGGACAGGGAGGCTCCAATAAAGTTTAATTACACCTTTCCTCACCAGGATGAGAAGGAGCAGGACCAGCAAGTGGCTAATTCTCATCTTGTGTGTGGTTCTCACTGTTCAATAGACAAAATAAGTAACGTAAGCAAGATGGCTGTTCCTAACAGATACCCTCTCCCACACATGTGCACATAGGCCTGGAATTCTGTTCTGAAAGATATAGCTGCTGTTTGCTGCGCTCTCCTTCCTGTCCAAGATTTCTGTAGCCAACTGTGCAGCGTGCTGCTCTGGGGGATTTTAGGAACAATCAAAAAGTGAGAGGAGCTTCTGCATGGAAAGTGCTGGTGCACTTCTTAACTGCCCAGTGCTGGAAGCTCTGCTGCTGGGCTGCTGGAGAGGCTGCAGTGAGTCTCACTTTGAATATTTTAATTTTGCTTCAAAATAATGTTGCCTTTTGAGAACCATTGGTATGTCACTATACAATGCTTTGATGTACCTTTTGTAACGCGTGTGAGAGATTGAATCTAGAGTCTCACACGTGCTAAGTAAGTACAGTAAGTACTCTACACTGAGTCGGATCCCTAGCCCTATTTACTTTTTTGTAAAACTTTTGAGCCAAAGGGTGGTTCAGCAGGTATATATGCCTGCCACAAAACCTATGACCCAAGCCTAATGAAGGACTTACTGTAGAAGAGAATTGGTTGTCACTAGGTTCTCTGCTTGCATGTGCGCGCGCACGCACACACACACACATACACACACACCCCACAATATAATTTTTTTTAAAAAAAAACCTTCTGCATATTTGATATAGATTCAGGTTGCCGGGCAGTGGTGGTACACACCTTTAATCCCAGCACTTGGGAGGCAGAGACAGGCGGATTTCTGAGTTCGAGGCCAGCCTGGTCTACAGAGTGAGTTCCAGGACAGCCAGGGCTACACAGAGAAACCCTGTCTCGAAAAAACAAAAAACCAAAAAAAACCAAAAAAAAAAAAAAGATTCAGGTTGTTTGTTTATTTTTATGACCTTCAATCAGACTTCATAATAAAAGTCAGTGGTTAAAAGTGTATATTGCTTTTGCAGAGGACTTGGGTTTGAGAGCTAGCACCCTCATGGCAGCTATAACTCCAGTTCTAGGGGTGCCAGCGCCCTCCTCTCACCTCTGAAGGCACCAGGCACATACATGTGTGTGTATACATGCAATCAGGCAAAATACACATAACATCAAGCAAATAAATCTGATAAAAATTCAAGTCCAGTATAAGACTTATTTAATCCAGTAAACCAGTAAGTGCATTCATTCAGGAGAGGGAATGCAGTCAGTTTTGTTACTTGTGTTCTGCCTAAATGTTTTTGGAGGAGTGCGTGGCTGGGAAGCAAAGTGATGAATATAGATGTGGATCAGGCTGTCATTTAGTATGCTGAGCAGTGAGTGACTGAAAACTGCTTTAAGAACTAACATTGACAAAAACATATGAAAGCTTAAAGAAATACAACAAATATCATGTTCAGGCCTGGCCGGCTGGCTGGTTAATATTTGTTTAAGATGTGGTCTCACTGTGCTCACTGGTCTGCAGCTCATGGGCTCATATGATCCTCCTGCCACCACCTCCTGAGGAGCTGGGCCTGAGACAGGTCCACTGTGCCTGGTGTACACCTGTTCTTTAAGCACCTCACAGCTCTTCACTTCTTACACCAGCCGTAGGTTTCCATCCAGCTTAGGTGAGGTATGTTTGAAGAATCAAATAATGGCTTTAGGTTTGTGTCTTGTTGCAGTTGCTAGGTGAGCTGATCCTGGACCGCCACAATTTCACCATCATGACCAAGTACATCAGCAAGCCGGAGAACCTGAAACTGATGATGAACCTGCTTCGAGACAAAAGCCCTAACATCCAGTTCGAGGCCTTCCATGTCTTTAAGGTAATGAGCTGATGCCTGGATATCGTTTTCTCTAACTTCAGAATGACAAGGCCTCTGCTTTTTGCTTTCCTTTCCTTGAGAGAAAATTAAATAATCTTTCTGTTTTGCAAACTTATTCTCCCACTAATCTATTACAGAAAACCATAGCTTGAGTGCTAGCTACAGTTGGGCAAGTTTGCCTCTGACCTTTACATATAAATTTAGAAATATAGAGAAATCTCATATCTGCATCAAGCTGACCTAAATTGAGAGAGCCTGCAGCCCAGTACCTTGCAGTAAGATAGTCGTTTTCAAATTAAAAATCCATTGAGAAATAAATGGCGCTTGACCCACCTGGTAAAGGCCACGTTAGTGCTCCCTGGGGGCCAAGAGGATGGGGATGCAGAGAGGCAGAGCATTAGCAGTTCAGGTCTCCCTTTTCTCTTCAGGAAGCTCGGTGGTTAAGAGCACTTGCTGTCCTTCCAAGGCACATAGGGTCAGATTCCAGCACCCATTGTGGTGGCTCACCACAGTCTATAATTCTAGCTCCAGGGGATTTAATGCCTCTGCCTCCAAAGGTACTTGCAGTCCTGTGTAAAAACAACAATAAATCTTAAAAACGAGAAAGAAAGGCTTATCCTTCCCTCTCCCCCCCCCCCCCCCCCCAGATTACTAATATGATTGGAGACTGAGCTAGAACGGAAGCTAGAATAGAAGTGCTGGCCTCTGCTTTCCACTTCTTCTTTTGAACCCAAGGGCACATCCAGCTCCCTGGGCTCTTTTGTTACTGCTTTTTAAAGGGGCTCTTTTTTTTTTTTTTTTTTTTAACATTTTCCTCTGCTGAGTAACACAATTATTTCTTGTATTACTCCCAAACATTAGACAATAGGTTTAAATATATGCATATATAGGGTAAAGGGTCATTTGTAATCCCGTACTCACAACTCCCACAGGTATATCTTTGAGATTATTTCCCAGCTTTATTCACATTTTACTAACAATTTATATCCTAGTTTTTGACACATTGAGCTATTTTATGTATAATTTCAGAACAGTAGCCTTTCTGTAGGCATCCTTCTTCATCGTTGGGCATTTTTCTAGTATGAATGGCCCTGAGCTGTGGACAACTAAGTCCATTTCTTACTGTTCGGTATGTTGCAGTTCACACTATGCACCTGGCCGACTTTGGCCAACTTTTGGTTTTCTCATAATTGATGTCTAGAGTATACTTAAGAGCTCAGTGAACCCCAGGAATGTTTGATCTAAAAATGTATATGCATGGGCAGAATTCCTTGTCTGTTAGTGGAGAACACAGGAGTTTATAAGGCAAAGTTGCTTTGACAAGTTAAAAACTTAGTGTTTCTGTTACCAGATAATTATTGCCCAAAAAGCCATTAGGATACTTAAAATGTTAACATACAAGTTTCATTTATTTCCACTTGAAATCCTAACAGAATTTTTTCTGTAACTTGACAAGCTGATTCAAACATTTGCTTGGTAAAGAAAACCTAAGGTCACCTGTGGCCATTTTGAAGAACTGGATAGAGATGTCTACTATACGGATAAGAAGCCTGAAATTTGGCTAAGTCTCAGACATAGTGATGAAATCAACAAATGTGAAGAATGTCTATTTTTTTTTAAGTTTGAAACTTGTCTCTTTCTGTATTCGTATTTTGCAGTTAACAGTCTTAGAGCCTGTGGTAAAGAGACAGACACAAGTTCAGGAGAGTGATCATCTCAGGAGAGAAGAGGAGCGGTGCCAAGGGGAGGGGCCATGGCTGTACTGGGGTCAAAGCAAGCCAGGCTGCTGACCTGTGTAGCTTGTGCACATCTGCGATAACATGTGGCATCCTATTCCCTACATTCTTCTTTGTGTTAGAACTGTCACATAAAAAGTAAGCCAACAGAATAAACAAAAAGTGTGAGCATAGTTCCAGGAAACACCAAGCATCAGAGAATGGAGACCTGCCTCAGACCCTCCTGAGGAGTGACAGTTCAGAAACCTGTCTGCCATGCCACTCTGCCCAAAAGTGTGTGCTCTGTCGTACGAAGTGAGATCTAGTGTCATCTAATCTTTCAGAAATACATGATTATAAAAAGATTTAGTTCATGGCAAACTAGAAATAGCCTGCTTTTGTCCTCAGATAATCTGAATGTGGTTCCCCTAATCATTGGACAGAGTAGGAACATTTAAAAATAGCCAGCCACTTGTTTGCTTGTGTGTGTGTAAATTGGGCCTACCCTGCACCTTGACACTTGTTTATTTCTCAAAAATAATATTTTGCTATTTAGAAAAGCAAGAGTCCTAAACTTTTTTTACTTCTTTATGAATAGTTGCTCGCCCCTCAAAGCAGCCTCTATAAAGATAGAGAACCCATGGGACGTCTCCTGGAAATCCTTTGCAGGCTAGTAATGCCACTTCCATTACCTTCCTGAGTTCAGGGACTCCGTGAGACTCCATTTCAGGCAGTCCGTGGCCCCTGAAAGTACAGCCGCAGCATGGGAAAGTCAGGAGAACAGCTGTGTGAAACCTCCACGATGTGTGAGAGTGCCTGGGCGAGGGCAGTGCCGCCCCTCTGTGTTAGCACTCTCCCAGCAGGGCTCCATGCCCCTAACCCTCCTGAAGTTGGGCAGTTGGAGAACCCTATTTTGTGGCTGAAGAAGCCATTTCTGTGGGAGATTCAAGGACAAATTTACTAGCATGCGCTCTCCCAGTGAACCTCATCTCCTAGTTGTGGGCTTTAGTATTTGGAGACAACTGTGTGGTACTGGTGGTGAGTTAAGGAGTGTGATACTATTAATGTAGTGAGTAATGACTGTGCTGAGTGCTGAGTGGGTACACACAGGACCTGCGTCCTCTGTCCTTCTCAGAACTCAGTCGTGTTGACAGTAAGAGTGTGTGAGGAGCTAACGCATGCCTCCGCATGGGTAAGTCATGAGGACCCTGCTGCGTTACAGGATGCCATCGATAGGAAAGAACTGTAGGAGGTCCATGGCGGGAAACAGTAGGTGTGACTGCTGATGGGTGTAGGGCTTCTTTGGGGTGACAGAAGTGTCTTAAAGTTGGCTGTGATGACACAATTCTGTAAACATACTAGAAATCATTAGAATAAATATCATGTGGACTAATATGTGAATCGTGTCTCAATGTGACTGGTTCTAAAACTTTAAAACCTGAATGGCATACAAGTCATCAGAAAACTCTATATCTATTCAACAGAATTGCAAGGCTTGATTTGTATAAGTCAATTAGTATATTCCATATCCTAAGGAAATTCCTAGAGACATCCAAGGACAATATGAAGAATGCTTTAAAAAACAAACTTGAGAAGAGAGATCAGAGGTATTTCTGGTCCTTTGCTTTGATCTGCTATTTACTTTTGAAACTGTTTTACAGTGAGGGATGTTTCGAGCATACCTGTCCCTCTCCTTGCTCTTGCCTATGGGTAAGAGCAAACAATTTAAACCAAAGGCATGGTATGCCAGCATGTGACATGGCACAGGCAGCACCAGCCTATAGCTGGCTGGCTCCTGCACTCTAAGGCTTACCTAGAGAGCACAGCAAGCAGTCTTTCCCCCAGACCTCTAATAATGAGAGGGAATAGCATATATAAACTAGCTAGCCAGTACCCAGAAAGTCTGCCCTAACTGTTGCTCAAATGAAGACCAGTTCTTAATATACAAAGAATCTGTGTAAAGGTCTATAGTGGCCTATAGTATCAGCTCCTCCAGAAGCTGGCCAGAAGGATCATTAGTTCAAGACCTGCCTAGGCTATACAGTGGTTTCAGGGGCAGCCTGAGCACTGTAGTCCCAAAAAGCAAAAGAGGGCTGGGCTATGCCTCAGTGGTAGAGT
Source organism: Uromys caudimaculatus (assembly GCA_028551405.1). Lineage (NCBI taxonomy): Eukaryota > Metazoa > Chordata > Mammalia > Rodentia > Muridae > Uromys > Uromys caudimaculatus. The sequence goes on along the minus strand of CM052708.1, from coordinate 59,069,464 downwards.
GCTTAACTGTAATGTGTGAGCCCCTAGGTTCAACCCCTGATACCACAGAGAGAGGAAGAACAGAATACAGACCAGTGTGTAAAAAATTCAAGCTCAGTTTTCTTTAAGATGGAAGGCTGTGTGAGCATTATTTAGTTATTATGTCTGAGTGGAGGAGTTCAGAGGATTGATTTCATATTTATTGTGGTGCAGGGATGTAGCCCAGGGCCTCACAAGTGCCTCGCCCTCACAAGAGCTAATGTATATGCCTTTTCACACATCATCTCTCAGCTTTCTCACCTGTGTTACATGTCAGAGCAATCAGAGCCATGTTGCAAGTGGCTCTGGGAGCCTCAACTTGCAGCCTGCTGTCTGGCCTCTGCCACCCTCACTCTATCTATCTGCATCGGTGTTCAAAAAGCCTAGTCAGCCAGGGCATGGCACCTCCCTTGTAGAACTTGGCCAGTCATTCTTTAACAGAAGCAAGCTAGCTGTCTCTGAGATTGCCAGTTGGTTGTGGCGTGTGTGTGTGTGTGTGTGTGTGTGTGTGTGTGTGTGTGTGTGTGTGTGTGTGTGTGTGTGTGTGTGTAAGAACAGTTACTTTATTTACACTTCTATGGAATGGGCTTGTACATGGGCAACTCCATGTCACATGCACAAAGTATTCTAGCGAACAAAAAGCTGGAGCCAGCCCTGTGTACCTCACCAGCTCAAATCCTTCCTGGTAAAAAGAATCTGAATGAAGTCAGTGAAGATGTATGCAAGATTTAATTTACATTTTAAAAAATTTCAGATTTAAAACAGGAAACATATTTTGTTTCCTGAATTAAAAATATTTGAATGTAGCTACTGCATTTTCTCTGGGCTTGAAAACTCCATATATTTCTGAGACCTGTTATGTAAACTGAGGGATGCTGGCATTGAGACAGCAGTTCAAAGGCCACAGGCTGTTTTCATGTGTTTGCCTGTTTCGAGATACTTTGAAAATAGCATGTTCTGTACATATCAGTCAACAGTGAGCGTCCACTATGAAGTCTCCTCCCAGTCTCAGAAAGTCAGTATGAAAGTCTAATGAACAACTGCCTCCTGAACAGAGGGCTCGGAGCCATGAACAAAAACTAAGGGGAAATGTTGAAGCTTGCAAACAACCTCAACATTTTTGCTAGGTTTTAGTACAGGGTGTGGGCTTTGGAGTTCTTCCAGCATGCCTGCCTGAAAACTCTACTAGGCTTCTGAAAGCAGCTTGGTTTGCCTCATGTACCTTGTCTTTCTTTCATTTTTATGGAGTTCTTCTGAGTTATTTATGTACTTACCACAAAATGCCAGGCAATTTGTAATTAGAACTTTAGCAGCTCTCGTATAAACAAACACCAACCAGAAAAGGCCAGAACGTGGCGATTCCTACCATAATCATGGGTATTCTGTGAACAGCAGGCATTTGTGTAACAGTGTAAACAAGCCTAGAATACCTTTTTTGTAAGTAACAATTTTAGTTTATTGTAACCAAAGCCATATCTATAAAACTTCACATATTGACCATTTTAAGAGCAGAGCTCCCTGTTCAGTGTTTCACCCAGAGGTTATGTCAGCATACCACTGCACCCCAGAAGGAAACCCTCCACCCTAAGCAATCTCTCCATTCCCTTCCCATGAGCACTTGGCCGCCACCCTCTGCTTTCCACTCTAGGGATCTGCCTGTTTGTATAAATGCAGTCAAATCCATGGTGTAGCTGGATCAGCGCATTGCCCCTTGTAATGGCCATGGCAGACTCTGTGTCATAGACATCCATTCATCAGTTAGTGGGTACTTGACTGTTAACACTGCTGGTCACTGTGCCTGCTGTGGACACTGGAACACAGCTGTTTATTTGAACAAACCTTTTCTCTTATGTTGGGGCAGGATTTTTTGTCACTCACTGTTTTACCTACCAAGGAGACGCCATTTTCTCCAGCCGCTGCACCACTGTGTATTCCAGCTGGGAGTGTCTCCTTGTGCTCAGCACACTTATTTTCTGTTTTACACTTTGTGATATGCATTGCCCTAAGGGTAGTGTGTGTGAATTAGTGTTCACTTTTACTCCTGTTTGAGGAAAGTACTACTCAGTCCCTTTGAATCCTAGATGGACTGGGCTTTGGTGTTCAGTTGTAGGAGTTCTTTAGATAGGCTAGATCTGAGATCAGTCAAATCTGTGACTTGCAGATATTTCCTCCCACCCTCCTAACACTGTGTTTTATACAGAAGCATTAGCCATTAGTGAAACTCATCTGATGGCTTCTGTTACTGGTACTTTAGGCAAAGTTATGAATTTATCCTTTGTAGTTTTCTCCAGATGTCTTAGTAGCTCTTATATTTTGGCCTTTGGTTCATTTAAATGACTTTTTGTATAGGGTGTGAGGTGAGGACCCATCTTCATTCTTTTGTATATAGAATTCTAGTTGTCTCGTGGATGCTTTTTATCTAGGAATTGAATTTTGTCAAATTGTAAAATAATTGAGATGACCATGTGGCTTTCCTGCATTCACTCACTGTGACATTAGCTTCCTAGGACTATGGCAGGGTACCACAGAGAGCTAGAAAGTGTATTCTCTCCCAGTGCAGCAAACCAGAAGGCCAAGGATAAGGTGTCAGTAGAATTGGTTCTTTTAGAAGGCCTCGAGGAGAATCTTCCCTGACTGCATGCGACACTCCTCTCTGCATGCCTTTATACCTCCGTATCTGAGGTTCCATGTTACTTGTCTTAGATTGGAGCCCTCTAACCCAGTATGACTTCATCTTAGCCTGCTATATCTGTAAAGTCCATGTTTGCATAGAAAATGACACCCTTGGGTGCTAAGGGTTAGGATGTCAATGCATCTGTATGGGGAAAACAGTACATCTGGCAATCACTGATTGTCTTATGTGCAAATTAAGTCCCAGTTGGTCCTACATATAACTCTGTTGATATGTAGTGTGGCTTACTTTGCTGATGTTTTCTTAAGGAGTTGGTCTTTCATTCATAAAGGATATCATGCTTTGAGAGCTCACTCATTATTTAATCTGGCTTCGGTGTCAAGGTATGCTGGCCTCAGAATAGGCTAAGAACAATTCTTTGAAGAAATTGAGAAACACTAGTGTTCATTTTTCTTTAAATGTTAGGTAGACATTTACCAGCAAAAGTCAGCTGGACCAGGCTTCTCTTTATTGTGGGTTTTGGTTACTGATTTGATCTCTTATAATAATAGGTTTTCTAATTCTTGAAGAATTTGACCATTTTTCTTAGTTGTTTGTGGTGGTTAATATTGATTGTCCACTTGACAGGACCTAAATAATTGAAGAGACAAGGTTCTTGACATGTCAGTGAGGGACTGCCTGGATTAGATTAGCTGAGGTGGGAAGACCCACCCTACATATGGGCAAGTGTCTCTCCATGGGCTAGAGTCAGAGACCCGGTGAAAGGAGACAGGGAGCTGAGGGCCAGCCTTGCTGTCTCGCCTGCTGTGGGTGCAGCCGCCTCTGCAGCATGGAGAAGGGAACTAGTACATTGTGGACTGTAGCACTACTCAGTTGTTAGCAGTGCTCCACTTTAGCTTTTCATTATCCAAGTCTCACGGGCTAGCCAGAGCTCATCATGGTGCTTCACATCAAGAGCCAGTTTCTGGCTTTAGTTATTCTCTGTGGGAACTCCTCTGTCTCTGCTGCTTTTGCTTATTGCTTTGACTTGCTGCTTGCCCTAGTTCCTTACTGTGTGAAGTTAGCTTGCTGATTGGAGCTCTTTCCTCTGAATGTGGGCATTATAGCCTTGGTTTGCCTGCCTGAGTGCTGTTTCTTGTATTTCATTTGCACTCCTCTCCAGTTGTTTACTAATCACCTTGTGCTTTCCTTGTTCCAGTGGCTATTAGGCGCTTAAGGTACGGTGTAGCCAGGAGGTCAAGGCCAGACTCTTGCCGCCTTATGGTTATGGACCTGCTTGGTGGGAGTCTAGGGACCCTCTTTCTGGCCTGTGTGGGCCCCTGGCCTTCTTTCTGAAGGTGGAATTATTGTGGGTGTAATGCTAAAGACTGTTTCTTCGTGAGCGTTCTCAGGGGAAGCTGTGCTGCTTAGGCCCTGCTGAGGGATTAGACCCCCCAAGGAAGACTGGTTATGGAGAACATAGTGGCAGCAAGGATTAACATATCATATTCCTGTCATTTGTTTATGAATCATTTCAGAAATGCATTGTCAAATGTTTGCCTCTGTTCTAGGTGTTTGTGGCCAGCCCCCACAAAACGCAGCCTATCGTGGAGATTCTGTTAAAGAATCAGCCCAAACTCATTGAGTTTCTGAGCAGTTTCCAGAAAGAAAGGACAGACGATGAGCAGTTCACTGACGAGAAGAACTACCTGATTAAACAGATTCGAGACTTGAAGAAAGCAGCCCCATGAAGATGGTCCTGCCCTGACAGCCATTTGTCTCCCTTCCCCAGTGTGTGCAGTGTTGTTTCAAAGTCTCCATTCTTGGGAAGGCTTTGGAGGTCCTGTCTTTCTCAATTGATTGTTCAAGGTAGATGAAATATAAACATTTGAGTGGAAAAAAAAAATCAACCTAGAATAATATATTCATTTTAATCAAGTCTCTGATTGCTTATGGAATCAACCATTATATTAAACATTGATCAAAAGCAGTGTAAGTCCAGAGCTGGAACCTGGGTCACCCAGGACATCAAGTCAAGGAACACAAGTGTCTCTTGAAACAGACAGTTGGAGGGGACCCATCTGTTTTTGTTCATTTAGACAGGCATTTTCCGACACTGGAGATGGGAGACAGGACTGCATTGTCTGCTCTGTGTGCACTTTCCTTCCCTGCCTGCTGCCTCTAGGTATTAAGTGGTTCCTAACTTACGTAAGTGGGAACAGATGCCCATCTCCCAGCTCAATTTCTTCCTCATTGTATCCCATGTCTGACCCATGGCCCATGCCCATTCCAACTTTGAAGGCTAGTCTGGGAGCAGCTGGGAGCCAAGTGAGATCACTAGAAGTTATAGGGACAGAGAATACCGGTGCACTGTGACTCTCTCAGAGGAGAACTCCAAACAGGTGGCTGTAATCACCACTGTTCTGTCGGCACCTCTGAAGGGTCAATGAGTGTGAGGATATTTCACTAATAGCTGTTGTTATGGAAAGAATGCTTATTGGTGACTGATTTGAGAGGTGGGATCACAGTAGGTACAAACCGTGGGGATAGAGGGTCATGATAGACTTCCACCAGTAGAGGGGAAAGTGAATCATGCGTAAAAAATGTCTCAGATGACTAAAGGTTCTCTCTTGGCCAGTTTGTTCTGTAACCACCTACTAGTGTCTTCAGTGAGAAGCTAAAAAGTCTAAAACTGTTGGTTCCAAGTATTCTCTTTCATACTAGAATAACTAAGGTGTTCATTTGTGTCCCCTTAACAGGGACAGAAAGAAAAATTATTTTTTTAAAGGCCATGGCTTGTTTTCAGACCTCAGACCTCTAAAATGGAATTTTAAAGAGACATTTCCCAGGCACTAAAGCTACAGTTGCTTGTCAGCTCTCCATGCCCTGACTACCCATGGCACTTGACTGCTGTCTTCCTTGCCTGTGGGCACATATGTCTCCACCCAGAGACAGGAAGGGACATGTGTTCTCTGGTATAAAGGCCTTTAGTGAGTTTCCCACCCAGAGAATTCCCTGGCAGGGCACCTTGCTTTTTGGCTGGGGTTCAAGTATTTTGCTTCCATGCACCCCCCAGTGTCCTGCATTCTTCAGTCATAGAAGTCAGATTATTTTTATAATATTCCTTGATAGTATAGAGCCCCTTAGAATTTGACCTTTCTAGACTTGCTTATTTGATTAAAAGAGATGAAAATAAAAAAAACTTTAAATGTGTTTCCATAGCATCATGGGACACAGGCAAGGCCATGTTTTAATTTGATTTCAGTTAAAAAACACTTATTTTCTCTGGGTTTGAATTGGCTCTTTCCCAGCATCCCTTTATCCTGGCTGTGTACCTGCTAGACAGAAAGCTAGAGTCTGAGATGTAGTAAATGAGGTAGCTGGGGTGTTGGTGTGAGTTTATAAGTTATCCACTTAGAGGGGGACATGTGGAGTTCACCATCACAGTGTGTTTACACAGAAATCACTGTAATACTGTGAGACTTGAATGTGGAAAAGGTCATATTTAATAAGAAGCACAGTTTAAAGACCAAATAAAAAGTACCACATACGCTTGGTCTCCTTCCTCTTCCTTTATTGTGCAGTTGGATTCTTGTCCTGAAACAGGAAAGACCCCAGGCCAGGAGGCCCCCAAGGCCACACTGAGACCCCAATGCCACCATCCTGTGCACTACAGCAGGAAGCCCTATTCACTTCCCAGGACCAAGCACCAGCCAGCAGGCACTAAGTCCCACTGTTGCTGCCTCATCAGTTAGGAGCCATTCCCATTAACATAGATATGAAGGTTGTAAGAAGAATGTCCCAGATCTAGGGTGGGACACATCAGATTGACACCCAGAATGACCTAAGGCTGGGTCTGTCTTCTGTTCTATGCATCGCATCGTCAGGGTTGTGACTTGAGAAAGGCCATGGTGTTGGGAGCTATGTGGTGTTCTACTGAGACCTGGGAGGCTCCCAGTGGCAGGGTCCTGGAATGTGGCCAGTGGGGAGATCACTGAGATCACAATGTTCTTGGATGAGGATGAGGCTCTTGGCTAGAGCCGGGCATCTGCCCAAAGTTAGGGCTGTTCTTACAGAAAAGGCTGGGAAGCAGCATACACCCCTTGTAAATGTTCTTGACTCCCTGCCTCAGACATTTCTCATCCTGTGGTGCCTCTGGGGAAAGATGTGTAAGCATCTCCAAGTCTCCATCACTAGCCATGCTGCTGGCTGCTGTGACCCTTGCACATCAGACACAACTGCCAAGACCACAGCAGCACCTGGAAAGTACACGAGACCCAGAATGATTATAACGTGAAGAGAATAGAAGTCAAACCCACCACAGCTGTTTGCTTTAGTTTATATTCACCGTGCTAAATAATGGGTTTCCTTCTGACATCCACATGCATGTGTCCTCATGCACTGATTGTGTCCCTGACCCTCCCCTTCCATCCCCACCCCCTCCTCCCTAGAACTCTCCACCCTGAGCTGTTTCAAAGAATGCTTCACTTACAGAATACACTAGTTTATAGTATTAGAGGCAGTTAGCGCTTTACGTGATTTATTTTCTGCTTACCTGCATGTGTGGTGTAAATATCTCACTGACATCCCTTCAGGAAGATTTTGGATATTGCAATCAGAGTTCACCACTGGATAAAAAAGGTTTGAAGCATTCGAGACCTTGGAAGTCTAGATTTGGTCCGACTGAGTCACCTGACGCTGGATCTGAATAGAAGTGTGGTTTGATTTGGAAGTTTGGAGAATGTGTGTTGTGGTTGGCGTGATCAAGTGCAGCAGAGTTATGGCTGCCTAGGCTGGGCCATGCAGACACAGCCTTACCTCCCATGGCGGGAACAACATTTAGCCTCAGAAAGGGTGAGGGGGCCTGCTCCTGATCAGTCAACTGGCAGTAAAGCAGGAGTGCCAAAGTCGGAATCTTGGAAGACAGGCTATCCCCACAAGGCTATGCTTCAGCCTACCTTCCAGGCAGGCCCATCACCCCCACATGGCCCAAAAAAAGAGAGGAGCCCAGATCTGGATGTATTGAGACAACTCTCAGCTGCTCACAGCCATGCATCTGGGCCTCTCCCAGATCTGCACACATGCAACACTATCAGCTAGTCAGATCAGTCACAGCTCCTCATCCAAAAGCTTGGTAACCCATCGCTCCACAAAATGGGCTGACTTAGAGAAGTGGCATCCCCAGGCCATGTCTGCACCTACAGCCTTCGCTAATCAGAGGCTGAAACAGGAAGATCACTTGAGCTCATGAACTCCAGAGCAGCCTAGGCAGCGTAGTAAGACTGATCTCAAAAAGAGAGAGTAGGGGCAGGGCTGTGACTAAATTGGTAGTAGTACATTCACCTAATAAGCATGAAACCATGGGTTCACCCACTGTATAAACCAGGCATCGTGGCTCATGCCTGTAACCTTGGCACTCAGAAGGTGGAGGCAGATAGATCAAAAAAGTCATCCTCAACTACACAGCAAGTTCAAGACCAGTCTGGGATACACCAGACCCTGTCAAAACCAGCAAAAAGTCAACAAAAAACTGAAGTATGCCAGAGTAGCTGACCACAGACCAGGGTCTCACTGTGTCCCCAACCTGCCCCTTGACCCAGGACTCAAAGGAAAGGCAAAGACCTAACTGCAGACTGTTGTCTCTGGAAGGAAAGAAAGCCTCTGCCCTTTCTCCAGGCACAGTGTAACATTCACATGCCCATGCCCTGCCCTGCCTGGATGAATGAGACTCTGTATTGCCTGGGGTGTGGGAGGAAAGAAAAGGGCACACCCACAGCTGACTGGCCTGCCTCTGGCAGCTTCAGCTGTGACCTTCACCTTGGCTAGCGCACAGCAACCTTACCCAGCTGTCAGCTTGGTGCACCCATCTGAATCCAGGTGGAATTGTGGCCAGCAACCAGGGAATGTACTCGATGAGAGCGCCAGGGCAAGGAAAGTGGACAGCACCCCTGAAATCTCCATATGGGAAAGGCTCCAACTCTGGCCAGATGCTGTCCCTTTTCTAGCAAGGCCCTGAGAAAGGGTCTCCTCTCTGGGCCCCTACCAACCTCAGATGAAAAGTTTTCCAGTTTGCCATAAAATGAGACATCGTTGGAGTCCAGCTTGGAGAGGTACTGGGGTAGCTGAGGCTGCATTGCCCTCTAGACAGTGGAGGATGCAGGAACATAGGGGGCAAGAGAACTAGAGCCCAAAGAAGCCTGAGTCCAGCTGGAAGTGTCAGCACTTGTCCCTTCCCAGGTAGCTCAACAACCTAGGCAAGACCCTGAGTCAGGCCATCTGACTGTAGAGAGAGGAGGGGACATTCTTACACCCAGGTACATTTCCTACTCTGTCCTGAATTGGGTGGGTAAGTGGCTTAGTTGGTGCCATTCCTAGCTGGGCGCAAAGAGAGGTCAGTCACCTTTTGCCCTGAGGGGTCTGTTTGACTCTAGGGTCCTGTTCACACAGCTGTGCTCAAAGGCAATCAGTCCTAACCCTTCAGGCTGGTGCTGGACACCTCCTTACTGCTCAGGTTGCTAGAAATCTCATTTAGAAGAAATTGCCCACATGGAAGATGGAAGATCTACCTTGGAAGGAACAGAGGAGGACGGACGAGTTCACAAGACAGTAGGCGCCACCTCTGCCTCTCCGCATTTTTTGCATGTTTTCAGTGGCCTGGCTCCTCTGAGACTTCAAGTCAGATTCTTTAACTGGTAACTAGATCTGTCCTTGCAGAGACTGAATCTGCAGGCAACCTCTCTCATCTGCCCTCTCATGACCTCAGCTTAGCCGAACTGGGCACAGTCCACCCCACCTGCCTGGACTGCAGGTTCTCCCTCCCTTCAGCCTGTTCCTGCTTGTTACTGAGTTTAGCAGCATGGACATCTCTGCCATCCTGCAGGCTCACCCCTAAAAGCTCATCATTCCACTGTTTGCCTTGGCCAGACACAGGTTCCCTGCCCCCTCCTAAGCCTTCTGCCACCTATGAAGGATTACACCCAACTCATCTCAAGGCAATATTTTCATTCAGCTCAGGAGCACCAAATCATAGTGATAAAGGGGACCTGAATCGGACAGAACCTTTTTCAAGTTGCAAGGGATGAAAACACAAGAAAACAATTTATAAATACATACATGCTTGCATGCATACATACATATACAGATGCACACATGCATATATTCATACCTGGGAACTCTTCGGATCCAGTTTCCCACTCTGGCTGACTTCAGAGACTCGAGCCCTATCATGAGGGCCCTTTCCACAATCCTAAATACATGGTTACATTCCTAGGCAAGATGTGTCATATGGTGAGAAGTAGATTGACCTCCCATAACCATCACACAATGGCACATGATTGAAAGGAAGTAGACGGAACTCCCAGTGTCTGTTTAGTTCCTCTCCTGCTGAAGCTCTGCCAGCCCTGCCTACAATCATGCTTACCCCTGAAAACAGGGTCACATACAGAAAGAATGTTGGGGCAGGGAGCAAGAGGTGCTGTGGAGGTGAGGCAAGCTGGCTCCTTGTCTTTTCCAGTTGCTGGGATGTAATGGTCCCAGCAACTTAAGGAGAAAGGGTTTTTGGGAGGAAGGGAGGTCTTGATTTTGACAGTAAAGGGAGAAGTCACAGTTAAAGGGTGCAGTTGGTCATGGTAAGGAGGACACATGATATCCAGAGGCAGGAAGCCTAGAGATAGAACAACTGCCACTCATCTTACTTCCTCCAGAGTCAACAGCCCAGGGAGCTGAATGCAAATCTAAACCATCAAAGGGCAATTGATTGACCAATAGGCAAATAAACAAATAAGAGGATAAAATGTCTGATTTGTGGTTTGAGGCCAGCATTGACTACATAGTGAGTTCCAGGGTAACATCAAACCACACACACACACACACACACACACACACACACACAAATTACGAAGATACTGGAGACACTACTTCATACCAACTGGAATGGCTAGAATCAAATGGTTAGATAACAAGCTTAGTGGAGATACAGAGAGGTTGGAACCCATGTTATGGGTGAGGATGTGAAATCATGGTAACCAGCCTAGCAGTTTCCCATATGATAAAGCACAACACTGGTCACATGGCTCAGCAGTTTCACTCCCAGATGTAAACTCAAGAGAAATGAAGACATCCCGCACAGGAACTCACACAAGGAAATGTTTATAGAGGCATCCTAATGAAGTCTCCTAAGAGGGCAATCTATTGGACAAAATATGCTGTAGCCACACAAACTATCCAGCCACTGAAGTAAATGATGCACCGATCCATTCTGCGCTAAGTGAAAGAAGCCAGATACAAAATATCACCATTCACCCATCTTCTGCTGCAGAAACAGAATATATGAGCTCCAGTCATACAAGAGGAGCAGAAATGAATCAGCTCACGGTTCTAGAGGCTGGGATGTGCATGCTGAGCCACCAGCATCTGGTAAGGACCCTCACTGTATCAACACAGAGTAACAGAGGCCAAACAACTGCATCATGGCCATGCACGAAGGCAGACAGAGCCCATGACCTAAGCTTTACGCCTTTTTTTTATTGGAAATAGATTTTTAATCATACATTATGTTATGATTATGATTTCCTTCTCCCATCTCCTCCCAGCTCCTCTCCACCTTACCACCCTCCAAAATCCACTTCCTTTCCTCTCTCTCTCTCATTAGAAAACAAACAGGCATCTAAGAAAAAAAAAAAAAAGAATGAAGGAACAAATAAAGAAAATAAGATAAAATAAAAACAAACCTGACTAGGACAAAACAAACAAATGGCCCACTCCTTCTGTAGTTGACTCTAAACACATTCTTGGAAGAACCATTCAAGTCCCAGCTACACACTAAATGATACTGTTCACACAGAAAGACCAGCACAGAGAAGTCTAGAGACAGAAAGCTCCAGACTTGAGAGTGAAGTGTGAGACGGACATGTGGGGAGACAGCTAAAGGTGGGGATTTCTCATTGAGGTGACAGAAATTTTTGAACTAATTATGGTGGTGCTTGCACATATCTGCAAATTAACACACTAAAATCACTGAAGTATTAGTTTAAATGCGCAAACCACCTAGTGTGTGAAATGGTAATAAAACTGTTCAAAATATTGCCACAGACTCACTGTGCTTTGTCTGCAGAGCAGGGGACTGACCCCTGGGCCACCCACAGGTTAGACAAGCTCTACCACTGAGCTGTGTCCACTGCCTTGTGACCCGTGTTATCCCTTGGGTGCTTTCTGTGTCATTTAATACTATTTATCATGAATCTTCATGCTACATATTATTTTATACGCTACGCCAGACGACTCCAACTGAGTCCGGTGCACCTCTAGGCCAATTGAACATATGAAACTGTTTGTGCCAACTCACGATCCTCTCCTTGTGAGCTAGCCCAGAATGTGAATGGTCACTCATCTTTCTGAGGTTTGCCTTCCCAGCAGCACTAGGGAAAATAAGGCCTTCCTGTATGAGACATTTTCTAGACACATCTTGTTTTAGAGCCCGCTCCTCCCGACTCTCAGGTGGCACATTTTGACCCTTGACCATAATCCCAAACTCTTGATTTTAAACCAATGGACCCATGCCTCCAGGTGACTGTGTTAGTCAACTTGCCCTCACTGTCACAAAATGCCTGAGAAAAACAACAGAAAGGAGGAAAAGGTTATTGTGGCCCGTTTGTGTGGCCCCTGTGCACTTAGGTATGTCACAGTGAGACAGAAACATGATGACAGGAAGCAGCTTCCCTCACAGCAGCCAAGAAGCAGAGAGAGATTGTGTGGGGTGGGAGGAGGTAAAGGCACTGGACCACACATCTTTCCCGGGCGTGCCTCAGGGATCTACTTCCTTCAACAGGCACCTCCTACAGTTTCCACCAGCCTTTGCCATGACCCCACCTATGGATGAGATCAGCACCCCATGAGAAGTCCCACCTAACACTGCTGGCCTGTGACCTGAGCCTTTGAGAGACATTTCCTGTCCAAACCACAGAACCTCCCAACTTCTGATACCTACACTGCCACTCTGTCCCCAGGACGCACAGACAGATGCTGTGTTTGCCTTGGTTGCTTGAGGCATTAGTACCTCATTAGTGCTTTACTTAGCTCAATGCAGCCCACATTAAAACCCTTCCCTCTGCAGTTTGCCTGCCCCAAACCCTGCTTCTGCCCCTCAACACGTGTTAAGTGAGTACATGGACTGTTATCTCTTCTCAGCTGGAGGAGCCCCACAACCCACCCTTGCTGCCCTCCCACCTCCTGAGATCCTCTTTCCAGGCCTTCAGGGCTTTGATGTGGGCAGATGCAGCAGGTCACATTCTGCAGTGGTTCAGGCCCTATGCATCACACACACACACACACACACACACACACACACACACACACACACACACAGCTACAACCTTTCTTTTTTTGACAGTCTTAGGGTAACCCAAGCTGGCCTCATATGCTCTGTGTAGCTTAGTACAGCCATAAACTCCTGACCCTCTCTTCTTGCCACCACTGAGATGACAGTGCCAAGGATTGAACCTGAAGTCGCCTGTACGCTAGGGAGGTACTCTATTAACTGAGCCACATTCCAACCTTGAGGCAGCCTCCTGCCGCAGCTCTGTCTCTCTTACTTCCCACAGGCCTCGCCCTCCTCCATCCTGCATCTCAGTAACAGCACACCTCATGTTCCCCCTCACTTGTCTTCATCGACTGACTTTAGAATTGGTACACCGTGATAATGTCATCCTCATGGCTCCTGAGGACTGGAGACCTCATAGATCACGATGCAGCTGCCTGTTGATGGGTCACAGGCTCTCACGGGTCTGGGGTTTGGGCAGAACTCTGCCTTGCCTTTCTTCTACTCAATTCAGAATCCTGGAGTAACCACACACAAATCAGTTTCTCTTCCAAAAGGCCTCTTCTTCAACTTCTGGGACATGCTGCCCTCTGCCGGCTGAAACAAACAATGCTGTTTATTGGAGTCCTGCGGGACTCTTGGTTAACAGGATCTGTGTGGCTAGGCTGAAACTAACTCACTAATCAAATGATTGCCTGTCAGGAGTCTACCAGGCCTACTCAATAGTAGCAAATTGACAAGGAGCTTATCAAGCTGCAAAATTGGGTTAAATGTAACCACTGGTCAAAACATAGTCCTGTCCTTAAGTTCTCAAATTCCTACGCAGGGATGTAGCTTAGTACTTGCTGGCATGGGGGAGGCCCTGAGTTCCTCCACAGCACTATAAAAACTAAAGATAGAAATAGAGTTGAAAACCCTAACCTTTCAAGTCTCTACTTCTTCAGGACTACTCTAACAAGGGCTTCTGGGGTGGCCTGATGCTTGCCAGGCTATGTCATCTTGCACTTGGACTCTTGCAGTATCTCCATGTCTAGACCGGGGTCACTCCCGTACACTGTATCTTTCTAGTGCTGGACCACGGCTGTGGGAACAGGAACTTGGCGGTAGCAGTCTCCAGAGGTGAGTGAGAGGATTAGATGTCCAGTGGTAAAGGCTGTGAGGACCCAGGAGGGCTTGGCCATTAGGAGTGGAAAGTGTTTCCCAAGCTATTGGTTTGTTAGTGAAGGTGCGGATGCTGAGGAAGCCAGCCCGTGCTTCCAAGGAAGGAAGGGATAGGAATACGGTGGGCTTCACTTGGTGAACGCTGAGGAAGTGTCACGAAAAAAGTTCCCCAAAGCCCAGCAACTTCACACCCAGGAAAACTTTCTAGGCCAGTAGGACTAAGCCTCTAAAACCGTAAGCCAGTCTCAATGAAATTTTTTTTTTATAAGAGTTGCCCTTGTTATAGTGTCTTTTCACAGGAATAGAACAGTGACTAAGGCAAGTGTGAAAACAGGAAAGCTAAAACTTGGGACCATCGATGTTTCTCACTGGGGAAGCAGTTCTACATGAGAAGAAAGGTGAAGTCAGAGGGAGGCTGGACAAAAGTCAAGACTTCTAGGAGATAGGGAATTGGAACAGTAGGTTCAGGTGTTGTCCTGTCAATCATTATCAGTGATTAAGTCAGTTATCCCGAGGCGCCATCTCCTTGTCTAAGTTGGAACTTACCCTGACTTTGATGAAATTAAAGCCCTGTGTGGCAAATCCTGTACTGTCATTGCAGACTTCAGCATACTGTCACAGAAAGCCTTCAGAATGAGTAGGAGGCTGTCATGGGATGCTGGCACACAACGGCTAACTTCAAATACTAATGGGTAATCATGTGGTGGAGAATGAGACAAAGAGGTCTGTGTCCCCATTGAAGGACCAATGACACAGAAGAGGGAATGGCTGGGGCGAGGCTATTCCACAAAACTAACAGTTTGATATAGACATCCGTCCCATTGTCATTTTAAGAGCGGTGTGAGTTCTTCTTCATCAGGGCCTCGGAGCCCAGCCTGAGTGATTGGCCACACCTACAGAAGACCCAAAAAGATGGCTGCACAGATGGGGTGGAGAGATCTGTTGAGGTTTCTGTATCCCAAAGTCTGGTCTCCCCAAGACAGTGAATTCTCACATATGCAGCTTTTGTTGTGCAAACCTTGCTCCTTTTTTTTTTTTTTTTAAAGATTTATTTATTATATGTAAGTACACTGTAGCTGTCTTCAGACACTTTTTCTTCTCTCTCCGACCCCGCTCGCTGCAGCCTGCTTGCTGAAGCTGTCTTCAGACACCCTAGAAGAGGGCATCAGATCTCATTATGGATGGCTGTGAGCCATCATGTGGTTGCTGGGATTTGAACTCACGACCTTCAGAAGAGCAGTCGGTGCTCTTAACCGCTGAGCCATCTCTCCAGCCCCACCTTGCCCCTTAATTTAAGAATATTGGTTGAATAAAGATGCCACCAGCCTATAGCTGGACAGAGGAAAGATAAGCAGGATTTCAGGTCCTGGGCTCTGGGTCTGAGGAGAGACCACAAAGAGAAAGACGGAAGAAGGTGCCATGGGGTAGGTAGGTTGTGAGCACATGGCCTTGAGGGCTGGCCTATTGGAGAAGGAGCAGCCCAAGAAGAACATGGCAAGTGATATATCTCGGGGTTATCAACAGGGAAGTAGACAAAATAGCATAGAGGGCTGATATCTGCCCAGCTCTACTGCTTTAAGGCTTATTATATAAATATAAAGGTTTATATCTTTTATTTGGGAACTAAATGATCTAAGGTGGGGTAGGAACACCCAAATAATATTTACCACAACAGGGATCCATTCATTGCTTTTTGAACAAGGGCCATTCACCAAGCATACCACTCAGTCCTGCTGTTCTTGAAGTTTCCAATTGATGCAAGGGCAGCCAGGTGGGTGTGTCTGCACTCCAGCAATGCCCAGGATGACCCCCAACAGTGGAAATGATTACACCCAAAACACCTCTAGTTCTGTGCAGATACCCCACAACTACCTGATGTCAGTTGATGACACATGAATACATGTGCCAGTGTCATCAAAACTTTACTCCACTAACTAAAAAGGTGCCTGACTTTAGAAAACCCTTAGATGCAACTCAACAGGCAGCTATAGAAGCAAGCACCATGCAACTATCCACGCAAGAAGATTATATTCAGTTGTATGAAAGGCATATACATACATAATTACAGAAATGCTTATGATAAACTCACTGGGGCACATAAACAGATTGTTTTAGCATGTATGTAACGAGACAGCAACCCTGTGTGGAGACACCACATGAGCTATGGGGGGCAAAGTGGGTGGTGCTTTTTTGTGAGGTCCCAGATACACCACCAGGACTTCAAAGCGAAACCAAATCATGCCTACTGCAATAAACAGTGCACATTTACTGAACTGCTATTTAGCTTGCTTCAGGGAGCTTTGGAAGGCTCTTTGGAGAACAGTTGGGTGGGCAGCTAGATGCCTGCAACTTTTCTAATTCTAGCCAATCCTCGGGGAGCAGAGGCGGGAGCTGGGGTTTACCTTTCACTTTGGCAGCAACCTTAGTCAAGATAGATATCCCCCTGGCTTGTACTCATCTGAAATGTGTCTTTCTGCCTGTCAGTGAGGGTGGAGTCTTGCAGGCTGGCTAACATGGGGCTTCTCCTTGCTGGTGGAACAAACCCTTTTGGCAGCTCACACACACTTGCCACTTGCCCAGGATTTCTGAGATTAACCAAGTAAGACTGCAGTTGTGGACCTGTCCGCTGTAGCTGCCTATAATCCACCAGGCTACAGTGTGAGGGTCACATGCTGTCATGGGAAGGGTGAGCTTGGTGACATCCAGTCACTATGCATCCTTTCTCAGAAATCTTTTGAAAGATGGCTTCACTGAACTGAAAGAACTAGGAGTGGAGTTAGGGGAATGGCTCAGTTGGTAAAGATTCTCAGAACCCATGTAAAGATACTAGGCATAATGGTGCATGCCTATAATCTCAGCACTGGCGTGGCAGACACAGAAGGATCCCCAAGGCTAGCCAGGCTAGCCTAATTTATGAGTTTCAGCCAATTAGAGACCCTGTCTCAAGGGAGGTTGTTGTAAGCCGCTATTCCTAGGGAGATGTGAATAGCATTTCCCCACTCCAGAACTGACAACAAAGTACAGATACCACCAACTTGGTGAACCAATGAATTTATTGAGGTTACTTACAGGAATATGGGGGAAGCATTGCTTATAGGAGCAGAAGTGACTCAAAGACATATGCATCACCCACCAATGCCCACCCCAGCATGGGTGATGGCTAATGAAAGCTGCAGCCTGGACTACACTGCACAACCTCTGGTATCTCGACAGGGTGGAGAAAACGCCTTGTAGGCGCTCAGATGGTCTAAGTCTCTTCCAAGCATCTGGACCAGTCAAACCTCTCTGGGCAGCTCTGCTGATCGCTGCTTCTTTCAGGTGTTTTTGCCACTCCACACCAATCCTAATTCTCACACACACACACACACACACACACACACACACACACACACACACACACACAAAACAAACCCTCTTAACATCACGTTATGGAAATAATTATTCTCAATCGTTAGGAAATTATAGAGAAGCTCTAGAACCGTGGTCACACAGCATGAGATGGTCTTTGGGTCTAACCTTTTTTTTTTTTTTTTTGAGTCAAATACTTATTTTTATGTCAGTGACTTTCTTTTTTTCCTTCTTGCTCTGGCCCTGCTCGCTTCCACCCAAAGATTTATTTATTTATTATATGTAAGAACACTGTAGCTGTCTTCAGACACATCAGAAGAAGGCATCAGATCCCATTACAGATGGTTGTGAGCCACCATGTGGTGCTGGGATTTGAACTCAGGACCTTTAGAAGAGTAGCCAGTGCTCTTAACCGCTGAGCCATCTCTCCAGCCTGTCAGTGGTTTTCAAAGCCAGCCCTGAAAGCAGTAAATTATATATAATTAAGATTCCACATGGTAACACATGCTGATCTCCACAGTAAGTACTTGCATTTGCTGCAGCTGTATCCTGGAATGGGTGTGGGAGGATGGTCCCCACAGCTCAGCCCCAGAACTTCAGGCAGTCCCCATGACATGGCCTCAAATGACAGCAGTGCCAAGCACTATAATACTATAGTCCATGTTAGTTTTCTTATGTTATAAAAAACAAAGGAAGTCAGCACTGAGGCTGGAGGACACCAGCACAGGGTTTAATTCAGAGGGCAGTTCAAATGATGGTGATCTGCACAACTGTGTTGGAGGAAAGGCATACTGACCTCCTTGGAAAATAAAGACTGCTTTCAGTCCAGTCTGCAATAAGCAAATCTCACTTTCCCAACTCAGTTTTGTTCATCAAGAGTTATTTTTTTCTCTTTAAAAAATATCCAAAGTCAATTAGACTCCATTACCTATCAAGTTGAGCACTCACTGTGGGGGCTTGTCACTTGGGGGCTTGAATTTCAGTAAATAAATATCATGAGACCTGTAGCTGGAGCCAGGTAAGTTCCAGGAGTGATGAGACAGAAGAGTGTCACCATGCAGCATCTCCTTTACAGTCCTCCTGACTCAAGGACTCTTCTACACCAGCTTCAGCAGTAGCCAAGTGCTCAAAAAGGGATCTGCTGGGCCACAGAGAAGCCAGAAAACTGCAAAACCCTGGTCCATTCCACCTCCCCTGTGGCCAGCCCCGAGTCACCCAGACCCCAGGTTAGAGCAAGTGCATCATCTTTTCCTCTTGTAAAACAATTAGTTCAATTCAGTGCATGTGGCAGCTATTGCTGGTACCGATAATCTCTTGATAAATTCTGTCCCCGCCTCTGTGTGTGTCCATCTGTCCGTCCGTCCTTCCATCTAGTGGGTTCTGGGGATTGAGCTCAGGTTGTCAGGCTTGGTGGCAAATGCCTTTACCCACTCACCTCCAGTACTAGGGCTAAAAGCCAGTGTTTCATGGAAAGTGCTTCAAAGTGTGTCAAAACCAAGCTGTGTCAAGTTGTGGCTGATCCTAAGGTAGAACCATTCATGCATAAAGAAGAAACCTTATGAATGAATAACATATTTTCAAACTTGGTAAACTGAGGAAGAAAAACATAGACAAGCCACAGTCAAAAAATCCAAGTTCTGGTAGTAATCCGATACAAGCCAGAAACCGTGCCTACTTGGCCGAGGGACATGGAGTGCCCGGGCAGCTCTCTGCTTGCTCCCGATGACCCTTTTAAAATGGCCCTCATCTTGAGAAGCAGCGAAGACACTGGGTTTTGTTTGGCACACACTGATCTCTCCAGTGACAGAAGGAAGCCTCTGGCCTGGGACGTTGCAGATTGAGTCAACACTTGGCTTCTGCAAACCCAGACGGGCTCTGAGCACAGCTCTTCATTCTCCACCATCCCTATCCACAGAGGGGCCGTTACTTTCCCTCAGCTCCTCCCATCCCCCAGGTTGGCCTGGTAAGCCCTGAACTACACTCTGGGACTCAGCTCAGCACCTCCAAGTCTTCAAGGGCCTTCCCACCTCCCACCCCTGACCCTGACAGTGTTGCCTTCTCCTGTCACCTCTGTTCCTACAGCTTTATCCACAATTTGGGCTCTCAGTCTTAAGGGTCACCAGCATCCTCTTGGGCACCCTTAACAACCTGGCTTGCTGGACCTGGGTTCTGGGTTCTGGGATGGACTCTAAGAATGTAAGCCTCTAAATAAGTGTCAGAAGATAGATGCTGCTGGCCAAGGACAACATGCCAATCATTTTCTGCATCACCAACTCCATGCTAGATCTCCCACCCAACTGCATAGCTTGAGATTAGGGAGCTTACCTTCCATAGTTTATACCTGAGGTCCAGATGGTCTAGCAGTCACTCAATGAATGTAAAAAAAAAAAAAAAAAAAAAAAGACCAAGGAGTCTGGAGAGGCAGTTCAGCATTAAGAACACTTGATGTCCCTACAGAGGACTGGGGTTGGATTCCCAGAATCCATGTGGCGGCACACAACCATTCATAACTGGAATTCTAGGGTATCCAATGCCCTCTTCTGAACTCCTAGCACATACATACATACACGCAGGGAAAACACCCATATACGCACACAAAAACTTAAAAGCATAACTCAAGTATCTATGTTATGCTAGACACCATTTTAGACATCAGAGTCAGATAGTTAAATCATTTTTTTAGGTTAAATAACTTTAAGATTTTGGAAAAAAATTTTTTTTTGTTTTTACAACAAATATATGGGCATTTCAAGAGCTAGTAATGGCTCAATGTGCCCACTATGGTATTGCTTTTGTAGGGCAGACAGTTTTTCATTGGGGAGGGGCCGTTGCTCCACTCAAATTAAGTTGGTGCTTTTTTCCCTAAGAGAGGAATGATCTTGGCCTTTCTGGATCAATGACCACCATCAAACGGGGTCTTCCCTGTTATTTACTGTGAGCAGTTTCCCACTGCTGTATTCGTCCCCACAAATTTATGGTTGCATCAAATATCAAATACTAAAGCAGCCAATTGTTTTTTCCCATTTAAGCCATCTAAGAAATTTTGAGTTCTGTCATCTTTAACACAGTTCCTATATTAAAGAACTGAGTTGGATTTTCCACCTTGGCCCAGTTAGTAGGCCTGTGTTTCAAGGCAATGACTGGCATATCACCGTGGGTATCCAATAAACCCCGGAACTGACTCTTTTATCCATATCAGGTCCATGTTTAATAATTAAAATATTGTACTGCCAGTCAGTGTTAGTGTGGTGTGGTGTTAGCATTCGTATAAAACAATAAAAACAGTTGTGCAATAATTTGCTAGCCAGCAGATGGAGGGCTTTATCTACCAATGCCATCACACCTGGGAATGTCAATTAATAACCCTTGGACGAACATTTAAAACTTTCAGAGTTTGAATGCTGTTTCCCAATAAGAGTCCCATGGATCCTGTTGGCAAAGGGCCACATATTTCTATGTGTAAAATTTGGACATTTTGATTATGAGTTAAAAAAAACCAAAACTTCTTTTACCTTTGAATCAGCAGCCACATTGCCAAGAGTAGGCACAGTGAGATTTCCTCATTTGAATTATATTGATTCCCCTGGATTGTTGGCCAGGGGAGGGGCCTGTCACAGACTTTCTGAATTAGAAGCTTGTCTTGTTGATCAAACTCAGAATGAAGGTGGTGCCTTATTTTTTTAAACATTTCTGACATAATTTTGGTGCCTTTTTCTTTTTTCTTCTTTTCAGATAATTGTTTTCTTAAAATAAAATAAAACATTTTAAAACAAAACCATCACACCAAAAGTAGACAAGGCAACCCAACAGAAGGAGAAGAGCCCAGGAGAAGGCCAGGAATCAGAGACCCGCCCTGTAGTCACACACTCAGGATATGTCTATTTTAAAGGCTGAGTATTTCTAAGATTTACAAACGTTCTTAAATGGCCTTCTCTTCAAAGTCAAATCTGTAAGACACTGTCATAGGTACATGGACAGGGAGGTATATAGGAGGTGCTTTGCAGATGAAGAATTCTAATCCTTAAATGGTTCTTCCCCATTCACACCACGATGGAAGTTTGTATGGCGTGTATGCAGGGGAGGTGTGCACGCACACATGGCCAAGCTGAAACTGTTGTTCCTCAGGTGCTAGCCGCCTGATTTTCTGAGACAGGGTATTTCATTGGTCCAGAACTCACCAAGTAGGCTAGGCTGGGCAGCCAGCAGGCCCAGGAGAACCACCTACCTCTCCAGTGCTGGGGTACAAGCGTGCATCACCATGCCTAACTTTTTTTTTTTTTTTAATTGGTTTCTGTAGGGATTGAACTCAGGTCCTCTTGCTTGAAAGGCAAGCACTTTACTGCCTGAGCTATCCTGCCAGTCTCAAACCATGATCAAATTTGAGGCTTGCCATTAGTGAGTCAGTGACATCAAACAGCAGAACTGCCTCCTCTTCCTGCGGTCACCCAAACCAGTGACATAACTGCACCGTGGTCCAACATGCTACTGTGAATGTACACAGCATAAATATTAGGAGAGGCTGGGCATGGCAGTGGGTGGCTCTGAGCCCAGCACTCGAGCTCGAGACCAGTCTGGATCACATGGTGATTTTTGAAGTGAGACTGGGTTACAGAGCAAGACCCTGCAACAACACAACAACAACAACAACAACAACAGCAACACATTTAGGTGAGATTAACATTTTATTTGCTTTGTGGTGCTAAGGAGGGAACTCAGGGCCTTGCACATGCTCTCACATACTGCTCCACTGACCTAAATCCCAGGCCACTTACACAACTCATGTAAAATGGAGAATGGGCCCTGAAACTTTAAGTCAATCTATTTCAGCAAGTCCTGGCTAGTAGAAGGGCTTAGTGTAATGCAGCCTTTTGCTTATTTATACACAGAGTCTTAAAAGATGGCCAGGTCATCTTATCCCCTGGAGCGGTTTACTGATTGTCATCCTTGTAACCCAAAGTAATTACTATTTGTCCAAGAAGATCCCCTCCTGTGAATGAGCCCTTTTGAAACTGGCTGCATAGCTTCTGGATAAATAGCAGCAGGTACTGTTCTTACACTGGTCTCAAACTATTGCTACTCCATTTAGTGTAGTGGAAGAACACACTGTATGCTGAGAAACACATCTGAAATAAAAAGATCCGAGGTAACATCACTCAGAGGCTAATTACAATTCAGGCCCTTAAAAGCTTCTAAGTCATTCACAACCCCACAGGCTGAATTTGAGAGGTGTGGTAAGAAAGCATGTGGGTTACTGCAGTGTAGCCCCGCCTGCAGAGTGGCAGGTTACTGGAGTGTAGCCCTGCCCAAAGAGCAGCAGGTTACTGCAGTGTAGCCCCGCCTGCAGAGTGGCAGGTTACTGGAGTGTAGCCCTGCCCGAAGAGCAGCAGGTTACTGCAGTGTAGCCCCACTTGAAGAGGAGCAGGTTACTGCAGTATAGCCCGGCCTGCAGAGCGGGTTTCCAGACGTGGCCTCTTGCTGCTGCGCTGCTCTTCCTTTGTAGACCTGCGCCTCAATACACCGTCTAGCATGCAAGAATAACTTCATGTCAGGAAGCACACACAGAGCCCACAGGGACTTGGTCCAGCCATTCAGGCTGGGAGGACAAATTATGCTTATGGAAAAGGCACACATATTGTATCTCAACCTTCAGCCTCTCACCTATCTCAATCCACATTTTAAAATGTATTAGGTCTGTCCTGATTCTAGACAACTCACAGATAATACAGTATCTGATGACCCTTGATAAACAGGATTCACTCAGCAATGTATAGCAAACAACACATAACTTTCTTGAGGTGGGGAGTATGCAGGAGTCATTGTTCATCTGGAATAGCCAACACATGCCTGTGTATCCTCCTGAGAGAGGCACACACTGCTTGGAGCATCGAGAACGGACTTCCATTTACAGGCTCCCACGACAAGAAGCTGGCATTCTCAGGAGGGACGTGCCAGGGGAAGGATCTGGCCTCAAGCTCTTTTTAGCTTTTGGTTTCTAATCACTTTATCGATACCATAAGCTACGTGTACTTACAGGATATTAAGAGTATAAAACCCAATGAGTTTGGCATAACCAGACATCTGTGAATCTACTAACAAGCATACCTACCACCTGCAAGTTCCCTCCCACCCTCTACCTCTGGCTTCTTGATAAAGCTGCCATAATCATCTTCCCAAGGGGTCCTGAAAGCCCTGCGTGACTTTTTGTGCTATATTTGAAACACTCAAAATATATTTATAACTTAGCCAAATAATAAAACAAAGAAACAAACATTTAAGAATCTACTGTTCCCAAAGAGTTGTCTTGCCTAAATCTGCAAGAACTGTGTATGGGGCCAGAGAAGAACACGCTGCTCCAAACAGCTGAGTCCCCACAAGCTCCCACCCTTCTCAGCCCTGCCTTTCTGCCCGCTCAGGGCCTGTCTTGTTACCATTTCACTGCTTCCTAATAATTTTCTTACATACGTGCAGCAATGCACTGCTTGGCTTCCTCTTAATAGTCTACAGTTTGGTACTGCAGTTACTGTCTTCACTCAACACTGTACGATTCATCCATGTTGAAGAATGTAGCCACATCATTTACTTCACTTCATAGTAGGTCCCCAGTGTGAACGCTACACATTTCTTTAAAAATCTAATCTGTTAAGAGAAGCTTTCATGTCGTTTCCAGCTTTTGTTCTGAAGAACATTATATTAACCTGTCTGTCACTTCTATACGATACAAGTGTCTCCAGAGCTTACCCTTGCACGCTGTGCCATGGGATGTACCAAGTGGGGTTTACAATGTCTAATCTGGACAACATGATTCAAAGGTCCAGCCCTGCACAGCACACACAGGCACTCTGAACATCCGGCCCCTGCTCAGGTAGCACCGACGCCGTGCTTGTGGTCTCTGAAGACGCCTGCGAGTCTGCTCACGGCAGCACGGACATTTCTATGTCTGCTGCTGTGAGTGAGTCACTGAGTCAATTCCGTTCCCATCAGATGTTCCCCTGTTGTCAATCTCTAAGAGTCTGTGCTCTGGAATGGGTTCATCCCTAGGCACTCTGTGGCTTTTCCTAAATTTTCTTTATAATATCTCTTGGTGAAGTACTTGCTAAGAAGTATCAATTTGTCAATTATTTTCTTTTATAATCAGCATTTATCTATGTCCTAAACTATATTTATGTATATGTGTTATATATTATATACATATATCTTATATATATTACTCCAAGTCATAAAAATACCTAGAATTTTCTACATCCCCACAGACCTTTTAAATTATCTTTTCCTCTCATCATTAATTCTTGGGGTTAGGTCTTGAGTATTAGTGAGGTAAGAGCTCACAGTCAACCAACTTGCTAGCAGTATGCATTAGGTGGTTTATGTTTAGATGTCCCCCTCAGTCAGCCTAGGCCTAGTACGAAGCAGCGGCTTGCCTTACCTACTGTTTGACAACGGTAGCTTTTCATTTCCCCAAATTCCATTTTCAAAATTTCCTGATCCTTTTTCATAATAGTTTGTTTACATCCTTGGCTGTGCTGTCCCCCAAATCACATTCCTCCCGCCTCAGCTTCCCTGCAGTTGAGATTAAATGCATATGCAAGCACATGCAGCGTCGCTGCAGTGGTGCTTGCACTTACACTGCATCCTGCTTGGCGGTTCCGAGGCAGAACCACTGTCTAACTGTGTGCTAGCTGCTGCTCACTCCAATCGTGACATGCACCCCCATGCTTGTTGGCTTCTCAGTTATGATGTCACATCTTACACCTTGTGGGTCTAAGACCTTCTTTAAGAGGACTGCATTTGCTTCTGCTGAGGGGCCACTGGAACCTGAGTAGGAGGCTGAGGCTTCGTGTGAGGCTGGAAGTCTCCTAGCAGCCTGAGGCTCAGCTCGCCACCTCTCAGCAGATCCCTCTGGCTTGAGTGACTGAGCCCAGGCTGGCTCGCATGGCACCGTGAACAGCTGTCCTGGGTCACCTCTGGCCTTAGTGTTTGCTTACTTTGCAATCAGATTCTAGTAACACATTCTTCTTGCCTCTATTTTTTTTTTTTTTTTTTTTTTGAGGGGAATATGGGTCCCTGTCCATTATCTTTATCATCTTGAAAGTTTAATGTCTATTTAAAAAGAGTGCTATATCTAGGCTCTGCTTCCACAGCATAGGATACTTGGGACAGTCCCTCAGTCCCACCTCCCTTCTGTGTATGTCCCTGTCTCTGTCACTGAGTTTGCATGAGGCAGCACATCTCTGCCCTCACCAACAGCCAGACAGCTGGATATGACCAGGAGTCAAGCCTCCATGTAGCAAAGGAGCTGAAGGTTGGCTTTCATTTCTCCGATTTTCCTGTTTGTTTATACAGATTTGAAGTTTAAAAGGGGCCCACACACCATGAGTCCTTGTGCATGAAATGGCCAAGGGAGACAAATCCATAAAACTGCTCATGTTGGCTAGGACTGGGGTGGGAGGGAAGGGTGACTACGATGAATATCATGCTTCTTTATACTGTAATGGAACACGCTGACGTTACACTGTGTTGGTGGGGACACAGCTCGGAACATACAAAAGCCAGTGAGCTCTGTACTTTACAGGGGTGAACTCACAGTAAGTAAATTATACACTACGAAGCTGTTCCATAATTGAAAAGGAGATAACCATATTATTTATTGATATAAAATTCTTGTTTAAAAAATGCATCAAAACATAAGCTAGGCTTACTGAACTGTCCCAGGAAGCACAGACTTGACGGGGTTGGCTGAGACACTGCCTGACACCCGCAGCCTTCCTTGTCCTCGCCTTCCACTTGCCATTCACCCGCAGGCGTGCCTTCCTCCTCCTGAGGTCCCGGACACAGGCCCTTGGTGGTTTTAAGTGGCACATGTCTTCCGCTCCGTGGCTTGCCTTTGCACCCTCTTAGTGGGATCGTTTGATGGACAGATGCTCTTAATTTCAACAGACAAAGGAATGTGTCTTTCTACAGTTAGCACAGTGCACTCTCTCCCTAACTGCAGGACACTTGCACTGGCCCTCAAACACCTTTGATCAGGGTCACGTCTTTTATTTCCTTTATTTCTTAATAAAAATTTAAAAAGAAAATGTAGTATTTATATATTTTCCAGACTGTAAATGATAAATAAGACATTCATGCTTTCATAGAGACCTTTGTATTTTTGGGGTTTTCAAGATTATCAAGTCATTTCTGCTTTAAGAAAATATACAGGAGACTCCAGTACTTGCAACCCAGACAATCACAACCAAGCTACCATTTTAAAACAAATCGGCATAACACCATGTTCAATATCATTCATTTACAGAACTGTAAAAACTCTCATAGTATATTACATTCAATATGGTTTTACTTACTATGCAAATAATAAATATGAAGACTAGTGACTCACTTGTGGTAATTTTTGCTTCATTAAGGTATTAAAATAAACACGATCTTTCCATTCTCCCAGCAGCCTGGGCCACTGTGTCTTTACTCTAGAAGAACACAGATGCCCTCATTGCTCAGCCCTCACAATCTGTGCTAAATGTTCACTGCTCCCCTCTCTCATTCCCAAGAGACTTCTGCATGGCTGTAGGAGAATGCTGTTGCTTGCTGTTTCAAACAAATGCAATTTATGGATTCAATTTCATGTAGTCATTTATATTAGCAAGCATAAATTAGCAAGCAGCACTTCACACAGCTCCTCACATAACACTCGTGTTTATGAACAAGTTGAATAAGTGAATCTAATCTTTAGAAAAGACCATCCTGCATCTACCCACACATAGGTCCATCGTCTGATCTTAAAAACTCACTATCTAGCACTCCACAGCATCACCTCCTCAACAGAATGCTTAGAAATACTTACTTTCTCTCCTTTCAGGCTCATTTGGGTCAAGACTATAAGCTTCAGACGGATTCAACTGCCACTGTAGGAGGTACAGATATTTTATTTATATGTTTAAAATGAGTTAATAAACAGCACATCAGTACCTTGATTTTCATTATCAAAATAGCTTTTAGAAGTACATGAAATGGAGTGAGTGTGTACACGTGTATTAGTGTGTACACGTGTATTAGTGTGTACACGTGTATATGCCTACGAAGGCACTGACCTTGACCGGTCCTGAATCAGATCCATCAGAGCACCTGAATCTAGAACTAGAATCAAAATCCTCAGAGAAGGAAGGAGCTCTAACAGTCTTTAATACTTATCTTACAGGTGATGAATGGAAGACTAAAGAACTGTAGTAATATACCCCTAGTCACAGTGACCTAAGACAGAGACAGAATTAGAATCTGCATCCCATAACAAACCAGGGACTGTCTATCTCCAGGACTCACTGAGATGTTATTTTATTTTTTTTTAATGTTTGCCACTATTGTTGTTTTTATTATTTTATGTTGACATCCCCAGTGTTAGCTAAGTTCCTAGTGTTTGACAAACATTTGGTCAGATCATATTAGTGCAAGCAATGTTTCTGAGTCACATTTCCCTGCAGTCTTCCTGTGGTTCAGCATGAGAATTTAAATCCAGCATCACTTGGGTTTTGTCCTCCAGCAAGGCTGCCACAGCATGATGTCAGGCAGGCCTGGCTAGAAGGGTGTGAGGTGCGAGGGGTGCGGTGCACGGTGGGACTCCCCCAGGCAGTCTCCTCAGATGGTCTGGCTTTGACCTCTGTGTTGTAGGGACGTTCTGCTGAATGGGCTGCCTCAGGCAGCGGCAGGCCCTCCAGTTCCTCTCCAAGTTAAGGATGGTGGCCATCTCTCCAACCCTCAACTGGAAGTCAAAGTCCCCATGTGTGTGCTGGTGTCCCAGGCTTGGGGGTCACTAACACACTCCCCCTGGGTATGGGACCAAAGCAGAACCTGTAGTGGTCTCTTTAATCTTGTAATCCTCTAGTCCTTAATGGTCCTCTGGCTTGGCCCAAGGCCTGTCTGGAGAGCCCAGGGGGCAAGAGGATGTAGAGTGTCGGTACTAAATGACACTGTCCAGGCTAAGGTACAAGCAGTCAGCCTGCATGGCCATTGGTTTGTTTCAGTTCAGGAACCTTTCAATCTAGGAACTGTTAAAGTTGGAGATGCCTAGGACTTTCACCAACTCTTTATCCACCAGTTCTTCCTTGACCTCCCATGCATCCAAGAAGGCTAATTTAATGGTGATAATACTGACTTTATCATTTTGTGGGAATAACTCCTTTCTAGGCTTACGTTCCCGTGGCCACTAAATAAGACAGAGGTGCAAACAGTCCAGTTTGAGACCCAGAGGATCTTCTGAAAGGCTTCTTCAGCAGTTTTCTCTATGCAGATAGACCGCAACTTGCGGACAATGAACAGGTCCTATCACCTCACTTCTCTTTGATCTGACCTCGGATGGCTTCTTCTTCATTTTTGTTATAATAAGTATATGCAGTCAATGTGGTCAATATTGATACATTAATGGCCACCTTCATGGCTTTCTTGACTTGGTCTGGAGGAGACTTGTAGGTGCCCAAACTTACAATGGCTATCTTGGCTTTGGTAATGAGCTCCATGAAGGTGCCATGATGCAAAAATCTTTCTGAGAAAGCAGATGTCTATGTTGAGTTGTTGTTGTTGTTGTTGCTGCTTCTGCTGGTGGTGGTGGTATGTATATGTGTGTGTGTATATGTGAATGTGTTAGTCAAATGTATATGTGTGTATGTGTGTGTGCCCTGTATTGGCCAGAGGAGATGACAAGCATCCTCTTCTATTGCTCACTCCCTCGAGACAGAGGCTCTCACTGAACCAGAAGTTCTCAGTCTTTCAGCCAGGCTGCAGTTAAGGCACACGTGGCCATGCCTGTTTTGATGTTAATTCCAGAGATCCAAACTCAGGCCCTCATATTTGTACAGCAAGCACTCTTTCCCATTGAGCCAGCCCAGCCCATCTACTGAGTTTTCTCCTAGCTAAAGAAGGCCTGGGCAATAAAGAATGAACATGTAACTCAGACTTTGGTCACTTATAAAAATAGGATGTCTGAGGTTAGCCCCAAGAAAGAGTCAAGAAGGGTGAGAAGATGGCTCAGCGGGGAAAGTGCTGGTCACATAAGCATGAGGACTTGAGTTCAGATCCCTGCACCCACAGCAATGCCAGGTACAGTGGTGAGCCTGTAACCATGGAGTTGGGGATGGAGAGACACGTGGATCCTGAAGGCCCACTGGCCAGCCAGTCTAGCTGAAAAGGGTGAGATCCAGTTCAGTAAGAGACCTTGTCTCAAAAACCAGGATGGAGAGTAATACCGAGAGTCCTGACATCAACCTCTGACATTCATTGGTGAGCTTACACATATATGCATGTATATAACACACACACACACACACACACACACACACAAACATACACATACACACAAATACACACAGAGGAGAGATTTATAAAGAGTAGGTGGGAAGTTACATAAGAAATTATCAAAAAAGAGATGTTTGAAATACACCAAACCACCAAAATCTATTACTTTGAGCAAAACAATAAAAATCAGTAACTTTAAACTTTCATCTCAAAATATTTACAGAAAGACTTTATATAACTATAAAATGGAAACAATATAGTTATGTAACAAAGGAAATAATTATATAAGCTAGGTGCTCAGGCTGGAATATGTTTGATTACTAAAAGTAATTTTTGGAACTTTTAACAACTCAGAAAATACAGTAACATGTTGGCCATGTCATATATAAGATACAGAATAATACACATTTTGAAGTGTTTCTAGTCTTCTACGGTGAGCACATTCTGCTTTAATAACATACCCACGTGTATACAGTACATGCTTTGATTCCCGATGCTCAAACTGTAGAAGCAGGAGCATAAGACTGACATTTTAAACAGCTCTTTATAAACCTTCCTACTCACTGCACATTCTAGTCTATTGATGGGGCATTAGGTGCTAGGCTTAGGCCCCTGGGTGACACAAAAGGGAGGGAGCCTGTGATTTTGGACAAGGTGGCTCTCCACAGAGCATAACCAGGATAAGCAAGAACCCTGGTGGGAGCCCTGGATTCAGTGCAGCAGAATCTCACTTTATTTCTTGATCCTGTGGCTCTATCTGGGTCATGACATTGTGGAAACAGAGGATAATTTGATATCATGCTAACAACCTCTGGGAAAAATTTTTTCAGAATTCTTTTCTGTGTGCTTGAGAATATTCCAAAATAAAACACTTTTTAAAAGCCTAAGTAGAAAGAAGTATGTTAAAAATTCTGAGTTTTCCATGAACCACCTCTATCCTTTAAGGAAAATCTTCAGTATGAGATGATCTTTTCTCTGATCTCCTGCCTGAGAATGTGTGTAGGGTGTGTGTGTGTGGGGTGACTACTACACGTACTCGCACCTCTCTCCAGCACCCCAAGGCTGGAGAGATGGCGATCCATGGGAGGGCTCCAAGACGTCAAAGGCCAATGCACAACTCTGCCAAGGTGACGTGCAGGTGCACGGCAGGGGTCCTTCCTGAAAATGTATACTTTGGTAAACTTGCATACATAATAATAAACTCAGTGATAACAGCTTACTCCCAGTCCTAAAAGAGTGAAATCACTAACTCACAATGTTCAGCAGGTTACCAAACAGAAAGCACACTTTGCGAAAAGTACATGTACTTACTGTGAATTTGCGAACACCCTCAAGTTCCCCAAACTTCATGTAAGAGATGTCTGCTTTCTTTTTTCCAACATCTACATCACCAGCATAGATCTGCTTTATGCCTGCACCTTTAATTAAAGGCACACATTCATCACAAGGGCATTTCGTCACAAAAATCATGCTGCATTCTTCTGGTTTTATATCTTGACATCTATAAAAAGTTATAAAATATTACAAAAGCTGTTATGAAAGACCAAGTACATTTTTAAGGAAATCCTTAAACTTTAAATTTGAGGTTTTGTAAAACAAATTTGCAGTATTATATATAATGATCAAGTAATATGCTTGCTAAACTAGCAATGTTCAAAGTATGCAAAAATCTGACAATCCTAGCTGACAGTCACTGACTGTGAGTGAGTCTTTGGTATGTTTGACATCATACTGGAAAGCATCTGAGAGCAGAGGGGGCGGGGGAGGAGGGGGTGTAATGCATGGGGCGGTCCTTTCTGCATATGTACTTCCTATGACTCCAGACAATGGGGTTCAGTTCCCAAGAGCCAAGTAACTGTCTTATTAGCCCTTAAGCCACTGTAGCTGTCAAAAGACTGAGCTCTAACTTAGACATACACTGTTAGATGCTTCCTTAATGAATAAATAGTAACATCCAGTTTTGAGCTACAGTTCCCCTAACCTTCCCCAATCATAACTTTTTTTTTTTTTTTTTAAATGGATCTGACGTATTCAAACCCCTGTGCAGGACACAGCAGGTAACCCTTGCACTGAAGAAGATAGAGGAAGAGCAGAGGATATTCTTGGTGCATGCTGTGGTAGCCTGGACTAAAGGCTCTCATGTGGCTGCAGGGACCACAATTTCTAACAGAGCACTTTACACGTTTCTTTCAGAATCGCATACCGAAGTTCTGTAGTTACTCAGTCTCCTCCCCACTCCTCTCTCCAGTTCCTCCCATCTCCCTCCTACTCCTCAAATTCACCATCTCTTATTCTTTAATTTTAATCATGTGTGTGAGTGTGTGTGTGCATGTGCACATGTCTTCATAAACACAACCTGCTGAGACCATTCAGAGTTACTCACATATGGTGTGGGCTGAGCTCTTAGCATTGGCTATGCCATCAGGGCCTCACCTCTGGAGAAGATTGATTCTCCTTCTCTCCGTAGCTATCAACTAACTGCCTGTTGCTCTTCTAGGGGGAAAGCCATGTGAGAATTCCCCAATTCACATTGACATAACAGTTGGCAGTATAGTTCAGGTCTCATTTAGGAAGCAATATTGTTGAGATTTCCTGGGTGCAGCTTCCCTGCCATATATAGATGACACTGTCTCAAGCAGACATCTTGCCTGGTCGTCTCAAACAGGGGCTCCTTAAAACACTTTAGTTCATAAAAACATCTGTATTTGTGCTAGCTAGTTTTATGTCAACTTGACACAAACTAGAGTCACTGGAGAGGAGGAACCTCAGTTGAGAAAATGCCTCCATAAGTTCAGGCTGCAAGCAAGTCTATAAGGCATTGTCTTAGTTAGTGATTGATAGGGGAGGCCTCACTTGTGGCACCATCCCTGGACTGTGGTTCTGGGTTCTTTAAGAAAGCAGGCTGAGCAAGCTATGGGGAACAAGCCAGTCAACAGCACTCCTCCACGGCCTCTGCATCTGCTCCTGCCTCTAGGTTCCTGCCCTGTTTGAGTTCCTGTCCTGACTTCTTTCAGTGATGGACTGCAATGTAGAAGTATAAGCCAAATAAACCCTGTCCTCCTCAACTTGATTTTGGTCGTGATGCTTCATCACAGCAACAGTAACCCTAACCAAGGGAATATTTCCTAAACAGAACAGATGTGCTCTAAATTTAGGAAACAAAGGGGATAACTAACATCCAAAAATAGAAATAACTGGGCAAGTCCCTAAGGACAAGCATCCAATATATCCATACTGGAGAGAGCAAGAAGAAAGAATTTCTGAAGAAATGGAAAGATCTGGGGAATCTGTGCCCTTACATAGCCTCCAGTCCAGGAGCAGGATCATGCTTTATCACGATGCTATTTCTGAAAGTATCTTTTAGGGTTTTTAAAGGAAAACAGATGACATCAACAGGGAACTAGCCTCAACTAACCTCTGCTGTCTTTTAAAGGACAGAGGCTAAAAATAGCTCATACCTAAAAGTCAAAGCGTTCTGCTCCGCATGTATGATGTATCTGAATTTCCGTATTTCTCTGTCCTTGTGTTTGTCATCCATGTGTGGGAAGTCAGCATACTCAGAGCCGACGGGAAAGGCATTGTACCCACATCCTATGAAGTACATGGCTCCGGTTCCATCGCAGCTTCTCTGTGGGGTCAGCAGAAGTACTGTGTGAGTCTCAGTATTCTGAAAGAAACTTTGCCCTCATACTTCATGTAAAGAAGGGTCACTCCATTTCTATAACAAATGGAGCCATCCAGAAATACAAGGTCTGAACTGGAGAAATGGATAGGCTGCCAAAGGCACGTGCCGCCGAGCCTGGTGGGCTGAGTTTGATCCCTGGAATAAGCATGGTGAAAGAAGAACATGGTTATGCATCCTGACGCATATACATCCCCTAGCACAAGGAAATAAACAAAACTTAAAAGTCAAAACACAAATAGAGCATCTGATCATATTATGGCCACCTTCCTCGGATATGACCTCGAGGTTGTCTTTGATGTGAGCAGTTAACACCATTGTCTTTAAGTTATAAACCATTTTACTTGATCCAGACAGTTCTCTCCAAGCAAGTAACAAATGCTAGGAATCAAAAGCCATGTTTTATACTCTGCTTCCCACCCCAGCACACATTGGATTGCTCTGCACACAGAGGTATTTATAAGAGAGTGAAGAGTTCTGAACCTCTGTGTGGGCACTACTGGTTAATAAGTCAGAAAACTTAAAAATAGTTTGAACAATTTCTGTTGTTGAGCTACAAATGTGCTATTGTTAATTGAGTCAGAAAATGTACTTTCCTTTAATCTTCCATGTTTCTGAGTAGCTGTCATATGCACATATAATCACAGAACTCACTTAGCTGCCTCTTTCTTATTTCTCTTGATCAAGGGTATATTAGCATTAATATCGATGGCTTATCAACTACTGGGATGACAACTGGTCACTTACAGTGTCTATAATTATTTAGAATATGCTATAGATCTCACTAAGTATGCAAGTGGTAGCAACAACAGGCACATCATTGTAAAGCTTAATAAGAACCACAATTATCTGAGCCAACAAAAGCTGTAAAATATTACATCAATAAGTGCGTCTTGGCTATTCACCAAATGTCACACATCACAGGGATCTCACTTCTTTCTAAAGTTTTTGTATGTGCATGCACATGCATGTAAGTACTCACTAGAGATCAAATTCGGGGTCTCAAAAATGCAAAGCCAGCACTCTATAATTGAACAATGATCCCAGTACTATCTTGTGTGCTTAACCTGAAACTTCCTGGAAAATAATATCAATGTCCCTATTTCACTCATAGAAAACTGAGGTCAAGAAAGAGAAAGTCTTCAAGGTCACAGAGTTAGCAAGGAACATAGCTGGATTGAACCTCACATGTGGCTTTCTGCACATCTTTCCCAGGCAGCCTTTCTATACTAGAGGTAAATGGACATAATCCTCCACAAGGCAGGCAGGTCTCGATGCTGTGCTGAAAGGCTGGTTGAACATCCACTTAAACAACCACAGCACCACAGGGCAGATGTGTGGTGCTCACTAATGTGATTGCAACCCAAACAGCCGCCTGTATGAGCCTCACCTGGAGCAGGCGGGGGACTGGCCACAACTTTAACTAGGGATGTGTGGCAGGTAGGATTCATGCCAAAGGTGATGACAACTTTTTTTGGAGAACCTATTCTAGTAGGAGTTACCAGGCAGGGTGGAGATGAAACAGAAGGATTCTGAAGGTGAATTCCACATCACACGATGACTATTGCATGCTACAATGCCTGGAGTGAGAAGGGCCCCCACTGAAGGAGCGGGCTGCAGGGAAGATAGTGGTCTGCTGCCTAGGCTGAACTGGAGGAGCATGTGAGACTGAAGCAGTCAGAGTCAAGTGACTTGTTGTAAACTTGGCTGGAGGACAATGCAGGCTTATATCAATGCAGTTATTAAATGCTTCTCATTATCCCTTCTGTTCACCTAGTTCTACTTCCTTCTTGCCCAACTTCTTTTCATAACGCAAATCTTTTTCTCATTTAGAATATGCGTGGACTGTACTGACCCATACAATATCCTCCAGGCATACGTGCTTGGTCTAAACAAGGAGATACTGCAAATACAAAGTATACCCAAAAGATTGAGGAGTGATATAAAATGTAAACTATTTCACTAATCATTTCATGCTGCTTATATGTTGGACTGTTTTTGAAAATTTTGACTAAATACATATATTTTGCTTATTTTTAACTGGTCCAGGAAAACGTCACAACTATCTATGAGTACATGTGATGCATAAGTCAGATTAAACTCAGCTATTAATCACCAGTGTTTATGATGACAAGTTTCAGACTCACTCCTTGAAATGTACATGCTTATCATCTGGTCAACACACCATGTAATGGCACGCCTCACTTGTATGTCACAGTAACTTAGTCCTCACCATCTATCTCAGGCACAGCACCTCCACTTCTCTCCCCAGTCTTGGGTAATCACCATTGCACCCTCAACTTCTACTAGCCATTTCCACACACGAGTGAGATGGAGCCTTTTCCTGTGTCTGCCTTACTTCAATCACTTAACAATCTCTAGGTCCATCTCTGCTGTGCAGATGACAAAATTCATTCTTCTCATGGATGAACAGCGCCCTGCAATGCACATATACATCTGTGTATCTATTAATTGGCAGATGAATACTTAGGTTGATTTCAATTCTTTTCTTCATCATTTACTTCTTAAATGCAGCTCCTAGAGAGTTTTGAGGTGTGTATGTGCATGGCTTTCATTCCTACTGGTTAGTGCTTTGGGAGGACGCACACTGCCTAGGGATAAAGTCCACACTCTTCCCAGGTCTACAGTGCTCCTCATGGCCAGTCCAACGCAGTGCTCACTTTCCACATGCTTCTGGCACCCCGCATGCCAAGCCATGTCTATGTACCATCACTCTCTCCCATGCCTGCCTCTGCATGTTTTCTTCCTGATCTACCTTCCTTCCATGACCGCTCACTTGGTCTTTAAGATTAATGACATTCCAAAACTGCAGGGGTATCTCTCTCATTTCTTCAGGGAAAACACAGGTCCTCCTGTGTGCTTGCAATATCAGTCATAATTACAGTTACGTGCTAGGGTGTTTTCAACTTCTTTGTCTCCATCCCTCCCTATGAGACCATGAAAGCAGAAAGTGTGATGTTTAAATCCCCATCTTTGGGCTGGTGAGATAGCTCAGCCAACAAAGCATGTGTTGACATCTCCGAGGCCCACATAGTTGAAGGAGAAAAACGATCATCAAAAGTTTTGTTCTGATATCAGTGTGTGTGTGCTGTGACATACAAGACCCTTCCTAAAGAAAGTGTAATTTAGAAAACGAACCGAGCCCTGGGTTCATTGCTGTAACAAACCCAACTGTGTATCTCTTAGGCCTTTAATGTTGGTGTGCTAGAGGAATGTGGGAAGGTTTGTAGAAAACCCCTTGGACACTGTTAAGTAGAGCATGATAGGCTATTCTGATGGGGCCTTGCAAGACAAAAGTGCTATGACAAACTTGGGCAGAGAAGGCCTAGCTCATAAGGCTTCAAGGACTCTATTGGAAGCTGAGCTATGTGCTGACAATGTTATATCACAGAAAAACAGTCTGGCTGCATTCTTCCCATATCCTGAGAACTTGGTTGATATCGAATTTAAAGACATGATTCATAATTTGTTTAGCATTCAAACCATGTGATGGTTACTACTCCCTGCTCCCGTCCTGCAAGAGAGAGAAAAGGATAGGAGACAGAAGCTGGGGAGCTGTCTGAGAAGTGGAAAGCTTTAGGTGAGGTGAGCGCAGACGGGAGAGCATCAGTGATTGTAGAGTGCAGTGCAGTTAAAGGGCGCCTGGCGCAACTGCAGCCACCTGCAGGAGAGCCTCAACTGAAGAGCTGCTGTTATCAGACTGCTCTGTGCACATGTCTGTGGGACATTTCATTGATGGAGAAGACTGAGGCCCATGGTGGACAGTGCATCTGTAACTGGGTCAGGTTAGAAAACTAGATGAGCATAAGGCAGAAAGAAAGCTAGGAGTAAGTACCATTCCTTCATGGTTCCCCCGGATTCCTGCCCTGACTTCCCTCAATGATAGAATGTGACCTGAAAGTTAAGCTGAAATAAACCCCTTCCCCCCCCTCAAAAAAATGTAATTAAAAATTTAAATTGCTCAGAGCTCACTGTGGCAGTGTCCAATCAACTCACAGGTGTTCAATAAAGGTTTGCTAAATGGACGAACCTTAAAATTTGTTGAGGAAGAGACAGATGTTTCTACAAATTAATAAAATTCATCAATATAAAAACATTAATCTCAACCAGTCAATACAGTCCAATATGTCATCAGGTTAAACAGCAAGAGCTGTAGTTGTTACCACTCAGACGATAGACAAAGTGAGGGACTGAGCTCAGGAGTTTGAGGCCAATCCTGTCTCAAATATCAAAATGCAGCACCCTGAAGACTGACTGAACGAAATTCAGGTTAAATATTTAAACAATTCTTTTCATACTTACAGATTTTGCTTCTGCCCAAATGACAGCTCCAACTCCTGTTTTATGATCCTCTGAAAGATAGGATGTTTATCTCAGTAAAAATCAATGCTGTCAGCTCACCTCCCAAATCATAAACATATTTATTGCAACATACATGATAAATGTAGCAAGAATTCCTTGCCCTAACTACACAAAACTCTAAGGATAAATCTTTTTAGGTGTAGGATACAGGAATGAGGTGCCAAATAACCGACAGGCCACTGGCCAGCCCCACATGGTGTCTCCTGACAACAACCTCTGGATGGCAGTGGCACACTCAAGCTACAGTCAGAACAGCGCAGCCTCACGGACTCTCCCCTAACAGGACAGGATCTAAGTGACCACTTCTAACAGACGATGAAACTGAAGAAATATGAAATTTCTAAAAGAATGGATTTAGTGAAATAACCATTTGATAGAATCAACTTTGTCTTTTTCTTAGGTTTTTTTTTTTTTTTTTTTGGTTTTTTTTTTTTTTTTTACATTCTAATCATGGAAAATTGACTTAATGGAAATATTTTTGTAAAAAACAAGAGCTCAAGTAGAAATTCTATTTATGGTCTTCTTTTTCCTTCTACAATAGAGTGAGTTTTAAATTTCTTAGACAAATTTAAATGAATTATAAAGCCATAGTATTTATCAAAATCACAGCAAGGAACAAAGTAGACACATTCACAGAGAAAATCAGTATTATCTGTACCTTTACCCAGGGCCATTCATACTGCTAAGGGTCGAGTACATCTGTCTTCCCTTCCAATTTCCTTCAAGCTAAGCTCTCCCATGAAAATGCATTTAAACTACTTTTCCATTATACACAATTCAGACAAAAGTCCCACATTGTATGAAAAAAACTAAGATGCCTTAACTTAAAAAATTATACTTATGCAATAAAATTTCAAATTTCCAATTCAAGCACATTTGGGTTTTCAAAATTATAGTATAATATATACATTTTTTGTTGAGCATTTTTACACATGATCTCATTTTTTTTTACCAATTTTATCAATAGTTAAAATTTCCATTTCTAGATATGAAATTAACTGAATTTAGCCCTTTTATCCCAATCTTTTCTCCACCTCTCTCTAACATTAAGAATTCCCTAAAAAAGCTCTCCACGTTTTGAGTGCCATCTGTGTCCACAGTGGAAGGCAGACTGCAGGAGGAAGGGAGACAGTCCGGTCCTCAAGCAGCTAGCAGCTGAACGGGGCAGGGCAGGGAGGAGGAAGCTGTGCACAACGAGGGGAATGACACTGCGGGGTACAAGGCGATGGCGTCACAGTGTCGGGGACAGATCTGGCACCAAAGTTTCCTTCCTTCCTAGACCTTTGTAATTTAATGCAGGAAAATAATATCAATTAATGTTTTTGCTTATTCCTAAGATAGTGGTAGAAATTATAGCCACAAAATCATTACCTTCAAAATAAAAACCTAAGCAAAGCAGTACTTGATACATATATAAATAAAAAATTCTACATATGAAAAGCCACATCTCCTGCAACAATATCTTTCTCACATTAGGATTTTGGTCTTGGGAGCTATCATTTCTCTTAGTCAGGGGACAGACTGGACCTTGTCAAGAAGGAAACATTTTCCCATAGGTAGCACTACTGTGCTTGGCAAAGGCTAGCTGTAAGGGACATTCACTACTTTTTTCAAGAAGAGTTTCTTGATTTTCACTTGTTTTTGTTTGCTTGTTTGTTTGTTTCTTGAGACAGTATCTGATGGATAACCCAGGCTGGCCTTGAACTTTCAGTCTTCCTGCCTCTGCTTCACTGAGTGCCAGGATTAAAGGCATGTACCTTATCTGCAATTCTTAGGAAATTGTTCCTTTTAGTCTGTGGGGTTTTTTTTCTGCAGTTGTGAAGGAAAGGCCAATTTATGACTACTAAACAGATTCCTGAGGCTTGTTGATGCCTGAAGCCAGAGACGTTAGTCCATAGTCCACGCCTACAGGCACATCTATTTTTACTTTAGGTTTTAAAATTCTGTGTGTGTGCCCACATGCATGTGTGTGGTGTGTATCGATGTGCAGTTGTAAGAGTCAAGAGGACAACTGGCAGGAGTTATCCTCTTCCACAATGGAAGACAGGGACGTGGCAAAGCCCTTTACTCTCCGAGCTAGCTAGCTGGCCCCTACTTATGTCAGCTTTTGTTATAGATCTAGATCAAAATTGCTCAGTGCCTGATAAAAAAGGCCAATTCTTGGCTCTGGTGAAGACCCCTGGTCAGTCGGAGGAAGGAGGCCAGGGCCAGGGACCTGCATTGTGCACAGCTGCCTTCTGATGCTGGGTCACACTAACATCTGACTTGCAGAGCAAATCAGAACAGTTTTGAGGGTGCTATTCCTGCCTACTTCTATCTACACCATGTCTACAGAGCAGAGGGAGGCATTCCTGCCAGAATAGCATATGCACTATCATACATTTTTAACATCCCCAGATTCTAAATTCCTTTACATTTGCCCCAAGGGCTTTAATAATTATGAGTTCTCGTTCTCTCTCTCTCCCCCCTCCCTCTCCCTCTCCCTCTCTCTTTCTCTCTCTTTCTCTCTCTCTCTCTCTCTCTCTCTCTCTCTCTCTCTCTCTCTCTCTCTCTCTCTCTCTCTCTGTGTAATTTGTGCCTGTAGAGGCCACATGCTGATGTTGGGTGTTGTGCTCTAACCTTACTTCTGGAGACAAGGTCTCTCACTGGAGCTTATTGATTGGCTGGACTATCTGGCCAATGAGCCCACAAGATCTTTTTTCAGTGGCAGCCCCTGGGGTGGTAAGCACTTACAACCACACCCTGCTTCTTATGTGTGCTGGGGACTCAAACTCAGGTCCTCACACTTGCATGGCAGAGCACTTTACCTGCTGAGCCACCTGCCCAGCTCCTGAAGCATTTATTTTGATATAAAGATTCCTTCATTTAATAAATACTCTAGTTCTCAGGGAAAATGGAAAGTGTGCCAGTGATTCTCCCCCAGAAGAGCTCACATGGGCAACTGACGGTCAAGTTGCATATTAACTAGGAGTTGAGTTCCAGAACCTTCCCCTGGAAAAAAAAAACCAAAAAACCAAATTTTTTTCCTTAAAATCAAGTGTATCAGCATAGACTTATGTATAAACCTGAATAGTAAGTGGACACATGTATAATACAAAATGTAATTTATAGTAGAGTATATAACTCTACGATACAAATCAGACTTTAGGTGATCATCAACACCCTGTAGAACTTTTAAAGACCTAGGTTGTACCCAGTTGACTAGGTCCAGGTGAGTTTGAACATCTGTACCTTTTAAGGTTTCCATGGAGAGTCTGTACATTGTTGGTTGAGATCCTCCATTCCATTCACTCGACCTGAGGTCTTTTAAAGACCACTGCCATCTGTACAGGCCTTTCTGATTTTCCTTCTCTTCTCCTCTTTTCCTGGATAATTAAAAGTGTCTGGGCAAGGGGTGTGGCTCAGGTGGGGGAGTGCTTGCCTAGCCTGCATGGGCCCTAGGTTCCTCTCATCTTCAGCACAACATAAAGCAGGTCCAGGAGGTGCATGCTTGTAATTCCAACACTCAAGAGGTGGAGGTAGGAGGATCAGAAGTTCAAGGTCATCCTCAGCTACATAGGGAGCTTGGACTGCATAGGACTCTATCTAACAAATAAATAAATAAGTAAATAAATAAGTAATAAATAAATAAAGCCCTACTATACAGCATGTGTACCAGATAAGTCTTACTTTACCATTTTTCCTATCGGGACTTTCCCTACTCACTTCTAAGTTGAAATTTAAAAGGTGGTAATTCTACACTGAAAAACATTAGGTAAGAACGGAAATAATGTTGAGATGCCACACTTTACTAAAATAAAGAACATCACTAAGTAATATTTTCCTTTTACAAGCATGTAAAAGAGTAAGACTGAGTATTTAACTTACTGAGAGAAACATACAACCAGAAGACTCTATAATAACATTTTTACCTTGATTCTTTTCTTCTAAATGTTATTTTAAAATTCTCAGAACTCTGTCTTTATTAGAAATAGAATACATGGGCTGAAGAGATGGCTCAGCAGTTAAGAGCACCTGTTGCTCTTAACAAAAGACCTGAGTGATTTCCAGCACCAACAAGATGGCTCACAACTGTCCAGGACTCGTTACATAGGATCCAACACCTTCTTCTGGGCTGCAAAGGCATGTGGTGCACAAACATGCATGCAAACAAAACACTAGTACACATTAAAAAAAATCTTTTAAAAAAACTGAATATGTAGAAAAATGTGGAATAAATAAAAATAAACTATTTCAGTTTTCTTTTTGTGTCATCTTTACTTTGGGACTTATTGAATCATAGAATTATACACATGAGAAACAAAAAGGACTTATAGTCTCCTGCTTTGTAAATGTAGAGCTGAATATAAGAACACAGAAAACACAGGGTCTGGAACACCAATACTTCAGTACAAGGGTCAGGGAAGTCTAGCACAGATATGGAGCCACTGCACTTCAGTGTCACTTGTAACCCAGACATTCAGCCCCCATTTATGAACTAAGCGTTGAACTCACCAGTTCGATATGCCAATAACCTGGCCTGCACCATGCAATGCCTTGCAACTTCCTGTGGCAAACTCTGATTGTGAATTTCATTAATCTGTTCTGGGTTGCTACAGTAGAATCCGAAGTGTTTCAAGTTGGGCACACTAGAAGCTACTGTGGCCAAAAGTAGGATCAGGTCTTTCATGTTTTGCCTTAGATTGCTAAAATAGGGGTTTTCACACAGGTTCTCCAGACCTATAGTCATCAGTATCTGCTTATGCATTTCTTCATTTGAAACCAAAAATAACATTTCATATTCTTTTATTCTTTCCTGTTTACATTCAGAATAAAAATCAGTGTCAGCACCCGGCAGTGCTTTTGCAGTTTTTTGAATAAAGTCACATTTGTAAGAGGTCTCCTCTACAAACTGCACCATGTAACACACCAGCGGCTGGAGTAAGACGCACACGTGGGCCCGGCTATTTGACTTCAATCTTTCTGCGGCTTTGGCATCTAGCTTTGCATCTTCAGAACTAGAAGCCTCAGTGAGCAAACTTATTTCTGGGTCAGAAGGCCAGTAAGAAATTCGGTTAACTCCAGCTAAAATATAAAAATAGAAAAGGTCACTGTTTGATGCAAGCCGGATAGAGCGGTTTTCTATCTAAATCCAGCCTACCATTAACCCCCAAAGAAACATCTACACTGTCACTAATGTGCAGGTCGCAAACATACCCACAGGTCAAAATGGGGCCACGACTAGTCTATTTTCAGCTGACAGGTTAAATATGGGCTTTATAAGGGAATATTTTATATGATATGAGATTATGAGAAATGAAAAGTCCAGTGTTCATATTTACTCAAAGACATGCTCATTCATTTACATATGCATTGAGCACCTCTGCATGGTGGGGTTGACTACCAACCACAGTACTGCCTACAAAACCTAAAATATGTGCTATCTGGCTTTTTCAGGAGACCATTCACCAACCCCTAACAAAGCCCAAGTGGCATTTGTAGAACCCCCAACTTTGCT
Organism: Uromys caudimaculatus; assembly: GCA_028551405.1. Classification (NCBI taxonomy): domain Eukaryota; kingdom Metazoa; phylum Chordata; class Mammalia; order Rodentia; family Muridae; genus Uromys; species Uromys caudimaculatus. The sequence goes on along the minus strand of CM052708.1, from coordinate 59,026,173 downwards.
AAGTGTGGATGGAAGCTCAGCATGAATGTTATTCACCAAGGTTTTCTATGTTGCCATGGTAATTTCTGGAAATGTTATAGCTAATACCTAGTAAGGCCTAGAGTTTTGTATCTAAATAATTATAAATAATTCATTTAGACACTAAAAATTTCCTGTCTCAAATTCAGAATTCTTCTCAAAAGCCATATTCTAAGAAAGAAAAATGTTCATGTTTTAGTGCAGCATCTTTGAACTAAAAACATTAAAAACAACTCCAGGGGCTGGAGAGACGGCTCAGTGGTTAAGAGCACTGACTGCTCTTCCAAAGGTCATGAGTTCAAATCCCAGCAACCACATGGTGGCTCACACCCATCTGTAATGCGATCTGATGCTCTCTTCTGGGGTATCTGAAGAAGCTACAGCAAACAGGCGGAGCGAGGGGCCGGAGGGTGTGGGGCCGGAGCGAGAAGAAAAAGTCTGAAGACAGCTACAGTGTACTTACATATAATAAATAAGTAAATCTTTTTTTTTTTTTTTAAAACAACTCCAGATGACCAAAATAGGAGAATAAATAATGTGACTTTAGTCTTGGTTTTGTTAACTCATTTTAAATTAGCATACAAAGCAATGAGCTCCATGATGGTATTTTTATGTCATCTGTTCTTGTTGACTACAAAGAATTTGTAAAAGAAAAATATTCATAGGTGAAGACGGAGTGATGAGAGAGAGGGCAGCACCAAGCTTGCAAAGCCTATGTACTGAGGAAAGAACAAACTGGAGGGCATCTCCTCTCTGTGATAGTAGCAAGGAGGTAGTCGTTACTACAGACATACAGTTGGCTCATTAAATAAAGAGTTCATATGGATTTTTTTTTTAAAAAAGACCTTAAGGAAAACAAAACACATGAACAGGCAATTTGTAAAAGAAACATAACCGGATAATAAACATGAAAAAGTATTTTAATTTTCTTATAATGTTCAATAAAATTGCTATGTAAGCACCAAATATTTATTATAGTTTACAACAGAAAAATTTCTGCTAGTATCTTGTGTAATTTTATTTCATCAAAATTAAAAAGGTTTTATTTACTCATGTTCAATAAAAGGATTTTCTTTTATGTGCTTGTGCATATGAGTTCTAGTGCCCTTGGAGGTCAGAAGAGGCTGCTGGATTCCCTGGAACTGGAGTTACAGGTAGTTGTGAGCCACTGAATCTGGATGCTGGGAACTGACCTTGGGTTTCCAACAAGAATAGGAATTGCTCATAACCACTGAACATCGATAGGAAACCTAACTAAGACACAAGAAAGGCAGGCCAGTTCACTCTGAACTCAGTCGCTCACATGGTCCTTAAGGCAGCCTTCATGCTGTGATTTGCAGCAATTACTTTATAAGCAGCTCTGAGTCACGCAGAACACGAAGATGAGGTACGCTCAGCCCAGAGCTAATGGGACAGATAAGCTTTCTTGTGTCTTATATGTTCTGCTCCATCACACACACACACACACACACACACACACACAAGGGGCTGTCAGTCTTCCAAAGCTCTCCACAGAAGTCCTGACAGATCACCACACACCATCCACCACGACTCCACAAGAATACCTTTCCAACTGAAATGCTGAAGCCTATTTCGTGCCTCCATTACTACATGTGCTGCTGCCCTGACTAGCTACATTCAGCCTGCTGTGGTGGTTTTAACAAGACCTGTTTCCTTCAGGCTCACATATTTGAACCTTTGGTCTGGTTGGTGACACCACTTCAGGAGGTTATGGAACCTCCAGGAGGTACAGTCTTGCTGAAGGAACTAACTCACTGGGGCTGGCTTGGGCAGTTTGTAGACTTGCTGCACATCCAGTTCTCTCCCAGCTTCCTGCCACCATGCCTGCCTGACGCTATCCCTCCTTCACCATCAACAGACTCTAATTCTCTGGAACCACAAACCAAACTTGTCCATAAGTTGCTTTTGATCATGTACTGTACTACAGAAATGGAATAGTAACTAATAGAGCCATGAAGATCCAGCTGTGCTGCAGCCTTCACAACACAGCATCCTGCAGGGTCACTGACTCTGAGCTCGTGTATCACTTGTAGCCTGAGTCACTCATCTGATACCAAGTAACCCTGGAGGAAAAGGCCTGGGAATCATAGTTGTTGCCTTCTTTTAGACCTACCAGCTACAAGTGTGTAAGATACATTTTTTAAAATGATACAATCATCTGCATACTTGTCTACCTATAAAGTAGACTCAGAAGCAGTTAGGTGTCTACACATTAAAATTTTGTGTACCCTTCCAAGGTTTATAGTAACCTTTGAGAGTGTGCTGACCTGTTTTTGTCAACTTGACATAAACTTATACATATTTGGGAAAAGGGAATTCCAAGAAATTGAGGAACTGCCTCCATCTGACATCTGTGGATGTCTCTGGGTATGTGTGTGAAGCATTTTCTTGATTAATGATTGGTGTATGAGGGCCCAGTTCATTGTGGACAGTGCAACCCCTGGGCCTGGGTTGTATAGAAAAGCAAGCAGAGCAAGCCATGGAGAACAAGCCAGTGAGCAGCTCCTGAACTGAGCCCCTGCCCTGAATTCCTCCCTTCAGGATCAACTTTGATCTGGACTTGTAAGCCATATAAACCCTTTCCTCCACAAGTTGTTTTTGGTCCTGCTGTTTATCACACCAACAGAAAAGAAACCAGGACAGGGAGGCAGCTGCCCAGTCAGAGCCCATAGCGCCCAGGATAGAAACAGAGAGAATGTATGTGACTCCTAGGTCATGGCTTTTCTTTGGTTTGTGGTGCTGGGAAAAACCAGGGCCTCACCCATGCTAGGCAAGCACTCTACCATCATCACCTCTACCAACCTCTCCCAAGCAGGGAGTTTTAAGAAGCAGATATGCCTTCTCTGGATGCAGAGGATTCAAGTGAGGCCCCAGAATGACAAGAACAGGGGAAGAATGATGCCTAATCCCACAAACCAACCATTGGACTAAACTGCCTGCTGCTCAGCAGTGCCCAGGTCTGACGATTGTAGGGGTAATAGGCTGTCTTAAGCCACTGAAATTTTGGGGATCCTTTGTCAAATGGTATCAGCCTATAATTTACCAAGGATCATTTAGCAGATTAGTGGGCAGAGCTGAGCCCAGAATCTATGTTTTCAGACTCTTCCTCTTCCTAAGTGCCAAATGGTCCTCAAACATGCATTTCCACACCTCACTATCTGTGTATTTAAGGATGTGCTCCCTTGTTGGTGCTCAGATAAAGGACCTGAGTCCCCAACACCACCTTGTCTGTACTCACCATTCACTATCATTTTCAAACAAGCAGAACATGGTTTTCTTGAAAAATAAAGATCACAGTTTTTCAGCCTGGACCCATGTTTAATAAGAGCAATTTGCCCAGTATGCAAGTCTTCACTGGAGCAGTGAAGACCAATGATCTTCATGTTTTTCACCACCACAAGACCAGTTTTCTTCACCTAATTAAGACAAAATATGACATTGTCAATTATAACATCTTACTATCCTTCTATGGGTAATATTTGATTTTCTAATGAGATGAAAGCTATGCTTAGTTCTTACCTAAACACAGTCTGCATAAAAACAGATATCTAATTAGGTACACGAAGAATTTCTGAGAGCTTCATATTGACCTTACATGAGAAACTTTCAAAACAAAGGCTCTTCTAATTAATCAGTTACATGAGTAACTATTATTACATTGTTCTAGTGAAAAATGAACTCAATTTAACCTAATAAAGGCCAAAAGCCAAGTCAGCTGACTTGCTTCTTATGCCATCCAGACTGGGATTATTTAATTCTAAGCTTCAAAATGGTAAAGGAAACATAAGGAAATCCCTCTGGGTTTTACACATCACTCTGAAGGATTCAGATAATAAAGGCAAAACTAAAGGAGACACCATCTTAATTCTAAAATTACAAGACCTTTTAAAGTCAGAATTGTATTATATAACCCAGGCTGACCTTAACTTGCAATTCTTGGGCTGAAGAGATAGCTCAGCTACTAAAGAGTAATTTGATTCCAAGTTTGCAATGTGTAAACCTTCCCCTCCCTATTGCAAAGTATTTGAGAACTGTACACGCCTTGAAAACAAAGTGTATGTTATTTCCAGCAAGTTTATTTGCAAACTGTTCATTTTAGAAAGCAACCAATAAAAATTGCCTTATCAGGGCTGGAGAGATGGCTCAGAGGTGCCCTCTTCTGGCCTGCAGGTATACATGCAGACAGAACACTGTACATAATAAATAAATCTTTTTTTTTAAAAAATGCCTTATCAAAGGATCTGGGCACCAGAGCCAATGTTGTTAAAACTGAACCACATAGCCATTGGAGTGGCTGCAATTCAGCTGAAGGACACAGGCTGTACACTGTCAGCAGAAAGAAATAAACCAGTAACAAATGGATGTCTGTGACATTGTTCCCAAGACACAGGAAGCACATTATCAACCTCTTATTAGAACAATCTTCAGTCCAAGTTTATCACCTTTTTGAGTCCTTTTAAAGCAAAATAAAGATAGCTGGGCACGGTGGCGCATGCCTTTAATCCCAGTACATGGAGGCAGAGGCAGGCAAAACTCTTGAGTTCAAGGCCAGTCTTGAGTTCCAGGATAGCCAGAGATACAAGAGAAACCTTGTCTGGAAAACCCAAAATCTAGCCCACCCTATCCCCTCGCTCCCCCCCCCCCCCCAAAAAAAAAAAAAAAAAAAAAAAACCTGTTCATTTTGCTTCTAGCTAAGAACAAAATATAAAGTTTGAGGCAGAGTTTTTCATAAATATCCAGTTTGAGAAGAAGTTTTTCATCTCAGACTTAAAACAAAAAAGCCCAAGTTGGACTCTGTCTGAGCTGCCTACTTACTGCAGCCCCAGCACACTGACTTTCCGGGAACCAATATTTTGCATTCTGGTTTTGTTTTACTTCACACGCATCTTGGCAAGTTTCTATATAATTTTAGTTACAGAACAGGATCACTTTTTTGCACATGCTTCAGTCAGCATATTGACCTAGGTGATCCGATAATTTTTTCTCCTTTTGCTTCTCTTGTGTTGAAAGCATCTAAGTATTCTCAGGCAAATTATTTCAAAATCACATCAGGCAGTGAAGAGACTCACTCCCAGAACTAATCAGGAAACTTATAAAAACAGATATCAAAATAATAACTTTTTCAAATTACACACTCATGTTATTCTCTATATATGATGAACAACCATCTCTGGAAACTAAAGTGAGTGACAAGGAGACTCCGGGCAGAATCGCAGAGGTCAGGATTTGACTTTTGGTCTGACTGCCCCTGTTTCATACACAATAGCATACAAGAAACTCCTGGGTCAGGGACAAAGGACCCGGAAGAGTAAGAAGCATGTCTGTGGTGGTCACACCCCCCAGTCCCACAGGAGTAATGCAGTTGGGACCACATGGTTGCTTGGACCCACAGAGGGATCTGATATTAAAAGAGGAACACCAAGACAGACAGTGCATTTCAAGACAGACAGTGAACCAGTCTGTTGTTTGTCTCAGAGGGAGATATTAATTACCTCAACCCTTAACTCTTGAAAAGTGACCCAAATACAGAGCAACTAGGCTTTGCATTCCAGTCATAATAACCAAGACACACACATATGAAAGACTCTGCAGGGATTGCTCAACACATCTGTGTGAAATCAGGATTAGACCTTACACTTGAAAATTAAAACAAGAACATTACACAATACTCCCACTTGGAGTTTTCAAACAGGAAAGACATATAGGCTTGTCAGTACACAAGGTCTTTATGGAGAAATCTAAGAAACTCCTTGACTATGGAGGTCTTCACAGGACTTTATCCCATTCCTTTGCTTTCTTATCATGAACTTGTACATCTTTTTTTTTTTTTTTTTTTTTTAAATCACAACAGTTCACCTGTTTTTTGTCAGTAGACACTCTGGCCAACTCTTCATTATCTCCTAAGGGACCACGGTTTTCCTCTTCAGTTTTCTAATTAAAATCAGATTAAAAGGGAAAATGATTAATATGCTGAATTCCACATTTCAGATTTAAGAGCTGGATTCCTCCTTGTGAAGCTCTACAGTGATGTCTCCCTTTGCTTGGGTACTATTTGCTCAGACTACACCTAAGCTTCCAAACAAGGGCTGTATAGAATTGAAACTGTAAGTTGGAGGTCATAGACAATATTAAGCAATGTAAAAATCCAAAGATTGTGAAGGATTAAGTGGAGTCCAGAAGATAAAGAGTTACGTATAAAGGTATTACATGTGGATTATGGTAGGCAGGACGAGGCTCTCCCCGGGGTTCTTTAACCCTGCCTCTGCAGCTAAGCTGTTTCACAATTCAAGGTGGGTTAATTTTACAGGTGGGCATAAGGATCTGCACCATCAGTCTTGGTGTGAAAGAATGTCCTGAAGATCCAGTGGGCGATCCAGTGGGCCCAGTGTTAGCACAGGAGCCACTGTAAGCAAAGGAGGGCAGAGGGGACACAGTGTGATACAACAGGACGAGAATCAACAAACCATCAAAGGGCTTTGAAGTCAGAAAGGGCGTACAACCCAAATAATGCAGCAATCTCCAAAGCTACAAAAGGCAAAGAAGGGGAGGGGGAAGGAGAAAAGGTAAAGAAATACATTTTTTTCTTAGAGCCTTAGGAGGAAATTAGCCCTGCTGGCATTTTAGTTTTAGTTAGTGAAAAGCCTTTTGCATTTCTGACCTTCAGAACTGTGTGAAAGTAGACTTTTGTTTTAGTCATCAACATTGTGGTAATTTTTATGGCAGTAATAAAATTTAATATAGGGATGTCTTCTCTAAACTTGAATCAAAATAGAAGTTTTAAATTGGAATCTAGAGTCTGGAAAGATCCTTCAGTAGTTAAGAACACTGGCTGTCTACTGAGAGGCTCGGCCAGAGCCTGGCAAATACAGAGGCGGATGCTTGCAGCCAACCATTGGACTGAGCAGGGGTCTCCAAGGGAGAAGTTAGAGAAAGGACTAAAGGAGCTGAAGGGGTTTGCAACCCCATAGGAAGAACAACAATACCAACCAACCAGACCCCCCCCAGAGTTCCCAGGAACTAAACCACCAACCAAAGAATACACATGGAGGGACCCATGGCTCCAGCTGCATATGTAGCAGAGGAGGGCCTTGTCGGACATCGATGGGAGAAGAGGCCCTTGGTCCTGGGAAGGCTTGATGCCTCAGTGTAGGGGAATGCCAAGGCAGGAGTGAGTGGGTGAGCACCTTCATAGAAGCAGGGGGAGGAGGAATGGTATAGGGGCTTTCCAGAGGGGAAACCAGGAAAAGGGATAACATTTGAAATGTAAATAAATAAAATATCCAAGGGGGAAAAAAAAGGAAAAAATGCAACAAAACACTGGTTGCTTTTACAGAGGAACTGTGTTCGGTTCCTACCGCCTACCTGATAGCTCACAACTCTCTGTGACTTAATCCCAGGCTATCTACTGCCCTTTTCTAGCCTCCCTGGGCTCCAGGCAAGCATGAGATTCACAGACATACGTGCAGACAAAACACTCATACACATGAAATCAATTAAATAAATGTAACAGAGCCTGGGCCTTCAATTGGTTTAATAAGTGCTTAAGAATCTTTGTTAGATGCCAGCCACAGGCCTAGCTAGTTGTTCTGGAAGCAACTCTCACAGACGTTAGAACTGTAAATGCAGCCAAGTGAGAGACTGAGATGGTGTTGTAGAAGTCTGTGAGCCACAAGTAGATGAAGCAGTTAACAAATTGGGGCAATTTTAAAGTAAGAGTGGCAGTGTTGGTGATTACTGAGCTTACACTTAAAAACAAATGCTGGCTCTTAGAAAGGGAACAACTCCAAAGAAGAAAACCTACATCCTGGAAATGAGGTTTCTCTTCAAGCAGAGCAGGAAGTATAGGACATGAATTGATAAATGACTGAGCTATTGGTAAAAGGGGAGATTGACTGATAAACGGTGCGAGTGATTTCAGTGATGGTAACTATAAAACGAGCTTTAAGAGGTGGCTAATGTCTCCTAAGTGGCTATGGCTGGGGTGGGGGGGTGCGTGGGGGTAAGAAAAGGGTCTGGAATAGAAGGACTATGAAAATGTTTGACATTTCAAAATTATTTTCTTTCCTACTAATTCATGCTTTCATTCTAGTTCAATGAAAACTTTTGAAAAGGTTTGGAATTATCTCATTTAATCATTACAGTTCTATAAAAGAGTTATTACTTCCATGTGCAAATGAGAAAGATTGTGGCAGGGACAAATTAAAACACAAGCATGGTCACACAGCTAATCCTCGGTAGCCAGATCATTGTCTTCACCTCAGTACTACACTGCTTCTGTTCTGGAAAAGCTCAGGAAGGCTCTATGCCACAGTCTTCATAACAGGCAGAACTGGGTGAGAGAGGTACTGTGTGTGTGCAGAGAAAAACAAGGGATGTCTACTCTTAAACAGTCACATAATTTAGATAGAATTAAACTACAAGCAAAGCATGAACCAGTATGAAAGGAACTCCTTTGGAAATGCCAGCCATCTTCACAGCACCTGATTTCTATTTCAAAACTTTTCATTAATTGCCTCCCAGCCTTATTATAAGCTTCATAGACAATTAATTTTCCAATCATTGATTGGACACTTAAAAATTCTGTTTTTATTACTGAACAATGTAAATATTTAATAGCACAGAAGAACTCTGACACAGGTCACATTTGCAAATGTAGTAAACATTTTAAATATTAAATCTGGCAAAAGTGACAATGTAAATGCCCATCAGGGCAATAGTGCTATGCAATTTATTAAAATCATAATCAAAACAGTCTAAAGTGGTGCAAGGCACTACAAGTGTTATTAGTTTAACTCAGTCATTGCTTATAAGAACTCCATCTAGTGAGCTAGGAGTGTGCTCAGGGTTTGAAGCACTTGTCTTACAAGTACAAGGCTCTTGGTTCAATTGCCAGGACTTCAAGACAAAACATATTGTATGTACTGGTATTTTCCATTGTAGTAAAATGGAAACTGACAGAGAAATGTAAAACAGAGTATTCAGAGTTACACAAAGCAGCAAGAGCTTGCACTAGAATGTGAGCTCAGGCAGGCTGGTTATGAACCGTTGGCCGCTCCCATGCACATGACACCATAGCACTTGTACTGCTTTTATCTGGTTAAGGAAGATCCAGAACACCTCAGATAAGTAAAAGAAGAAGAAAAAGGTTAGAACAATAGAAAATGTCAACAGTATCTAGGTGGTAGAGGAGTGAGGATTTTTTCCTAGCTCCCTTTCTAATGAACACACACTTTAAACAGCTACAAGCCAAACTGCATCTTGGAGCTTATGTCACATACTTTGTGTCATGGGAAGAGGGAACTTCAATTAAGAAGTTGCCTCTATCAGATTGGTCTATGTGCGTGCTTTTAGGATATTTTCTTGATTAATGATTGATATGAGAGGGCCCAGTCCACTGTGGGCAGTGCCACCACTAGGCGTGTAGTTCTGATTTATTGAAAAAAAGAGGATAGAAAAAATGAAAAATTATTTAAGTATATTAGCTAGTACAAAGAGAAGTCTCCTGAAAGCATATGTAGTATGATTTTTTTTTTAATGCTGCTGGTTTACTGGATTATCTTGTTTCAATAATAATAATAATAATATTTATACAAAATGATGAAAATGGAGTAATTCTGTTCTTCCCCAACCCTATCACTGGTTTTGCTTCTCTGCAGTAGCCATGATACCCAAACTAATAAAACTAGTGTACACAAATGCTTTCCTGACAGTAGATGACAAACAGGTGATAATGATAATCTATGCATTTTGTAAATTTGGTTTTCTGGTACTTAAAACATACTTTCCATACAGATAACATTAAAACTGCTAATCAAGCTCTCAAGCTAGCACACACTGCTAGAATAACTTTGAGGGTGCCTTAGTGTAGTGCCTTGGGTCCCCAGGCTTACAGCTAAAGAGTAAAAGGGAACCCTACCAGACACTGTGGCTTCATGGTTATGGCATTGGGAAATATGGGTCTGAAGCACAACTGGGAAGACAGTCACACGGTGAACAACCGCAGGGGCGCTCAGCATATAAAAGTTGTAAGCTTCTCTAGGTCAAGCCTCTTTCCAAGTTGGCCAGCTTTCAGAAAACAAGGATTTATTTTGATGTCTCTTGTAATTATTTCCCTGTCTAGTTAGAGTTTAATTTTAAAGCCTTAAACTGAAAACAGGTATGGGTCAGATTTCTAAACAAGATTTCAAATAAAATATTTAAAAGAAAACCAACTTATTTCTCTAAAATCAACAAAACTTCGATGGTTTCTGTCAGATGAGGGAAAGGATGCCAGAAACCTAGGGTGAGGAGGAGCACAGAGACATAAGCTGACTCCTTAGTTTAAAAACACAAATCCTTGTTTCTAATGAAGTTTCAAAACTCCAAAACTCACGGGAAGGCATTTTAATCAGAACGCCTTATCTCAGTTTTCCCTATCAGAATGAGGAAGTTTCATAATAGAAACTTACACATTATACTTCACTAATGAAAAAACTTTTGCATCAAAAAAGAATTCAAGTTAAATGTGCATAAAGAGATTTATGATGACAATAAAGCTAAAGGGTTTTTCAAATTTAGTATTACTAGCAAGCTGACTTTTACAATCCACATTTAAGGTGTTAAATGTCTCCAAAAGAAACCCCTTAATACCTGGCAATCATGACACACACACTAGAAGTAACTTTTCAGACTGGAAACATGAGCTATTATGCTGTGACTTAAGAGCATAACATACAAAAGCCATGAAGCTATTTCTCAAGTCTTAAGACCTGCTGGATTTGACTGTGAGAACTACAAGTGGGCAATGAAAGCAAACTTAGACAATGCTTTTCCAAGGGTAAACACGATCTATGGAAACAAGGTATACCTGTGATTTTTGCCCTTGGGCTTCAACTCCTGGGAAGAGCTCCATCCAGAGACTGAGCAGAGTGAAAAGGTTCACTTTCGAAAGCCTTGGTATTTGACCTACAAAAGAGAGGGCAAGCACTTCAGAATTTCACTAGTAAAGGCAGGGGAGCTAAGCTCAAAGCTACTAGTGATATGCAGATGAATTGGCAGGTAGGAGAAAAGCTTCATTAGCAAGAGCAGAGGGACACGACCTCACTCCCAGTGACCTCGGGTGGCACTTTCCAAAGTTGGGTGCTTTTTTTCTCCAGCTCACCCCACAGGTGAAATAGTAAAACTAATATAAAAGCTCTGGAAACAATCCAAATGTAGTCGTGGAGCAAGGTCCCCACCCCTACCCCGCTGGAACTAAGCACTGCTAAAAGGTCAATGGTTAGAACATGATTGATCTTCATCCATAAAGCGAAACTTGAGGGAGGAATTTGCAAAAGCACAATTTCAGGCTCTTCCGCTCCGGGATACGGACTCTAGGTGCAACCACCAGGGCAGGGCAGGACGCGATCTAGGAAGCCTGGAGAACACAGTCTGGCAAGGAGACCAGGGAGCAGCCAGCCTGGCAGGAGTCGCTGTGAGTCACAGGGCAGAAAGGGCGTCAGGGAGGTGGGGTGTGTGTGTGTGTGTGTGTGTGTGTGTGTGTGTGTGTGTGTGTGTGTGTGTGTGTGTGTGTGTCGCTGTGAGTCACAGGGCAGAAAGGGCGTCAGGGAGGTGGGGTGTGTGTGTGTGTGTGTGTGTGTGTGTGTGTGTTGACAGGTTAGCAGAGAGGGAAACAGAGTAGGTAGGGCGTCAGGGAGGTGCAGTGAGAGAGAGAGAGAGAGAGAGAGAGAGAGAGAGAGAGAGAGAGAGAGAGAGAGAGAGAGAGAGTGTTGACAGGTTAGCAGAGAGGGAGACATAGAGTAGGTAGGGTGCCAGGCTGGTAGGAGACACTGAATGTCGACCTGGAGAGAGACTCGGGCAGGCAGGGCGCCAGGCGAGGGGTAGGGCGGGAGAGAAGGCCACCACACTCACCAGTCATGCTGCCCGTCTGCGTGCCGACTGACCTCTCGGCCCCGGAGCCCTCCAGACTCTGCATCTGATCCGTTTCTTTCATCCCCAGCCCAGAGGCCTCGGCCCAGGACAGCTCGCCCAGTCAGGCATGATAGGATCCCTTCAGCTCCCTTTCAGCCGCCTCTGCGGCCTGTCAACAACCGCTCTTTTTGCGCGGCAAGATGACCTCTCAGCAGGCCCCATTGCTTCCGGCGCTTGATGTGACGTCAGAGTCCGGCGCACTGAGGCGGTGGTGCTTGTCTGAGTTATTAGTCTCATGCAATTATGTGTATCAGGTTGTGTTCAGTGGTTTTTGCAGAAAGAAGAACGCTTGGAATTATCTTCGTTCGGGACAGCAGGGGACCAGGATGAAGGACTTAAACTGAGAGTGGCGAACTTAGAACCGGAGTTGGCGAGGTGGGGGAAGCAGGGCCATCGGAACTCAGCCATCAGATGTGGGCGGATCCCAGGGGATTTGGTTCTGTTTCTTATCAAGACAAGACAAACTATGAGGAAAGGAGAACTGAGAGGATCAAAGAGAGTAGACAGCGGAACCTGGAAAATCTGAGTTGTTCGTTCTAATGAATTTGTAACTAGAGTGTGTGTGTCTGTGTGTGTGTGTCTGTGTGTGTGTACGTGTACGGTAAGCGCGACCTTACCGTACAGACGGTGGCTTCCTCTAGGCCCTCCAAATGTTTTGTTTGAGACTGGGTCACTCCTTGGATCTGGGGCTCACTGATTGACTACACTGGCCAGCAAGCCATGGTGCTTCATCCTCCTGTCTGAGACTTTCCACAGTTGTAATTACAGGCTTGTGCAGCTTTACCCAGACCTGCTTTTTATGTGGGTTTGAGGGAATAAGAAGGAGCTCATCAAACTTATATCTAAAGGACTTACATAATGAACCATCTCCTCAGCCCCCAATGAAAGTTTTTAAAATGTAAAATGAAGCCTTGAGAGGTCAGAAATATGGCCCAGCAGTTAAGAGCACTTTCTACTTTTTCAGAGTATCTGAGTTCAGTTCCCAACACCCGCATCCAGAATGGTTCACTACAACTGGTAACTCCACAGATGGATATTTTCAACAAAAAATGTAAAAAATGTTTTATTTTTATTTAAAACAATGTCATTCCAAATCTCCCTCCCCAAGGCCCTGGTCACTTTTAAATTTTTGTTTTTTCTTTAATCTCTATTGTTTATATACTTATAGATGTATATAATATATACATACATATATCTATACATATATGTGCTTGTATGTTTTTGCTTTTAGGACTGATCACTTGGCACTGGATAACTAGTTGGGGGCTTATCCTTGGGGAAGACTAATTTCTCGTTATTATTTACTCTTCATCTAGATGTGGGACTCCTGGGAGATTTCACCCATGTTGGCAAGTCAGCTGGTGTCAGCATTGTTCAGGTCTTGTTAAGGCAGCCACATTGTTGAGATTTTGTAGGTGGAGCTTTCCTGCAACAATTAGAAGACAATGTTCTGAAAACTTCCTGGTCCTCTGACTCTTACAGTCTTTACATACACACACACACACACACACACACACACACACACACACACACACCTACCTTCTGAGATGTTTCCTGAATGTTAGGTGTAGGGGTTGAGTTGTAGATAATAGCCTTTGGGACTGGATACCCAGGTCAGTTGTTCTCTGCATTATGACTATTTGTAGCTTTCTGTATTGCCCTCCAACTGCTGCAGGGAGAGCCTGCTATTGTTGCTGCTTTCTTCCTCCCCCTCCTCCTCCTCCTCCTCCCCCTCCTCCTCCTCCTCCTCCCCCTCCTCCTCCTCCTCCTCCTCCTCCTCCTCCTCCTCCTCCTCCTCCTCCTCCTTTTCTCTCCCTCTCCCTCTCCCTCTCCCTCTCCCTCTCGCTCTCCCTCTCCCTCCCCCTCCCCCTCCCTCTCCCCCTCCCCTGTCTCTCTCTCTCTCTCTGTTTTTAAGAAAGGGTCTCACTGAGAAGTCCTGGCTGGCCTAAAACTTACGTAGACCAGATGGAACTCATGGAGATTTGCCTGTCTCTGCCTCCTGAGCCTTAGAATTAAAGGCATGTGCTACCATGCCCATCTCAATAGAAAGATAGATAGATAGATAGATAGATAGATAGATAGATAGATAGATAACACTGAGGAGTGATAAGAGTTTTGTTTACCTGGGAGTGTAAGGATAAATATTTACAAAGAAGTTAGAAATTCTACTGATATGATAGTGCCAGGAGTCTGCCTGGCCTGGAGTGGGTTGAAGTGGGTCACAGAGTTGGACATAGAGGTAGCTTAAAGACTAGTGGTCTCAGAGGAAGCTTTAAAGACTGATAGGCTTTCTATCTCTCTAACTATACTGAATGCTTGCTGATAACTTCTAAAAAAAATACTGAAACCTTTCTTGCTCATTCCGAGGGTTAAAAAAACACTGTCTTAGGTGATTAATACCTGTACCCTAACATCAGGGGATCAAGTAAAGGATTAATTGCTTTTTTCTCTCTTGCTCAGAAGCCCCACCTCTTGCTTGTCAGGCAGGAAGGAGGTTTGGAGCAATAAACTTTTATTGAACCAGGAGAAGACAATCATTGCCAGAAAGAAAAACTTATACACAGCAAATATGCATAAACTCACATACATTCATATACAAATTTATGCATGCATACTCATACACCTTCATGCAAGCCAGTTGGTCTAAGCTACATACTTATCTCATAATTACCTATTTACATACATACATCTATACTTACATATGCATATGGAGCAAAAGATCAAATGCCAATGCAGGAAGAACTCACTCATTCTGGATGAAAAATAAGTTACAATCTTTATCGCATAGAGAAAGAAAAAGCTTCTGCCCTTTTATTGTTAAACCCAAGTCTGTAAGAAAAAGAGCTTTGTCCTCTTTAGTAAGACTAAGCCTGCCTTGCTGTTAATAAAAGACCTGTTTTATCCCATGGTAAGGAGAAGCCTGCCTGCACTTTCTCTGTAGCCTTTTCTTTGTCCCTCTTTCTATCAGCATTCTGCATAGTGCTCTCTTACTTTCTAAGTTTCCTTTTAATTTCTAAGTTAATCTACTCGCTCTTCTCCTCCTAATTTTGCTCTCTCCTCCTGCTCTGATGTAATAATGCCATGCAATGTAATCATTCCTAGGTTTTTGTACCTTTTTCTAGGGGAATATATCACATGGTTTTCCCAAGCATCTTTTTTTCTTTTTTTTTTTAAACAAAAGTTCACTAAAAGTTCAAACATAAATTCAAATCATAAACTGAATAAGAAGTTTACAACAGAGATAGCTACATATGTTGCCATTAAGACTAGACTTTCATTTTCTGTCACTAGCTCTATAGGTTCATTGAAAGTCAAAATCCATAATCTTGTGACGAGGCTATTATTGAAGTTTTATGCAGATAAATCCAGTCAATATTTTATCTTCTGTCCTTGTACCTACAATAAATTGCTAGTTACCTTTTTATGACCTTTGGTTAATTGTTTTACAACTTCTTGGAATGTGTTCTAAGTTGTAAATGTCTACTTTCTATCTTAGAAGCAATTAACTCATGATACTTGAAGACTGGCAGAATTCTCATTGCAGTTCTAATATCAGAAAGGACTTAATAGCACTCCTATTATAAAGGGCTTAATAATTACTAGTGTATGTTAGGAGTTCTTATAGAATCCTTAAGAATTAAGAAATCATCTATTTCTCTATATAGCATCGCTACAAGACAGTACATCTTTGTTGTTCTGTAGAAATCTGCTCAAAAGGATGGGCTAATACCCAGTGCTTGTAATATATATTTAATAATAACAGGAAAAGCATCTTAGTAGCAGGAATCTCCTCAGATGTAGTCCCTTTGGCCTCACTTAGAAGGGCAAATCCATTATGATTTTACAGCCCATGGTGAAACCATCTCAGGAAGATTACCTGCTAGTTTTTAGCTTCTCATAGATGGCTCCTGGCATGATGGTGTGGTAGTAAGTTCCCCTTTAAGAGCAATGACTACTCCTGGGTGAGGCCGGTTAGATGTCCAGGTTTTCTCTGGGAGCTTTTCAGGCCAGATCCAGTTAGAATTCTCTGGGTCCTGTGTCTTCAGCAATAGAGATTAACTTCCCTTGCTGTGAGGCCACCAAGAGCAACAACAATGACCTCTTGTTTATGCATTGTCCTGACCAACACTTGGGAAGAGGTGTTTCAGGTTGTCTACTCCTATCTGCGCGCACACACACACACACACACTGGTTATGGATCTTAAATTCACTGGGTTCAGTCTTACAGAGACTCAGATATCTTTGGGTATGGATAATATAAAAATTGTTTCATGCTCTTCTATTCTACTCAGAAGGCTGGCTTTAGAAAGGGGATTGGCTTGCCTGCTCACTCCAGACTCAAGCATGGTTGTTTAAAAGTTTTCTCCAAAGTCTCTGTCCTGGGTCAGATCAGTCATCTGACAAGGACAGGAGAACAAAACAGAACAGCTGGGGGAAAGACACTGTTCTTGAGAACAAGAGAGGTAAACTATTTCCAATAGAGGTTACAAATAGCAAAGTGTAATCGCCAAGTAATGTTTAACTCTCTGAATACTGCCTCCCACCTGCATGGTTTTGTTTTCTATTTTTGAAGCTTTTCTAGAATGTAAGTTTTATCTTTCTACACTTCAGGATTAGTAAATTCACTGGGTGTGGTTTTAAAAGGATCTGTAATATCTATAACACAAAAACCAGCTTAAAACTTTCAATGAAAGGGATTATAGTTAAAAATTTATAGATAATTTTAATTGGCTGCAACAGACTATATATGTAACAGGTTTAACTCTTGTTTAAACGTGTAGATTTGCTACAGCATACTAACTATGTAACCTGGGTTCAGCTCTTGTTTGGAAAAATAGATTTGCTACTGCATATTATATATGTAACTTGGATTCAACTCTCGACTTGGAAAATGATAGTTATCAAGGAAAAAAAAGGAAGGACTAAGGGGGAGTGTTAGTAAAGAACAACTTATGGTTTCCTGACACCTTGTCTGATGACCTCATCAAGTTGGAAGCAACCTTGTAGTTGGCCACCATCATTACTAAGGTTATAGAGTAGACATGCCGCGTGACTTCACTGGCATCTTGATATAAAGCATGCTGTAAACCACATACTACAAACCAACTACTGTGGCACCCATAGAACTCCTAGTCCTACTGAGCCCTCTACTTATTATCTCCTTTATTAGGCAAATGAGGCACTACCAAGGCTCCAAGATGGTTGTACTGGCTGGTTTTGTGTCAACTTGACACAGCTGGAGTTATCACAGAGAAAGGAGTTTCAGTTGAGAAAATGCCTTCATGAGATCCAACAGAAAGGCATTTTCTCACTTAGTGATCAAGGACTGAGGACCCCTTGTGGGTGGTACCATCTGTGGGCTGGTAGTCTTGGGCTCTGTAAGAAAGCAGGCTGAGCAAGCCAGGAGAAGCAAGCCAGTAAGCAGCATCCCTCCATGGCCTCTGCATCAGCTCCTGCTTCCTGCCCTGCTTGAGTTCCAGTCCTGACTTCCTTTCTTCTTCTTTTTTTATTTATTTATTTATTTTTTTTTATTTTTGATACTTTATTTACATTTCCGATGATTCCCCTTTTCTTTGGAAACCCCGTGTCCCCTCCCCCTCCCCGCCTCTGTGAGGGAATTCCTCCTCCCACCTACCCGCCCACCCATTCCCATATTCCCACCTTGACATTCCCTTTTACTGGGGCCACTAGCACCCTCAGGCCCAAAGTCCTCTCC
>CM052708.1:58874711-59007969 GCA_028551405.1 Uromys caudimaculatus | reverse complement strand
AGGGACCCATGGTTTGGACCACATATGTGGCAGAGGAGGGCCTTGTTGGCCATCAGGGGGAGGAGAGGCCCCAGTAAAGGGAAATGTCAAGGTGGGAATATGGGAGTGGGTGGGTGGGTGGGTGGGAGATGGAATACCCTCATAGAGGTGGGGAGGGGGAGGGGATAGGGGGTTTCCAAAGGGGAGATCTAGAAAGGGGGAAACATTGGAAATGTAAATAAAGTATCAAAAAAGAAAAAAGAAAAAAAAAGTTAGTGGTCAGCCATGCTACATACAAATGTAATTCCTTCACAGAGACAAGTTTGAAGGAAAAGAACAATTTATATTCCTTGTTATATACCCTTCTGTATATGATGTCAAAATTAAGCCTAAAGCAAGTAATTCAAAAACAAAGTAAACTTAAAGTTTAATGTAAAACAGTATTCAAAAGCAGGTAAAATTTTTTTAAAAGTAGCTGTAAAAAATTGAATGCGTGAGTAAAATGGGTTAAATTTTCAATACCCTTGCATGGCAGGACAGCCCCAGGATCAAGTAGTGCCTCTGAATGGGGCACAATCCCACTAGAGTAAATTGCATGTGATAGCTTTCTTCAAGACAAGGATGCATAGGGAAATGAGATCTGGCAGAAGCACTGTAGGCCTGGCTAGACCCAGCTGTGTAGGCCAAAATAAAATGAAACCTCCCCTCCCCTTTATCTACAGGAAAGAAGAATTACTCCTCATTCTTCACATGATAGGGGGATGGAAGATCTTAGAACCTGCATCACACCCTCAATGTCTCAAACAACAGTCATTACTCTGCCCTCAGTGTCTCCTGAACTGACATGTGCAGATGCTGTGAACAGGGGAACCTTGTAACTAAGCCTCCCACAGACTAGTGGGGACTTGCATCCTAGTTCTGGAATATATATACTGGAATATAAGTATGACAATTTTATGTTAACAAAATATGTGTCATCATGCTTTCAAATACTAGACATGGTCATTTAAGATAACAGTCCCCACTTTTAGAATTTTACATTATCTGATTTTTCTAACCAAAACTTTGTTTTACTTAAGATACTCTGTTTTTTGTTCATTAAATAATAGCTGATGTTGTTACTATTTTAAACAAATATAGAAAGTTCATCATACATGGAAACAAAGAATACCAGTTAGACACTTTCTGTCCAGATTCATCCCTTAGATGCTGACTTTAGCTGACTTCTTTTCTAAGGCTTCCAGGTGCTTGTCCCTTATGTAGGAGGAGTAACCATCAGCTAATTACAGTTACCTTTCCTTCTCCAGTACTCTGGTCTTGGTTCAGCCAGTTGTACAATTGCATTTAACCTCATGTTATACTGACTCATGTTAATCTAGGTGCAAAAGTTTTCCGCGTGTAACTTCGTTTCTTAATTTTCTCCACAAAGTTATACAGTTGTGATCTCCTGGCTTACCTTCTGAATCTTTGTCAACCGTTAAGCTTTATCATGACCCCTTTGATGGAGCCTCTTCTGAGGCACTCCAACTTCAGCTGCCTCATCAACCTTTTCCTCAGCCTAGAAACAGCACTCCCCCAAACCCTGAAAGCAGTTTGAGTGACCTCTGAAAGGGGGACTGATGGACCCTGGGCCATCTAACTCATCCCTCTTTTTGCCATTCTGGCCATTGTTTTTGGAACTCAGAACTAAAACAGCTGCATTGAAACTTTGTTTACAACAATTAACCTTTCTGCCTCACTAGTTCTCGGGCGGGGGGAGGGGGGACTTAGAAAAATCTCAAATCAGCTTAACCTCCTTCAAGACCAGCTTGATTCCTAGGCTGTAGTATTACAGATCTAAAAATAGACAAGATCTGACTCCTGCTAAGGATGGGATTTGTGCTCTCCTCCGAAAATTATGCAAGGTATGAAACAACAAGTCCTAACATTTTGACATGGGGCCCTAGAAACAGGGGCCAGACAAAAATCCCACCATAAGCCTCCTGTATAGGCTTCTGGTTCCCCTCTAGGTGCTCCCCTTGAGCACTACATTTCTCCTTACTATCCTCATACTCGTGCCTTTGAAATGGTTTATTTATTGAGCTTCACTCTGTGCCCAAACAAAACGTTTCTGGGTAAGTTTTCCCACTAGCTCCACCCACAACAGCTCCATTTGTCTGCAAAAAGACTGTTTAGAGAAGCTCTGGCTGCAAGCGCCATCCCTTTCATCCCAGGCCAGATACAATTCTTTACATCGGTCCTGTTTCTTCCTGTTGATGGTCTGTAACTCCCTTTGCTTCTGCTAGCTCATTCTGGTGCAGCACTCCTGGCAAAGGAACTAGGCAGTATCACTGAGTCAACTCTATGCTCACCTCTTCTGGAAGCCCTTCTTGTCTCTCCCACCTCCACTCCTCTCCTGCCTCTGCCCACCCCACCCCAACCCCCAGAGCAATTTCTCAATTTTACTCTGTAAGCAAATCTTGTTACAACTCTCTAAAAAAGTACTTTTCAAAAGTCTCGCCAGGAATGCAGACAACAGTCACATGATCCATTACAGCTTAAAACTCATGCTAAGTGGGGGGCTGGAGAAATGGCTCAGTGGTTAACTAAGTGGGGGGCTGGAGAAATGGTTCAGCAGTTAAGAGTGCCGGCTGCTCTTCTGAAGGTTGTGAGTTCAAACCCCAGCAACCACATGATGGCTCACAACCACCCGTAATGAGATCTGATGTCCTCTTCTGGGGTGTCTGAAGATAGCTAGAGCAAGCAGGCAAGACCAGAGGGGGCAGGGCCAGAGGGGCGGGGCCGGGCGGGGCCGGAGCGAGAAGGAAAAGTGTCTGAAGACAGCTACAGTGTACTTACATATAATAAATAAATCTTTAATTAAAAAAATCTTCATGCTAAGTGACCAGAGGACATCCCCTCCAACAAAGACCCTCCTCAGCAAGAAACAGATGACACCCGACATTTTTCTTAGAGTCCAGAATGATAGGTTCCTGTAAAGAGAAAGGGAAAAACAATACTACTATTTGAATAATATTAATTAACTCCAACTTTAAATGCCAAGTTCCCTTACTGTCTGATGGGGTCTCAGGTGTGGACACCATCAGAACTTAATCATGTAAACTGTCATTTTCTCCAGATGAGACCAAGGCCTCTCAGTCTTTTATATCCTCTGCATGTGCTGTGTCTGCTTCAGCAGTGGCTGCTGTTGAGAAATGTCCCCGCCGTGCTCTCCACTGTCACTGTTTTCTTTGTACACTCACTGAATACTTGCGTGTTTGGGTTGTTAATGGCATGCCAACCCAGTGTTGCTTTGCCTGGTTCTATTTTATTACTTTAAAGTAAAAGTTTCCAGTGAAGATCTGGCTGTACTTTGTGTGTTGAAATATGTGTTGTTTGGTCACTTATGTGGCAGCTGAAACACCAAGGGACACATTCCTGCCATAACATTTTGAAGAATCATTACCACAGTCAGTGGTAGATGCTAAAGTTACTTAGGTCACAAATCCTTTGGTTCCCAAGGTGACATTTCTAAGGCTTCTCATGTTTATTTGGGGGGAGGGAGGTGTTACCTCTAAAAGTCATTGGGGGATGGTGGTGGGGAAGCATCCACTGCTTACCAAAGAGAAGTCCTCAGGGACATGAGGAGATGCACCAAGGTAGAAAGCCTCTATGAAGGATCATGGACTCATGATGCCTGGCATAAGGGGAATATCTAGCACCTTTCCCTTCACCATGGTCATGGGGGAGGGGAAAATGGAAGAATTTGGTGTTTTCCATAGCATAGATGGCATGTGACAGCCAATGACACAGCAGGAAGTCAAGTCTTTATTTCCTTTATGAGCCAATTGGATGCAATGAGCTCCCACATATAGCCTTGATCAAAAGTAGACTTGACAACACAGCATTCCTGGACCTAACAAAGTAGAACATGGGCTGTAAGCATCCTGGAAATGAATTAGGGATATTGTTTTGTGCTTCTAGGGCAAGAGGTTGGCTGACTAACTGATGGCAGTTCTTTTGTGATACTGTAATATTGTTAGACCGAGACAATATTCTTCCTCAGGGATTCATTGGGGCTGTAGAATGAATGACAGCTTATAAATTTAAACTATAAAATCAGTAAAAAAGTGACATGAGTTGTTCTTTACACGCATTATTGTAATAGACGTTATTTTATTTTACTTTTTCTTGTTTACTTTTTTGTAAAGCTTGCTCAAAGACATCTGATATCCATGGTTAGTGTTTAAGATAAAAACTACAGGGCAGGCAAGCTGTGAATCTTAGCAGCTGCCCAGAAGAGGAGATGGAGTGGGATTTAAAAACCAAATGTGCTGCTTGAGTTAAGCTGGCACAGGATTCAGTCACATGATGGTGGGCAGCCACATGGCAGGGAGGGAGCCTGAGGGAAAGACCGAGTGGTATTCCCAGATACATACATGCACCGGATCAATCTGCATAATATTTCTTGTATGTATGTTTTCAGGGCTGACCCTTTGGTATTGGATAGCCAGTTGGTGTGCTCTCTCCTGGGAAAGCCTGTTTCTCCCATTCTCAGCATTCCTTCGTTGACCATGGTTCTTTGTGTTATATGGCGATCTACATGGTGCCCCCCACCCATGTTAACATGTCTATCATTTTTGTCCTTGTTCAGCTCATATTATAAAGTCATGTCGGTGAGATTTTAAGAGTGTAGCTTCTGACGTTTCTAGAAGATACAATCCTACAGCAAACTCCCGGAGCCTCTGGCTCTTCCACCTCCAATGTTGCCTGATAGGTGTGTGGTGGTTGCTTTGTAGATGTATCCATTGGGACTGGGATCTACGACTCTGCATTTTGATTGGTTGTAGTTTTCTCCAGTGGTCTCTGCCTATTGCAAAGAGATATTTCCTTGATATGAGATTATGAGATGAGGACTACAGATATTTGTGGGTATAAGGACAAATATTTAGAATTAGTTAGGAATTATTCTGGTTAGTAAGTGGCAGTTGTGGGTTCTTCTCCAAAATTGACTCCTCTTCTCTTCTCTTCTCTTCTCTTCTCTTCTCTTCTCTTCTCTTCTCTTCTCTTCTCTTCTCTTCTCTTCTCTTCTCTTCTCTCCTCTCCTCTCCTCTCCTCTCCTCTCCTCTCCTCTTCTCTCTCTCTCTCTCTCTCTCTCTCTCTCTCTCTCTCTCTCTCTCATTCTTCTTCTTTGTTTCTTGGCGCTGAGGGCTGAACCCAGAGCCTTGCACTTGCTGGGCAAGAGCTCTACCACTGAGCTAAATTCACAACCCCCAAGATCTGTTACACCACTAGCCCTAGGGAATGGTCTGATTTTTCTCTTTTTTGAGTGGGTCTTAAATACAGCCAGAGAGTCGTTGATTACAACCAAGGTATGTGTGCCACTGCTGCACTCTCAGGTTTGCCATGTCATGCTGACGTTGTGGTTCGTAGGCCTCATAGCCAGGTAGGTCTGTTGGTTGCTTCCCACCTTCGGACGCTTGCATGGAGTCTCCTGGTATGACGAAAGCTAGTCTTGGGGTGTGTGTAGAGAAGGGGGTGTGTGTTGGGAGGAGCTTTCAAATCATTTCTAGCTCCAGGGCCTCTGAGCCCTGCACCTGAAGTACATGGTATCTGCAGCAATAGGGACTTACTTTCCACCTCGGGGGCAACAGCAACACTCTGTAATGTTTTGGGGGAGTCTCTTGGACAGCCCTGGTCAACAACTCAAAAGAGTGGTTCTCATACTTGGTATTGGGGTTTTATTAGGTGGTTTTTGGCTCTTGGAGGTAGCATTGGCAGGACAGATGAGAAATTTTCATTTAAACTGTATGTGTATACTTATACATAGACTTACATGTAATAAAGGGTTTTTCAGATAGCTCATTAATAGTATGATTGCTCATGACTTTTAAGACATCCTTGCTGTTATTTATGCTCTCCCCCTCTTCCGTATTTATCTCTGCACCCCCTTCCTAATTAGAGTCACCCCACTCTTTCCAGTTCCCCAATAGAAAACATGTACCCTGCTGTTCTGCTCTCTATTGCACCCCATCTCAAATGTATCCCTTTTTACTTTCCTGGTTTGGTTTTGTTTTTTTCATTCACTTCGGCTCTGTACTCGCCTCTGAGGATCTGGAGCTCAGCGTCTCCAATACGACAGAATGACATTTGTCTTTCTCATGTCTTTGTTGCCTCATTTAATATGATTTGTTCTAGTACCATCCATTTGCCTAAAAAGTTCATAATTTCATTTTT
The DNA here is from genome assembly GCA_028551405.1 of Uromys caudimaculatus. Classification (NCBI taxonomy): domain Eukaryota; kingdom Metazoa; phylum Chordata; class Mammalia; order Rodentia; family Muridae; genus Uromys; species Uromys caudimaculatus. The sequence goes on along the minus strand of CM052708.1, from coordinate 59,001,774 downwards.
CGTTGCAGCTTAGTATTATTCCATAGTGTATATGTACCACATTTTTATTTCTATTTGTTAGTTGGAGGATATTTGGATTATTTCTATTTCCTAGCTATTGTGAATAGAGCATCAATGAACATGGCTGAGCAAGTGTCTATGGGGTAGGATGTCCAGTCTTTAGAGTATATGCCAAGGAGTGGTGTAGCTGGGTCATATGGTGATTTATTTTTCTCTTAAGAGGAAATAAATTCCCTGTGTCTTACCAGATCATAGTGGAGTAATAACCAGTAAAACCACAGAAGTTCTACAAATACATCAGCAAATGATATACCTAAGTGACCTACTGGTCAATGGAGAGATCAAGAAGTAAGTTATGAAGTTCTAGAATCAAATGAAAACACAAACACAATTCACCAGAATATTTGGGATTCAACAAAGATTATTTTCAAGTTCTAAGAGCTTAGCTTAGTAATGAGCACCTATAAAAAAAATCAGAGAGGTCTCAAAGACACCTGCTCATATTTGTCTTCCATAGTGCTAACATCAGAGCTGAGATACAGGACCAGCCTAGGCATCCATCAACAACTGAATAGATAAGGCAAGGTTAGACCGGCCTGCGGTGCTGTGATGATTGTGCGTGAGTCCCTTTTTGTTGAACTCATGTTTCTTTTTATGAAACCAGATACCCACATACATATTCACTTGCACACACATGTAAACATGCAGGCACGTGTGCACACGTGAACACACACACACCACAATGTCACAGTAAAGCCCATTCCTTTGTGTGCTGATGAGGCTATAGGGGTGTGTGGTGGTGTGTGATGGGATGGGGGAATATGTGTCCTCTATTGGTAGGAATATAAATTAGTAAAGGCACTATGGAAATCACCTTGACAATTTATCAAAAAATGTGCCAGTTGGGGTTGGGATGTAGTTCAGCGGATATAATGCTTATATTAGCATATAGTTATGGTGGCACAAATGCTAGATTACAAGTGGCAGACCTGTAACTCCAGCACATTCAGAGTATAAGCAGAAGAATAAGGAGTTCAAGGTCATCCCAAATACATGGTGAGTTTGAAGCCAGCCTAGACTACATGAGACCTTGTATATAGAAATAAAATAAACATGAAAGAGAACTAAAGTTAGAGTGCATTAGAGAGATCCAAGTTACAGACTCAGCCAAGATGTCCTTGAACAGATGAACTGATAACATAAAATTATACAACTATATGATGATATAATATATACTCTGTAATTTAATATATAATATTATAAAATGGAATGTTATTCAGACATAAAGAATAATTGAAATCATGCTGTTTTCAGGAAAATGAATGGGATGGAAAGTCATCATGTTCTGTAAAATAAGCAGGATTCAGAAAACATGTAGAAATACAAAAAGGTTGGATGTAGCCGTAGGAATATTAGGGAAGAAGTAGACCACAGGGGGCTATAAGCGAAAGTGGTGGGGATGATGTCACAATGAACCCACCCCTTGTATAATTAGTATAGTCCATTTAAAAGAGTACAAGTGTAACCAAAGCCAGGCACGGAAGCCCAGAGGCTCTAGAATGATCTGTTGTCTGGGATCTTGCTTCCCTGTGCTGCCAGGACACCCAACTTCTCTAGAATCCGAGGTCCCTGTGTTCTGCCTTGCCATGCCTTGCCCATCCCATAGGCTCCCAGACTCCTCCAAGATCTCCAATCGTTGAGCCACCAGGTAAGGCCAACACACCTCTACTCACAGGCCTCCCATTCTACCCCTGCCTTGACCACGGTCTTGTAGACCTAATGTCTGGTTTATCAAACCTGACTCACGGCAGATTATCAAGGCATGAAGAACACACCAGAATATGGTCCAAAAAAGGACACACAAGGGGTGCACTGACCTATGGTTAGTGACTGTCAGTGCAAACAGTAATAGACTGTAAATAGATAGAGTAGAGCCCACAACCCTCAGAACAAGTTCCACAGAGATTGTCTTACAACACAGTCCCCTCCTGAACACTAGAAAAAAAAAGTGGTTTGAAAGAAAGGTAAAAGACAAAAAGAAAACTGTAAACTACTTCAGATGGACAAGTCCAAGAGCAGAAACAAAATTAGCACAGAGAGAGAGAGAGAGAGAGAGAGAGAGAGAGAGAGAGAGAGAGAGAAAAGAAACATCATTCCATGTTGTGTGAGTCTATTCCCTCCCTATTCCCTCCTGCCTTCCTCAGGCCAGGGTATGTTTCTAAGAGAGAAAGCACCCTGAGGTCACCCCATCAGGACTGAAAGAGAGGTGAAGAGCCATGGAGAATATTCCTCCACACACCCAGTTTTCTCTCTCCTCACCAACCCTTACCAGCCTCCCTGTGATGGTTTGTATTGTTTGGCCCAGGGAGTGACACTGTTGGGAGGTGTGGCCTTGTTAAAGTAGGTGTGGCCTTGTGGATATGGGCTTTAATACCCTTGTCTAGCTCCCTGGAAGTCAGTTTCCTCATAGTATCCTTCAGATGAAGATGTAGAACTCTCAACTCCGCCTGTATCATACCTGCCTGTACGCTGCCATGCTCCCACCTTGGTGATAATGGACTGAATTTCTGAACCTGTAAGCCAGCCCTGATTAAATGCTCTCCTTATAAGAGTTGCCTTAGTCATGGCGTCTGCTCATAGTAGTAAAACCCTAAGACACTCCCCCTCCCAATTCCTGCACTGCACAGCAGCAGTTCTGTGAGCTTTCCACTAGAAGGCATGTGGCTGCGACAGTGTTCTTGGAACCATTTCCTACATGCCCCAAATCTGGGTCTATCAAGCAGTTCTCCAGGCAATTCTGACATGTACTAGCCAGACTCTGTTTGTATGCGTGCATGCATGGGTGAGTGAATGCCAGAGTGAGTAGGAGTGCATGCATGTGTGTGTGTGTGTGGGGGGGTATCTCTCAGTGCATATAGCCACACCCATTATGTGTTTTAATGCTTCAAACAGAGCATGCGCAGTTGTTTCTAACACAGAACCAAGAATGGGTAAACTACTTGCTTGTGGACAAAAACAAGTGCTTCCAAGGGGAATATAGAGTTTACTCTGTGCCATATATGAGTGGCTATCTCCTGGCAATGAAAACTGGGACTCGGACTACTCCCCATGACATGTTCCACTTCAGAAATCGTTACATGAATTTGTATTACATTATCACAGATGAAAAGAAAGGCACAAATCAAATGCATTTGCTGAATTTTGGGGTGGGCCATCAGGTAGGCAGGTTACAGCAAAGCAGGGGATGTCTGCTGTAGGTTTTAGACACTGTGTGCTGACATTCTTAACTTTTAGGCTAGTGGAAGATGTATTGTCTACACAATACATTCCAACGTTTTTACCTGAGAGTCGGAAGGATGTCAGGTCTTTTGACTAAGTCAGGTAACAAATGTCTACTGAGGGGATCAATGATAGCTGGAGGTAGCCTGGGCTCCGGGTCTACAGCATTCAGCCCCCCACAATCACAGGTTTCTGTAGGTCAGGCTCCATCACAGGCATGATATTCTCAGGACACTTCCTCTGTGTTTAGAAGACCACAAATTCGGTGTGATTTAAAATGTGACAGCTCAACTTCACACATAGATAACCGTGTGCAAATGTGTTTCTCAGAAACGTAGCTTATAAAAATACCTGCAAAGAGAATTTCTTAAATTACACCGTCCAGGGTGACCTCTATGGGAAGTCAGTGCTCTATTTGGGGACAACATGTGTTTGCAGTTCTCACCTGCTAATGCGAGCACTTGACCCTGAACACTTTAGGACTGAGTAAGATAGTGGGGTCACAGAAGTGAAGTTTGTGGACTAGGTTGGTATAGGGCATGCTGCCCTCTACTGGTGCTGAGGCTACAGTGATTGTTTCTGGGTCCCAGAAACCCAGAACTGAATCCTTGGTTTAGTCCCCTGGTGTAGCTTAAGATCTAGGCATAGTTCACACACTTGTGGTTCGTGGGGAATATAAACCTGACTGTCATTACCCTGTGACCAAAAGGCGGAGGCACATGCATTTTGAAAATGCTCCCTGGGTCAGGAATGTATCTCAGAGGCAGAATGTTTACTTAGCACTCTCAAGGCCGCTGGTTCCATTTCCAGCACCGCCAGAAGATAAAATATTCTCCTTGGAACCAAAGAACATCGAACAAGAAGTGTGGGCTTGAAATGTCTACTATTCCCAAGCTTTGGATTCATGCAAGATAAAACAGGACAGTGTTCAATAAAGAGAAGTTGTCTTCTTCCTTTGATATAACTGAATTACCTTATGGTAGCTTGAGCCGGAAGATGTTAGCCCTTAAACCTGGCAGAGATTTTGAGCAGACAAGTAGGTTGCTCTCTGAAACAGAGCATGGTGAACTTTGATAATAATTCTTAGGAGAAAAGTGTAGTCCTGGGAAATGTTGGAAATGCCTTTTGTTGTGGAGAAGGAACAGTAGGTGAGTTGGACCACGAAGAACTCTTACCGAACTCTGAAAGAATTCTCCAGCCACAAGCAGTTGGCGGTCCAGAAACTCTCGTGCCAGTGAGTTACTGGCTAGTTAGTACAAACCAAGCATTTGCTGATATGTAATGCACCAGTCATCACAGCAGGGCTCTGGCTTAGGACTTGAGGATGTGGCAATTTGGTTTTCAATGCGGCATGAGCAAACAAATTTATTAAACCAGGTGTGTTCTTTTTTTCCCTTCCCACAAAAAATCTATATTCACCCAAGAACATATTTCCCCCTAAATCTGCTGTCCACTTTTTAATTATTCATGGTCTTTGGAATTTAGCTATTTTTTTTAACTACCAAATTCCAGAAGCTTCTCATACAACAGGTGAGTGCAGAGGTATACAAGTCATTTGTCACCAGCTGTTTGGACAGATCAATTATTTCTCTGAAACAAGATCTTTTCTTTCTAGAATATGCTAAGGCATGTAAGTCCACTGTGTGTCTTAGATCTGACTAAAGTGAGGCAACCCCAGACGTCCTTCCTTTACATTTCAATTCCTCTTGTGGTCTACCCTGCAATTAGGAATCCCATAACGTGCTCTCTAGTCTCCAGTATTTTCTTTCTTGGCTGTGGTCTCTTTGCTCAGCTCTGCTGTGGATTTTCTGACATCTACTGCTCTTTATGGATACACATTGCTGATCCCCACCCCTTCTCAATAATTATATCAGAATATGACGTCACACATTTAATCAGTGTAGCTGCAAGGTGGTCACGTTCTCCAGCTCCTCCTAGCTCCTCAATTAGGATCACTTCACAGCTATCATCAATTTAGTGACACAGCCACCAGCAATTGCCAGCCCTACACTTAGATATCTGAATTATATAATTGTCCTTCACGATAATAATGGAGAATTAAAATGCATTAACAAGGATAGCAAGTGCTTTGGGTTAAAGAAAATTATAGGAATTTTTAAAAATCAAATTATTCAGACTTTGAAGCACCCAGGTCAGGCTGTAGACACCAGGGGGCAGCAGAGGCTTTGTTTCTAGCTAGTCTTGCTAACGATGCAGTGAGGTGTGCACACGTGTTCCTAACGCTGTGCTTTCCCGCCCGTAACATCAGTATGTTGCCCTAGGGTAGATACAGTTCTTCCGTGGTGGATCTTGATAGTCCTCTTGCATTACGTAAATATTTCATTGGTTCTGCATTGGCTATAAACAATTCCAGAGGGTCTCAAGATACTAACATTTCCATGATATTGGAGGAAAGAAAGTCACGCCGAGGACAGGAAGAATCAGCAGCAGGCTAGGCCCCACTCAGCGCATGACCATAACTGATATCCCTGTCCAGCCACAGTTCTGCAGGGTGGTCTACTCTATCTAATCTAAGTATTGGAACAAGCATGCTTTGGGTCTGTGTGCTCTTGCTTCTGCAGGTTCCCATTTCATATACACCTAGCGGATGGTTATTTGTTGTGCTCTCTCTCTCTCTCTCTCTCTCTCTCTCTCTCTCTCTCTCGTCTTTCCTTATGGGCTTGACCTTGGCTGTGACCCCAAGATGGAGGAAAGGAGTTTGCCTCCTACATCTTTACCACCTCACATTTAAATCTCCACTTGTTCCTCCATATAGGCCAATGTCCCTATAGCCCCAGTGAGCCGCACTGTGTCTAGCTCAACCAGCAACCACTGGCTGAGTAAACTATGAGCACACTAGAAGCGTGAGACTGAGCTTCATCTTTCTGATGGTCTGCTTGGTGTCCTTGGGCAAAGATGACTGGCAGGTTTTACCTGGCTCTTTAAAATTCATTCTTATGGAGAGTTAGACTAGAGAGGATTAAACGGTGTATCTGCAAGGCACTTCCTAGTTCATCGAGTAGCTCTCAGACTGTTCCGGAGCGTGAGAGGGTGCTCACGCAAGCCAAGCAGCCAGCAAAGGGCTTGTTTCCCCAGAGGCTGCCAGACCGGCCTCATCTCCAGCTCTACCAGCTCACAAACACATGCCAGATTAAATGTCTTGATATCGACAGAAGTTTATAACAATGAACTTTCTAAAGCTCAGCCTATCTGAACAACAAAAAAATTCTAACATAGAAAGTAAGATGACATCACAGGGTTTTTTTTTTCATATTTTTTTCCCTGTGTGTCTGTGTGTGTCACTCCTTAAGGCTGGGGGTAAAAACTTTACACACACACTTACACCTACACACAGACACACACATACACACAAACACAGATTTACACACTTACACACAGACTTACATTCACACACAGACACACACACATTCTCACACATACACACACAAACACAGATTTTCACACACACACACACACACACACACACACACACACACACACACACACACACTTTTCTTACCCAGTTTTAAAATAGTAAGAACAGATGCTGGTAGGCACTCTTCAGGGATTTTAAAGCCACTAATCAATTTCACTACTGGAGGCAAAGCTCTTTGCTAGGAAATATTTTGCACAGGGCATGCGCTTTGACCTCATCAGGGCAACCACAGTTCTAAAGGAAGCAGAGATGCGGCCTCCCAGCCCATGGTGGTGACAACATGGCTGCAGGCAGGCCAAGCTCAGAGACTGGCTGCTTTCCTCAGGCTTTGCCACTTCTCTAGCCATGACAGGAGAGCCTTGAGTTGAGGGTAGCCTGAGCAACATAGTGAGTTCCAGGCCAGAGGGTTCAGGGAGAGGGAGAGAGGGAAAGAGAGGAGGGGAGCATACTTTGCTGGGACTGTGGCTGTCGTGCTCAGTGGAGAGGGTATGGAATGTGTGCTTAGCATGCAGAGGTCCTAGCTTCTGTCACCAGCATCTGTCAAACCTCTGTCCTCAAATGATGACCCCTCCTGCACCAGCCTGCCGAACCCTGGCTGACATGGAGCATTTAGAGTGAGACCTGGCATCTGCTCTTGTTGCTGGTGGTCCTGAAGCACCCATGAAAACGCTGCTCTCTTTTACTCCAGTATCACAAGATCATGATGCTGTGTGAGGGGAAGCAGCCTTTTGTGGTTCTGGGCATAGAACCCAGGCATAACACGCTATGCAAGTGGCCCACTGCTGAGCCAAGCTCCTTCCTCCTTCCTGTCTGTGAGTCAGCTGCTTTGCTCCCGCCTCTCCTCTGCAGAGTCAGTTTGGTAGGACCTGGGGGAGTGGGTGAATGGAGGTCCTCAAGTCGAATTACTGCTCTTGTGCCCTCATGCTTCAGGATGACGACTAAAAGGACTATATTGTGTGATCATTTTAAGGGATTTCCTTTCCTGAGCCCCATAATCTTTTTTCCCTGATGGGTGCTTTACTCTCCAGTGTGCTTTTATGGAGCAGCTGTGGGCCTACTGTGTGATGGGAAGTGGCTCCTCCTGATCTCCAAACCTTCTCCCCAGAAGCAAGTTAGTTTTTTAAAAAAGATTTATTTTATGTCTTCAGACACTCCAGCAGAGGGCATCGGAGCCCATTACAGATGTTTGTGAGCCACCATGTAGTTGCTGGGAATTGAACTCAGGACCTCTGGAAGAGCAGCCAGTGCTCTTAATTGCTAAGCCATCTCCCTAGCCCCAAAAGTTACTTTGAAACAAAGACACCAGTTTTCAAAAGGAGGTGGAGTACTCCCTTTCCTACCTAAAAGGAATCACGTGCCTCAGGGAGTAACCTGTTCTCACTAGAGATCATCTCAGACATGGAGTTGGAGGAAGCATGTGGATTTGAGGTTCAGGACATCGTTCTGGGACTTCTGAGGTAGCTCAGCAGTAGGTCGCTTGCCCAGTCTGTGCAAGGCCTGAGTTTATCCCCACCACTATTTAAAAAACAAAGAAGTAAAAAAAAGAACAGTTGTAGGGTAAGAGAGACCTGAAGCTTGGGGTACTCTGAATGTGTGTTTGTGTGTAATCACAAACTAGAGATAGTCCTTACCTAATAGAAATGTAACATATCCACAATTTCACTAAATTCAAAGCTAACATAGAATTCTGGACAAAGAAGAATAAAGTTGATACAGTTATAAGTAGTAGTCATTGATTCTGTTACCCACCACCCCCAAGACTGCTTGCATTTTGTACCATCCTACAGGTTGGTTGGATGGCTTTGTTTCTGCTGACCAGGGCTGGTGGTCAAGATTCCCGGCCTGGGCTGCTCCTCCCCTACACTGCTTTTTCCCCTGGGCTGCTCCTCCCCTCTACTTCTGTGGCCACAGTCACTTTATAGCTGCCTAGGACTGGCAGATATAGTCTGCTCTGCCCTGTTGGCATGGAGGCTCTACCAGCATCTCTATGATCACTCATCTCTAGCAGAGAACTGAACTTGCTCTCGAGGCATGGGAGGGGGTGGTGGTGGTTTACACGAGAAACGTCCCCCATAGGCTCCAGTGGTGCTGTGGGGGGTCGTAGGAGGTGTGGGCTCCCTGGAAGGACATTACTGGGCCCAGGCACTAAGAGTTCAAAGCTTTGCCCTTCTTCCAGTTCAGCCGCTCCAGCTCAGATCTGAAGATGTGAGCTTCAGCTTCCCGCTGTTGTGCCCCCAGCTTTCCTGCCTCCCTATGCTGGTAGACACCTATGCTTCTGATCCGTAAGCCCACATAAGTTGTCTTGGTCCTGGTGTTTTATCACAGCAACAAAGAAGTAGTTAACACAGATATAAGACTGACAGAGGAGGGGCAGTCCTGTTCAGGACTGGACTCAGGACTCACACATCAATTACTGGCATTACACTCTGTTAGCTAAAGTCACACAGATTCAAAATTTGTCTACGAAAGTCATGATTGGGAGACTCCAAGGTCATCTTGGAAAGCTTCTGAATACATAGAAGGGTAAAGAATTAATACTACTTTATAGACAACTTATATCAACATACTTTTTATCATTAAGATTTGTGGGGGTGATAGCTCAGAAATAGTGTGTGCTTAGCCTACACAAAGCTGTAGATCTGATTTTCCCCACCCAACAACAAACTCCCCAAATCCTTTAACAGTTAGTAGCTATGAACTCAATGTGTACAAAAGAAACCATGTGTTCTCCTCTGGCAGCCACTATTGCCCTTGTGTAAATGGCTGCTGGCATACTCAATATACTCACAAGCGGGGGCTCAGTTTTGACTTTGCAACAGAAGCAAAGTGGGGCTGATTTAAAGTAGATGCTTAGTGGTCACCCCTTAGTCTTTGTTATGTCTAAATTAGAGATGATTTATCATGGGTCTGCTGCGGAAACGTGGGAGATTTTCATCCCTGCGAAGGTCTAAGTGACCAACAAGATGAATGTAAAGAACTCATAAAATACCTTGAAGCAGAACTTTCCTGTGAGAAAATTAAGACCTAAACAGAAGGTTAAAATGAAAAATAAACACATTTCTAAAGTTTTACTTTAATGGCAAGAAGGCCCATGTGCCAGAACACCCGGAGACCTGCAAGATTACTCTTTCTCATTTCCTTGGTATTCTTATTTACATTTGCATGAACATTTGTTGGCTTTAAAAAGGGGGCTTTCAGGAGCTAAAGTGATGGTTCAGTGGTTACGAGAGCCTCTTGCTCTTCCAGAGGACCCGAGTTTGTTTCCCAGCATTGACGTGAGGAGGCTCACAGTCACTTGTAGCTCCCTGTGAGGGGATCCAACAGCCCTGGCCTTCTCAGGTACCGGCACACATGCGCCCGCACCCGCGTGTATATATACACACAATTAGAAGTAAAACAAATATAAAAAGGAATGTGTCCTAAAGCTAACATGCTTGCTTTTATGTAAAATTAATGACTTTCACACCAATCAGAGTCCTGTGGTAATAAATATGACCTCAGGTTTCATCTGATCTCAACTGCTGTATACATAAAGGAGAACTTTTACTCTGAACTTCGTACAGAATGCTTGTCTTTATTTGAAAGTTAATACTGTATTTCAAGGTTAACAAATCCAAACATTTTATTTCTGATGTTTCGTAACTAGCTACAGTGGAAACTCACGCAAGCAGATGACCATCAATCATACTCGAGTTCTGAAATATCAGAAATATCATTTCATCCACTTCCAAAGCTGAGGCTTAAAGGCAAATAGCAAGGTTTCAACATTAGACCCAAACAGAGCTGAGCCCTGGTATCTCTGAGCTCCATTGTGGCGTTTAGTGGAATAAAAGAGTCAGTGGATGTAGAAAATGTGTGTTGAACATCAGGCCTTTGATAAGTGGCTGAGAATCCTTTTTTTTTTTTTTTTTTGGTCATTTTTACCTTTGATCAGGACTAGTTATAATAGTATATTGTTGTTTACCCCCCTTTGGTAAGCAGAGAAGAATGTAAAAGCAGGAGATAACTGTGCAAAAATCAAAGGATCCCAGTGTCTGGGGATTAGAGCTGAGTGTGGCTAAAAGGTTGCCTCAGTGCCTTGTTGGTTCAGCTGTCCAGAACCACCACACTCTCAGCACCACAGAGATTTCCACACCTCTTGCACACACATGCTGTGATGTTATTTAACCCAGAGCAGATTCCTAAAGAGCTTGGACTCCACTGCTGGAATTGAGAGAAATATTTAGGTTGGTGATTAAAAATGAAGCAGATAAGAATTGAGTTGAATATAAAGTAGACAATCATTATAGGACATGCTGGATCTGGAATATTAGAATTTTAGATAAACATCATATTTCTGCAAGTAGACTTTAGTAGCAAACTCAAAAGCGGCCATTTAGAGCTATGTGATTAAGTTTGGTACTAAAAAGCTTAATTCCAAGATAGGATATATACTGCATATCTCAGGCTGCCCTCGGATTTAGGATCTGAATTCCATACTTTTCTGTTGCTGTGATAAAACACCACGGGCCAGGCTACTTATAGATAAGGGTTCATTTGGACTTATAGTCTCAGAGGGTCAGAGTCCATGATGGTGGAGCAAAGGCATGGTGGACAGGATGATGCTGAGGGCTCCCATCTTGAACAACTAGCATGAAGCAGAGAGAGCAAACTTGAAATGACAAGAGTCTGTAATCTCAAAGCCCAACCACAGGGACACACTTCCTCCAACAAGGTCAAACCTCCTAAACCTCCAGAACAGCACCACCCACTAGGGACCAAGTGTCAAATGTCGAGACTGTCTCAGCATCTCATTCAAACCACCACGGAATCTTCTCGCCTCTGTCTCCTATTATTACTGTAATATTTATATTGCGCATTAAACCTAACGAGCAAGGTTCTGCATGCTAGATAAAAGTAGGTACACTCACTGATCACTGTTTTATTCTTCTGAGCTACTTCTTTTTAAAAGTATTATGCATATTTAAGGCATAAACTTTGATGCTGAGGGATGCATATATTCAGCTAATAGGATACTGTAGTGAACAAATTGTCATATTTATTTTACATAATTAGTCATTTTAAATACCTGCTTGCAAGAACGGCTAAACATCTACTCATTTAGCATGAATCCCCATGTAAACTATTTCATCATTCAATTTACCCAATAAGAAAATGTGCACTCTCTAGATGATACATTGATATCTATATGAAATATATTGGTGTAAGTTCTTTCCTTCACAGAGTTTAGATCCTGTTTGCAGAAAGTTTACTTAGGATTTAAAGTAAAATCATGATAATCAGGTAATTGTTTTCTTTGCCTCGTACCCAAGTTTCAGGCTTTCTGATCCTAACACATGATCACCTGGCCTAAAATCAGGTGGAGATTATTCCTACAAACGAGCACAGAGGAGGGCAATACAGCTTCAGGTCCTCCTCGTACTCTCTGGTCGCATCTCAGGCCCTTAATTGTTTAAATGGGGTTGTAGTACCATGGAGATTTACACAGTTGACTGTAGCAGCAATTGCTGTGCTCAACAGTGTCAGGTATTGTATTCAGCCAGAAGAGGGCGCCGAAGAGCCCAGAGTGGGAAATCTGGAGAATTTTTATGACCTTCATATATTTTTCCCTGTTCTGAAAGACCTGGAATTTTATTCTTCAATTTAGCACTTGAAATGGGCTACCAAAGCCGTGCTTTAACAGAATATGATTTAGATTTAATAATTTGTTGAAAACAGAGAAAAAGCATAAATCAGCGACTGATACTAAAGAACGGGTTTTGGTTCCAGCCTGTCAAACACATGCAACCAGAAATGCTGGCTCCTTAGTCTAAATGACGGAGTGCCGAATCAGAGTGCCGTTTCTATGAGTCACAGTGTGAACAGGACCCAGACTTACATGAATGGTAACAGTTGGCTTGATAAACTGGAAGAGGGGCAGCCAGGAGACTTTTGTACTTGTTCTTCATATTATTGCGACTTTTTCTTAAGTTTGAAATTATGTGTAAGAAAGGGGGGAAAATTCTCATTTGTTTTGGTCAGTTGGGCCCAGCATGAATTTACTATTTGGTAAAATCAGACCTCTTGTGCCCACTTCTTTAGGGTCAGAAAACAGTAGAGAAAATAACTCGGCAGGGATCTGTAGTTGACTGTAAAGTGGGACAAGATTACCATTGATGAAGGCGGTAAGAAGGTTGGTGAGTTTGGATTATCTGAATGCAAGCTTTCTTTATCCCAGGAGTCCGAGTCTTCTCTGATTTCAGACATGGCAATCAATGCCATATATATCTGCATAGGGAGGTGGTGCCCACTTACAGACTGTGGAAAGCTGACGAGGATCTTTTAAAAAGAACCTCCAGGCTTACAGCACTTGCTGTGACACCACTGTGACGTCAGCCTGTGTCATAGCACTCTGCCCCACGGTGGACTGGAGCTCAACAATTGCAGTGTCATATGTCCTGAGTGGGAGGGGCAGAAACCAAGGGAGCACTCTGATTGGCTTCTTTGCATTTGAGATAATCTCACCTTGTTAGCCCAGGCTAGGCTCTTAACTCCCGAGCTCAAGCAATCTTCCTGTTGCACTCAACCTCCTGAGTAGTTGGGACTACAGGTGCACACCACCACACCCAGCTTACATTTGGATTTTATAGCAAACCAGGGCAGATCTTCTGTTTCACTTCCAGGTCTACAGCCAGGACCTGTCATAATGAATAAAACAGAAGGCAATTCTGTGCTGTGGAACTGGTTACTCATTTGTAAAAAATTATTCTAAAGTCTGATTTCTCTTCCTATCAAGCTGCACATGGATTCTCTCTGTCTCTGTCTCTACCTATGTGTGTGTCTGTCTGTCTCTCTCTGTATCTCTGTGTCTCTGTCTCTGTGTCTCTGTCTCTGTGTGTCTTTCTGTGTCTCTGTCTCTCTGTGCCTCTCTGTATCTCTTATCTCTGTCTCTCTGTCTCTCTCTGTCTCTCTCTGTCTCTCTGTCTCTCTCTCTCTCTGGTTTTTCAAGACAGGGTTTCTCTGTGTAGCCCTGGCTCTCCTCACTGTGTAAATCAGGAGTGTGCTGCCATTGCCTGGCAGATAGTATTTTCTCAAAAATTCAGTTACGCTTGTATTCTGGCAATGCTTGACTGGGCAGTGGTTTGCTCTCTGGGTTTGTTTTGCTCTATATTATTGGTGTATTTTGTTCTTAGCACCTCCGTGTACTCGCTCCAACTCAGGATTGAACACTGAAGTGCATCTAAGCTGGTAACAAGGGATTTAAAAATTTAATTTCAATGTTTTCTTTCCTGCAGTTTCAACACTAAATATCATGACCACTGTATTCGATTCCGCCTGCAAGACTAAATTCTCCAAGTGGAGAAAGAAAGAGACTTTACTGCAGTCCATAAATATGACCATTTATTGGCCCCCAACATATTTATGTTCTGTTCATTCAGTGCTCACTTAAACTGTCCAATTTGCTTGACCCAGTCTATAAATGTAAATTGCCTATGTCGGAAAGTGACTGTGGAAGACTTTTGGATGTGTGTTGGAATTCCACGATTTCTACAGGTAAACTAGCACTCTGACAGAAAGCAACCTTTCCTTCTCCCTTCTCCCTTCTGCCTGCTCTGAGAAGCACCAAATGAGTGCACTGGTACTCAGTGATAAAACACTTGCCTATTATTCTTGGGTTTTCTATTCTTTTTTTTTTTATTATTCCAAGTGTGAACCAAAAATAGTAATAAAACATTCAGCATGTGTGCATTTCCAAAACTTCCACTAAAATACTGTTGGATGTATGTGACAGAGGTCATAGGTTACCATGTATAAAATGTTTGCTTGCTTGAGAAAGTTTGCAAGCTTGCTCAGTATCCTAAGCATAAATGAGCCATATTGACTAATTTACTTAAACATTCTTGTAATAGATTTATTGGTGGGATCTGAGGGATACCAGTGAGAAAGCTTGAATGTGGAACTAGTCTGGTCCTATCAACTGCAATAATTACATCTTAAGATCACCCAGCACCTGCAAGGTAAGGCTTTTTTAGTTTGGTTTTGCTTTACAGGCTGGGGACCAAATCTTACCCAGTAGCTAAGTTCTCTACTCACTGAGCTGCACCTCCAGACCTCTCCTTCATAGCACACCCATGAGTTTCTCTGTGCAATGATAATTATCTCAGTCTATCTTTTCCTGGTTTCTGCTTCCCCCCAATGTTTTCTTTGTGACCTAATATTAAATTGGCCCACTTCCAGGAATAAAATAACATACACACATACACATATATATATACACATATATATACATCAAAGATATACCTCTTTATATCAAAGATAGATAGATAGATAGATAGATAGATAGATAGATAGATAGATAGATAGAGATATATGCTCGTATGTGGGTGTGTATGTGGGTGTGTATGTGGGTGTGTGTCTCATAAGATCAACCTGTGTGCACCAGAGAGGAAACCGGTGATAGAGAGTAAGTGGCAGCAACTTATTTCCTGTTGAGACATCATCTCATCTGGGTAACATTAGAAGACACCTACTGCAACCGAGCAGGGATAAAGGATTCCTAGCAATGCTTGAGTCATGACCACTTGCATGATGACATTTTACATGAATTGGACATTTCTTTTTAACTTATTAGGAAATTCTAGAAAGGGGGACGAACTCAAAACCTTTCAAAGGCTCACTTAATGGTCTTATCACAAAGCCACTATAATGATGTCAGGGACCCCGGCACATGCCCAGAATATGCCAGATGTCTAATCAGTGCAGTTATTAGCTGAGCTGAGCTATAGTCTGTTCAAGTATATTTTCTAACATAAGAACAGTTTAAAAAATCCTTTTTTCTAATTAGGTACTGAAAGCTAGTGAGTTGGAGAGTCTCCAGGTAACTGTTATATAACATAAGAATTCATACTACAAAACAAGACATGTCTTGGACACTATAAATCTGTAAAAGGTCTGAAACACGAAGGCGGCTTCCTTCAGGTGCTACTGCGGTGCTGATGTTGATGGAGGTGGATCTCGTCAAACGTTCCCCGCTCCTTAGAGCACCATGGCTCACAGGAAAGTCTCTTCTACTTTTTTAGCAGAAGCTTTTTGGCTCTTTCTTCACAAACCCCACTTTTTTTTTTCTTGCCCCGAGCACAGAATCTGGGAACTTGTACACGGCAAGTCAGTGCTCTACCGATGAGCTACGGCCCCAGCCCAGGGGCAGATGTGGATTACTCTGTAAGAGCTCTTTAAACAAACAAAGTTTAATTCAATTGTTTCCTGAGAGACTGACTTCTCGAAAAGGCCAAAGAAAATCACAGATTAATCCAAAAGGTACAAAGCTAAGGTTGGGACTATAAAACCCAGGGGTGGGGTGGAAACGCTAGTGTGCAGGGCGGGGATAATTACTCCTACTCTGAACTGCTGCAAATCCCACCACGGACTTTCTGCCAACGCAGGCAACACAATGGCCCTTTTATCTGGCGAGGCAGCTTTGATAAAGGAAATTATTATTTATATCAAATCTAAAAACCTACAATAAGGAGGACTTCTCTCCCCTGCCTCCCTCTTTGACATGGTCATAGAAAAACAATGATCTTGCTAATTAAAAATCTCAAGAAGACTATTGTCCAAAACTGCCTTCTGCATTATTTCAATAAAGACAATAAAGTTGTCTTTGTCCAACCCGGTTTCTCTTCCTGGACGTCACACCACACCATGACTTTCGACACTTCACTTCTCGATGCTGGGACTAGGCCCAATTCACTCAGAAATTACTGTCTGCTGTGGAAGTCCTGTCATAGAGCAGGCAAGGGTTTCATCTGGTGACCACCAAGTGAATGGTGGTTCCTGGTGTGGCACTCAGCTTCAACAATGCCTCCTCCAGAGCAGTGGCTTGTGTTTACAGCCAGATAGCCATGAGAGCACCCAGATCAGGTCCTAGGCAGCCAAAGGCAGAACACAGAGGCCACCTTTCCCATAGAGCTGCTGACAGTAGTTGGTAGTGCTTGGCTTTTCTCCTTTACTGGGTCAGACTGAGGGAACAGTTTCTGTAGAGAGCAGAGAAGGTCCTGAGTGAATGATGTCCTAAAGCACTATGTGCTGTTGACATGAGCAGGCCATGAGGACACCATAACCACACCCCCATGGGGAAATGGTAAGGCTCCCCATCCCTGCCTGAGGGTGGATTCAGTGAGGCTCCTAGGGGTCTTAATCAAGCCTTTCTCTGGCCCGAGTGCGAATGTTGACACTGAGTGCAGCTATGTCCCCTGGATATTTATGGCCTGAAGACTGCTTCCCTGCAGACCCTTCTCCTACTGAGATTAGCTAAATCTGCTTTCTTGAGCCACATGTGTACCATAAACCCTGCCCCCTTGTTTAACTGAACGTAATAGCCGACCTCCGTATTCAGCTGTATGCAACAATCCCACCTCTCTGCTCAACTGCATACAGTAGACACTCAGAGCTTCTGGGTAGCTGGAGTTTCTCCATGGCAGAGCCCTGGCCACCTGACCTCAGCCTCTTCTGGGTCTGGGTATCTTTTCCTCTTCACTCAGGCCTTGTCCTGGACCCACGCTGAACAAGGCGAATTCCTCTTCCACACAGTCTTTCATTGCAAATGTCTCTCACCTGATGTAAGAGAAAATTCTTAGCACTGATTTGTTTATTAAAGGGCAATATAGATCCATGACAGATGCTAGCCAAGAAGTGCAGACCACAGGGCAGGTTTGAGAAGTCCCCAGCGGTAGGGGTAGGCAGCAGATGGAAATGTGTCCACCGGAACACGGGCACCGAGGATGCTTTTTAATAAGGAAAGCTTGGAAATACCCGAATGTATACAAGGGGCCTCTCACTGGATATAGATAAGGGACAGGATTATAAGAAGCAGGGAGAGTTTAGAGATGGCGAGTAGGCAACCAAGAGAAGTACCTGCTGCTTCTGAAGGGACTAAGCCTAACGGGTCAAGACTGGACTCAATGGGTTCTCATCTTTGAGAATGGGATATGGCATTTTGTCCTCTGGCCTACAGCTGGTCATCCTTGACCCTTACCCCAGCCTGGGCAAGCTACTTGAAGTTAAAGATGGAGATCTTATAGTTTTTCTGTCACCATACGTTCAAATCTGTTGCCATGGGAACTACAGGATGCTCTGTACAGTCATTCCAGCTTTATTAGTTCAGTTAACTGGGGGCCAATCACGATCTGAAAATATTAAGTGGTAAATTCCAGAAACAGCTCACATTTTAAATTGCATACCTGTCTTAGTTAGGGCTTTACTGCTGTGAACAGTCACCATGACCAAGGCAAGTCTAATAAAGGACATTTAACTGGGGCTGGCTTACAGGTTCAGAGGTTCAGTCCATTATCATTAAGGCAGAAACATGGCAGCATCCAGGCTGGCATGGTACAGGAGGAGCTGAGAGTTCTACATCTTCATCTGAAGGCTGCTAGCAGAATACTGGCTTCCAAGCAGCTAGGATGAGGGTCTTAAAGCCCATACCCACAGTGACACACCTACTCCAACAAGGACACACCCACTCCAACAGGGCCACACCTTCTAATCGTGCCACTCCCTGGGCCGAGCACATACAAACCATCACAGTAACCTTCTGAGTAAATCTTCATAGCCCAGAACAGGGAGTATCCATGTCTGCTAGATCCACATGGTCCGCTCTACCAGACCATCCCTCATTTCATGCCCATCTCAGCTGCCAGGCTGATGGCTGTGGTATCTCTCTGTCACGTTCAAGTAACTGTTCTTTTACTTAGTAGTGGCCCTAATGCATAAGAGTGGTGATCCTGGGAGTTTCAATATACTGCATATATTTTGTCATCAGTTATTGTGTATCTCGTGTTGTACCTGATTTATTAATTACACCAACGTAGATATCCATGTTAGGCCTGAGCTCTCACCTGTGGAGCTGGTGCTATCTGCAGGTAGGTGATGTGAGAATTGAATAGAATCGGAGACCAGACACCTGGCTGGTCAGCTGCCCGTCTGTTCTCTGCCTGCTTGGAAGGCAAAGCTACCACATATCTGAAAGCACAGAAGTCTTTTGTGTTGTGAGATCTAGGGGAAACTTTTTTCCCCACATATCCTCAGAGTAGCAAAAGTAGATGCACATAAAGATGCCACCAGTGACATTCAGTGCCTTCCCAATGTGTGTGACGGTCACCACCATCTATTCCAAGAGGCTTTCAAACTCCAGGCCCACCATGCAGTCATTTCCTCTTCTGCCCTCTCAGCATCTGATAGCCACGAACCTAGTTTCCGTCTCTTTGGATTTGCCCTTTCTAGCCATTGCCTATAACGCATTGATTTTAACCTCCCTGAAGCTGCAACCCTAATTCAGGTCCTCGTATTGCGGTGAGCCCAACCATACAATTATTTTTGTTGCTACTTCATAATTGTAGTTTTACTGCTGTTATGAATTGTGATGTAAATGTCCATTTATTCCATTGGTCTTAGCCCCTGTGAAAGAGTCATTTGACCCCCAAAGGGGTCGGGACCCACAGGTTGAGAACTTCAGCCATAAGTAGCCTGTATAGAGCATGCTCTTTGCATGTGTCTTTTGTCAGCACAGTGTTTGCAAGGTCCATCCATGTTGTAGCACACACTCAGGCTTTATCCTTTTTAGGTAAAATCTTACCGTAATTGTAGGGATCCAGTACATTTGTCCATCCATTCTCCAACGAGCAGACATTCAGTTATTTCCAACCTTAGGCTATTGCACACAGTGGTATTTGGATATTAATGCAGAAGTTTATGCATGGACAGAATTGCAACTCTTTGGCGTGAAACGCTGGCATGATAGGGCCACACAGCCATCCTATACTTAACTTTTAAGGAACTGTTAAACTGCTTTGTACAACGGCTAGGCCTTTCTCCATATGCTCACAAGCATTATTTTTCTTCTTTTGATCATCATTAGTTCCATTCTAGAATTAATGTGATATCTTGAGGCTTTGATTATGCCAACTAATGACTAGTGACAAGCAATGAGCGTCCTTCCATATGATTGGCCCCTTCTTGGTAAGGGAGCTGTTCAAATCTTTTGTAAATTGGGTTGCTTTCCTTTTTGTTCTTGAGTTGTCTAATGTTTATGTTATGGGTGCTAGACTCATTATATATGAGTTACAAGTCTTTGCCAAGAGTTTGTGTGTGTGTTTAGGCCTGAGGTTGATGTTGGATCACATTCTACTTTATATATTGAGATAGGGTCTCTCCTTAAACACATAGCTTGCAAATGCTGTGGTTTGTCTCCTAGATCCTGGGATTGTGGGTAGCCAGTGGCCTTGCTGAGATGACAGCCTGCTGCAGCAGTGGGTTTTAAGGAGCTAAATTCTGGTCTTCATGCTTTCATAACAATAGCTCCACCCACTCAGCCATCTTCCCAGCTCTGTTGCAATCATTTTTATATATTTGCTGATTTTGCCTTTGTGTACAAATACAAAAGTCTTAGATGCCTTCTAACCCCATATTTCCAAAGAGAAATTATAAAACAGTAAGCATTCAACAGGGCTTAGATAAAACGGTGGAGCAAGACACAGAGTTAAAGTAATAAAAATAATGAGGAGGAGGAGAAGAAGAAAAATAAAAAATGTAAATCAACGTAACTGTTTACATTTGAATTCGTACTGGATAACACAAGTACTTGATCGTAAAAGAATATTTAGTAAAACAAATGTGAAATCTGCAATACTGCTTCTGTTCACACAAAAAGGAGGGCGACGTGAATGAAGGTGAAACTTAGTTAGCGGACTGCTGCTGGCTGTGTGGACAGTAAGAAACTTCCGGTCTCGCTAGAACTCACAGAAAAGCATGGTGGAGCTTGCAGCTTTTCCGACCACCAGCACCTGAAATATGACTACCTCTGTATGATTCATATCGACTCCAGGGAGAAAAGTTATGACTAGTCATAATTAATTAATTAGCTTTATAGTACTGGTGATCAAACCCAGGGCTTGTACTTGCTAGGCAAGTGAGCTCCCGAAGCTACGGTACATCCCCGGTCGTTTGTTTAGATGTATGATCTTCAACAGGTACTAGTGAAGTGTCAGAAGTTTCCTTTCTTTCTTCTCTCTGTCTCTCTCTGTCTCTGTCTCTCTTTCTTGAGAGTATGGGCTCCAGAACATCCCCCCCCCCCTCTCTCTCAATCTCTCTTTCCTTCTTGAATGTTAATTTTGTTTTATTAGTCATCTGGAAAACTAGACAGTCCTCCAATACAGGGAAGTGTTAATTTAATCCTCTTCCTCATCATCACCAGCTCCAGCACCACTCTGGCCCTTTTTGACATTCTTCCTCTTCACTCTGCCTAGGTGGCCACCACCATTAAAGACAACAGAGAGAGAAGTCAGTGTACTTTTGGGAGTCCAGACCAGCGAAGAAGGAGGCGAGGCTCACCACCTGCTTTCGGATCCTGATGTGACAGTGGCGGACGAGCACACAGGCATGGTGAATAGATTTGTCCAGGACCAGCTAAAGACCTGGCTCAGCAGCCACCTCTTCCAGAAATAAATCCTCAACCTGAAGATGCAGGGTGTAATCCAGCTTCATCTTGCCCTCACCCAGCAACCCAGTGTGAACACGTTGCCTCAGCAGAACACTGCCTTGGAAAAGATTCCGTGGGTCCTTTTCATTCATCAGCAGCAGCTCCCAGAAGGCTTTGAGAAGCTTGGCCAGAGTAAATTTGACCCGCCACACCTCATGTTTGTTCCCAACCAATTCAGTGTGAAATGTTCAACATTTCTTTATGAACCCTGGATAAACCATGGGTGTTTTGGAGACCCACATAAATGAAAGAGAAAAGGGAGTATGGAGCAAGTGCTGTCTACACTAAGTACAAATATCTTGCCTCGAACACAACAACTAAGGAAAATACTTAAAGTAGTAACCCACTTGTAGAAGACTGGAATTAAGTTTCCCAGCATTCAAAGGAACAGCTGACAACTGCCTGTAATTTCAGCTCCAGTGGATCCAATGTCCTCTTCTGGTCTCTGAAACTCACACATGTTACCTATCCACTCACAGACAAACAAACGCCACATAATTAAAAACAAAATAAATTTTAGAAAAGTATTAGTCCCCCAGAATACCTGTAAATCAATTTATACTGACACTGGAAATGGTGACTGTGGTGACCAGTGGGTTGGTAAATGGGCTTTGGGGTCAAGCAACAAGTGAATGGTTCCAGGAAAATTAACACCCTCTGTCCAGTGGGCTGGGAAATTTGTCCTCACCAATAAAATGAGCAAAGTAATGTCTTCCTTTTAGGGTGGCTGTGAAGATTAAATGTGCTGCAGAGATGCTCAGTATAGGTTATCAGTCATCACAGGGACATGGCTGCCTAGAATATAGTAAGTGCTTAGAAAATGGTAGCTAACCATAATCACCAAGAGAACGATTCCATCCATCAAAACTTGGCTTCTTCATTTGGCTTCTCAGGGCCTATTAATCCTCTGATGTTTTTCTGGCCTTTCCTCTCAGCCTAATGTCACCCTGTGTATTTTAACCGGCCCTGTAAAGGGGCAGGGAGGTGGATCAGTCAGAAAAGTGTGGGTTATACAAGCATGAGGACCTGAGTTCGAATCCCCAGCATCTACAGAAAAGCGAAGTGTAGTGGCTTTGACCTGTATCCCATCATGGGGTCCGATGGGGGCATGCTGGCAAACCTCCGGAGCTTATAAACCTGCCAGTCTAGTTCACTTGGTGAACTCCAGGTTCAGTGAGATACCATGTCTCAATATGGAGAGTGACTGAGAAAGAGGCCTGACATCAGTCAACCTCTGGCCACCACAACCAGGCTCATATATGTGGACATACAGGCACATACAAACACATACATACCCACCACTCACACACTTGTATTGTTTTTACTTGCTTGATTACATTTCAATCCAACTATTAATTCAGAAACTTTAGAGTCCGCTTGAGTTTGTGGCCATACCCATCTGGCCTCTGATGCTAAGCAGGGTTGGGCCTAGTTTGAGGGTTGGAGACCACCCTGCTTGAGGGAAATGGGCAAGGTGAGTCCCCACTACTCAGCACAGAGCATGTTTATAAAATGGATGCTTCTTCAGTGCTGAAGTTTTGTTCATTTCTTAGCTTATAGAAGGTTGGTGTTTGGTGCACTTAAAATATGCTATTTCAGGACTGGAGCGGAGCTCTGCGGTAGAGCATTTGCTTCCCAGGCACAAGCCCTGGGGTTCCGTGCAAGTGCAGCTTAAATGATAAGAATAAGGAGTTTTGTTGGGCACAGGCACAGACAGAAGAGTTTTGTCTGTGAACATTTTCTGGGGTGAGTGCTCAACGTTTTAGGTAAGGGTTGCATTAAGAACCCTACAATGGTTTAACCCAAAATGCCTTTGCTATGGATAAAATTGCTTTGTTATCTGTAGCTGTGGGTTGTCACAGCCAGTTCTCCCTTAGATACACAAAGAAACACAGCCCGGGAACATTTGATGGCTCCTACTTGAGAGTATGGGTTTAGGATTCACATGGAATGACTCCAGCTGAGAAAGACACGGTAGTTCCTTTTAAAATACTCATCGTTACTTTAATAGCATCAGCACCTGCTCAGCTGCTTCAAGAGTGAAGCTATTCGTTTCTCAGAATCTCTGGCGTCTGGACCCTTGCCTTCTTCCTGGCGCAGCTGTCTAAGCCAAGGAGGTCAAAAGTCACATGGAGCCACCTTTCTGCCGGACGTCAACAATCACCACACCCAATTATAGAGGAAAAAAAAAACCTAATAAAATGATATAATTTAGACAGTGACCCTATCGATGTCCCTGCTGACCTCTTTATTGTACAGTGCAGAGGCACTGGGAGGTCAGGCACCACAGCCCAGATACGGTTTGTGTTCTTTCTGGACCTGGAAGCTGGAAGCTGAGCAGGACAAGTCTATCTGGGTGATGACTATATCGTCTGTAACATGGAAAGTAATTAAGAATTATCCTTTGGAGGGTTGTCAGAGTAACTCAGAATGCTGGATGTCAAAGATCTACACTAAACTTTTGCTTCTGTTATCCTTGCTTTAACTGACTTCCAAGGCGTGGCTGACTTAAAATGTGTTTTCCCCCACGTCTGTACTGTTCACTCGCACCTCTGTCTGGCCATCGCCACACCTTTGACGAAGGAAAGTGAAGGGCTACGGGTGTCCCCTGGCGTCCCCAAGGCGGAGGGAAGCCTGCTCAGCACGCATGCGCGCAGGGGAGCCTCCAGCCCCTCTTTAAGAGCAGAGCGCGGCGCGCAGCCCGACAGTCGGAGCTGGCTTGCAGCCCTTCCAGGCGAGCGTGGGGTGTCCTCACGCTCCTCTGCTCCCGTAGCCCGAGGGACTGAAACTTCCGTGGGCGGCTCCCACCAGAGCACACTGCCCCGGGCTCAGCAGCGATACGGAGAGGGAGACCTGACGCGGGCTGTAGCAGAAGCCGGGGAGGGCAGCCCGCTGGCCCCGCGCCCAGCAGCAGCAGCGCGGCCGCCGCCAGCCGGGCGGGCTCCAGGACTGCAGGGGAGGTGCGGACACTCGCAGCGTCCCGAGCGGTAGCCGGAGCCATGAGGACCCAGCACGGGGCGGCAGAGGCAGAGCGCAGCCGGTCGCTGCTGCACTTGCCGCCGGGAGCACTGCGCGCACTGCCCACCTCCTTCGCTGCTTCTCGCCCGGGAAGTGAATAAAGGGGAAAAGCACTCACTGGCGCCGGACTCTGATGCTGAAACGTTCCAGCCGCGGCCTGGCTCCTGGTCGGCAGCGGGGCGTTCCCTCGGGGATGCACAAGGAAGGTCGGATCGCAAGCCAAGCTTCCAGGAACGTTCCTTCTGTGATGCCCCTGTGAAGGCTGAACCTAGCAGGGATCGGGTCACTAGCAAGGAGGGATGACTTAGACCCTGGCTCTGCAGCCTGGGCTTCGCCTCAGAGGGCAGTGTTCCTCACGTAAACCCCCTGGGATCGCCAAGCTATAACTTCTTGGGGGAGATCTGTGTCCTCTAGAGACATCATCGGTGCCCAGGGCAGTGCCATGTGGGGCGGACGCTGCTCACCTTCCACCTCTTCCAGGCACCGCGCGTCGCTGCTGCAGCTGCTGCTGGCCGCGCTGCTGGCGGCGGGGGTGCGGGCCAGCGGCGAGTACTGCCACGGCTGGCTGGACGCGCAGGGCGTCTGGCGCATCGGTTTCCAGTGCCCCGAGCGCTTCGACGGCGGCGACGCCACCATCTGCTGCGGCAGCTGCGCGCTGCGCTACTGCTGCTCCAGCGCCGAGGCGCGCCTGGACCAGGGCGGCTGCGACAACGACCGCCAGCAGGGCGTAGGGGAGCCTGGCCGGACAGACCGAGAAGGCCCAGACAGCTCGGCAGGTAGGCGAGCAGCAGCCAGGTGCAAAGGGGGAGGGCGAGGGCGGTTGTTTTGCATGGGCAACAGGGACCCGGAAGCCTGGAGATTTTAGGAAAGGGCCTGGGAGCAGAAGCCTGAGAGTTTTTTTTGTTTTTTATTTTCGGTTTGTTTTTGTTTTGTTTTGATTTTATCCTACTCATTAACTTTGTGTGAAGTGGGGCAAAAAAACCCAAAAAAACAAAAAAACCCAAACAAACAAAACCTCGAGACAAAACACGTTGCTTCTGTTCATGGTCCTTACCTTCCTTTCCCTTGGTCCCCAGTTTCCATTGGGCATAATTTCTTGGGAATAGTCAAGAAAATGGCAAGGGTGCACCCCTCTGTAGAAGGCCTGTCCGGGGTTCTCCTCCAGGGGTCCTCAGAAGGAAGGCAGTTCTGGGGAGTAGTGGACAGCTTCCCGTGGGTGACTGGGTGACTCACCTTCTCACCTTCCAGGGATCCCAATCTCTCCCGGAGGAGCCAGTACTCAGCTCTCTGTGATCACCTAGGCCTCTAGGAATCTGGATTGGTCTCCTTAGGCAGACTTGATAGACGTGCCATTGGAACAGAGCCCAACTTTGCTCATTGAGGCTTTGACTATTTCTTAATAGACAAAGCCAGATTTTGAAAATAAGCCTGTCAAATAATTTAGTAGATGGCATTTCCTCAAGGAGAGGCTGCCAAATTGAGTGTGTATGTGTGTGTGTGTGTGTGTGTGTGTGTGTGTGTGTGTGTGTGTGTGTCAGTGCTACAAGCACATAGGGTTGGAGTTGCCTGAGATTTGGTACAGGTGGTTTTTGCTCTATAGAGCAGTCTCTGGCCCAACAGTCCTTTTCAGGGCAGCTAAGCGTTTTGTAAGTTTGCTACCCTGCGGTTACCCTGACTTGAGTTTGAAGGGAGGAGAACTGAGGGTCATTCTGGAGAAGGTACCATCTGAACTCCAGCTCAGCTTCGCAGAGTGTGTGGTCTGGGAACAAAGCCTAGAGAAATGAGCCAAATGGCTACAATAAGGTGTCTGTTAAATTGGGCTTGTTAATAACTTCTAAAAAGTAGGGCTGGAATTGGCAAAAGCTGGAGGCAGCGGCCTTCTCATACTGTGGATGCTGGGCATGGGTGCCCTTCACTCCACTCCTAAATCTTTCCTTTAAGTCTCCTGGTTCTCTCACAGTCCTTCTGCACTGAAGGACGAATTGCCCAATTAAGCCTTCAGGGGCTTCTGGTAGCGTTGCATTCTTTACCCCTGTGTAGTTATTTACACTTCCAATTAAGAAATCCTGGAAAGAGAACAGTTATTTCTCCCCCAAACTCATTATGTGGGCTGAGACTGATTTCAGCTCGTTTTTGCCATCATATTGGAGGTAAAACACCTCTGTGGTTTTTTGTTTGTTTGTTTGTTTGTCTCTTAGAACATGAGGGGGCTGTATCTTAGTTTAGGGAATGAAATATTTATAACGTGTGTAGGAAAGGGCTTGGCTTTCACTGCTCCGGTCCTGGCCCTGGCCCGCAGTGCTTGTGTAATGAAAGTGGTCAGTACAACTGTGGGGGCCAGCTGGGCTGCAGATGGCAGCAAGCCTTCTGGGCTGCGAGGGGACGCTGAGTGTAAAGTGGCTCTGCCCAGCAATGTCCACTGCCTGGTTGTAAGTTTCTTTCTCTGTGATTCTGCGTGGTATGTGAATGGGAGCGCGGACTTCCAGAATATAGTCTGCAAATCTGACCTTTGAGGTCTGGGCTCCGTGCTGCCCCATCGGAAAAACTGGCAACTGTGCCTCACCAAGGCTGGTGAGACCCATGAATCCCTGTTCAGATGGAGTCGTTAGGGAGGGCTGGGCTTGGCTCAGTGGTGAAGTGGTTCCTTAGCAAATGGGAGGACTCTGTACAGTCCAATTCCCTACACCTCACATCCACTCCCACCCCTGCCAAAAAAGGAACACACCAGAAAATACAGTAGTTTCTTGATGTAGGTAGACCGCACAGAGGTGGCCCAGAGGCTTTCCGCAGGCTCTTCCTGCCTGCTTGTGTCCTGAACAAGCTGTGGGGCTACTTGCTAGTCCTGTGTGCTTGTCATTCCCATGGCTCCCACAATTCTAAAAACTCTGTTATTTATTTAAAAAAATATATATGTCATATATATATATGACAAAGTCCCACTTTATAGCCTAGGCTGGCCCAGCAACTCACTGTGTAGTCTAGGCTAGCCTTGTTTTGGCCTCCCAAGGGCTTGAGTTAAAGCTGTGAGCCACCATGCCCAAAAGATTTTTTTTTTTTTTTTTCGGTTTTCCGAGACAAGGTTTCTCTGTGTAGACCTGGCTGTTCTGGAACTCACTCTGTAGACCAGGCTAGCCTCGAACTCAGAAATCCACCTGCCTCTGCCTCCCAAGTGCTGGGATTAAAGGCGTGCGCCACCACTGCCCGGCAGATTTTTTTTTTTTTTTTTTTAAAGAAAATAATTTTCAAATGAAGTTCATTACTCTGATGGTTTTACTAAGAGTCTTTCATTGTTATTTTATGGTTTTATTTTTCAGAATAATTTAATACCCACTGGCTTTTCTCATCCTTCCTTCTTTCCCCACTCACCCTCAGCCTCTGCTAACTACTTTTGTATTATCCACTTTTATTAAGCATTGTTTTTTAAATCTGTGTACTTGTTAATATATATATATATATATATATATATAAAACTTTTATCCATTTTGTGTGTGTGTGCGCACATGTGCGCATGCACTGTGGCATGCACATGGAGGTCAGAAGACAACTTGGAGATGCTCTCTCTGTCCACCATCTGGGTTCTGAAGATTGAACCCAGTTCATTATGCTTGGTGGTAAGAGCCTTTTTCTTCTGAGCCATCTCCCTGGCCCAACCTTTATTTGTCTTTTGATTGTTTTTCCCCTTCCATGTCTTATTTCTTATTTGGAAATGACAATGGTCCAGAATCTTACCTAAGTTATTTGTTTGTTTGTTTGTTTGTTTTTTATTGTTCTGCCAATAAGAAAAGAAACTTGTTAAAAATAATGGCAAAAAGATTGTGTAAAACTTGCCAGAAGAAGGATAAAAGATTTAGAGAAGTGTCAGCTCATTTCCATTTAGATCCAGTGGGCGCCCTGCTAGGGAAGACTTACATTTCTTTAGGCCGCTCAGCAACTGTAGGATTACCTGGATCAAGCCCATCCTTTGACAACTTGGATGTGGGCATCTGGTATTGTATTAGGAAAATCTAAGTGGGGTTGTGAAGTTTAGCTTCCAGGGGCCTCGCGGTGTCTGCGGGCCTTGCCAGCGTTCCAAAGCACTTGACCACGGAAGATGCACCTGTGCACCTCTGACCTGTGACCCAGCTGGCCCAGCCTTCACCCATCGCTTCTGGGAGTCACTGTTGTGTGTCTGTCCCCAGCCTTTGCTGGTCACCATGTTCAGTGATTCTGGTGTAAAGCATAATGCTGTATCTCTGTTCTCTCTCCAGTCCCCATCTACGTGCCATTTCTCATCGTTGGCTCTGTGTTCGTTGCCTTCATCATCCTTGGGTCCCTCGTAGCAGCATGCTGTTGCAGATGTCTACGGCCAAAGCAGGATCCCCAGCAGAGCAGAGCCCCAGGGGGCAACCGCCTGATGGAGACCATCCCCATGATTCCCAGTGCCAGCACTTCCCGGGGCTCTTCCTCGCGTCAGTCCAGCATGGCTGCCAGTTCCAGCTCCAGTGCGAACTCGGGGGCCCGGGCTCCCCCGACAAGATCACAGACCAATTGCTGCTTGCCCGAGGGAACCATGAACAATGTGTATGTCAACATGCCCACAAATTTCTCTGTACTCAACTGTCAGCAGGCCACCCAGATGATACCCCATCAAGGGCAGTACCTGCATACTCCATATGTGGGGTATGCAGTACAACATGACTCTGTGCCCATGACGCCAGTGCCTCCATTCATGGATGGCCTGCAGCCTGGCTACAGACCAGTGCAGCCCTCCTTTGCTCACACTAGCAGTGAGCAGAAAATGTTCCCTGCAGTGACCGTATAGCCTGCAGGTCCCGTCGCTGATCTTCCGGACGACTTCATTCGCCCCTAACCTGTCAGGGGACATCTCCAGAGCAGCGTGTCTGTGTGTGTGTCCAGATGCAAAATGGAAAACCACAGCCCCTGGAGTTGCCACCTGTGTCCTCAAGCATGTGACAAATGCTTGAGCCTCTAAGTGCCCTTGAGGTGTGGGTGCGGGAGTCAGGGATTGAATGATGTCGTGATTCCTTTCAGTTTCAGCGGCACAGGAGAATGCCTGTTACCTCCCCTTTACCTGGGCTCTTTTAAAATCAGTGTTCAAGGCTGAAAGGAGATGTAAATTATATAATTATTATGAAAAGAAGTGAGCTTGAACTCCAACCCTTGTCATCAGCCTAAGTCACCAGAGGCATGTCTTAATTTCATTGTAAAAGATATAGTCTGTCTATTTTTATGCTTTGGGGGGAGGGGAGGCTATTATGTGCTTTTTTTGATAACTGTGTGTAGAGATCTTATTAAGTGATTTTCTACATTAAAGAGATTGAAAGAAAATGTACATTTCTAATGAAAACATTCAACATTCTGGGGGTGGAGTGGCATTGAATCCATTCGTTTCTTTTTGATGGCACCTTTTTATTTCCTGGCTCTACAGTGGTACCTAAGAAGCGATTGGATGCTTTATTTTTTCAATTGAAAACATGAGCTGTCATCTGCTGCTCTCCAAGTTACTTTCAACTTTGCCATGTGATACGGCCTGGTGGTTCACTTTGTTCTGCCCAGTTTCGGGATCTCCTTGTCTAAATAGTCCCAAGGGTGGGAAATTACTGATGGGCGGATGAATTTCAGTAAAACAAAAACAAAACAAAACAACTGTGCTGAGGAGATGCTCGTATAAGTCGTCAGCCATCACAGGGGGACACTTAAACCTCAGACGTGAACCACTTTGCAAGTCAGAAGGCTTTTTTATACTCTTGTTATCGGAATGGTTTATTTTTTCAGCGGCAGGAGCTATGAAATCCAGAGAAAACCTCCTCAAGGAGACATGACATTCTTTTTCTCCTTAGTCTTCAACAAGCTCTGTGTTCACTGCCAAGGTTTTAATTTATCAAATTCAACTGAATTTGTATGTTGATTACTTATGGAAAAAGTTTAAATACATGTAAGTAAATTTTCAACTGCTAGCAAAGCCAAATTTTGTTAAAGAACTGTGAGGTTTGGTCTTTTATACCATCCTACCCACAGCGTCTTTATCTTGCCTTCTGTCATCTGTCTGTCATCTCATGATGACAGTGATATCGTTACATTATCACTGGCAATTGGTATCAACAGATAAGAATCAAAGATTTTTAATAACCAAAGCAGGAGAAAATCATTTTAAATTTTTAATAAATATTTTATGGTGTGAATTCTTTGGAGAATGTTTATTTTGTAATTAGTCATTGTTAATAGAACACAATTACACAGAATTATAACTGCTGTTTCTGGGGCAATGAGCCTTTCCTTACACAGTACCTGGTATCAGGGAAGGTCAGGTGTATCTGTGACAAATCTGGACACTCAAAAGCAGGTATTTTTCTCTGGGGATCTCCTGCCCTCGTGGTAACGCTTAGGAGCTGATCAACCGCCGTAAAACAACCACAGTTGATACTTCACAAACACTTGAGCAAGTCTGGGCTCGAGTAAGGCTGTGTGTGTGTGTGTGTGTGTGTGTGTGTGTGTGTGTGTAGGTATGTGTGTACAATGGCACATCGGTAGGGGCCATAGGACACCTTGTATGAGTCACTTCTCTCCTACCACCACGTGAGTCCCAGCAAGCACCTTTACCCACTGAGCCATCTTGCCAGTCCCAAACCTGATTAAATACTGAGATCTGAATTCCATGAAATGTAAGTGTCACAAAATAGTTTTCACCCTATCTGCTCCCCCCAACCATCTCAAAGGGTAAAGCACTTTAAAGTAAAGTAAAGTAAAGGGAAAGAGTCAGGCTTAAGCACTGGCTCTACAAAGCCAAGCGACAAGCCACTGAGCTGTAGTCCCCCAGTTCTTTATCTGACACCAGGGCTTTGCTTGATGCAGGTTGACCTCTGAGCGTTTCAGAAGCAGTGGATGGCGAGTGCTTGCTTAGGTGAAATCGTTTGATTTCTTCACTTTTCTGTGTGGTGAAAATGTAAGTTTATTAAATGAAATGGGGAGTTTCACCCAATGAAGCTACTAAGTCTTTTCCGAAGATGACATCACTAGAAGCAACTGCAGAACGTTTAGATTTTGGGAGGAACTGCAGAGAGCTAGCTAGCAAAGTGGAAGTAAAAATACCTAGTTCCAGCATGCCTTTCTTGCTCTCTCGGGAATATAAAATTTCTGATCTTTTGTGGTGTAATTTGTACTCAGTTGAAACATCTTACAGTCTGTCTAGAAAGGGGAGCCCTTTACTGATGAAAAAATAGTCACATTTTCTAGAGGGTATTTAGCTGATGGTTTTGGTTCATGCGGATAGCAGGGGATTCTCTAGACTTCAGGAGATCTTTGCAAGGAGGAAAAAACTAACCAGCTCATTTGTTGAAAAGTGTGGGCCTAGTGTGGTAGCTCAGGCTTGTGATCTCAGCACTTGGGAGGCCGAGGTAGGGGGATGGCCATGAGTTCAAAGCCAGCCTGGTTCAGAATGTCTTCCATACAAACAAGTTTGATCTAGGCCTGGTGGGCCACGGCTGTCATCCCAGCACTCAAGTCTACAGCTGGACAGTCAGGTTCCTATAGGCCACAGAGGGAGGTCTTGATTCCCAGGGAAGTAAATTAAAACAGGAGTGGAAATTCCACATGCACCATTGCTACTGCAGGGGAAAGGTTACAATGTATCAATATCTGGCTGGGGTGTAGCTTACTTAACCCCTCACTGGCCTACCTCGGTGGGAGGCCTTGAGTTTCATTCCCAGCACCAAAAAATACTGTTATCAGCATCCAGGGCGAGGAGACAAATGTGATTCACAGGTTTGTTCCGCAGCATAGGCCTTCCGGCCTTCCCTCCATTTCTGATCAGGTTCCCACAGGCCCCTGTGTTCATGCTTTCAAGATTAAAGAGTTTTATTTCCCAAGCTCAGTGACCCATATGGTCCTTGTTTTGTTATAAATTAGGATCCATGATTCTATCAGAACAAAGTTTATAATGAAAATTGTGTTGGTTTGTATATGCTTGGCCCAGGGGGTAGCACTATTAGGAGGTGTGGCCTTGTTGGAGTAGGTGTGTCACTATGGGCATGGGCTTAAGACCCTCACCCTGCTGCCTGGCAGTCAGTCTTCCACTAGCTGTCTTCAAATGAAGATGTAGAACTCTCAGCTCAGCCTGAACCATGCCTGCCTAGATGTTGTCATGCTCCCACCTTGATGATAACAGACCGAACCTCTGAACCTGTAAGCCAGTCCCAAATATATGTTGTCCTTTATAAGAGTTGCCTTGGTCATGGTGTCTGTTCACAGCAGTAAAACCCTAACTAAGACATAAATACCCTGGACTTGGGAGGGAAACTGAATGGTTCTCAAGGCTGAGGCTAGGAGGACTTCCAAGTCAGAGGCTCTCCCTAGTCAACTGCACTTTGTCCCATCACAGTGACCTTTCTTACACCGCCAGGCCTCCAGCATACAAATGCACAGTGATTTCTTTTTTTCTTTTTAGCTCTTTTTTTTTCTTTCAAGACAGGGTTTCTCTGTGTAGCCCTGGCTGTCCTGGAACTCACTCTGAAGACCAGGCTGGCCTCGAACTCGGAAATCCACCTGCCTTTGCCTCCCAAGTGCTGGGATTAAAGGGGTGCATCACCACTGCCTGTCCTGCACAGTGATTTCTTGAAGTGGCTCAGCCAGCTGATAAATGGCACACACACTTGTTTGCAATTGCTTCCTAGATGCCAAGGTATAAAGTTATCAGGCTTTGGAATTGACTCCTGTTAACTTAGCCCGGTTCGACAGAATGGTGTCCCTGAAGTGTGTGTGTTTTACTTCAATAACCAAGGCAGACTTCCATGTGTGGCATTAGACTACGATCCTGCTGGGATCCAGAAAGTGGGTGGCCATAGGCAGACAGAGAAATCATTAATAGAAATCAGATTCCCTGTTGGTCATTCCGGCAAAAAGCAAGCCTCCAAGCTCGGGCTGCCGCACAGGACTTCATTGAACTACTGCTGAATAAAAACAATAATGTGATTGCATTAATGGTTCATTGAACTTTCTAGAATTGAAAAAACAACCTGGTCACATCCTGCTTGTGTTTATTCCTCTTGCATTTTGAGTAACAGAACAATCATGGCCTCTGAAGGGCAGCCCAGTGTGGTGAAGGGAAAGGTCTCGAGCAGAAGACTTGAAGTGCATGGAGCGGGTTCTGGCAGCTTTAACACTTAAACACACCTACAGGGACTCTGGAGCATGCCAGAGAAGGGGAAGGGGCAGAGAGGGCCAGACCAGGCCACTGGGGGAGCACCACATGATAGAATTTCACAGGGCTTAAAGGGCCAGTCCAAGAACACCAAGGGTTGAAGAAAGTTCCCGCTGTGTCAGGAGGACTGGAGCCGGCACAGGAGGATGCCTCCCAGAGTGCCCAGTGCCACCCTGCTTCACTCTCCCCTCTCCACTTGCCCTCCTTCCTCCACACAAATCAACTGACATGTCTTCGCTTTCTCAGAATGTTTTCTTTATTAATAAAGAAGCACGTATGTTCCTTTGATTTGAGCATCTTCCAGGGATAAAGAATTGGAAACTGGGACTGGAGAGATGGCTAAGCCATTAAGAACACTGCTGCTCTTCCAAAGGAACCAGGTTCAAATCCCAGCACCCACATAGCTCCCACCTGTCTTTAACTCCAAGATCTGACATCCTCACATAGATATATTTGCAGGCAAAACACCAATGCACATAAAATGAAAATAAATACATAAATAAATAACATTGAAATACATTTTAAAATTGGAACCTATTAATTCTCTTCCCAGCAACTGAAGCTCCTCATGTTAAAGATGTTGAGTGTAAAACCTCCACACTGTGAAAGAATGATTCAGTGGTTTGAGATAAGGTCTTCCATATAGCTCAGGCTAGAACTCACTGTGTGGCCCAGGCTAGGCCACACACTTCTGGCAGTTCTTCTACTTCAGTGTCCCATGTGCAGGGATTACGGTTATGAACCACCAGTTGCAGCTGTAACATCGTAAAGTGTTGCTGAGGATTGGGCTCTGGCAGTCATTTTATCTCCCACAGCTGCATCTTCTGAATGTCTTCAACATGTACACCCAGAATCAAGGGACCTAGACCCTTGATTTGTAAATCATAAATGTCTAGAACAAGAAATTGAAAAGTAATGTTCTAAAAAACCTAAGTGAAAATTGACAGTGGCCCTTTAAGACTGTTTTAAAACATAAAATCTTGGGTTTTAATTTCAGCCATCTTGACATGTAGGTCATTTAGAAAAGTCATACCTTCCTGACCTAGTTTGGATTCAAGAGACTGGAAAACCAGCCACTGATTGTCATCTGTAACTATAATATAAAATTGCTACATGTGTGTATGTATGTGTGAAGACTGATTTCAGGGTGTTTTGAGCAGAGCGGACTGACTATATGTGGGCAGCTCGCACAGGATTCTGAAGGGTTTGGCTTGCTTAGACCCATGCAGAATCAGGCAAAACCAACTTAGAATCATTTCTAGTGCATGCTCAGTGGCCTCTGATGACAGCGGGCTCTGTCATCTCTGAGGAACAAAAGGACGTCACATGGCATATGACAGCTGCACCCATGACCACACTCCAGCTCCTACTTAGACACTTTAATCTGTTCAGTACAGAGAAACGCATATATTTATGTAAACAATACATCAGAGAAAGATCCCTAGAAGTAACTTAGGGGCCAGATTCCTGTTTTTTCTTCCACTGGCCAATCGAGTGTTACACTTTGCCTGGCTAAACTAAATGTCTTTTCAGCTGAATCTCTCTGTCCCCTGATCAGTACTTTCTCTGTGCTGTGCCTGGTAGAGCAGTCTCACTTCTTTACACTGTGGTTTTATAACCCACAAGGGTTCTCTCATCCTTGGGTCTCTCTCTGGCACGGCTGGTCATCTGGAGACTTCTCTTGGATGGATCCAGATTCAGGAAATCAGAGTGAGAACTGAGCCTGGGCTGAACGCTGGAATCTTTGACTGGCATGCGTTATGTTCCCACACCACACCCATGCGTACACACACACACACACACACACACACACACACACACACCCCTACATATCCTCTCCTCAATAACTTTACACTCTGGAACAATTAATTTTATTGTTTAGTTTTGACTGATACTGAATCCCTTCTTCTAACTTTTCTGTTCAGTTAATCACAGTCACATACAGCAAGCACAAAATTTTATTTATTTATTTATTTATTTATTTATTTATTTATTTATTTATTTATTTATTTTGGTTTTTCGAGACAGAGTTTCTCTGTGTAGCCCTGGCTGTCCTGGAACTCACTCTGTAGACCAGGCTGGCCTCGAACTCAGAATCTGCCTGCCTCTGCCTCCCAAGTGCTGGGATTAAAGGCGTGCGCCACCACTGCCCAGCTAAGCACAAAATTTTAAGTGTCTAGGTCAACAAACCATCACCCAGGTAAGAAGGTCAGAAGTTCTCTTCCTCGGGACATGGGCTGAACCTGGTGTTGGGCCTCATATACATGAAATTATACAGTGTGGAATCTTTTGTGTCTGCCTTTCCTTCTACATGATGGCCACTGTGTATCTTTTAATTGTGGCGGGGTATTTCATTGTAGGATTCTTGCCTAATTATCTAACTACTGTTGATGGACATCTGGGATATTGCCCATTTTGTACTTTCAAGGACATCTGCAATGGCCTCTTGGAGAACATGGCACCCAGTTCCCTCAGATGGGGGCTTCAGGGGCTGGGTTGCCATACTTAGCCAGCCATTTTGACACTTAAGGCCTTTGGGAAGCAACAGTTACAATTTGGCCAGCAGATAAAAGCAAGGGTTGCCAATGTGTGCACGTGTGCATGTGTGTGTGTGTGTGTGTGTGTGTGTGTGTGTGTGTGTGTGTGTGTGTGCGTGCACGCGCGCACACGCGTGCACACACACTTGTGGTTTTGTCTGGGCCTGGAGATGGAACTCAGAGCCTCACCCACACTAACTAAGTGTTCTACTACTGAGCCACATTCTGGCCCAGGCAGAAAGACTTTTAACCACAGAAAATAATATATGAAGAAACACTTTTGGAAAGTTGGGAAGAAATCAAAAGCAATTTCTCTGCAAATAACTTAGAATAGTTCAAATCAAAACACATTTAAAAATTTCAGAAAGAGGGGAAGCATATCAGCGTCGTTCAATTCTGTGAGTGATTCTATAATAAATGTTACAGAAACCATTGAGAAACAGGCCATTCAGACTCTCTCTGGAGCAAGTGGC
Organism: Uromys caudimaculatus; assembly: GCA_028551405.1. Classification (NCBI taxonomy): domain Eukaryota; kingdom Metazoa; phylum Chordata; class Mammalia; order Rodentia; family Muridae; genus Uromys; species Uromys caudimaculatus. The sequence goes on along the minus strand of CM052708.1, from coordinate 58,965,320 downwards.
GCTGAGTTCAGCCAAGGCGCGTTCCCTTTAAACAACTACCACTCTGGAATCTCAAGTCCAGAGCACTTCATTGCAGCTGATGGAGGTTAGAGGTCAGTCTTCAAGATTTAAATAATTTTGCTTATGTGTGTGACACACTGTTAATGAGTGGATACCCAAGAGCTGGTCAGAGTGGGTTTGGTGCAGGCAGTTTTGTAAGAGAAGGGTTTTAACCTTCTTTGGTAATACTGTGAAGGTTGGGTTTTACTGTCAACCTGACAGGCCCTAGAATCACCTGGGAAGAGTCTTGATGAGGGGTTGTCTACATTGGGTTGGACTGTGCACATGTCTGTGAGGGATTGTCTTAATTAAGTCCACTGGTGGAGGAACCAGCCCACTATGGGTGGGACCATTCCTTAGGTCCTGGACTGTGTGGACAAGAAATCACAGTAAGCACAAGCAAGCAAGTCTGCATTTATTTCTCTCTGTTCCTGACTGTGAATGTGATATGACTAGCTATTTAAAGCTCTTGCCTTGCCTTTCTTACAACTCTGGAATAATAACCTGCAACTATAGCAGAAACAAACTCTGTTCTCCCTGAAGTTGCTTTTGTTAGGATATTTTATCACAGCAACAGAAATGAAACTAGGATACTGACTGAGCATCTCTTAGCTTTAGATCATACTCTTTAGATAATTTTGTAAGTCAAATGAAGGTTCCATCATGAGAATTCTCTACTTGTTGCATCACATCAGGTTTTAGACGTTTTAGATTTGTATGCTTGCCTAGCGTGTGAGAGGCTCTGCTCTGCATTCGACTCTTAGCACTGCAAACAAAAGGAAAATAAGGACAGCTAGCATACAGGAGGATCTCTGGGTTTTCAGAACAGATTGTAGAACATGCACCTGAGAAACAATGACTCCAGGCTGGGGTGCAGCTCACAGCAGTGCACCTGCCTAGAATGTCCAGGATTTAATCCCTACACTGGAAGAAGGAAAGAATCAAACACCGGTGCCACGAGTTGATGCTGTTCCTGATATTATTTGAAAAGCTCCCTCCCAATTTGCAGGGATGTGGAGATGAATCCAGGATGGGGCTGGGGAGTATTGATTTAGACACAGTTCTTTCCTTTGGCTGACATATCAAAAGTAGGTGCAGCCTCCTAGAGCCTTTTCTCAGGAAGGAGGTGTGGTTATGTGGTTACAGTAACTACTTATGGTCGTGGCAGGGATTCCAAAATAAAACATGGCCCAGTCTTTTGCTTTAACCAAACGTTTATTTGAAATGGGTTTGTGCAGACATACACCAGTTAACAGGGTTGTTTAAAGCTACTGATCAATAAAACCAATGTACAAGGAGACATCTTGGCATGGATTCCCTTCCAGGAGGGAGACTGACTTCATAACACCATACTGTTGTCACGGAAACAACCAGAGATTAACAGCACTGAAAATCACTACACTCCCAGAGAGAGGGAACAAAACCCTGCATGTGTCATGGACGCATTCACTTGTCCACAGGGAGCCAGTTTACCAAGGCCCAGCCAGCTTCCCCCTGCATGGCTAGATTAAGACCTGTCCATGGTAAACAGCATTGGAGCAGTCTCAGAAGAGATGTAACAGGGGACAATACAGCTTTGCTGATGCCAGAGACACATCCTCATTGTGGGTCAGTGACAGGTAGGATGTAGGTCTCTCTCTTGTGACCTTTGCTGAGCAAGTTGCATTGCTCTGGGGAGGGAAGTCCTGGTGCTGGTCTGCTGTTGGCCATTCCTGGCAAGAAGGGAAAGGGAGCAGGAGGCTTGGGCCTTACATAGAGTTTATGACTGGAAACCAGACAAGTCTTTACCAGCACAGGGATCTTTGTAATTGCTATAGGATAATTGTCCATAGTTATGGAATATGCTGCCGGGATCTTGCTGGAAGGAGAGAAACTCCATGACCAGGCAGATTTCCTCTTTTTTTTTTTTTTTTAAATTGGTGTTTGCTGTTTGCCCTGTAAGCACATACCAAGCTACTTCTAGGAACACAGCTAGATCCTGTCCAACTTCATGGCTCTATAGCTTTTCTCCTTCCTAGTTCACACAGGAAATCAGAAAATCTTACCTGTACAAAGCTCTTATTTGTTTTATTTTATAGGATCTGGCTTGTGGCCCAGGCTGGCCTCCAACTCCTGATTCGCCTGCCTCGGCATCCAGAGTGCTGGGATCACAGGCGTGCACCCCCAGGAAGGGCCCCGGGCTTTTGATAAACCCTCTTGACCCCTGCTTTCCAGGGCAGGACTGTTTGGGTAGTGATGCTATTTCAACTTTCTTCTTCCTATTTCTGCCATAAATCACAGCCACCTGACACTTTGTTCCTGATTTCTCAAACAAACAGGTCTCCTTCCTTTCTTGAGCCAGGTCAGAAGAAATGCCTAGGGGCTAATCCTGTGAGTGTGTTTTTCTTGGTCTGATGCCTGGGAGAGGGAGCAGAGTAGATATCTCAGAGGCAGGGAAAGCAGGAACTTGTTGTCTGAAAAGGAGCCAGCCCGGGTGGGAAAAGAATCGCTCCTTTGTCTCCTCTCCCTGGGGACTGTTGAGGTGTTCCTAAGGCGAGACTGGGTCGAGAGTGGGCTGATCACTCCCGTTTGCTCACAGCATTGGTTTGCAGCTTCTGACCACTTAGATTTATGTGGCTTCTACACTCTTCTTTTCCCACCCAAGGAAATCACTCATCCTAGGTGAATGGGGGGGGGGGGGGTGTTTAAAAAAAAACAGGACACACATAGTCTGAGACTTGGTGTTCGGTGAAGCTCGGGGAAAGGGAAGCAATCGATAAGGGTACTGAGAAAAAAAATGCAGGAATGAAGGATACCATACACTGTGCTGAGGACTGGTCTTTCTCTTTTAGGGATACTTAATAGTCCATTGTGGGAACCTTCGGCCTGTACCTCTGCTACCTGTGGAAAACCCTTCTTGATTACTTTCTATTAAGGCTAGCCTGAGTTGCTATCTCCTACTGTATGGTAGATAACAGCCTTGAAGCCAACATAGAATTACCAACACAGCCAACTGATGCTCACTTTCTTATTTTGAGGGGCCTTTATTTTAAAATTATAAAAATTGTATTTAATTTTCCCATTGTTACATTTGTTTTCTTTTCTTTTCTTTTCTTTTCTTTTCTTTTCTTTTCTTTTCTTTTCTTTTCTTTTCTTTTTTTTTTTTGAGACAGGGTTTCTCTGTGTAGCTCTGGCTGTCCTGGAACTCACTCTGTAGACCAGGCTGGCCTCGAACTCAGAAATCCACCTGCCTCTGCCTCCCGAGTGCTGGGATTAAAGGCGTGTGCCACCACTGCCCGGCTGTTACATTTGTTAATTTAAACACATGCATGCGGAGAGTATGATGGGGAGGCCACATCTGTTCTGTTTGGTTTTCTGAGACAGAGTCTTCCTATGTAGCCCAAGCTGGCCTAGAACTCACTGTGTAGCCCAGGCTGATCTCTAATCCTGGTTCTCAGCCTCCTGGAGGCTGGGATCACACATGAGCATCATCACCCCAGACCTTTTGGGTTGATCTGATAAACCTATTTCTTTGCTAAGTTATAACTTTAGGCCTGTTTGGCCAGTTTCCCTGTTCAGTTTTTAAGGAGCCCAGGAGGTGAAGGCTACATTTCAAATGCTGGAATCACTCCTCGAATTACTTTGGGACAATGACCCTGAGCAGTAATTCAAACCCTGGCTGAACTGTGCAACCCTTTCATGAGTTCCAAATAAGGACCACCTCATCTGACCTCAGTGTTGCAGACCCTCGATTATAGCTTAAGGCGTGACCCTAGGACAAGAATAGCTGATGAAAATTATCTCCCAATGACTCAAATGAGAAGCTCATTATTATAACAAGTGAGAGACTGTGGATGATAGCTTTCTTTATTTAAAAAGAAATTGATCTAATAGCCTACATAGCCATTTACAGGTTCAGATTCTTCATACCTAATTTTGCTTAAAAACAAACCAAACAGAAACCATTCACTGATTTGGAACAAAAGTAGCTCAATGGCAAACACTAGCCTAACATTCACAAGGCCCTGAGTTCCAGCAAGACAAACATACAATAAAACATTTTTCAGGAGGCCAAGAGCATAAGATGTCCATGGGCAGCTTCAGTACACAGTGAGTTCAAAGCCAGTCTGGACTATATAAGAATTTGTCTCAAGACAACAACAAAATCATTTATTGCTTCTTGATTAGTCATTATTGATTTTCACTGTGCATACCTGCAGGTTTGTCAGAGATGAGAAACTGCTCAGCCAGGCTCTGCTGAAGCCCAGGGTCATTGTCTAGCGTATTTCTTTATAAATGTTGAAGAAATCTCGTCCCCTTCGCCAGAGCAGAGTTATCTACCTTGCTCTTTGTCTCTGTGTTTGCATGAGTGTTGGGAGACGGGAAAAATAAAACTGATCTAGAAATCTGGACTGTTCTGCACTGAGACAGCAGACACATCATCTCTGCTTCCAGGAGCATCACACAGAGGACCACACCCTGCAAGGTGGTGCTAATCCAGGCTGCCAGGTAGAAATGGGCAGGGTATTGTGCCCATGGATAGTGTGTGCAGTCCACACTGCTGCCATCCCCGTGGGTGTGAGGAGCATTGCACAATCCAGAACTAAGTTGAAAGGATACTGGCTGGACTGTTTACAGTTTCAAGAACAGGATCCAGCCAGACACAAGAGCCTTCTGTGAGCTGACTTAGCCCCTAAACCCAGTTTAGCTCAATCCAGAGGCAGGCCTGGAAGTGCTGACCGAATCTGACCTGCCAGCGAAAGGGTCACAAACTATTTGACAGGAGTGACATGTCCCACATGACATTTCCACTGAACTGACAGTCAGTGTGTGCAGCCTAGTCCGGTCCATTCTATTCCCCAGGGAGGGGTTGTGTGTGAGACACTCTGACCTCAATTTAAAGACAGGACAAATGACACAGCTCCCCTGTGGGCCCTGCATAAATAGTATACATCACACACCATGACAGCTGCCTTGCCTAGAAACCCAATTTAGTCATTTGGCTAGGAGAAAGCTTAATCAGGAGAGGAAAAAAATAGAAAACCATCCCTCCCAGAGATGCTTTCTCCTGCCTGTATACCTCATTATTGCAGAGACTGTTTAGTCTACTTCTCAAAAGAAGAAAATATGCTCTGGGAAAATGCATACTGTAAAGTCAAAAGACAAGAAAACAAAACAAAACAAAAACCCTCCAAACAAACACTTGCATTTGCTAATCTGATTTAGGGTCTTTGAGAGAGGACTAGGTGTCCAACAAAAAGCTGAATTTTAGCCGGGCAGTGGTGGCGCACGCCTTATATCCTTTGGGAGGCAGAGGCAGGAGGATTTCTGAGTTCAAGGCCAGCCTGGTCTACAGAGTGAGTTCCAGGACAGCCAGGGCTACACAGAGAAACCCTGTCTCAAAAAACCAAAAAAAAAAAAAAAAAAAAAAAAGCTGAATTTTAATTCAGTCTTTCAAAATCTGTTTAGCTCTCAAATGAAAATGAGTAGGGAGTGGGGCCTTCAAGCTCTCTCTTCCCCTTCTGACATGGAAGCCTCAGCAAAAAAGAAGATTAAGAAGGGGAGACCACCTCCCAAACAGGCCTTATGGTTGAAGATGGGGGGGGGGGGGAGCACTAGTCTCCAAACCAGTCAGCTAGGCTGATTTAATAGATGACCTGGCGCGGTAATGATGACATGTGCATGGCGCACCTCAGTCAGACTGTTCCAGCCTCCCACTGCTCCATGGGCTGCCGAGGAACTAAATATGAACTGGAGTTGTCTGCCCAAATCTCACCCTACGCTGTTTTCTTAGGGAACCTGCCCTATGACATGACAGAAGAACTCTTAGAGGATGAGATACCAGTGTTGTACACTTGCCGAGTGACCTCAACAATCCAGACAGGTTGGAAGGTTTGGCTATGGAGCATCAGAGGATCCGAGTGCTCTGATCTGTGCCCTGAGGATCAGCAAGGACCCTCTAGGTAAGGAGCATTTGAGTGGAAGTCTCTGATGGAGCACTTGATAAAGACCCGGATGAGCTTTTGGTCAAGATAGAAATTGAGATTTTTCACAAAACAAATCCAGACAGGAGGGCCTGTCCTGATGCAGACAGCTTTGAGGACCACCCTCCTCGAAGACTTGATGTTAGCTTTGGAGAAAAGTCTGGAGATTGTTACAGTCCCAAGCAGTATCAGGATGGCTTTCGGGTGGGCATGCTGAGATATGGGTCAGTCTGGGTGCCAGGATGCCTATGACAACAGAGACGGCAGGGACTAGGAGTGCATGAGTCTAGGACAGGCAGAAGAGCATTTGGTAGTGGGTACCATAGAGATGATGACTACAATGAGGTGAGGACCACTATGGAGACAGTAATGACAGATGGGTGATTGATCGGTCATGGAACACCAGAAATGATTGCTTGAAGGGTGATTGATTATAGGAGTGATAACAGAGGTTCTCCCCCGCCCCCAAAATCCATACTGAATGTAAAGCCTCAGAGTACTCCTAAGTAAGATGACTCCTCTGCTAGCACCTCCCAGTCCAGTCTAGCGGCTTCTTTCTATCTTTGGAGGGGCAAAGCCTGTTGACACAGCTGCTCGAGAAACAGAAGTAGGAGAGTGGCTAAGAGGGAGCAGGAGAAGTTGCAGCATCCACTTGACGAGCCAGAACTAGATGGCCGATCCCAGCAGAGACACCTAAGTTGGCTCAGTAAACTCAGGAAAGAACCGTTGAAGACAGGAAGTGAGTCATCAAAGACTGGGGCCTCAGCCATGTGGGGCAGATTCATGAAAGAGAGAGAGCGAGAAGTCTCTAGAAAATGAATCACTCCATAAAGACTGCCCCTCTCCAACCTCTAAACCTCTTAAACCCCATCAGCCTCTAAGGGTAATGCCAGTCCCTCCACCCAAGAAGAATGTGTGTGTGGGAAGCAATGCTCTGCCCCTCCTGCTGGATCTCAGAGCTTAGACACAGGGCAGCAGTCCCTGCAAGTGATGGGAAGTAACTCTGGCTCTGCCTTCCGAGGAAGGAGAAGAAAGGAAGTAAACAAAATAGATGGGTGAGTGTCCCCAAAGAGCATCTCGGGCTGTGGTCCTAGAAATGGAGGGAACACATACCACCTGAAGGAATCGGATAGGAAAGACAGCAAAAAGGATCAAGACTCCAAATCTGCACCTGAGCCAAACAATCCAAGGAGAACCCAGCCTCCAAGTGCAGTCCTGCAAGCAAGCCTGCTGCTGTCTCCGTGGATGGTGAAGATGAGAAAGTGGGAAACAGCCATACTAAGAAGGCCCCCAATCATGTGCTCTCTTAGTCTCTCTATCCTTGAACATTCTAGAGCAAATCAAATATTGTTGTATATCCTGATTTTGTCCCATCTAAACACTGAACTTTTGAATACATCCACATTCTTTCAAAGCCTTGTCATTTTGGCGATCTCATGTTCTTGATGGTTCTGTTAACCTCCCCAAAAGAGTCTCTAAGTCACACTCCTGTCCTCAAAGGCATTTTATCTTGGCCACCACAAGCTGTGTGGCCTTTGGAATCTCTGCTTTTTTTCAAGCAAACCAGCATTCCTGCACCCTCTTTCCCCACCCCATCTGTGGGCTCCTGCTGTTGTCACCCGTGGGAGAACAGAGTAATTCAAATGATGGGCTTGGGTGGTAAATAGGGGTGCACAAATGAGGAGAGCTGAGTTGGAGGCCTTCCGCCTTGATTGGGGTGTTTTAAGGTTTCTGTAAGTTTCCTTCACTGAACACCACGCCAGTGCATGGGTTTATAACGTGACTTACACTGTGTGGCTTTCTGCTTAGGAGGGTCAGTTTCTTAATTTCCCTTGAGAATAAAGAATAATGGAAAGAACAATTGAATAGGGTCCTGGTTTCTTCTGGAATACAGACCCTGCCCTGTCTGCTTTGATATGCACCTTTGTAGGGGTCAGCTCCAAGGATGGCAAGCCTCCCTGTTGCAGGAAGTCAGGTACCTGCAGATAAACAATACCTTGGTCTTAGTGTGCAAGTGTTCGTATACGTGTGCTGCAGCCATGGGCACAGCAAAATGCTTATCCAGTGGACTTGATTCGCTAGTAATTAGGAAGTAGGCTTTTTGAGAGATACCCACAGTTGACTGAGCTTTTAGAAAACCACTGGTTGTAGACACTTTCCCCTGACAAAAGAAACCTGCTGTATCCCCATCTCCCTGTTAAATAAAAGCAGGGACGACTTAAATGAATACATGTAAAATCTGTGCAAAAATATTTTTCTATGAAAATGATTTGTAATCTGTAGACATTATTTGGGAGATGTCTTGAGATGTAAAATCCCATCATTGATTGAGGGTTTTGTTTTTTTAATTTTTTTCTTCTTCTTCCAAATAACTCCAGTCTTTAAAGTTGAAAAAAAAAAAAAAAAAAAAAAGGATAGGAAGGGAGGGAGAGGGGGAGGGGAAGGGAAAAGGGGAGGGGCATGGCAAAGGGGAGGGGGAGGAGGACAGGGCGGGGGATGGGAGGGGAGAGCCTAGGGCACATTTAGTTGGCTTTCTTTTCCTCTCCACAGTTCTGCCCCAGTTTCTCTGGGATGCAATTCAGATGTCCACCGTGGCTGGCTCACTGATTTGAGGCACACTTCCTGCTGTTTCTCCCGTGTGGTATAATCTGTCAGGATTCCAACTTTCGGTGCACACTAGATTTTCTTACTTGCCTCAGGGAGTAAAGAGAGGTTACTTCCAAGATTCTTGTTAATTGCACCACCCTGCCCCCTTTCAAGTCATCTTAGCAGCCTGGTCACTTCCCAAGTGAGAATCAGTTTTCTTACTCAATGCAAATCATATCCAAGGTTTTTTCAGTACCTGTTCATCCCCAGTGTTGCAAAAGTAAGGAGTCAGGAAGCAAACCATAGTGGCCTTTCCTTTCCCAAATGCAGCACCGTGTGCTGCTCAGCCATCTCTATGTTGCTTTAGTTTCTAAGGTCACACAGCATCCGGTGGTAGGGTACCATGTTACCCAGTAACAGGTGCCCAGTGTATTCACCTTAAGCCATCCAAAAATCTGGGGTTTTGGAGTTTGGGAGCCAAAGTAAAGGGAAGAAAAGGTACTGCCAGGCCTGTGTTTTCTGAAACACCCCCCCCCCCCATCCTCACATGCAGGCTTGGAGCCCCCAGGTTCTGTTCCAACTCAGAGTGGGGACCTGCAGTGGATGAAACTGGAAATGGGCACTTCCTTTCCTTGTTTTAGAGCCTAAGCCACTGTTCAGAGAGGGCCTTGGGTCTAAAACTTATTGGATACAGAAAGGAGACCATAACTAGGAGGCTGAGGAATTGCTGAGAGTTTGAGGCTAGCCTGGACTACAAAGTGTGTTCGAGGTAAGATTGGCATACAGTGTAAGACTATGTTTCAAGAATCAACCAACACCCCCCCCCCCAAAATCTGTGAGACAAGTCTGGTTCTGCTACAGTGTACACGGGCTGATCACAACCACTGTCTGTCAAGGGTAGGGTGTGACAACTTCCATGGAGACCTGAGGAAAATGTCCTCTGTGTCTGCCTCCTGAGTCTCATGTCCTTTGTCACCTTCCAGGGAGATCTGGGGTCTTCTTCCTCACCACTCTCTGCCCTGTGCTATCTCCGTGGCTCACCCTGATTCTAAAATCTCAGAGGGGCAGCTTTGTTCTTTCAATTCATAGACACCATTATAAACCTACTTCCAAAATGTGGGAAGTCTAAATGTGCTCTGAGCATCCAAGAAGCAGATGTCAGTTCTGAGAGGCCATCAGAGGCCTATGGATATAGTGTGCAGAGCCTGCCACCCTCACCCACAAGAGCCCATCAGAGAAGGACAGCTAAGTAAGGCTTGGTATGAAACAGCCACTTCCTTCAGTTATGGAGTTACAGGGCAGCAGTTGGGTCGGGCAGGGTTGGGCGGGGCTAGGCAAGAGGAAAGATTTCTGACATCCATATCTGAATGTGTAGAGAAACAAAGACACACAGAACCTGGATGGGTGGCTATCAGTTGTGAGGCACCTGGGGCCAACTGTGCAGATTCAAGGACAACAGTACAGGGTAGCAATGGTTAGATGAGGGTCCGCACCTAAAATAGGCACGCAAGGCATGGGACGCTGGCTGGTTGCCTTGCTGAGGCTGCGGCTGAAAGAGCCAAAGAAATGTTCTCAGGTTCATCCCTCAACCGTAAGTTTTTCTGATTTCACTGCAATCAAGAAGTTTATGCCAACTTCAGACAAACAAAACAGGAATCAAAGTGAGTGAGCAATCTGCAGAAAGCAAGGCTTGTATGATCCGTGCATGCACCAAACAGGAAGTAAGTGTACCCTGTTCCCATTACACAGGACTGGTCTCTTGAAATGTAATGCCCCTTCCTCTCCCAGGCCCACTGGTATCGATGTTTAAGCATTGGTGAAACATAGTTTTTAATTTCACACCTCACAAAGCCCAGCTGAATGCTTTATAACAACGTAAACAGAAGTCAGGCCAAGCGCTGCAGACAAGCTGGGAGAATGGTTTCCCCTGACGCCTATGCCCTGGGACTGCATGGGGACAGAGAGCTGCTAACAAACTGGTCGGCTAAGGCCACAGAAATGTGTTTTCTGGTGTCCAGATGCTGGCGCCAGTCTTTTCTGACAAAACCATTAACACTGCGTGCAACAAACCGAATCCCTTTCCTTGGAGCCATCAGGAAACTTTGCCTTTTATTTCTTCCCTGACTTCTCTTTGGTGGTGTCATAAGCACGGACGATTTCCTCCTGTGTGATAGCTCCATGTTCTTCTTGAGAAAAGGCATACCCATCTATAGAAACACACAGGAAGAAGTGTTAGCAGGAGAATTAGGGAGCATTCTAAACTGAGGCCAAACTGCTTTCCTGGCAGAACTCATTAAACTGTGTGGTCATGGGACTTTCTTAGCTTTGGAGACAGAGACCTGAGATGAAGAGGTCTGCAAAAGCAAAGGGGACCATGACCAAGAGGGATGGAGCAGGGGGGCTGACCAAACTGGAATGGGAATGGTTCAGAACAGAAGGAGTTTGCTTTCTGCAGCTGTAGCAATATACCATGGACTAGGTGAGGTACGAACTGGAAGTTTGGTTTATAGTTCTGGAGCCTGGGAGTCTAATATCAAGAGGCAGTACCTAGTGAGGACTTCTTTACTGCAACATAACATGGAGGGACATCACCCCACTCCTGGGTGACTTTAATCCATTGTCAAGAATAGAGTTCATGTGACTCTATCACCCTTAAAGCTTTCTTCTCAACTTTATTACCATAGCGATGCCAGGCCCACATGTGTTACAGAGGACATTCAAATCACAGCAGTATCTTTTCTAATCCCTAGGGACTAGTGTGAAAAAACGTAAACACAGGCTAGTGGTCCGTGACCCCACTAGCCTCCCACTGTCAAGAAGAAATGTCCTGATCTGCCTAATGCTTTGTCAGGAGAAATATCCCTAATAGAGATGCTCGAAAAGCACAGTTTATAAAGAGTTCCAGTTTATGAATTGGTCTGGTTCTGGCTGGTAAGCAAATGAAGCAGTGCCATGACTACAATGTGGCCGAGCCACACAGGGTTAGAACGAAACCAGTCCCACCACAGTTCTACACACTGAATGAAAATGGCTCAAGGACTCTGCCCATTGTCACGTGACACTATACTCCCACTTCACAGCTGAGGAAAGTTAAGGCCCAGAGACTTTTTCACTTGCCCAAGGACACAGACCGAGTGAGTGGCAGAGCTGGGAAGCAAAGCTGGGCAGTGTGACCTGCTCTCTTATGACAATTCCTGCTGTGGCAGAGAGAGAAGTCCCATTGCACAGTTAGATGTCCTGGCTAGAAGACAGCAGTCAAACCTGATGGTTGTAAAGGCACTCTGTCTTCCAATCTGTGCTGTATCAATGGAGTTGTTTGATCATTGGCACAGTATTTTTAAACATTTTTCTTTGTTACAGTGTGGGGGATAGAACCCAGGGCCTCCTGCATCCTAGGTAACTGCTCTGAGTCATAACTACCCCCTCTGTTCCTGGTATATTCTTTAAAAGGGGAAAAGGAAAACAGCCGTCAATTTGTTAATTGGGTTGTTAGTTTTTTCAGATGTTTGACAGAGAGTAAAGTCTGCAGGGTGTGAAGACACAGTCACAAGCAGGACAGGCTGGCAGAGGCTGGGGATTTGCGGGTGGGGGGAGACTCCATGTTATTGTTCATCGGTGTGGCAAAACCTTAGAATCCATGTCCCCAGGCTGGCTTCCTGCCCTTCAGGAGAGTGAGCCTGCCAGCTACTGCCCAGAAAGCCTACAGGCTTGGGTGGGCATCAATGATTCCTATGCAGAGTGGGCTGGGGGTTCCCTCGGACACTGGGTCTGCACAGAAGGGAGAAGATTACAGAGCAGGCAGTCCCAGGAGGGAGGATGGAGTCAGAGAGACAGAGCAGTGAGGGCGGGAAGGTCACATCAGTGTGAACACAGATGGCTGACAACCCATGCCTGCCTGCTGTCCATTCCCAACAAACAGAAAACCCCCCAAACAGGAAGCCTGGCTATGTGAGCAGCAGCTCAGTGGGCTGGGGAGAGGGCTCAGTCAGTCTATGCTTGGTGTGCAAGTTGGGGAAACGACTTTGATCCCTGGAACTCCCCTAAAGGTAGAAGGAGAGACTGACTCCACAAAGATGTCCTCGGACCTACTCATACTCCTGGTACCCCTTTCCCCAAAAGTGGGGTGGATCCTTGGGTAGAGGCAGAAGCCAGCCTGGATGGGAAGTCCCACTGAAGTCATACCCTGCCCATAGGCCCTGTGGACAGGGGCTTCCTTATGGTGCTGTCCACATAAGCAGGTGGCCTTGCTCCACACATCTGCAAGTAAGGAGCAGGTGAGGAGGTGTAACTCACCTCCGTTTCCAACGACCTTCTAGAAGCGGGCCATAGCCTGCTCTTTGGAAACAGGAGGAGCTGCTCCTCCCTCTGCCTCCCCTGTTCAGGTTCCTGCCCTGGCAACACACAAGGTGTGCTTTGTGACAGAGTCTTACTTCAGTCTAAGAGGATGGCCTCTCCTTGGAATGGTTCAAAGCAAAATCTAGTAAAAGAAAAGCAGCATGCCTTTTCGTAGCAAGGCTGTTTACTGCCGTTAAAGTTGACAATGTTCATTCTCTAGTCTTCTAACAAGGCAAGTTTTGTGTGTCCTTGAGGGTCATCAGTCCCAGCAGCTGCCCCTGGATGGGATGTGCTACTGGAATGATTCCATTGGCTTGCACTGTGGCTGTGGCTGCTGCCACCCATGAGCAGAGACCCTTCAATATGAAGGAAGTCATTGTGATCAAGGGCAGGTCTCCCAGAGGGATTCTAGAAATATTTTTGAGGCAAGAGGGGAGAAGACCGGTCGATTCTCTCTGAGAAGATGGCATCTTGGATGGTGACCAGATGGATGGAGTACCAGGGGCACAAAAGGGAACTTCTTGTCCTTGCTTGGCCATTACTAGGCTTTGTAACTCTGGATTCATGAAGCTCTCTGGGTTTGGACTTGCTTCTATGTAAGATAAAATGGCCTGAGACAAGGCATGCCCTATAGCTTCAGCTCTTCCTGAAGGCTGCAGGATGCCTCTGTGGCTCATCATACTAAGGCTGCAGCCATGCCCTGGTCTGATTCATGCTAGTTCACTCTGCATTGGGGTGGGGTCTACATAAAAGCCATAAAGGAGCCTGTCTCAACTGTCAGTCCAATTTGAAAAATTGCTAATCCTTTTAGGCCTTTGGGGTGTGTGTGTGTGTATGTGTGTGTGTGTATGAATGGATGTTAACAACTTAAAAATAAATATTATTAGGGTTATCAAAACACAAGTAAAGGGGTAATAAAGACTAGTCAGGGGTACACTTTTGGACATCTAACTCTGGAAGAGTCTTCATCTCATGGCTATATGGGGTACTGTGGGCTGGCAAGGGGCTGCCTCGGTAACTGAGTGAAGGTTTCTAGGCTTCTCATCAGAGGGGCAGGCAAACACTTTCATACTGCCCTGTTCTCAGGTGAGAAGAACATGACTGCAGGCCCCTCTTGAGGCAGAAGGATGGCAAGGTCAAAGCCAGATGGGGCAACAGCTGAGACGGTGTCTCAGGATGGAAAGTAAAAAGAGGGCTGGGCTCTAGATGGGCAGCAGAGAACTTCCCCACCATAAAGTTCTGCTTCACCTAAAATTAAAGGAAGGAAGGAGGAGGACGAGCTGAGAGATTTATCCTAGGAAGGGGTAAGGGTTTCCTAGGCAGAAAATTTCTCCTCTTAGAAAAGAAGCCTGGTGGGAGTTAGGCTGTCAATGAAAAGATGGACGACAGGGGTGGGGGTGGAGATGGGGATGCCACTCACAGACTCCACCTGGCGGCTCCCAAGCCTGACCAGGAAGCAGATTTCTTTCTAGGTTATTTTGGGGGGGGGGAGGCAATCCCAATAGGGAGTTAGGGAAGCTCCAGCCCACTGCATTTTCCACTTCTGGTCATCTTCAGGAAGGCCTAATGGGGAGATGGGGACCAGGAGGAAGCATTCCCTGACCCTCGTGTGAACCTTCCTGGCTCCTGCTTCTAGACTGAGTGGTGTGCTTTATTTCTTAGTTGTTTTGTCTTGTTGGGGCGGGGCATCTGGTGAAGCAGATAAAGTTAAGTCATTTCCCCAACCAACCAACCAAAATTTCAGAATAAAATTCTTACATTCTATTCCTTTGAACCTGAGATCTGATCATAGCTTAATAAAAGGAGAGTTTTGGAGAGGATGCAAACCACTGTGCTGATGAGGAAATTCAGACTGTGCAGGAAACACTGATCTCAGTTACTAATACTGCACACTGGCAGGTCATCAGAACTGTACTATTTTGTGTTACTATAAAGAAACATTCAAAGATGAGAACCTTATAAAGCAAGAAGATTTATTTCAACTCACAGATTTGGAAGCTAAAGATCGAGGAACCGCATAGAGTGGACTTGCTGGCAGGGTCCTAATGTAGCACAAAGCATCACATGACAAGAGGCAGGGATGTGTATGTGGCTTCTGATATCTCTCTCTCTCTCTCTCTCTCTCTCTCTCTGTGTGTGTGTGTGTGTGTGTGTGTGTATGTATGTGTTTCTCTGTCTTTGTTTGTCTCTGTCTCTCTTCTCCCCTTATACGGTCACGGGATTCAGTTTTAAGGGCTTCTGTGATGACGAGCGCAATTTGAATCACTGCTAAAGGTTCTGACTTACTAATTTTCTGTCTCTTATACAAACCATGGTGACAACTGAGCACTGAAGATTAGAGTCTCTCAGGTTCCCAGTGAGGCTGAAGTCTGTGACAGCTGGACAGTTGGACAGGGACATTCAAGGCTTAGAGATGTTACAGAGCCCTTCTTAGACCCAGAGTTCTGAGCACTTGTAAGTCTAGTTGTGAATGGCAGGGGCATTCTAAGTTGTTTAATAGGCTCTACTAGAACTCATTAAGGGTTTAATTTTTAAATATTTTATTTATTGCTATTTATGTGTATGAGTGTTTGTCTAAATATGTGTCTATGCACACTGTGAGTTCTGTGAGAGGCCAGAAGAAGATATCAGATTCCCTGGGATTGGAGTCACAGATGGTTATGAGCCACTATGTGAGTGCTAAGTATCGAAGCTGGGTCCTCTGCAAGCGTAGCTAGTGCTCTTAACTGCTGAGCAGTCCTCCCTCAAGTGTTTTTGTAACTGTGGTGTGACTTTAGAAGCGGTCTTATTTCTTGTATTTGTTCAGTAGACCTTTTTTGCCTTTCGAGTATTGACTTAAAAAAATGAGGTCATTGTGAAGACAGTTATAGCTGTCCCCTGGATGTATAAGAACATATGTAATTGGTTTGGTACTGAAGAACGAACCTAGGCCTTGTGCATGCTAAGGATGCATCAGGCCCTGCCTCCAGCCCTCATCTCATTGTTTATTTTGAGACAGGCTCTCACTGAGTTGCCCAGGCTGGCCTTGAACTCACTTTGTAGCTCAAGCAGCTTTGGACTTGTGATCCTCCTGCCTCAGTCTCCTTGCCTGGCTACACATACTCTTCCTGTGATTATTCTCAGACATTTATTCGGGAAGCAGCGTGGTCCACAGTGTGAATGCAACCATCCCAAAGGCTTTATACACTTCATGTGATAGTGTGTATGGATGTCACATAATTGTATTTTCTTTTTCAGGGGTAAAACGTAGAAACTTTGAGAAATACATGCATTGTCCAGAGTTACTCAGCTAATTGAATAATAACCACAGTACCTAGCATTTATTTACTGAACTCTTTAGGTCCAACACTCTTCTAGACATACATATATATATATATATATACATATATATATATATACACACACACACACACACACACATAATGTATATTATGCATAATATGTTTAACATATAATATAGATTGTATACATTTTATATATATATATATATATGTATATATAAAAAAATCTCATTTTGCCCTCCCAACAACCCTGGCTGGGTTCTCACAGTGTACCCATTTTACAGATGTGGACATAGAACAGGAACCCTGCAGTGTGAGTCCAGAGGGGTATCCTTGCAAACTGCTTTCTTTGGAGGATCCCAGCAATCCTCATACCTTGACCTCCACCTTAGGTCAGAAACTATGGCTGTGATCTAGATCCCTTGGCGGTGACCTAAAAGCCATAGCACTGCATCCATTTCATATGGATGTTCTCTGTTTGGGCTTCTAATTCTGTGCCCTCCTGAATGTGCTACACCCCTCCCTCAGAAGATAGGTAAAAGGAGTGGAGTGCTGTCAGGTGACAGCTCCACTGAGAATGTCTCTTGACAGGCAGAGAGATCAGCTAAACTGCCTAGTGGACCATCAATACCTGTTCTTGGTGAGCAACCACCTTCAACTTTCAGAAAGTAAGTTTTCATTCTTCCCAGCATGGCAGCCATCCCTAGCCTGGCTGTCCCACTCACCCTGTAGCCTGCCACCCATTGCTACCCACTGTCACTTACGGGTGACACATTGCTGGATGGAGCCTGTTCGTAAGAGGGTTGGAGGTGTCTTCCTGCTGAGCCTCTTGATCAGACGGTCGCGCTCATTCATCCTGCAAGAGAGCAAAGAGGCCAGGACTCGGTCACCCCAACACCTCTCTGAGGGATCCAGATAGCTTCAGACTAAAAGAAGCTGTAAAGTAGCCTCCTGTGTCTAGACGGTTTGTTTGTTCCTCCCAGAGGCATCAGGTAGTACCTTACCAGGTAGATTTATCTCTATCTCCTTCCTTTGCCTCTCTCTCCATGTTAAAGCCCAAACCCAGATTAGGATTACACTTGAAGACTGGACCTGAACAGAGGGTACAATGACATACAAATGGGCCCTGATCCTTATAAAGAAAGGTGATCAGGACTCAGACAACACAGAGGGAAGTCCATGTGAGTACCCAGACAGAAGGCAAGGAGATACTGCAGCCAGCAACCCTGTGCACATTTCTGGCTTAGATTTGCATTTCCATAACAGAGAGTCACCAGCCCTCACAGTGGGCAGGAGAGCTTGGTTAAGGCAGCTGGAGCCCCAGCAGGCAAGTTCACCACCCCCACTATTGTTTGCAGAAAGCGGAAGCACCCTAAGAGCCTGGAGCCTGAGGACATCTGTGCTGATAACAGCCCCTTCTTGTACCCAAAACACCAATAACAAAGACTGGAACCAACTTCATTAAAATTAAAACCTTTAAACTGGGCGCAGTGGTGCACACCTGTAGTTCCAGCTACTCAGGCTGGGACCCGAGTATCACCTCTAACCTGGGAATTTGAGGCCAGTGTGGGCAAAACAGCCAGCATAGCAAGATCCAATCTAAACCAAACAAAACAAAAATCCAAAACCAAGTGGGGCCAGGGAGATGGCTCTTGGAGAGGACCAGAGTTCAGTTCATTCATTCGAGTCCTTTGCTTATGATTCAGTTGTGTTATGTTTCTGCTGTTCATTCATAGGGGTTTCTTATGTATTCTAGATGTTAGGTCATAGGATGGTTCATAAGCATCCATAACTACAATTCCAAGGGATCTGATGCCCTCGTCTGTCCTTGGGCACCATGCATACATGTGGCACACATACAGGTCAAATACTCACACGTGAAAATTAAAAAATCTAAAAAAAAAACAAAAACAAAAACCTTAAAATACATCAAAGGACATTACAAAAGAGCAAGAGGCAACTACAAAATGGGAGAAATATTTGCTAATCAATTATATCTGATAAGGATCTGGTATCTAGAATACATAAGAAACTCCTATGCATGAGCAGCAAAAACATAAACCAGACAACTGAAACATGAACAAAGGGCTTGGGTGCATTTTTGTACAATGAAGAAGCACTGGTCAGCATGTACATGCAGAAATTTCCAAGATATTCATGACTAATCAAAACCACGGTGAGACAGTATTTCACACCCACGAGGATGGCTAGGAAAACAGCAAACAATATAAACTTTTAGAAAGAGACAAGGGTTGGAGAAAGTGTGGAGAAACTGGAACCCTCTCCTACCACTGATGGGACTACAAGATGGTGAAACCACCGTCCCCCAGAAAGTCAGCCTGAAGCAACAATATCACTTAGACTCTCTACTACCAGATAGAGGAATTCAGCCATGGTTCATGATACACACAGACATCCTTTAAAAACTTACCCAGTTCCAAAGGCCAGGCACGAGTATATAAAATTTCCCAAGTAGTAGGTAAATGTGTAGAGATAAAAAACTACAACCCGTGGATGTCAGTGGCTGCAGGGCAGGAGGTGCAGGAGCAGAGGGAAGGGAGAATGTATAAAGCATAGAGAGTTCCCTTTAGGAAGACATGTCCTGAGACACAGGCAAGGGCTCACAATATTGTGAATGCAAACACCACCGAACTGTAGACTTTAAAATGACAAATTCTAAGTTATACACATTTTATCACAACTGAAAACAGTAAAATTCAAATTTAAAAGGGAAGAAATCGGTCTTGACTCAAGGTCAATTCCTTCCCATCCTCCAGACTGCTGGCATGTTTGCAGCTCATTTCGTCAGCGTTGTGGGGTGTTGAAGTAAAGTGTTGTCTTTGGATTATGCTCCCCCTACCCCGTGAGCTGGCACAAACAGGTATACTAGCCGGGATCTACTGGTATGGAAGGTGTTAGGTAAACATAAACTCAGCCTAGCTATGAGCTACATTCGGTCTTGGTGCCTCCCCAATAACGACTTTGAAACTGAAGCTCCAACAAGTCCTCACAAACGGGCCCTTTTTAGAAGCTGACATAACTTGGAGGAGGTGTTATGTTTCTGTCCTGGAAAATAAGCAGTCGGAGGAAGGCGGGGCACCCTGGAACGGGTTGTGCTTGGGAAAAACAAGCTCTCATGTCCACATTTCTGCTAGGAAGCGCTTTTCCCCCCAAAAAGAATCACATAAGACTGGAAATCACCGAGGCGCGGGATGAAATGCAGCCGGTGACTACTGGCCTGTCGTCTCCCTGCGGCAGAGCCCACAGCTGTTGATGAGATGCCAAAACAGAATCCCAAACAGTAGTGGTCTTAGAAGCTCATTGCTGTATTACCTCCTGGGCGTCCCTGAAAGCATAAATGTACAGGGCTTGCCTAACAGGCTCAAGACCCTGGGTTCACTCCCAGCACCCCAAAAAACAAGAAGCAACAACAAGAACAAAATAAATAGGGCTGTGATAGCCCCTTCCCTTTAGGAAGAGCTGACACCTACCAACTCAGAAGGCACTGGAAGTCTCATGTGCCTCGTGTGACAGCTGTTCTTGGTTGTCAACTTGACTGTAGCTGGAATGAACTAAAACCCAAAAATGGGGGCCGAGCACACCTGTGAAGGGTTTTTACTTAATTTGAAGTGAGAAGATGCACTTCTAATCTGGATCTTTGAGGTAGGAGGACATATCTTTAATTCAGAGTTTTTGAGGTGGGAAGACACAGCTTTAATCCAGGTCTTTAATCCAGGTCTACTCTGGACCATGTCTTCCGCTAGAAATATATATAAGGACATGGGAAAAGAAAGCCTTTGCCATTTTGCCTGCTTGGTTTTCCCCTGCTAGCAAGTCCATTCCTTCACTGGCATTGGAGCCTACTTCTTGGGGAGTCTCCTGTATATCATAGACCAGCTGAGATGTCCAGCCTTGTGGACTGAACAAAAACTGGATGCTTGGACCTTCCATTCGTACGTAGTCATTGTTGGAGTAGTTGGATCACAGCCAGTAAGTCATTCTCATATATATATATATATATATATATATATATATATATATATATATATATATATATATATATATATATTCATTCTATAAGTTCTAGAGAACCCTAACTAATATACCTCAGAAGCAAATGGAAGGCTTCACATATAAAACCTAATTTATTGTGTTTCCACAAAACCCATTCTTCTAGCACAGAGCTGATATATCTATCGTTCAGAATGCAGCTTTATTGCTTTTATTTCTCTAGAAGACTTCTAGAACCTTCTCACCCTGTTGAGTTTAATGCAAGCTCTACCAGGGTACTCATGGTCTTAGACTGTGCTATTTATATGCACAGTAATGTTCCCAAGGTCTGTCTTCTTGCATGTCTTCCAGGGCCTGAAGCAGGCTGAGCACAGAGGACTTGGTTACGAGTATGAACTTTCATGGACTGTGCTGTGACAGCTTTCCTCTTCTGATGTGTACCTATGACACAACCATGCCAGCCTTTGCTTCTTCATGTGTGTTCTAGGATAATACCAAGTACATAGCAGGTTTGCCAAAGTGGCCCAAATAAATTCCTCTGTATTATTCTTTGAAAAAACCACAGACTATCTATTGTCTCCTAGGGAGGAGAGCTCATTCCAAACGTAGAGAATGTGAACAAAGTCTGAATTTGCAGAGAAGAGACACTATTTTCTTTAAAATTCAGGTTGCAGGGTGTTGTGGGAGGCCAGTGTAGCTGAGGCGGTGACAATGTAAATGAACAATCTAAATTCCATTCCAAAAATGAGAAAGCAATATGTCCTGTCCTCTATGCACTCAACTCCCATTTGACTATCAGAATGGGGGCTGGGCAGCAGAGACTGGCAATGGCATGGTGGGTACTTTCCTTAATCCTAAATAAGCTGTCAGGTGGTGGAGACTAGAGGTCTGCTTCTGAGTATTGGAAGAAATCTTATTTTCTTACAAAGTAGTTGAGTAAGTTCTTGCCAAAAGGAGAATTTGTCTAAGAAGTACAATACCAAGTGGGTAAGCCAAGTAAGGGGAAAATAACAGGTTCTCAGCCTTAGAATAGGCAGCATCTGCCAGTCCAAATGGCCAACAGTCAGGGCAGAGGTAAAAGCTGGCAGGCTGTGGGCAGAATGCTGAGGGAGGCATCAACAAGGAAGATGGGCAGAGGTGCTGCTGGTGACTGAAAGTGTCATTGTGCTCTGTTGTGCCCGACAGCTGGGATGGTAACGTGAACAAATCAGTAAGGTCACGAAGAAAGTTCAGAAGGAAACACGCTAACAGCAAGTGGTCACCCTGTCCTTTGACCTGCAACAGCAGCCTAGGGAGAAATGGACAAATGGCTGCTTCTCAAGATTGCTATTTTATACTTATCAGAACCTCTTAGCTCAGAATAATACCAAAGATAATGTCAAATCTTTGCCTGGAGGGACTTCTGCTTCCAGGAAGGTGGATGGACTCCATTACTCCTCGCTGAGGGCAGCTGATGATGCTGGACACTGGTAAAGGTGGCATAGAGGAAGAACCACAGCATGAGAACCCAAGTTTCCACTGACCTCACACCTCAGACTTAGAGCTGAAGAGCTCACAATCCCAAATGCTCACAAGAACAGATAAAGAGCTCAGCCTCTATTCTCTAGCCACGGGGGCTCCACAGTATGATAACCTTCCAACTCAAGCTGCTTTATCCCAGCCAGCCACTCTAGAGCAATGTGTGATTCTCTCCCGCCTGTACCAGCCATGAACAAGAGGAAGTCTGGGCTTGCACTCTGAACAAACTGTCAAGAGGCTGTCCAGCAGCACCTTTTGCAAACAGAGAGCCTGTAATCCTCCATAATAGCCAATTGGACCTATTCCGGGAAGTCTCAGTGGACAACGGTAGGATCTCACAAGGAGCAGGATATCTCCTTCCAGCCAGGACAGCATCAGGCTTTCCTCTCCCTGTTTACTGGGAGTCAGGGGAGCACAAATGGAGAACTAGGAGCCAGGCATCAACAGAGGTCATTATTTCTATCCTCTGACAAGTATAGGCTGCTGTAAAACACACAGTCTCTAATGTCCGGATTTTATCACCAGGATGATAGAGACAGTGGACTTTAAAGTGCTTATGACAAAAAGCTTAAATAAGCAACTATAAGCAATCTTCATCCAACGAAAAATTTTGGCCAAAGATAAAAAGAATTTTAGAACAGAAAACCATAATAACTGAGATAAAAGCTTTAGTGGATGGGCTAACAGAAAAATGCTAGGAGAGTAGAAATAGTCAATGGACTAGAAGAAGATGGAATAGTCAAAATCACCCACTTTAAATAATAGAGATAAAAGGAAACCAAAAGGGCAGAAGGAGTCTCAGGGCAGGGTAGCAGAAGACCCCAACATTCCTCTCTTCAGAGTCACAGACCAGACGAAGCATCTGGGGTTGAAGGCACTGGGAGAAATAACGGCTGAATGAGTCCCAAGGTTGCAGAGAAAATAAACTTACAAAGAGGGAAAAACAGAGGAAATGCATGCCAGGAAAGGATTCAATTGAACATATCAGGGCTAAGATAAAGGCAAGATCTCAAAAGCAGCAGGAGAGACAACACCTTATCTACAGGGAAGGCTAATCAGAATGTTAATGTGTTCCACGTGAAAAACTACTGAGGACAAGGAAGAGGACCAGTTTTCCTCCGTGCTGGAGAGCAGCCAGCCAGTCAACCAACCAGCCAGCTGACCAGCCAACCAGCCAGCCAATCAACCAATCAGCCAGCCAGTCAACCAACCAGCCAGCCAGTCAACCAACCAGCCAGCTGACCAGCAACCAGCCAGCCAATCAACCAATCAGCCAGACAATCAACCAACCAGCCAGCCAGTCAACCAACCAGCCAGCCAGTCAACCAACCAGCCAGCTGACCAGCCAACCAGCCAGCCAATCAACCAATCAGCCAGACAATCAACCAACCAGCCAGCCAGTCAACCAACCAGCCAGCCAGTCAATCAACCAACCAGCCAGAAGAAGGAGATGGTGAAAGAAGGGACTGGGCGTAAGATGGAGGGAAAAGGACAGACGGAGAATGAGTTTTTCTCTTCTTCTGCAATGCTCCAAGTTATATTGGATGAGCTTAAGTAGAAATTATGCACAATTTGATGTATGGTGAGAAAATAGCTATAAATGAAGACAAGAAAGGATTTCAAAAGGAAGCAATGCTTCTATGCATCACTAAAATTGATAAAAATAACCAACAGTACAAGCATATGTGTCTATAATAAAGCACCTAAAGCAAAGAGTTAAATAGCAATTCTAAGATATAACTCACGATCACAATAGGTGCATGACAGTGGGATTCTAAAAACACGTTTTATAGTGGGGATACAATGATGATTAAATATATAGAAATCAATCCAAGTAGCCCCATTAACAGGCTAAAAGAATAGGGGAAAATCCCACTATCTGTTTTTATAGGTAAATCACCTTATAAAATTTGACATCCACTCATGGTTTTAAAACAAAGAAAAACAGCAGATTAGATGGGAACTTTTTAAACTTGACAGAAAAACATCTACAAAAAGCACCACAGCAAGCTGGGCAGTGGTGGCGCACGCCTTTAATCCCAGCACTTGGGAGGCAGAGGCAGGTGGATTTCTGAGTTCGAGGCCAGCCTGGTCTACAGAGTGAGTTCCAGGACAGCCAGGGCTACACAGAAACCCTGTCTTGAAAAACCAAAAAAAAAAAAAAAAAAAAAAAAAAGCACCACAGCAAGTATCATACTCAGTGGAGAGGAGAGAGACTGAATGTTTTCCCTTTGGGAACATTGCAAAGGTGTTTCTCCTTACTATTCTTATTTAACGTGGTGCTAGAAGTTCTAGACTATGCAATAAGGTAAGAAAAGCAAATAAAAACATGGGGTTTAGGATATAAGTCATAACAGTGTCTGCATTTGTAGATGACAGGTTGTCTAGAAAATTTCAGGAAACAATGTATCACCATTCAGATAGAATACTTGGAGCAGTAGCAGGTGACTTCAGCAAAGTCACATGATACAGACATGCAAAAGTACAAAAATTAGCATGTGATTCATATAGCTCAGTGATGCATATATGAACGCCAGAATTGAAATCACACAAATAACAACAGCTCAAAGAACTACATAAATTATTTATATGAAAAGCTAACATATCATTTATGATACTGTGAACAGAAACTGCAATACT
This sequence comes from Uromys caudimaculatus, assembly GCA_028551405.1. NCBI lineage: Eukaryota > Metazoa > Chordata > Mammalia > Rodentia > Muridae > Uromys > Uromys caudimaculatus. Next base: position 58,940,947 of record CM052708.1, on the reverse strand, counting down.
CAAGTAAAAGATGTCAATAATCTTGGAGAGATGTGTCATTTGCATGAATCACGAGACTGACTATGAAGCTGTCAACTCCTCTCAGTTTGATATGGCAAAGGTTTAATGTGCTTTCTATCAAAGCCCCAACAACATTTTTGTAGCCCAAGTATGGTTGTCTTTACTAGGTTTGGGTAGGTGGCTCAGTAGTTAACATGCTTGCTAGATAAACAGCAAGTGTGAGACCTAGAGTTTGGATGGAAGGACCTATAGAAAACATGGGTGTGTGGTGGCCCGCTGTAATTCTAGCATGCAGAAGATGAAGTCAGAGGGTCCACAGTCCAAGGTGGCCATCTGGACTAACCATTTCAGCCAGCTCTGGATTTCAGCTGATAGACTCTGCCTAATAAATATGGTGTGGGATGATTAAGAAAGACTCCCATTGTCAGCTGTGGATCTCCACACATGTGTGCCTGCTCACACACATGTGAGCATACATGTACATACTCCATACACAGAGACACATGCAAAAAATTTATACTAGATATGGAAAGGCATGAACAATTGTTAAAAATCCTTCTGGAAAAGAATATTACACATAGGCAATAAAACAAAACAACACAAGGAATCTTAAGTCACGAACCTTATCCAAGGTTAACTTAACAGGCACCATAGGCTTTAAAGCAAAGTCTAAAAATAGAAAGCCTGAAGAAAAAAACAGATTGGCGGTCAATAGAGAGCACAAAGACTTCTTCAACTTGTCACCAAAAGCATAACCCGTGAGGAAAATGGAACTCGATTAAGATTCATGACTTTTCTTCTGAGAATATTCTACTATGAGACTGGAAGAACAGGCTTGAGAGTGGAGACAGCACTATAGACCACATAACTGACGCAGAGCCAGGACCTAGACTATCTTAGGAAGCTTCAGAATTCATTAACAGCAGATAATCCAGCTAGAAAAGGAACAAACAGTAGGGAAGCACATCTCAGCAGACGTCAGAGCGGGTGGCGCACACAGACACTCAGCACCAATGGGCAGGCAGGGAAACGTGAACCAAACTCACAAGACATCACTGAACACCTATCACAGTGGCCAAAATAATAATAAAATGGCATCAGGGATTGCTCACAAGAACTGGAAGGCTCACTGCTATGCCACCACCAGAAATGGAAGACAGCATGGCCTCACTATAAAACAATTTATAATGAAACATGCCACAATCAATCAGATGACTGTGGCTAATGTGCAGCCCAAATTGTCAACTCACAGAATCATGAGTGGAACAAAGGGCTGCTTTTCAAAACAGTCAGCTAGCCCATCGTGGTACTGCACTCCATGATACCAGCACTTAAAGGAGAGGCAGGACTGCCCTGGAAGTTCAGGCTCTATCTGGTCAACACAGTGAGTTCCAGGTGAGCCGGGGTTACAGTGTGAGCCCCTGTCTCAAAAATGAAGCATTAGTAGACAAAATATTAAAAATTAAATTTATGGGGCTGCGGCTCAGCAATGAAAAGCACTGATACTTTTGCAGAGGACCAGTTCAGTGACCAGCACCCATATCATGGCTCGCAACAGTTCCAGGGAACCTGACACCCTTTTCTGTCTTCTGCCGTACCAGATACACATGAACTCATACATGATTTAGATAAAATAGTAATAGATATTAAATAAATAAATCTTAAAAATAAATATGTAGCTACCATAAACATAGCTACTGTGCTCCTGGACATTTATCCCATAGAAAAGAAAATAATGCTCTCAAAAGTTTTGTGAAGAAATACTTGTGTTTGATTCTTTCCCAGGCCCAAATTGAGAACTGACATGTTCTTTCATGAGTAAATTGTTAAACCAGGTATCAATATCATGGAATATTACTCCACAATAAAGAGAAAAAGTAGTGATATAAACTGGAAGAATCTTTAGAAATATATGTGTGTGGGGGGTATCACTACATAAAAGGAATACATTATGTGATTCTATTTATATGCTTACTACTCTTGAAGTGACAACTTTGTCAAACTAGAGAACAGCTCACTGGCTGCCTAGGTCAGTGGGGCAGCAGCTGGGGGATGCTAAAAAGCCACATAAAGAACCCTGGTATGGTGGTTACCATGCCAATGGCAGTTTCCTGGTTGTGATATTGTACTAAGACTTTAGATGCCCTGACCACTGGGGAGAAACAGGAAAGGGACCTATGATCCTGCATTATTCTTTGATTGCATGGGAATTTCCAATCATCTCCAAAGGAAAGTAAAAATCCTGTTTGCTTTTAATGAATCTCCTGTTTGCATTCACACCTCTGTTCTCATGTCTTTCTAGGCATTACAAAGAAATGCTAGCGTGCCAATCTTGACTGGGTGAGTGGGAATCTCTCCTCCACCCCAGCAGGCTCACCAGAGAGAGCAGCGCTTCAGCCTCACTAGCTGAGCAGGCAAAGGGGAATTTCAGTGACAGCTCCAGCACATGTGGAAGCCATTACCTCATTCCATGACCCTAAATGAGGTAGGAAGACTTCTCTCGAACCAGGCTGAGCTCTGCAGGACAGTGGGTGAGCCTTGAGCAGGTTAGGTTGGAGTTATCGGACTGCTAGGAACAGACAAATTAGGAGGCCCCAGGGGAACAGGACTATACCAGGCTGTAATGCTAAGTTAAGGAGGCCTAGGAGGAATGGAGCAAGGGACAGTCTAAGTTGTGTGCATTTGCCAACAGGGGCAAAAGGCAAAGCAAAGCCCCCTGTGAAGCAGAAGCTAGGCATGAAGACTCAATTGCAGAAGCTGAGGCTTCTATTAGAACTATGCCACCATAAACAGGACTATGTACACCGCTTATTTCAAAGCCAAATGGTCAAAGACCTCCACTTCCTCTGAGGCTCTTCCCAAGTCTTGCCCTCCCTCCCTTCCTTTGCTCCAGCCACATGACTATTATCCACCCAAGGCCTCTGTATTGGCTTTTGCGCTCACTCCATGCTCATCCCACTGAGAAGACTCCCTCCCAGCCTCCTGACCAACCCCCCTCCACAAAGGCTTCCATGTCAGCTCCCACACTTGGCTTTGCTTTTGTTCAATCTCTGCTGCCTACAGGACAAAGACAGAGCTGGTCCACTGATGTCCCAAGATGGAGGGGGGCCCTTTATATAAGGTGAAATTTCCAGAACTGTGGGATGACCAGATCCACATCCTTTACTGTCCCTTCTCAGACCCACAAGTACCACTGGGTTCCAATTTCCTGCCGAGTGGGAATTTTACCTGGGTCCAGAGTTCAATCTTTCCTGTATGAGCACATCCCCTGTCAGGGATAAAGGAGGGAAGGAAGGAACTGGAGATGGTGGTGGTGGTGGAGAGCATGCTTAAAAAGGCAATGATCACCTCTGTAGTGTGTGACTGTCACAGCTAAGGTGCGGGCAGGGGAGAACACTGGATGCCAGAAGGAAGTGGGGGAGGGGAGGGGCTCAATGGTGGGATGCCTGCCCAGTACAGTTCATCGCTAATATTCAGATGACAGCCAAGGCTGCAGATCAGCCTCTGGGCTAGGGCCTGATGGTCTGGGGTGTGAATCTTCAGAGGACAGAGGACAGCTTCATGGTGCCAACACCAGAATTTAACTGCGGATACCACTAATGAGATCTAATGATAAGTTGTAAGACTTACTATTTTTTGTCTCTGCACTCCCCTCCCCCGCCTCTGTCTTTTAGCTGTGTCTTCAGCCCCATTTCTCATATAATTGTATGGTTTGCACACATTCACTGTACATAAGAAATGGGCTTCATTATGGCACTTTCATGCATGTCTAGCACCTCTTTTGATTTTATTCACTTCCCGTTACTCTCTTCTCCCTCTCCTCCCTTCTCTTTGCCCCCTCTTCCTCCTCCCCTCTTGCTGCCCCCCCCCAAATAATTCCACTTCTGCTTCATGTCTTACCATTTTGAAGCCTAATTCTACATATAAGAGAAACTATGGTCTTTCTATCTCTGGGTCTGACTTACCTTGCTCAATTGACCATTAACCATTCTCCTGCATGTGACACATGCTTGCTCTGTAGGCTGTATAAATGTCATATCTTCTTTATCATTCATCTATTGGTGAACTTAATCAGCTCTAGTTTGTAATCAATTAAATTCTTTTACGAACTTGCTCTTGCAGGACAAATGGGTTCACCTGTTGGGGTTTTGGGTTTAAATCAGGTTTCAAACTGTTGTCTGTTCTGACTGTTACACTATTTTAAAACAGCATACTCCCGAGGTCACTAAACCTGCAAATTAATTACAATAAAAACAACTGTGTCCACCACTCTGAAGTTCCCCTAGCACCCCATCAATGCTCATCTGTGCGGTAAACATCCGACTTTATCAATTCAAATTAGCATTAAGACAAACAGAATAATTCAAAGCTGGCTGCGAGAACCCGCTGCCTCAACTGCTGAAGTAATGAAAGAAAGATGAGCCTTGCCACTAATTAACCTCCTAAACACTAATTAAAGATAATGAGGCTTCAAGGTGCTTGGCACAACCTGACCTGCTGGCAGGGTCTGCACAGACTCAGAGAGGGAAAGGACAAAGTGGTTGCAGGTGCGCGCTCTGAGTGTCTCCCTGGGAAAATGGCTGCCCAGTTGGGGGACATAGTCATTTTCTGTGGAGTGTTACAGATGGGACATTCTGCCAGTCACAGCTGGAGTACTGGTCATGGCACTTTGGATAACAGGTGAACATTCAGTTCAGCTTGGCACATAGAGTGAATCAGAGGGCTGCAGAAAGTGTGTTTTAAATTCCATTTATGCCGTGAGCTGCCTGGAGTCCTTTCTAGAAAAGATGGATGGGTCTGGGTGGATAAGGTGTCATAAGGGTGAATGAGCTCTGGGTCAGGAGCACTTTTTTTTTTTTTTTCTAGAGCCAATACATGGAAGCATAGGCTTGGTGTCCACCTTCTGCTTCCTCTTAGCTGAGGAAGCTGAGATTCTCCCTTCACAGATGAGGGCGGAGCCAAGGAAAAACCAAAAGTACATGATCTGCAGCTGAGCCTCTCACATCCCAGTGACTGTGCCCTCAGCAACAGGACCCAATCTCTGCACAGTGGCCACCTAAGCCCCTCAGAGAAGGTTGGGCCGGTCAGGTAAACAGCACAGGGCTGCCACCGTCTTCATTCTGCAAGGCCACCACCACCAGCACTAACGGAGGTGCTGTCACTATGTAATTGTACCTGAGCAAAGTCCTTATCCTATCTACATGGGGAACTCAGGACTAGGCCAAGGCTACCACAGGTCACAATAGGCTAAAGCCACCATTGTCATCCTGCTTGTGTGAACATAAAACTGTGAGGATTGAACATGCTAATTAGCTTCATGGTGACAATAGCTTCATAGCGCAAACAACACATCATGCCACAAGAACACATGGAACACACAAACCAAGACACACAATTTTGATTTCTTGCTGTAATCCTAGGGGGAAAAAAAAGAAAATACAGACCTCAGAAATGTAGTGAATCCAGATAAATCTAATCAAAATGGGTTCTGGGAGAAATGGGACTTAGCTCTGTGGTTGCCAGAAGTCTAGAGGGGGCATGCTAATATCCCCCGAAGCCATCCCACCCTGACCCTGAGGAACACCCCAAGTGACACTCCACCCTATCTTTCCTATAAGGAAGTGTTCAACCGACTCAAAGGTGTTTGCACAACTGAACGGCCCAGCTTTCGACGGTTTCATGGAGGACAACAGGAAGTTCTGTTGCCTGCCAGTGAACAAGGATGCACACGGTACTATGCATGATGGCTCTTGTTTGTAAGACCAGCATTTGGGAGGCAGTATTTCTGAATCCAAAGCCATCTTCAGCTATATAGTAACTTTGTGGCCAGACTGGGATACATGGAATACTGACTCAAAAAACCATAACAACACCCCTGCTCCCCAAACTGGTCCACACCAGTCAGCACAACCTCCTTGTGATGATGCCGGTGCCAGGAAACAGGCTTTGCACAGTCTTGTGGACAAAGTGGGAAGGTGTGAAGAAACTGGGAGGCTTCTCATGCTATCTGGCTGGGGATTCTTCAAGCTCCTCACACCCAGAGGGTCATTTGGCCTGAGATCTCTGTTACGTGCAACTCAGAGTATGTTCCTCTGACCCAGGAATTATTGCTCCAAAGTACTTCTGGATCTCTGGCTTGGGTGAGACTCTAAGGAGCCTGGAAGGCAGGGTGCAGTGTGAAGGCACAGGACCCCATCCAAGAGGATGGGACTTCACTCTAATTGCCTTCTGATCTTGAGAGATACTTAGTGCTTATTATTTTTACAGGGCTGTTTCTGGATATTGGTTAATCTTCACGGTCAGCTTGGCTGGACTTAGAATCATCTAGGAGACACACCTCTGTGCTTGTCAGTGAGAGCATTTCCAGAGAGGTATAACTGAGGAGGGAAGACCCACCCTGCACAGTCCATGGGTGGGAGTCCTAGGCTGAATAAAGACAAAATCATCTGGGTACCAGCATTTCTCTCTGCCTCCTGGTTGTAGATCCATGGAACCAGCTGCCTCATGTTCCTGCTGCTGAGCCTTCCCCACTACGATGGACTGTATCCTCAAAGCATGAGCCAAAATAAACTCTCCTTAGTTGCTTTAGTTGGGTTTTTGTTGTTGTTGTTGTTGTTTTTTTTTTTTTTATAGCAACAAGAGAAGTGATACAGATGTGATCTAACAGCTAGCTTTTAAATTGTCATGGTCTTAATTCTCACGCTGGGCACACATTACTTGTACTAAAGGAGCAGCTAAACATGTGGCCTTGAATGACAAGCCATATTTCTCATGGTAGCAGTGCTTTGGCCTTTAGTGTGGTCAGACAGGGGACAACACTCTACAGTCATGTATTTGGCAGTTATATGGCCAAGGGTAAGACAGTAAATTACCTTTTTCTTTTCTTCCCCAGAGGGCATGAGGTCACTCCAAGAAGACTTTTCTATAATCCAAACTGTTCCAAAGAGGGGGAAACTCTCAGATGAAATGTGCTTGTCTTAATATGTTCTTCTTGAGAGAAGAATCCTGGTGGCATGTGACCTTGGTTCTGCACGGTCACATTGCAAAGTTGAAGGCCAGCTTTAGTATTCTCTACTCAAGATCTCTACCTGTAGACATGCCTATACTCAGAGCTCCCATGACTTACAGAGTAAAGCTCTAACTTTATCCTGTGGAGTGATTCACCATTCTTACTTATCCAGTTTTCTCCTATTACCTTTGTGGACTCAAAATGTAGAGTCCAGAAATCTCATCATACCGACCTGGGTACATCTACCTAGTCATTCTCTGTGGCTGGAATGTCCCTTCTAGCTCAGTACCTGGCAAGAAATTGTCATCCACTCTGGGCTGTCCTAGAATTCTCCCCATCACTATGTGTCTTAGTCAGGGTTACTATTGCAATAATGAAACACCACGATCAAAGCAACTTGGGGAGAAAGAGTTTATTTGGCTCACATTTTCATAGCACTGTTTATCACCAAAGAAAGTGAGGACAGGGACTCAGACAGGGCAGGGTCCTGGAGGCAGTAGCTGATGCAGAAGCCATAGAGGAGTGATACTTAGTGGCTTGTTCCTTATGGGTTGCTCAGCCTACATTTTTAGAGAGCCCAGGACCACCAGCCCAGGGATGGCACCACCCATAATGGGCTGGGCCTTCCCCAACTGATCATTCAGTAAGAAAAGGTCCTATAGGCTTGTCTACAGCCTGATGTTATGGAAGCATTTTCTCAACTGAGGATCTCTCCTCTGATGACTCTCTAGCTTGGGTCAAGTTGACATAAACTTAGCTAGCAGAGCATGAAAACACTATTAATATTGGATTTCTATTTTTGGTCTAGTCATCTGTCACCATTACCTTCCTTCTTTACTCCCAGTTTGATGTCTGACAACTGTTGGGGTCTGACCCACGGACTTGCTTGTATCAGCACCGCACAGAGGAGAACAAAGTCTGGGGTACAGCTCAATCATACAGAGCTTGGATGGATTTCCGTCCCCAGCATCACAATGAAACAAACTCCAAAATAAACAAAATAGAAAAGCAACAACATTGGCGTTTTAAATGAGTGGCAAGAATGGAAAGTTCACACATGTTCATTCTTTGATCCCAATTGACTCCTGAGGATTAGGAAACCTAAACAGATGTTGGCTTTTAAGAAGGCCTTCTTCAATAGCATGTGGTACACACAGGGACATCTCAGAAGGTATGATGCTACAAACCCAGCAGGTATTTGGGGGCAAAACTTTTGTAAGGACTACTCTGTGAATGGATGGCAGTTTACGAAGGAAAAAGTAGTTAAGGGAAAGACAATGGTCTGCCTAGCTGCTCCTGAACACATGCACAAAGGTTTGCAAGATCAAACTGCAAACACTACCATAAACTTCCTACTGAAGCTAATATATAGATTGCAGAGGAGATCAAAACAGACAGGCAGAAGGCACAAATTGGGTGCAAGCCAAAGGGCTTTGTCTCCAGCTTGTGACAACTTGGACCATTCTCTAGCCTTGAAAAGATTTGTGAGATAGTAACTTATCTAAGGAGGCCCATGGTGGCTACACAGAAGTGTTTCAACAGAGGCCTGGGCCCAGTTCTTTTTTTAAAGGCAAATATTTTCTGAATAGGTGAGAGGGAAAAATAGGGGCATGACAGACCTGAGTGATAGATCAATGCTAAGAAAACAAGACAGCTGCCATTCTAGCAATGCCTTGGTAACTATCTAACATGCCTTCCTCTTGGAAACCCTTTGACTGTCTGATGAATAAACAAAAGAAAACAAATGGGAGCTAGAAAGGCCCAAGGCTGCCATGAGAGGCTGCCATTTCCAGGAAATCCAATGGGTGCATGTAAAAGCCTTGCTTGGACTATACCCTTTAATCTAAATATCAACATTTAACACTAATCAATTTATGCTCTGAACTCCATGTGTGATTAACATGAAGATAGTCAAGTATGCTTTACTCTCTCTAAAACAAATATTCTTAGGAAGTATTTCAAATCTTTGGAGGAATGCATGCATCTGGATTTGGTGACCCAGTTGAAATATGAAGCTAATAGATGCTTTTAGGGTTACATCAGTGTTAGCTGTTCTTTCAACACTAGTTTTTAAATTATAACTTTATATATCTAAAAATATTTAAGCAAAATGAGACCACATGTTTCGTGTAACCCACATCAAATCAGAACATGTTGAAACCCACAGGTGCCTTCAGGTTAATATGCTCCTATAAGGGCATCAGGCCAGAGGGCCTTATTCTTGGTCTTACAAATAGGGCACAGGTGAGAAGGTTTTAGTCACAGGCTGCCCTTCTTTTAAAAAAAAAAAAATTCTTACAAAAAGTAGCCTTGGTAATTAATCTATTTATTTTCCCCTCAGACAGGGTCTCACCATCTAGGCCAGGCTGGCTTCCAACTTGAGATCCTCTTGTCTCTACCTCTCAGTGCTGGGATTACAGGCTTTTGCCACCACGCCCAGGGAAATGAGTTGGTTCTGTTCAGAACGTACACACTGGCCAGCAGTCCTGTCTGCACACGCTCACTGTATAACAGGAGCCCATCACTGCTATGTCTGAGTTCCGGTACTGACTCACTCATGCATTTTGTTAAGACATTAGACACAGAAAGGTATACAAATAAGTTTGTCCCCACTTGCAAAGTGAGCTATGAAAAGACAAAACTGGATATAAATCGGAATACATCAGGACTTTCCAGTCACCATAAGACTGATTGCCAGGACTCAGAATGCTTCTGCAGAGTACTGGGAGCTGGAGGGCACTTGGAAGGCCGGAGAGCAGAATGCCACCATCACCTTCCTGTGCCGACTGAATCAAGAGACTTCTCTGACCCACCTTGCCTGTGATTAGGCCATAAGACCCCTCCTTCTGAGATCTTGTCCCATGTCAGGGCACAGGATGCTGCACAGAGAAGCCTTGCAGAGGTCTTCCAGGTTGATTACCATTAGATCACCCCCGTTTCTGTCTAAGCATGTTGTCACGGTATTATCCATTCTTTATTGACCCTAAGCATGAAGTGTCCCTTCTTCCTAGACCTTTGGCTCCTCATTTCTGAAGGGTCTCATGTCACACACAACTTTGCTAAACAGATTTGATTTGCTGTTCTCTCCTTGGCCCGTGTTTTGCTGCAGAGGTGACAGTTTGTACCTTACGATGAAGAAAACACAGGACCTGCCCTTCCTCCTGCACTTCCTCTCTCACTCCTCTGAGTTCTCCTCTGCTCAGCACACCCCTCTGCTCACTCGACTCCCAGCAGCTCCCTTTTCTCTTGCTTCTCACTCCAGGGCATCAGGAACCTGCCACTGTCTATTTGGCCACTCTTGCCTGGCACTCCTCAGTTTTCCATACATGTCTGTTACATGATGGAAGAGTGACTGGACTCATTGTATTAGGGCAACCTGCTGGCTGCATCTACAATGAAGCCAATGTGTTTACTCATTAGCAACTCCCAATTACCACCACCTGAGGTGTCCTGAGTGAATCCTAATTACAGAGGGAAGAGAAATACTGAATAAGCATATTATAGGTGCCAGAAGGGGAAGACTTAACTGGATCTCAGTGTGGAGCTCATACCAAAGCTCTATGGTAAGCAGACACTGGGTCAAGGCCTACAGAACAGGATGGCCATGATAGTTGTTTTTAGAGCCAAGAACAGTTTTGTTTTCCCAGGAGGAAGGTTGGGATGACATTTTTAAATTTTCTATCTCTATTAATTAAACATTTCTCTGAAATTCCTATAAATCGACTGCTAAAAGCATTGAATCCTATAGACTATCTCCCAGTGGCAACTCTCACATTCTCTGGTTTTTTGTTGAACCAGGCCAATGATGTCATGTTCATCATAGTCATTGGTTACTAAGTCAGGCCTTGTCTGGCTTTCCTAGTGCCAGATGGGAACAGAACTCCCACATCTGTGTCAGAGGCCTGCGAAGTGCAGGCATGCTTCGTGGTGTAGCACAGGGTGAAGCAACTGTCCAGTACTTCCCTGGATAGTCTCCTTTCCTCCCACAGTCTAATGCACCAAAGAGCCCAGAAATTCTCTTACACGTTGTACAAAAATCAGGTATTTCTAAACTCTAGGATGCCTTGACTAGAGTCTCCCTGATCTACTCTCTCAGGAGATGGACCCTGGAAATGTAGACTGTTTACTCAGTTTCAGGAGGGCCGCAGATGGCCACCTGCTTGGAATGGCTTAGCTCAAGAGAGCTTACACAGTTGGAGCTGGGAGAAGTCAACTAGGAAAGCAAATGATCCCTCAGGACTTACGAGAGCTTGGCAGAGACCCTAGAGTCTCTGAGGAACCAGTTCCCACCTGGAACGTGCAATGCCGCTGTTCACAGTATGCCCACCGCCAAAAGCATCAAAAGTCTCCTAAGCCTGCTCAGGTGGCTGAGGTGGAACCGACTTATAGGAAGGGGGAGATTCTCCCATCCCTTCAGTACCTGTGAGGGGATTCAGGTGTCCGGTCAGGGCTTCCCAGGGGGTTCAGTACGCCTGAGCACTGGCTGAGGTTGGCACTGACAGTCAGTGTTTAGTAAAACTGATTCTTGAAAGGCAGAGAAAGTGGGCATGAAACGAACTTAACTCGTGAATCAAAAATAAATATCCTGGAATCTTCCTGAAGCTCAGACCTGAGGCTGGGCTGCAGTGAGCTGCCGGCTGACCCTCAGTCCCACCTCACCAGCACACCAGCCCTCCTCTCTGCTCTGTCCAGGCATTTCCTACAGTCTATAGTCTCCCTATGGCAGGGAACAGCTGAACTTCAGACGAGATGCTTCATCAACTAGCACATCGTCCTCCCGGTGAACAAGAAGGCTTTGGCTTGCCTTGGTAATAAGTATCAACCAGTGTTTAAAATTGTTTAAAATTATTAAACATTAGCCCATCAAAGTAAAGGCTGTGGGGATTTAACACCCGTAAAGTAACAGAGAATTGATTATTTTTAGTTGACAAGGGCAGCCCAGGGGTTCCCTAAACGCTAATGATGTGTTTTACTTCCCTAAGTGTTTACTCTCCTCCTCTTTCCTTCCTGTGCCCCGGACGCAGGTCTCGGCAATCCCCCAGTGGGTAATCCCGTCAGGCCTTCTGCAATTTCCTGGACCATTTACTCCCTTTGTTTCACTAATGCCTTTCCTCACCTGTATTTGTCAGTCCCGCTAGAGCCTGGGCAGTTACGGCCTGCCCGCCAGAGCTGTTCACTTCTGCCCTTGTGTTTCTAGGAACATTCCCTTTTGTGTAGGCCTTACTGGTGGTTTCCCTTCTTCCAAAATGAAATGCATTTATTAATTTCTTTCACAGACCATACTGGAGCCCATGAAGGCGGTTCTGTCTGGAAGTCATCTGAATCAAGATAGGTCCATTAACCCTTTCCATCCCACTCTGAATTCTTCACTCCAGCCTGCCTTGGGAAGTTGGGGGTTGTTTCTATGCTTGCTTCCTGATCTCCACCCCCACCCCCCTGCAAGTAGGGACTGAGATGGCAACACACAGCCTTCACCCCATCACTTTAAGTTCTCACACAGCCTGGGCAGGCCTGCTGGCTTTGACCCTGTCTGTCAGATGTTTCAGGCAGGGAGGCCTCCCAGTCTGGCTCCTGGGCTCCCACAGCCTTCTGAGCACTGCAGTGAGAATGAAATTATAAATGGAGGCACTGGAGAGATGTGTTACCCTGGCCATGTGCTAAGAACGTGGTCTAAGATGGCCCATGTTTTCTTCTCTCTTCAGTGGACAATACTGGCAGAGGGGACACCTCCCTTTGAGGTTTGGGTCTCTCATTTCCATTGGTCACCTGTGGCCACCATGCTATCATAATAAGACAGGACTGCAATACATAAGTCCATGGCATTAAAAATAACTTCCGCAGCTGGGCAGAGACTTGAGGAGGTTAATGTGGTCCTTGCCTCCGTTCCAGTATAAACCAGCTGGCCCTGAAAAGGGCAGGGAGGGCCAAGACCATCTGGAAAGTCTATTTACAGAGCAAGGATGTTATTGGCACTGAGGAACAATCACCACCAATTAGATGTGACCAGACCATGGCAAAGCACTGTTCATATCTAACAGCAGCACGGTGCACACTGTAAGAGGTGTGTTGGTGTTATAACGCAGGCTATGCTTTTGGAGATAACCCTGGAGTATGTAAGGATAGACAGGACTGGTATCTATAATCTGCTTTATATGCTTCAGCAACCTGAAATTTAGGGCCAAGCAGAGCTAAACACAGCAACTCTGGCACACAGTCTTGGTACCTGTTGGATCTGTGATCTGAATCCCTGGGGGCCCTCTGTGATAGACACTCTGCTTTTGTGTGTTTTAACATTTGAGTGCTTCCTTTTTCTTTTTTTCTTTTTAAAAACAGGGCCTTTCTAAGTTCCCTAAGTGTATGGCCACCACCTCCTGAGTTCAAGCCCTCTTCTCTCTTCTCAGTCTCTGAAATGCAAAGATTACAGGTGCATGCCAGCACACTTGACCACGATGACCACCACCACCACAACCACAGCAGAATGTGTTAATTTAAGGGAAGCCCGAACTGGCACGATCACAGTAGAGAAAGACCAAACATATGTGATGCCCATGAGAAGGTACCTCTTCCCAAGGTTTTGTGTGGGACAAATGGCAGGGGCAAGTGTGCAGGGGGTGAGGGTTGGGGGTTGGGGAAACAACACTGAATTTCAGGTGAGCACCAGGAGAGGCTGCAGTGTTGGGGACAGCTTTTGTGGGCCCAGCTTCTTCTGTGTAAGAGGAGCTTCTGGAGGCAGTGACCCAAAGGCAGACCATCATTGGGCACACCCTTCTCACACAACTTAGTCTGTGGACTGGGCGTGTGACTGGGTGGCATATCACCTGCCTAGCATGTGTGAGGCTCTGGGTTTATTAGCACCACATGAAACAAAACCTCATCCTGAGTGCCCCCACTATCTTGAAATGCCTGGGGTTCAGCTACGTTTCTACACTGACCCGACAGGAAGCAGAGTTCCCACTGTGTCCTATCCTTTGTTGAGGAAAACCCCCACAGCCTTTAAGAACCACCAGTTAGGGATGGCCAAGAGAGCTGGGTTATCTTCTAGGGCAGAGGATGAAATGAGTTTGCATTCTCTGAATGTCTACATATGCTGTGGATTTGCTGTGGATATTCCCATTTCATCCTCAAAACAGATTCATGACTGGAAAAAGGAGAAGCCCAGAGAAGTTAATAACCTAGCCAAGGTTGCACAGCTAAGTGAGTGACAGGACCCGGAGCCCCATTCCATCCTGTCTGTCTCACAACTGGTCTCCTCTCTCCGCTTCATGACACAGTCATGGAAAAAATGCAGCTGGAAGGCAAATAAATCTCAACCAGGTGTTGGAAGCAGACACTTGCCACCTGGTGTGGAGAGGCTTGCTGAATGATGCCATAATTTCCTACCCCGTTGGCCAATAAAAAACTAATAGTCATTTTAGGAGAAAATGTGGACGGGGTAGTGAGGAAATAAAGAGAAGATGGAGGTGCGTGATGCCAACAGCCATAACTCTGAGAAAATACACTTTTCCTCCCTGAGCTGATGTAAAGCCAATACTGGAAAAAACCAACATTGGTGCTGGTGTCTCACAGGAAAGGCTAAATTCCACCACCACAAGGCAGTCATGCCAAGACCAAACACTTGAACCATTATTATTATTTTATTTACTTATTTATTTGAGGTATTAAGGTTGGAGCTCAGGGACTTCATGATAGTCAAGAGCCCTACCCCTGAACCACACTCCAACCCTTAAATACTCATTTTAAAGATGCAAGAATTTCTGTTTAACGGTCACAAGGTAGCAGGTGTTTGAGTTGAATTTTGGGATGATTTGGTTGTATTGGGGATTTTAAAAAATATATGTACACACACACACACACACACACACACACACACACACACACAGAGTCATTGGTTTTAAAGGTAGCACTGGGAGAGAGCATGCTGCCTGACCTTGGTGACTTTGGAGATCCTGGGAAGGTTGCAGATGCTGGCCCCTATCCTTTAGCAGAGAGCACTGTGCTAAGCTTCTCTTGGTTGTGGGCAGTGTCTGTCCCATGCTTCCCACCCCCCTCCACCAGTGAGGCTTGTCAACATACATCCAGGCTGTCCTTGGGGCTGGAAGGGGGAACACAAGCTTTGCAGCACCCAGCTGGGATCAGATTCTCTCCTGAGGTCACACTCCCTCGCTGGCAGAAGACTCAAGGCCAGACAGGCCGCTATCTTTTCTCAAGCCCAGCCGGCCTCAGGTCAGGGAAAGCACTTACATGAAAGAGAATCTGAGTTTTCCTGAGAAACCAGAGGCAGCCACCAGAACTGCTTGGCCTTGAAACTGGAGACAACCAGCATGGCCACCTGCTCTCTTCCTCTCCCCTCCCCCAACCAACTGTGATGATCAGAGAGAAGGATCTAGAATGAAACAAGAGGCTCCTTGTTGTTCATCAGACTAAGCTAGCGCCACTTCTAGACCCTCTCTGACATTACTCAGCCGATTGCTTGCCACATGAAAACATAACATCACAAAACTCACCCCACCCACACCAAGGAAGAGAAAACACTAGCGGACAGTTGGTCTGTTACCATACATCTTGTTTTATATATTTGTTTGATATCTCTCTAAAAGTAAGTAGCCATAGTAGATTTTCTTCTACCAGAAACAAAACAAAACAATCTTGAGTCATACTCTAGACTAAAGAAGGGAAAGTATTAAAACATTAAAAGAGTAGTTCTTTCCTTTGGGTCTTTGTTTTTAGGCATACAAGATAATGCTATCCAGGGGGCCCTTCTACACTCCCCCTACCCCTGCAAAGGGCTCTTGGGAGGATGGCTTGGGAGAGCATTCTGACCAGCCTAAATGGCAAAAAAAAAAAAAAAAAAAGTACAGCATCTTCAGTGCACAACCACACACAAACCTAGGTAACAACAGTTCTGCTCCTGGTCTAACTCTCTAACCGATCTTTGACTTACCAAGGCCTTAAGCATAGGACTTACTTGTGCATGAATTTCACGGGTTAACTGAAGGAACACCATAGAATTATCACACCAGCTACTTTCCCATCACTGTGATGAAACCGAGAAGAAACAACACAAGGGGGATGAAGCCCAGTAGAGAAGGGAAGACCTAGTGGAGTGTCTCAGTTCACTCCCATCATGGTGGTGGGAACACGTGATGGAAGACAGCTAGTCACATCATAGCGGGCTGGGGCACAATGAGTGATGCTGAACCCGGGGCAGGTATACCTCAGAGACTTAACTTCTGTTCAGCCACACTCCTCTTTCCAACATATGCAGAACCTCCCAAAATAGCAACATAAATGAGATAACAGGTGTACTGGCTAGTTTTGTGTGTCAACTTGACACAAGCTGAAGTTATCACAGAGAAAGGAGTTTCAGTTGAGAAAATGACTCCATGAGATCCAGCTGTAAGGCATTTTCTCAATTAGTGATCAAGCGGGGAGGGCCCCTTGTGAGTGGTACCATCTGTGGGCTGGTAGTCTTGGGCTCTATAAGAAAGCAGGCTGAGCAAGCCAGGGGAAGCAAGCAAGCCAGTAAGTTACATCCCTCCATGGCCTCTGCATCAGCTCCTGCTTCCTGACCTGTTTGAGTTCCAGTCCTGACTTCCTTTCATGATGAACAGCAATTGGAAGTGTAAGCTGAATAAACCCTTTCCTCCCCAACTTGCTTCTTGGTCATGAAGTCTGTGCAGGAATAGAACCCCTGACTAGGAAAACAGGCATCAAAACTTAAGCCTATGGAAGACATTCAGACTCAAACTGAAGTAGGCATGTTGAAGAAAACTTAATGGATTACTTAAACTCCAGTGAAAGATCGAGATAAACATAAGTTCATCAAAATGATAGGTTAAGTTAGTTTACTGGGGCTGGAGAGATGGCTCAGCAGGTAAAGCTCAGTGGCTGCTATGCCCAGTGACCTGAGTTTGATCCCAAGAACATGAGCGGTAGGAGAAAAGAACTGACTCCCACAAGTTGTCCTCTGATATCTCTGTACGTGCCATGGCATGCCTGTGTTATTCCCACCTCCATAAATAAATGTAAGAAATGTTAAAAATTTATTGAATGAATAAGATACAGAAGGACCCTAGATACTGTCTCGAAACTCTAGTTATACATTTGGCACAGAGAGGTTTTTTTTTTAAAAGGTTAATGCCTAAAGATTTTTGTTTTATTTCCCATGAATACAATCCTAACAAAACTGCTAGACTTGGATCTAGATGCCATGGCTTGGCAGAACGTCCTTAAGGTTCACAGAGCATGGAGCCAAGTGTTGGAGGCTGAGGACCAGGTACAGAGCCTGGACCAGGCATGGCTGCTCCTGGTTTAACCCACAGCACTGAGTTAATGCCATCTGGGATTCTAGCTGAGATCTGCTCTTTTCTTTAAATATATTTTTTTCATTTATTTTGGGAGTATGCGGGTGTATGGAAATCAGAGAACAACTTTTGAGAGTCGGTTCTCTTCCTCCACCATGTGGGTCCCAGGAATGATACTCAGGTTGTCTAGCTTAGCAGCAGGTACCTTTTACTTTCTGAACCAAGTCACCAGCCCTTAGATATATATTCTTTTTTAAAAAAATTATTTTTGTTATTTTTAAATAATGTGAATACGTGTGTGTATCACATGTTTGCATGCACGGATGTCACAAATTCATGTTGCTACAGATTCCAGGAAAGGGTGTCAGATCCCCTGGAGTTGGAACTTGGATCTACACTTGGTTGACAGCAGCTTGATGTGGGTGCTCAGCCATCTCTCCAACTCCCCTATCCTTAACCTGTAAGAGAAATGGTTTTTCTTTGTAAACAAAGTGAGTGCAGCACCCTTGTTTCTCTCTCTGCGATGACCTCTGAGATAGATGAGCCTTCAAATCAGATTCCAGGTTACCTTCCTTTCCTCTCTGCCACCTCACTGAGTTGAACTTTTGCATTTCCAGGTGTTCAGTCAACTAATATTTATGTAACTTCCTCTATGAGACATTATCTCACACACACACACACACACACACACACACACACACACACACACACACACGGCATGGGTAAGGTGAACTGACAGTCCAGTGGGTGGGAAGAAGGAATGAAAGAGAGGAGATGAAAGGACAATGTGATCAGTGCCTTAGCCAGAGTCTAGATTCTAGACCCTAGAAGATCTTCAGAAGGAAGGCTGAGCTCAATCTTCTATCCACTCCCTACTGGCCCCTCCCAGCACAGAGGTGTCCAGGAATCCAAGCAGATGTGAAAAAAGCAAAGCAAAGTCATCAAAGACCAGGATTGAGGGGCAGCTCGCAGGGGGTCAAGTGGATGAAACTGCCTCCGGGAAAGAGCAGCATGCCTCTACTATCTAGTGGGCAGATGGCCCACAGCAAACCTGGCACAATTAGAAGGGAGGAAAACAAAGAATGGGACCCTTTTGAGGACAGTGGGTCCCCATACCATCTCTGGTGAGCAATCCCACAGTGAAGCATTGGACAAAAAGAAAAGGAAAGGCTGACCTTATGTGTGGCAAGCACATATGGGAACATGTGTCCATCTAGATGTGCACACGTGTCATCAAGCAAAATCATGAAGCCTAGCCTAGGTTAGGGGCGTGGGTCGTCAAATGCAGCAAGTGGAAAATCACACACAAACTCTACCTTTTGAGATCACTTGAACATTTAGAGGTAGATTTTACCAAATAAATGTTTGTTTGTTTAGGTTTTTCAAGACAGGATTTCTCTGTGTAGTCCTAGCTATCCTGGAACTCATTCTGTAGACCAGGGTAGCCTTGAAGTTAGAGATCTGCCTGCCTCTGCCTTGTGAGTGCTGGGATTAAAGGTGTGTGCTGTTGAGGTTCGTCTTTTGCTGTGTATTGTAATGCTAAGTATGGGCCCCCAAGGTCTGGTGCCCCAGAGACAAGAGAGTCTGCATATAGATCCAAGTGATGCTATGTGACCTTGCCCCCAAGTTATTTCTGATTGGTAAATAAAGAGGTCGACAGCTAACAGCAGAAGAGACATAGGCGGGTTTTAGTGCCTGGGTGAGGGGTCAGAGGAGAAGCATGGAGGAGAGATGGCAAGGACGAAGAAAAGGTCACCATGGGTTAGGAGTCAAGAGAACATGGCCCCGGGGGCTGGCCAATTGGAGCTAAGAGCAGCCAGGTGAAATGAAACATAGTAAGAAGTAACTCGGGTTATCCATAGCAAAGTAGATTCTAATAGCACAGAGGATAGGTATCTGCCCAGCTCTTGTGCTGCTTAAGGCTTATTGTAAATATAAACGTCTTTTATCGGGGAACTGAATGATCAAGGTGGGGTAGAAACTCTGGTTTGGGATTAAAAATGTCTACAAAAGTGTGCTACCCAGGAGATGTTTAAACTTATACTCATGGACTGGAAAGATGGTTCAGCAGTAAGAGCACTGGCTGCTCTTCCAGAGGACCTAGGTTCAATTCCCAGCACCTACATGGCAGCTCACAATTGTCTATAATTCCAGTTCCAGGGGACCCAACACACATGGAGGTAAAGCATCAGTGCACATAAAAATAAATAAATACAGACTTCCAAAAACTTCTGTTCATGAGGCTTAGGGAGCTCAGGGGTAGGATGCTTGCCTTGAGTGCCCAAGGCTCTGCTTGTCCCTCACTGCCACAGAAAGGTGGCTGTGGTGTACAGCGTGGTGGTACATGTCCATCATCCTATCACTAGACAGACAGGAAGATACACATAAAAGATGAGATTTGAAGACAAGAAAAGTCTTGGAGAAGTGAGAAGGGAAAGGGTCCAAAGCCTGTCATCAGCAATGAAGCAAGACTTCCAGTAGTTAAGCTAACAACTACTGAAGGCGTCTCTCTTCCCCATAGTAAACATGCAATTTTCTAGGACTCTTACCAGAAACACAATTTACAGGAAAAGGATAACATACTGCTCCCCTTGTGAAATCCTAGTGGCTCCTGATTTTACTTTATGAGATTATAAATTAATCCAAGGTACTCATGACTACCTTATAATTGATCTTATCAAGAGAGTCAGGAGTATGTGTGTCCTAAAAACCTTGAAATGGAATCAGAGCCCTCAAAATGGCATAGATGAAAATTCTAAGATACTTAATTGCATGTCTCTGTTGAGGAGGCCATAACTAAACTTGGGTATACCTTAATCTCCTCCCACTTTCCCTTGAGCAGCAGAGACCTACTCATGGGGATGATTTTCTGAGTGTCTCTTTCTCCTAATTATCATGCCTGAGCCTATATATATATCTTCAACAAAAACCTCCAACTCTTCTTCATACTGACTCGGCCTGAGATTCTTTTCGGAGTTAAAGCCACAAATCTAGGTTTAGCGTGAGTGGAGGCCCCTTAGATTAGGGGAACTCCTCGGGGTGCTGAGGATGATGGCATGAAGCTGTGTTTCTTTCCCCTCTGTGGACAAATCCAACGGTTCTGTGTAGCTTAGGGGTGGAGCATAGGCAAGACCCTGAATTCAGTTCCTAGTACAGCACAGAAGACAAAACAAATCAAAACAAAAAGATCCCATCTTTGAATGAAGAGAGACTCTAGTCTTCTTACTGTGACTCTGGCCAAACTCACAGCCGATACTTGGCACCCTCCGAATGGCTCAGTCTGTCTATGTCATTTCATAAACCATCCTCCTCCCTCAAAGCATTAGCTGTCTACAACAGATGAAGAGACAGCGCTACTGCATTCCCAGATTGCCCAAGAGCACTCGGTTAAGGGCTCAGCCAGAGTTCACACAGACTCCAGATCTCTGGAAAGTGCTTGCCCTGCAAACTAGAGGTGGGGGAGTGACTCTGCTTGATGAATGCTCACTGCTACTGTCCTCTCAGGTCCTTTCTACCCTAAGCTCTTTCCCAGCTCACCTTCAGCATGAAACCCTTTTAGGATGGCCCAGCCAGATGGTCCTCTGACGGCCCATGCTGCCAAGTCCTGGCTGCATGAAGAACTTTACAGGCCATGTGAAGCCTCCACCCAGATAGCATAACCATATATAGAGTATATGGAATGCTCTCCTCTGGCGTGTCTCCGTAGAACTGACAATTGTGTTTTGAGATTTTCATTATTATTTAGAAATTATTTATGCTTTTTTAGCAATCTCATGTAGGCTTGAGAATTTGTGATCTATAAGAGGGCCCATATTCTCTTTAGGATGACAAACTTGTGTTTATCACATTTTGGTGCATTTTATCTTTGTGAATATCTCTCAATCTCAATTTGCCTGAGTTTCCCATTCCAACTTTTGCAGCCCATGAATATGGCCTTTTCAGGTCACAAAGAATATTGTAGGTCACTGTAAATTTAATAGGTGCTGAGCACTGTGTCTAAATTGTCTGAAATATGAAAGAACCTACCATCTAGTCACAATGTTAAATTTATCTGTTTTGTTTTTCTTCCAGCGTTAGGATGAAGTCCAGGGCTTTGGGCATGCTAAGTGTACTGGCTGGTTTTGTGTGTCAACTTGACACAAGCTGGAGTTATCACAGAGGAAGGAGTTTCAGTTGAGAAAATGCCTCCATGAGATCCAGCTGTAAGGCATTTTCTCAATTAGTGATCAAGGGGGGAGGGCCCCTTGTGGGTGGTACCATCTGTGGGCTGGTGGTCTTGGGCTCTATAAGAAAGCCAGCTGAGCAAGCCAGGGGAAGCAAGCCAGTAAGAAACATCCCTCCATGGCCTCTGCATCAGCTCCTGCTTCCTGACCTGCTTGAGTTCCAGTCCTGACTTCCTTTAGTGATGAACAGCAACGTGGAAGAGTAAGCTGAATAAACCCTTTCCTCCCCAACTTGCTTCTTGGTCATGATGTTTTATGCAGGAGTAGAAACCCTGACTAAGACGCTAGGCAAGCACTTTACTACCAAGCTACATCCCCGTTCCCAGTTTTAAGCTTATGGAAGACAGCAATTTTTGTTTTGTTGGCTTATAAATACCAACACAATGCTTAATACACTCATTTATTAAAATGTAGGCTATAAGGCCTGGTGAGGTGGCTCAGCGGCTAAGAGTACTTGTTGCTCTTACAAAGGACCCAGGTTCAATTCCGAGCACCTGCACATTGGATAATGACCTATTGTAACTCCAGTTCCAAGGGATCCATAGACCTCTTCTGACCGTATAGGGCACCAGGCAAACACATGGTACACATATGAATATGTAAGCAAACATACATATACATAAAATAAAGCTAAAATAATTTTTAAACAAGCCATAAATAAAAACAAAACTTCAACCATGTGCTCTGAAACCTTTCCTAAAATACCTATCCATAAATAAAATACATGAGATGATATTTCTAAAACCTAACCTTTCAAATGCTTGATTCTCCGTGTGTGTGTGTGTGTGTGTGTGTGTGTGTGTGTGTGTGTGTGTGTGTGTGTGTGTGTGTGTGTGTGTAAGCCAGAGGACGACCTTAGCTCTCATTCCTCCTACCTTATTTTTTGGAGACTGGTTTCTAACTGGGACCTGGGGCCAATTAGTCTAGACCAGCTGGCCAGGGAGTTTCAGGGATACGCCCATCTCTGCCTCCCCAGTGCTGGAGTAAAGAGCTCACTGTACTATACTAACTGTTTTCGTTCATGGAGGTCCAATGATTAGGCTTCTAATCCATCATCTTACCCAGAAACCTCTCCAGCTCTGAGCTTGCAAGTGCTGTCATGCCTGGCTTTTTATATGCTTAATGTTGAACTCAGGTTCCTGTGCTTGTCCTGTGAGAACTTTATGGACTGAGCTTCAGTCCCAGACCAAAATCTCCTTCCTTAATAACCAAGTATCTTTGATTCCATTGCTGTAACAGATAGCTCAGACAAATACAATATACAACAAAGTAGAAATTTCTAGATGCACTCCACTTCTAGGTCTTTGTTTCATTAAACGTTAGCTACAGACTTCTAGAAATTTATGAAAAGAGTGCTCAGATTTTTCTAGATGGTCCACATTACAAACACAGAGGTCTTTATACACTGATCCTCGGCTGGGAGCCATCGCCTTTTGTAACATACTGATCAGTTTACCCTAACTAGATGAACTCATGGGAAGAAAGGCACACTCTTCCAGGTCACCTGTTGAATGTAGGGCAGAGCAGCTTGGTGACAAAGGAGGTGAGGCAGCAGGTTCTGCACCAAGAGTGTCCTCAACCTTTCTCAGATCTACCAAGTCATGGTAATTCATCAAAAATATCCCCTTTCAAGGAGTTGGAGAGATGGCTCAGCAGCTAAGAGCACTGGCTACTCTTCCAGAGGACTCTGGTTCAATTCCCAGTATCCAGACAGTGATTCACAACTATCTGTAACTCCAGACCCAAGAGATTTGACACCCTTTTTTGGCCTATGTGGGGTACTGCACACATGTGCTACACAGACATACATTGCATGCAGGCAAAAGCATGCATACACATAAAATATAAATAAAGGGGGAACAGCCCTTAGGTCTACTGAAGTACACTGTGCTAAAACTTCCACGGACAGCTAAAGCTCTCCATTATTACCTATATACTCACTTATACACTCAGCTTTGGGTAACATGGTTGGGCCTGAAATCCAAAGGCCCAGCTCTTAGTTCCTCTTTAAATCCCTATTCCTTCCCTTTAAGAAAATATTGCTAAGCTGTTGGGTATTCACAAGACTGTTTTGTCCACATCCCAACCCCAACAAAACCACTACTATTACCTGGGGACAGGCCCAGTGACCCAGAAACTCAGATTCTCATGGCTGCTGAGGAGATGCAATTTGAAGCTCACCATGGCTGCATTCCTAGCATGTAATCAGAGTGCCTGAAACTGAGCCTACCATGCTCCCCTTGAAAACTAGCCAAGGAGGAGAAATAGGAGGCAGAAGGGGACGGGGAGCACGCTGGGGGCAGCCCACCTCTTTCCATTACTGTCTCGAAGCATCCCTTTGCCCACTGCTCGGCACTTGGTCTCCAGCTCTTGCACCTCCTCCAGCAGTGTCTTTTTGCAGGTGTGCTTGGCCCTAGAGCAGGAGGAACAGACAGATGGAAGTTGGTTTGCGGCTGTGACACAGTTGTGAAGACTGCCAATGCTTCTCCTTACCACACCTAGGTGCCCTCTGGACCAGTCGAGCATGTCACAGGAGCTTGACCTCCCCAGCCCAAAGCATCCTGAGCACCAGAGATGAGACCTTTACTGTGAACTGCAGTACCCCCAAAAAACCTTGGGAACCAGGCAACTTTGACCAAGGACAACAGGAGCCCCAAAGATCAAGAAGTTGGTCCGGAGTGCTCTCCCTGTAGGATATGAAGCACACATATCTGAAACCTTTCCCTTTGCACGGGTGCTGGTTCCTTGTTTGCTGCGGTTAGCAGTTCTTGTCTCCCTGTTTACTGTGAAAACAGCCACAGCCTCAGCAGAGCTGGGGTTTAGGATAGCAGAGTTCATGTTCTTAGTGAGAACGAAACCTTAGTCTGAGGTTTGGAGTCAATATATATTTGGTACAGCTTTCCCCTCCTCCTCTGGCTGTGACTTACTCAGGAAATCCAGCCCTGGTTTCCCGCCACAATGAGAACCTGGCCTGGATGCTTGGTTCCTCTTGGATAGTGGTGGAATTAGGCTCCTTTTTCCTGGCTAAACTAAATCCCTCGCAATGGCCAAATAGTCTGCAATCTCAGGTTCCGCTAAGAGTGAAGCTAAAACATGGCCTGTGGGGTACATATATTCAACTCCTGTGCTGTGCCCCACAGCTATACGCAATTTGCTGGAACTAAAACCTACACCGTCATTCCCAGAGGCAGTTATGTTCTAAAGAGCTTCTTTTCTGGTTTCAGGATGTTTTATCTGTTTTTGTTTTTGCTATGCTGGGGACTAAGCCCAGGCATAGTACATGCTAGACAAATGCTCTGCTACTGAATTACCCTGCCACCACCCCCAGCTTAATAATTAGCTCCCCCTCTCAATATATTCTATTTCCTCATTAAATACATCTTGTGTCTATGCGTTAATTTTTTAAAAATATTTGAAACTAAAGTACACAAAGCTAAACTTGATCCTCGGATTAGAAATGTATAGGTAAAGAAAATGTAAGCAACAACAAAAAGATAGAGGTAGGCAAGGCAAAGGGAGGGACATCCTGTGTAGAGAAAGGCATGAGAAGCAGCAGTGAGCAGCTCTGACCTTCTTCCTTACGAACGGCTTTGCAGGGGCTTCGTGGTGAGGGCTACGTTTGAGGAGCCTGTTCAGTACCAAGCTGCAAACTAACTAGGAGCAGGCACTGAGTGGGACTGCTCAGAAGTGGATATGGTGACCTGGCACAGTTTGGAGATGGGGGTTTGCTCCTCCCAGCAGCCCTCCCCCCATAAAGATAGAGGCTACACTCAGATAAAGTCGGGTCACCCGGCACTTCACCTTAATCTGTAATGGAGTACTACCAGGAAGACACGGGACATGTGCCTGCCATGTTTCCCCACAGAGTAAACAAGCCCAAACCACACGTGCTTTAACACATAATACCTTAATTACTTCAAAGGGGGTTCTGAGACTCAGTATTGATAAAATACCAAGTTCAAAGTGGGGACTGTGGAATTTTAAGTTAAACAATAAATGAGAAAATGGCCATCATTTTGTGGGAGAGAGGAAGAACATTACAGTGTTACTGTCTGATATTGATGAATGTTCCCGGTCCCATACAAGACACGGGCTGTGTTGATGGTAAACTAAGTGGTGTGCTCCACCCTGCTCAAAGTCTCTTTACACCCTTCCTCACAGCACCCGGATAGTCCTTGAGCCAGCCTCCTCCTCCTCCTGTATGGAAGTGTCAACCTCCATGTTAGTCCTATTGCTGTCTGCTAGGCCAGGAGAGATGACATCTGCTGGGTTTGAGATAGGGAGAATACACATGGAGTAGAAATAAGGTAATGGGACTGAAGGCTAGAGCAGAAAACAAACCAATATGCAGACAAACTGACCTCAGGAGAGCAATGGCTTGCTCATTTCCACGAACCAGAAACTGTGTTTTCTCTGAGGATGCAACTATGTCAGGCTGGCTCCTGTAAGCTAGTCTGGGAATCCAGCCACTGTTGAAAGCCCTGGGTTGTGAGCCTG
Source organism: Uromys caudimaculatus (assembly GCA_028551405.1). NCBI lineage: Eukaryota > Metazoa > Chordata > Mammalia > Rodentia > Muridae > Uromys > Uromys caudimaculatus. Next base: position 58,914,914 of record CM052708.1, on the reverse strand, counting down.
GGGAAGCCTGGACTACTCTTTCTGCATGCAGTACTTGAGTAGGATGGCCCCAATTTAAAGCCACTTCTTCAAGAACCATGATCTATGAAGGGCTGAAGTAGAAAAGGAATTTTAAATCTCCGTGTAGCAATGTGTGTGGTGATTTCACACTGACTGGATATCAAGGAAAACCTAGAAGCATTTGCATTAATGGGTAGTCAGGTCTCACTGAGGGCTAAGGCTTGAGTCATAACTCTGAAGTCACATTATCTGTGTCTTGTCCCCTGTGGCCTGGCTTCCTTCATCTCACCCCATTCAAGACACCAGGTGACTACAGAAGGGATAGAGTGGGGACATCTGGTACTGACGGGTGAGTCACTGAGCTCTCTGATACAAGTAAGGATGGATCTAGGTTACTTAGGAACGTTCGTTGGTTGTACACAGCAGTGGTTCCAATGTGAGACGTTCACACATCCATGTGAATATTTTTTTATCATTTTCAGCCCAACACCCACCCCATACCTTCTCTCGTCCCCCTCCCCCTCCCCCCGGTCCCGGTCCTTTTTGCTTTCATGTTCCCTCAGGCACTTTAAAAAGAAACAGCATCAACTTTTCATGAACTTTTCATCCTTTTGTTTCTAAAACTTATTTTCTGAGCTCCTTGTTTTGCATGCAAGGGCAGCAAGTGGGAACATCAAATTCTAAGTGTGGATAAAAATACAAACACAGTGTGCTTTGAGAGAAATTGGTTTGCTTAGAATGTTAAAAAAAGGAGGGGCAATCCAAGGCCCACGTGAACGCAGAGATCCCCTTTATTGCTATTTAACTCCCTATCTGGAATTATAGTGAAACGAAGTCTGGAACTGCAGAGGGTATTGTGTGATGCCTAGTAAGAGACAGGACAGTTTGATCAAAGGAAGCGTGTTCCTTTGTGCTTGGTGGCCTTGAGCTTTGTATCATTTATAGAGAGTGACAGTAACCAACTTCTCCTGGAGGCAGAGTCATACCTGGCAGCTTGCTTAAGGGCACTGTCACAGGTGACCATTTTGGGAGAGTGTAGGCTAACGGATATTAAAATAGTTCTGGGCAATTTACACTCCAAGCTTCTAACAAGACTTCTTATTAGCCAGAGATCACATATAACCAATTATGTCAGTAAACAATAGGGCTATTTGAGCCCTCCTAACTTTTGAGGAATAATAGGGCAGACTTTTGATGGCGCTCCAAATCTGAGTTAAGATAGTCTAAAAACAGATCTTCATCCAGAAAGCTGACAAACCTTGTGGGAAAGTGAATTACCTCACTCGTTTTCTCTCCTTTTACTATTAACAGCCCAGGTCCTGGAATGGACGTGAAGAACGGGGTGAGGAAGCAAGAGGTGCCTAGAAGAGAGGCACTCCCTGTCTTAGGTGTGCATAGATGTTCACTCAGAAGTCAAGGTCTGCCCTGGGAGGAAGTTTTCAAAGACAGGACAACCAACCCTGGGGTGAAATCAGTGGTTAGAGGTGCAGAGTTTCTCAACCTTCCTAACCCTGCGACCCTTTAATGTGGTTCCTCATGCTGTGGTGACCCCCAAACATAAAATTACTTTCATTGCTATTTCATAACTATAATTTTGCTACTGTTATGAATTGTAATATAAATATCTAATAAGCAGGATATCTGATATGTGACCCCAGAAAGTCACCTCCCCCACATACACGGGTTGAGAGACACTGGTGTAGAGCATGGTATGTGTGTGTGTAGCAGGGGAGTGTGGAGACCACTTTCTAAAACTTTGCATAACTGCAGTTCGGACACAAAGACCACAGGTGAGTACTGTGCGTTTGCCAGGGCAATCCGTCCACCACAAGCTTCCTCTCCTTGGAATGAGCCACTATTTTACTTGCCTTGGCAAATATTTCCAACTTGGAGTAATATTACACAGAAGATAGACCCCATGCTCAGTGGGACAACAATGCCCACATACATTCATAAAACTCTTGGTCTTCATGATGGCGATGGCAAAGTCTAGGTGGCAAGCAGATATTGCAAATGGGTATAAATACTTTGGGCACCCCCAAACATCAGCTAGTTTAACACTTTGTTCTTTTAGCTTCTCCCAATAATTCAAGAGCAAAACGCATTCAGGAAATGGTTATGTAAGTCAGTAGGGCCAGGTGATGGGATGCCACTTCTTCTTCTTCCTCCTCCTCCTCCTCCTCCTCCTCCTCCTCCTCCTCCTCCTCCTCCTCCTCCTCTTCTTCTTCTTCTTCTTCTTCTTCTTTTTTTTCAAGACAGGGTTTCTCTATGTAGCCCTGGCTGTCCTGGAACTCACTCTGTAGACCAGGCTGGCCTCGAACTCAGAAATCCACCTGCCTCTGCCTCCCAAGTGCTGGGATTAAAGGTGTGCGCCACCACTGCCCGGCTGGGATGCCACTTCTAAGAGAAGTTGTGCTTGCCACCCCTGCCAGGTAGCAGCTTCTAGGACTTCAACAATACAACAGGCAAGGACAGCTTTCTCTGCTGGCTCCTCAACTCTCAGAGGGGCTCTGGTTCTGGCTGGAACCAGCTGGCAAGCTCCTTGGAGAGGAAGTGACTTTTACTCTTTCCATATGTTGGAGTTGGAAGCAGTATCATCTGATTTATCATCGTTAATATGTAAATGGTGCTAATTTTATAGCCTGGGTCCTACAAACAGGACCCAGACAAGTCTTGTTAGAGGAGATAATTTGCTTCATGGTGACAGGGCATTTGTACTTGAAATTCGTTGGAAGGGGTTCTGAAAACACAGGAGGAGGCAGAGACTTTGCAATCTATAAACATTCTCTTTGAAATGGAACAAAGATGCTTTTGCTAAAGAACCACTTGGCAGAAGGAACCTCAATAAAACTCTGTTTTCATGACATTAATTTAAGATAGCTGAATTAAGATAGTTAGGGATGAATTTGTGAGCCTGTAACTACTTCCCATCAGACTCAGCCAAGCCAAGAAGCATGTCCCTAAAACTAACTTATTTGCGGCGCTACAACAAATTCAGCTAGGGAATAAACACATTGTGCCAGAATTGGGCCCCCTGGCTCAAAAAGAAAATAAGAAAATGGAAATTTTCTCACAGCGCATCTATTAGATTAAGGAAATAACCTTTGCTGGCTACATGTAATCATTCCAAAAGTTCCGGTTATGCCATTTACAGAACATAGTTTTAGCAAACAAAACGGAAGCAGTGGTTAGTCAAGGTATTTAAGGAGTTAAAATCATTTGGGTTTTAGTAGTAGTTGAAAAACAGCTGAAGAAAAACAAACACATTCATTCTAGGAAAAGCATCGCTCCCCTCTCTCTGCATCAGTTGTCAAGACTATGCCCAAATGAAGACATTTTCAAAAGATATCCCTGTCAGGCAAGAATAATTCCTGTCGAGTGTGGGAGCAATGAATAGATAAAAATGAGGCCTGATGTCTTTTCCTGGAAGGCTTGGGTTAATAATCTCACTTCACTTCCTCAGGGCCCTGAAATAATTGTGGTTTGCCCAAGCTAGAAGTCTCAATTTTCAGGGAACGTGGCCACGTTTCTAGGAGGAACTGGACCTGTTCGAACCTAAACCAATACTACTGGCGTTGGGGCAATCTCTCATCTGCTCCTGAATGAAATTAAAGGTTAATATTCTCTTGGGACATCACTGCTTCCTTTATACTTTAGGAATGATAGAATTTAAAACGTAGAAGCAGAAATTTGAATTAATTTCTATTTAAACGTCATCCTAATTTTGTATTTGTGATGTGATTTTCTTACAGACTTGTAAACTCTCTGGAAGAATTTGATTGGCAGGATTCCCACTGTGAATGAGCTGGTTAGGAGAATGAAGTTTCCTTCAGCTTTGTCGTGGAAGGGAGGTACATGCTTACGATTCCGCTCTACACATGAATGTTCAAGCCAGGCACCATTTTGTGATTGCTTAGCATCAGCTTTAAGATGTGAAATGAGTCTTGGGTTGTGTTTCCTAAACGTGACGGGACACATTTGTGTTGGAAATGGCCTTGCACCCACACAGAAGACACTGCCCCTGTGTCATGTGACTTCTGGTCAGTATTCCTTCTCCTATCAAGTGTATTTTCTATCAAAATAAAGCACAAGTTTAAATTAAAATAAAACCAAACAAACTTTCTTTGTTAAGGGTCAGGAGTCCTGTTTCTTCCGGATCCCCATATCCCTCACGTGAGAGAGAGCTGCCAGGCCAGAGAGGCAAGGTCGAAGGTCAGGCTTCACTGTACACTTACGCTCTCCATGCCACGTCTTCAATCAAACAGGCAGTCGGAACCAGGAACAATCCCAACCAGAAGTGTGCAGAGCTCAGGACCATAGTTGCCTGCAAGAAACACAAGGCACAGCCTATTGTAGGGTTTCCTTCAAACAGTGGGGTGCAGTTTAATCAGTGTAGAGCATCCTGCAACATGGAAGCAACAGGAAGTATTAAACCCATCAAGAGGTGCCAGGTCAGCTGGGCCAGCTCCTGTCTGGCTCCGCTGGCTCCTTCTCTCTGTGCAAGCCATTGTCCCTGCATTGGAACTTCAAGCTCCTTCTTGAGCAGAATGCTGTTCGAATCCTCTTCTCCAGAGAGAGAGAGAGAGAGAGAGAGAGAGAGAGAGATTGATTGAGATTGAGATATGTTAGAGCCACCCTACTGTGGAATAAACTGCTCTCTCAGGCTCCCTTTACTCATTTTACAGCGGCTCACTATACCCTTCATGGGCTCAGCACCCCAGAGCTGACTGGCACAAAGGTCAGCGGTTCTCTCCATTTGGAAGCAGATGTCCATGTTAGAGACCCTGGCTTCAGGGAGCTAAAATCACTTGGGGTCTGTTATGAGTATGTATGGCAATTATGGGAGGGTTTATTTGTTAGGTTTGATTTGCATTTTTGCCATTTTTCTGTCTCCTACTTTTTGACACAGGTCTCAATCTATAACCCAGGCTATCTTTAAACTCCTGATCCTACGGCCTTAACCTGTAGTTCTCAGGCCAGGTGAGGATTACAGGTGCACGCCAACCCACCATGCTGGGCTTGAGATGGGGAAGAAGGCACAGTGAGCTAGAGATGGAGGCAAGAGAATCAGTTCAAGGGCCAGCCTGGTTACCCGAGATGCTGTGTCAATATCCCCTCCCCAGTGAGCAACAGCAGCAGCAACACAACAAACCAAGCCAAACACCTCAAGCCAAAAGACAGGTAGAGAGGGACAGAGGGAGATGATGGGACAGAGGGCAAAGAGCACAGCTTTTGGTGGATTTCCTTGTTCCCAGCAGGTTAAGCCAGCGACAGTTTGGGTTGGCAACACAGAACCTGTAAAGCAGAGAGCTGCAGCTAACTACCAGCAAAGAGACACCTTTACAGGTTTTGAGTAAATAAAGGTGGGAGGCATGGAGCCGGCTGGCAATGGGCTAAGGAAGCAGAGTTGACGAATGGCTCGTCCTTCTGCTCCCTGGGTTTTCTTTCCACTTCATTGGTATGTTTTGCTAGAACTTAGTGTACAGTGGGGTGAAAGTCACAGGGGTGAGGGTCACGGGGGTGATGTTTGCAGGGGAAGGAGAGCAGATGTGCTGAGATGTCATCTCACCACTTTACAGAGAATGCAGGGGAGGAGGGTCAGGGGGATCTCAGAGCAACTCCTCAGTGGATGCACCCTGGTCCCAGCCCGTCATCCCAGCATCAACTCAAGGCTGCCTTATTGCCCTCTCTACCTGCAGGTCCCCTGTCAGAGTAGTCTCATGGTGTCCCTAGTCAGGAGCACCTACACAGTCTACCTGGCCAAGCCCACATCTGATAACAGCTTTCTGCCTCTGAGCTTCAATTCTATGGCTGTGCTTGTGGCTCTTGGCATTTATGACAATTATATTGATCCACGGTAAAGTTTAGGGGGGGGGGGAGTATAGCTTGGCTCCTGCCTTTCCCCAAAATTGAGAGTATCAACTTTTCAAAGAGACATTTAAACCTATTAAAATATGTGAGTATGTTTTCCTATCAATTATCCCTCTTAGAATTCATCCCAAGAAAGGAAAGCATGAGGAGTCAAGAGTGTTTGTGAGAGCGCTATACATTGCATAGGCATTAGAAGGAATGTAAGGACTTCCTGAAATGTATCACAGTCTGCAATGACACAAACATATACTTGCTGTATGGACAAAGATGTCGCATCACATTGCTAATTAACCAGGTGGGTTTTAAGACCCCTCTGAGGATCTTGTCATGGGGCTGTGGAGAAGGCAGCGCAACTGGCCCTCACCTCATGACTAAGCCCAAGGCAATCTCTCCAGAGGAAGCCCAGGAATTACCCCCAAATACTGCATCTGGGAGCAGAGTAATCTTAACCATACACATAAGGTATCAGTAGGTATTGATGAGGCTTCTCTCTGTTATTCCTGTTTCAACCTGGAGACCAGACCCAGCAACCAGGATTGTGGAGCAAGTGGATGGTGTCACTAGACAAAAAACTGGTAAAGTTGAGCAGGCTCAAACCCTGGGGAATCTCAAAATTGAGAACGGCAGGCGTGGCCAAACTACCTGATATGGACCAGGTAACCATGATACCCCACTGAGAGGACCGTGACAATTGGTCACTGTGATGCCTATTCCTGGTTGTCAACTTGACTACATCTGGAATGAACTACAATCCAGAAATGGAGGGCACATCTGTGATCCAGATCTTGAGGCTAGAAGACATAGGTTTCTGACCTGGATCTTGACATGGAGATCTTGAGGCATAGTGGCCATGAATAGTTCAGGCCCAAGCAAGGTAGTACATGCCTTTAATCCCAGGAGACTGAGGCAAGCAGATCTCTGAGTTCAAGGCCAGCCTGGGACAAGACAAGTTCCAGATCCAAGTGTGGTAGTCTGGAGACTAAGGACATTGGAAGAAGGAAGACTCACCCTTTGCCTGCTTGCACTTACTTGCCAGCACATCTGTTGGAACCTACTTCTTCAGGATTCCAGCCTATACAGAAGATCAGGTGAAACAACTAGCCTCAAGGAACAGAGCAACTACTAGATTTTTTGATAGTTTCCAAAGTACAGGTTACTGTATCTTTGTGTATTAGATATTATACAAACTGCTAGTCTTTATCAACATGTAACATCCTGCTTTAATCCTGTATGTTTCCCTTTTAGAAAACTCTTCAGGCCAGGTATGATAACCTACACCTTTAATCCCAGCACTCAGGAGCAGAGGCAGCTGATCTACAGTGAGTTCCAGACTAGGAAGGACTTTATAGTAAGACCCTACCTGAAAAAGAAAACAAAACCAACCAACCGGCCAAACAGACAAACAAACACTTTCCAGACTGCAAAGTCAATGGAGTGGCTCCTGCTCTGGTGGCCTGGCAGGTTCCATCCCTTCATGCATGCAGCTGCTTACTTGACTGGGGAAAACACATGGAATGACACATCAAACACATGTCTGGGGGGCATCAATAATGAGTTGAATCCTCATATTTCTTTGTCTATCTCTACTTCTTATTTTTCTACAGAAAACATGTGCTATTTAAATGACAGCAAGGTCAACATCCACTCTACACCAGGCAACTGTTAGGGTTTGGTCGTCAGGAGGAATTCAGATGTTAATTTCTGTATCCTAAGACACTGGCTTTTGTTGTGTAAGCCTTGCCTCCCAATTATCCCTGATTGGTTGATGAAAGTTGCTGATAGCCTGTAGCTGGGCAGAAGAAAGGTAGGCGGAGCTTTGGTTCTCAGGCTTGGGGTCTCAGGTAGGGACCACAAGGAGAGAGAAAGGAGGGAGGAGGAAGAAGGAAATCAGCCGCCATGGGGTAGTATGGGCCATGAGCATGTGACCATGAGGGGCTGGCCTGATGAAGCAGGAACAGCACAAGCTAAACATATGGCAAGTAATATTTTGGAGTTCAGGCCATGAAGGTAGACAAAATATCTTAGAGGATTGATAGCTGCCTGGCTCCAATCTTTAAAGCTTATTATAATTCTAAAGGTCTCTGTCCTTTATTTGGGTAATAGCTGGCTGAAGAATAACTGCCATATTAATTTCCAGCATTGGTTATTAGCCACAAAATATTGAAATCACACTATAGGCAACCGAGGCAGGGGCTAGATTGGCTTCTCTGACTGGTTGGTAGTCTTCAGAGCCCGGAGCTTCACTGTTGCTAAGAGTGCCCAGGCTGGTGCTTGGTTCCTGAAGGGACTGGATCCAGCCCTACTGTGGAGGTTATGACCAGAAACATCTGATACACTGATTAAAGAATCAGGTTATTCGACAACAATGATGCTGTGCCTCAGATAAAGCCAGAAACTTACAGAGAGTCTGTAGGTGCTGAGGCAAAAGAGGAACGTGAACTTGGGTTCCCTCCTTAGAAATCTGAAGCCTCCTCCCAGTGAAGAGCGGCTCCAAGCCAATTTTCAGCACTGCCATTGTTGGTTTTTAAAGCTAGGGGCTGTGAATATAAAGCGTATGTAACTGACAAGTGTGTCTTAGGAATGTTAGAAAGATGTGGCAAGTGTGGAGAAGGCTACAGTTGGCCTGTAGGAAAAGGGACTGAGGCTCGTGTGTGGTGCTCTGCAGTAAAACTCCCGTGAAGCACTGCATTCAGTCCTCCACATACCCTTTCTACAGAAGAAAAGCACAGCACTTCTCCCAAGTTCCTGTTGCCAGAGAGGAGTCACCCCAATCCCAGCCAACTGAGGTGGTCCTGCTCCCTGGAACCCTGCTCCCTGTCCTAATTGCAGTCCATCCCTCCATTCTCCCACCTTACCCCATCTCCACAGAGAAGTGGAGCCCCAGGTTCCAAGCACACAGAGATTTCACCTCAGGAGCTTAGCTTTGGCTTCTACCAGAAACTCTAGGCACCAGCTTCCCAGTTTTAGTAAAAGAAATATTGTAGAATGTGGGACATAATAAAAACAGAAACACAGGAGAGAGGAAGATCTCCACCCTGCTTAACAACACAAGGACAGATTGGAATGTGGGCCAGACACAGTCTTCAGTTGTGGTCTGTGGAACCCTCTCCATCCCTTTCTTACCCTATTCTTGGAAAGTTATTTTCAAGTCAAAGGCCAAAAGAGCTTTGTTTTTGAGGTCTGCCTCTCCAAAACTTTGATTTCTGTCCATGTGCATGTGAAGGGTTAAACAAATTCTCTTCCCTTTCTAATGTGAGTTGGTCTTGTTGTTTGTTTCTGCTTTTTGAAACAGGCCAGACTGGCCTTGAACCTCTGCTTCTGTCTCATGCCTCAGTCTTCTGAGTGCTGGAATTACAGGCGACCACTTTATGGTGAGCTGATTTGTGCAGGATGGTGACAGCTCTGTCTGCCCAGGGAGGTGGCTCAGCAGGGTACACCGGTGGGAGCTGTGTGCCCTCAGGAGGCCTGGCTGACAGGCAGGTGTGCTATGCACCCACCGCTGGCACTGCAGTCTTGGCTCACTCAGGCAGATCAGTCTTAACTGGAGTGTACAGAAAGGAGGACTGGGAAGCACACGCTGACTGGTCACAGGACAGGATAGAGGAAACCAATTCTGTGCTGAGCGCTGTTCTCCTTCCTCTGTCCTCAGTCATGTCTACCCTCCTCCATACGAAGCGACTATCTCAACACAATGTTATACTTAGATTTATGACAAAGGAAGACGACATCTTGATGCAGTGCCTTGCAATCTTCTGGAGAGATGCCTATAAAGTATTCACTCGGAAGCCCTGTGTGAGGCAAGTGAATGGCCCTGGAGCACCCTATTTCTTATGATAACTCAGAGGCTAGCTCTGATGCACCACTTGATGTCTAAGAAATTGCTAGTCCACTGACACAGCTGGTGTGTCTGAACAATGGAAACTGGAACCCATAGCTGCCAGCATGAAAATCTACCAGCTCAGCCTCCCTGTCACCTGTACCTGAGAGTGGAAGAGATTAAGCCACCATCCCTCTCACTCCTACAAATGCCCACAATGTCATAAAAGACATCTGTCTGGGGGTGCAGCTGATGTAAGACCCCAAGCACCAGCCTTAGCACTGCAAATAAATGGAAAATAACACTACATGAAATAGATTAATTTTTCATTTGGTTTGGTTTGGTTTTGTTCTTTGAGGCAGGGGTCTCTCTGTGAAGCCCTGGCTGGCCTAGAACTTGGAATACAGACCAGGCTGGCCTTGAATTCACAGAGATCAGCCTGCCTCTTCCTCCTCAGTTCTGGAATTAAGGCATGGGCCACCACACCAGGCAGTAGATTCCTTTTGATAGTAGACTTTGTTATACTTTGTTGTTGTTGCTTTGATATATTTTCATCACCAAAGCACCAGCAAGTTTTATCAGAAAACCTCGTTGTTGCAGAATCCCAGTTAGTGATTCGGGAAGATAAGGGTTTCTACAAAGCAGCTCCTCTTCTATCCCCACCGGGAGACAAGGCTGTACTTTCTAGGGCTTAGAACTTAAACACACTAAAACGCACAAATGTTAGCCCCACAGAATTTTGGTTACTGTCTACATGAGCAATGGCTGCTCACACCAAGCTATAAGACACTTCTATTGCCCCAGAGGGCCCTCCTGTGTCTGACCTTTCCAGCCGATTTCTGTTCCACAAAACAATGGCTGTCTTGATTTCTGGCATTTTAGTGGTCTGGCTGATTCTAGAATTCTAAATGATTCTAAATGGCACAACAGAGTTTGAATTTGTTTGATCTGGCTGTCTTCACTCAACATAAGGTCTTCGAGACTGAACCATGTTTCAGTGTGAATCTGTAACACACCCCCCTCCCCCCCCCCCCCAGTAATCACTGTATGAGTATACTGAATTCTGTTTCCTCACTCTCCTGTTAATGGACATCTGGGTTGTTTCCAGCTTGGGCCTGTTGTTAAGAATAAGGCGGCTGTGAAGGCCTTTGCACAGTCTTGTTTTATGGACATGTTTCCATTCCTTCAGGTAAACACGTTGGATTGGGAGTCCTCTGTCACTCAGGAAGCTCATGATTCACCTCACAGAAACTCCAGTGGGCCACCAATGGCTGCATCAGCACAGCAGTGTGTGAGCACTCCAGTTGCTCCTTATCCTTGTGGTGGCTGGCATTTAGTCACTCCAGTAGCTCCCTGGAATGATGACATCATGCACAGAGTGAAACTATTCTCACTACAGTCACTACCCCTGGGGATAAAGAGGAGGAAGCCCCACAAGAGAGGGAAGCTGATGTTTTCTGAGTGGGTAGGGTAGTTCACACCTACTGTCAATCCTAGAACTCCAGAGGCTGAGGCAGGAGGCCTGCTTTGAGTTATAGGCCAGCCTGGGCTACATATAGAGTTCTAGGCTGGGCTGGCATATAGCATAAGACTGTGACTCAGAAAACCGGAAAATAACCAAGCAGGCAAACACATAAACAAACAAACACTGCAGAACGAAAAAACCCTGAAGCAAACGAGGCCCCTTTCCCCTCCAACACACCACACAGGGTGCTGTTGTTCTGAACTGATGAGAACACTGCCCAAACAGTGTGCTAACAGCAATTTTCTTACTAGATCAACTCTTAAATCCTGAACATTCTTAACTGTTTTTTCTTTTTAAGTGGTCACGAGTCTCCATTTTTCTCTTTGTGATCTTGTTTTAGAGAATGGATGGTTGATTTAACTAAATTCCTGTATCATTTATATGTGTTTGGTTTCCGGTAACTTCTTTCATAGCCCTTTAGATCCTTAGAGGTGCCTAAGATACCCAAACCCATGGACCCTCAAGTTGGTCACACACAACAGTGTGGTTCTGCATGTCTGTGCATGTCTTCATAGGCTTTAAGTCTTCTCACAGTGACCTTCGCCCTTAATATAAAGTGGGCACTGTGGGAACGAATGCCGTGCTGTGTAATTTCAGGGCTGCTGAAAGGAGAATAAACCTGTGCAGATTCAGTAAGGTTCTTTTTATCTCCCCGGATAGTTCTCATCCATGGGTGGTTGGATCCTCAAGTATGAAATCAACATATGCAGATATTGAGGTCTGGATTTGTTTGGATGTGGAGAGACAGGGCAATTCTCACTGTACGGCACAGGGTGTGGCACTGGGAATTAAGGCGGGGAAACAGCAGCTGCTGACATGCATGGCTCTCCTCAGGTGGAAACAGGGCGAGGCTAAAACTGTGTTGGCCAGTTTTAAACATGGAGTCTCTACCTTCAGGAATGATGCAGCAAACCAGGCTTGATGCAGGACTCCGGTGAGCTCCACCTTCCCTGCTCGCCAATCCCACCATGCTGAGACTCCTCTGGCAGGGGTATACCTGTAGCTTCCAGAAGCCTGTGGTGTCTTGCTAGGGCCCTGTGATATTGTGTTTATTTACAGCCACAGGCAAGTCCTACAATGCTTATTTCTAGGTTGCTAAGAGAAAACGGGAGAGAAGCCTTGTTTCAATATAACAAGCTTTCCACATTCTTCTACCAGTCCAAACTCCTGGTCTTCTGGAATATCAGATCCAACATGAAAACAAGCACTAACGGGGAGGGAGGGAGGGAGAGGGAGAGGGAGAGGGAGAGGGAGAGGGAGAGGGAGAGAGAGAGAGAGAGAGAGAGAGAGAGAGAGAGAGAGAGAGAGAGAGAGAGAGAGCAGACACTGGGTATTCTGAGTCCTGAGGAGAAAGATAAGCCCCACCCAGTCTGTTCATGACCAACTGTGTCTGGAAAGTGCAGGGGCTGGGGCTGGGGTTAGCACAGCAGAAGCTACTCCCCTTCCTGGCAGAGCTGGAAGAGACGGAACTTCTTTCCTTTTGTCCATTCTCTGGAAGCTGAAACACCTCAATAACAGAGCAGCACAGGTTATATACCAGCCACACTCCCCAGCATTGATCCGCCCACCTCGGCTCCCACAGAAAACTGAGGTAACTAATCAAGGCCTGGGTGGATACATTGTCAAAGAAGAGCATCTGAAAGGGCCAGAGAACTCAACACGTGTTTCCAGGGGAAAACAGAGAGCCTGTGTTTTCCTGAGGGGCTGGGATTACAGTGTTTAAGAGCACTGTCTAAGTCCCCTTGGGCTACTGTCACAAATATCAAAGGCTGTGTGGAGAAACAGTGGATATTCATCTCTTTGTAGATCTTAAGGCCAGAGGTCTCTGAGCTGAGGGTGGAGAGCTCTTAGCAGACACCTGGTTGGTTTACCCCCGCCCCTCTCTTATGTGTGTATCACTTCTATTGCATGTATGCTCAGAGAACAAGTTTCAGAGAGGCCCTGGCTGCCCCTCTTATGAGAGCACAAGCTACCAGAGAGACCCACTTCGTGACTGACTGGATTTATCTGTTCATAGTCGCATCTCTTACTCCCAACACTGTGGAAGTGACCACTTCCACGGCTGGATCTGGGGAGCGCCATGAATAGTCAAGCCACACTACACAGGGATAAGTGGTCACCAGCCTCAGCTCTGCCATTTATTTCTTACGTAACCATTGCGTCCTAGTTTCTTTCTCTGAAAAGTGAAGAAAGTATCGATCCTACCAGAGGAGTGGCTACCTGAGGTTTAAGTGAGGTGGTAAATGCGATTTTGCACCATGGCATCCGGCTATCAGACCTCTCTGATCTCTTCATAATGCTAACTCGAACCACAAGCCTCCTCTCCCCCCCAACATCCTAGGGGTGGTCAAGATTAACCTAAGTTTGAGAATTAATGGGGTTCAAAAGATTCTGATCTGCTGTGGCGTGTGATGTCAGCCACTGCGATTCTCAGGTGGGTGGACCTGTGGAGTTACAGCCTATGGAGTTCCTAACCCAGTGAGTGGACCAGAGCTCTCTCTACAAGGATCGGCACTGCTCATGTGTGCTGTTATCCACCAGCAGCCTGGTTTTAATCAACTAAGGCAAACTTCTTCTTGCTGCACCATGCCAGACAGTACTTATCTCTGCAGACACTGCCAAGCACACACTCAGGCGCTGCCCCCTTGATGAAGGATGTTAGCTACTAACAAGAAAAGCGGGGAGAAAATGGGATAGAATTGCTCATGAAAATGTCTCCCCAAGCCCCCAAGCCCCAGCAGACGGCGCCTCCTGGATTTCCAGCACAGGAAGGAGGAAATGCTGAGTGCGAACTATCCCAGAGCTCAGCTGGGGCTGAGAACAGGAATTCCATAAATTTCAGAGCTGGGAACACCAGGCTTCCTGACAGACAGGAGCCAAGCTGAAGACAGATAGTGATCACCTCTGATGGGGACAGATTCGGCTCCTGCCTGGAGTGCTGGCGGTCCAGGTGTTGAAGACAAGCCATGATATGTGGACTGACAGAAGTAATGCTGGGAAGGACCAACTCCCAGCTTCTGCTTTTCTATTTGGAATGAAAGAAGACACGGCAGTAGAAGACACGTGATTTACAGCATCTTCATTTGCACAAACCCCCTAAATATGAGATATTTTACCCCACTGAAAAGCCTCTATCATTCACTCTCACCACAGGTTTGGGAAACAGATAATCTCATATCACAGCCACCATTTTGCCTAACACTGGGGGTTAAAGATAACCAGCCCCTTTGAGAATTCATGCCACGAGGTCACCGACTGGCCTCCTAGGCATGGGTGCCCGCTGCCTTCCACTATAGGAGGCATCCATCCCTGTGGCAAGTTCAAGGTTAGTAGGACTCAAAGCTAGGAATGAATACGACGGTTTGAAAGGAGCTTGAGCCTTAGGTGGCTTGCCAGCTGGCATAGGAAACTCATGGTGGCAATAAACAGGAGAAACACAAGCTCGGGTGGGGTGGAAGGGCCTTAAATCTATTCCAGGGTCTTCCCGAGACTCAGGCTTTTCTTGGTGGATGCTGCGGATCAAGGTTGTCCCTCTTTCCATCTGGTGGTATTTCTTACTCTGGTTCTTATTCAATATCTCAGAGCTCTGCTCTAGGAGTAGGATGCTCCAGAGGAGATGTCCCCTTGGAGACAGGGCCACTAGGCTCTCACTAGCAGTGAGGGGAAAGTGCTGTGAGGCGGTGGTGGGGCTTGTAGTGTCTCAGAAGCTAAGTGTGGAGTGGGGAACCAGGCCCCCAGGGCAGCACGTGGGGGTGAAACCATGTCTCTGACCTCAGAAGCACCAGTGACCCTGGTCAGTTAGCTTCTTGGTGATATGGCTCCTCTCCCTCAAACCAAGGTAGCACAATGCCTGCCTCACAGGACCAAGGTGCTTAGCGTTTACTCCCCTGTGTTTTCACTGCCATACATTCCATCTCCCCAGAACCCAAGAAGTCCTGGGGCTAGCCCTTCAAAAATAAGCACCTAGTTCTTGCTTCCTCCAATTCTGCAGGGTCCCTCCCCTCCCGGGTGTCTGCAGCCACTGCAGCGTGCTAATCTTGAGACAGCTCTGCCTGTAAAATGACTTTTCTGGAGCAAATGAGCTCAGTGGCTGGCTCAGGTACCTAGTGTGTGAGCCCCTGCCAGCTGGCTGTCATCCATCCCTCAGCTGCCTGTCCAGAACAGAACAATCCAGGGACCCCTCGATGAGACATTTTTCTCCAGTGTTTTCTTAAGCCCTGACAACTGCAACTGAAATTTAGCAGCAGCCTGCAGCCCCCTTGGGATTCATTCTCTGTCTCTCTGTCTCTCTGTCTCTCTGTCTCTCTGTCTCTCTCTCTCCTTTCCTTTTTAGTAAAAAGTTTTCTCTGGAAGAAGAGTGCTGATAAAGAATTTATGATTATGGATGAAGACTGAAAAATCTCTACTGTCCTGAGGACTAGACTAAGAACCTGAACCAGGACTTCTTGCTAATTAATTAATTAATGTGCATGGCGTGCATGCCCTAATGCACACAGAGGTATTATGACCCCTTGGAGGGGGTGGTTAGTTCTCTCCCAATTGTGTGTTCTACGGATCAGAATAAGGTCGTCAGTCTTGGTGGCAAGTGCCTTTATTCCCCAGCCGCCGCCCCCCCCCAGCCTGCTTTCTGCTCTTCAAGCTCATTTATTTCTATCATGAAAGTCCATTTCACAGTGACAGTCAGCCTTGCCTCCTGACAGCAGTATCTGAAGGCTCCTGATGCGCGGCCCTCTTGTTATTCAGGAGAGACACACATACCTTCCTCCTGGCCTCATCGCAGGCCACAACCCAGCACACATCTGATAGACCCTGGCGTACATTGATCATCTGTCATATACCCATCTTACTGGGTGCTCAGGACTTGCCAGCACATCTGGTAAAATCTCCTAACAGGGACATCATAAATAATACATCTGTGTGTTGTCTGTAATCAACCCTCATGTTCTCCTTATATCTCCATCGGTGAGATCACTGACCTGGGTACACTTGAGAGGTGGGTCTTGGTCTCAGCCTCTAGTCTTCCCTCCAGTACCTTTCCTGGATTCTCCCACACATATTTACTTTTAAGTCCTCCAGAAATCCCACAAGGGAGACACTAATCGTTCCTGTTTCAGAGAGAAGCAGTCGAGGCTCAGCAGTGGAGTTGCTTGTCCAAGTCACGGGGCTGAGTTAGGGTGTGAATGCAGGCATGTGGGATTCTAGAGCTGGTGCCTGTCCTCGCAGACAGAGCGGCTGCACTGTCTGCTCTGCCGAGCCAGTGTGCTCTCTCGACGGCTGGCGTTCTCACAGCTCTGACTTAATGAACTGCAATTTTTCAAACATATACATCCTAGCTTCCACTTTCCAGAAATCCCAGCCCAACGGTACAGGTATGCAGAAATTCTTAACCTTCTTTAACCACGGTTCTGAGCTGCCCTGTCGTCCCTGCACCATAGCCTCTTAAGATGGTTGGAGGAGCTGGACTGTTTCTGGAGGCTGTTCTGGCAGTAGTAGTCACTGATCAGACAGCTGTGTGTCTTTACTCTGAACAGCAGAACCACTGGCTCCTGCTCAGAGCTGCTGGCTGCACAGGCTGCAGAGTGTGACTGGCTTTCATGGCTCGCTACTAAAACTTATGACTATGAAGAAAATGACATCTTATTTTTCAAACCTTTCCCAGAGGGTGTCCACAAGTACTGAAATACCATTTTTATGAAAGGACAGTGATTGGACAAGAAGAACGTGCCTCGGGTCAACAGTCTCGATTGCTCAGTCACAATTATAGTAGAGACATTGGGATTCTGCTAAGGGTCTCTCCAGAGACTGCAGCAGCCACACAGCCATGGAGGTCCATCTCGGACGCCATGGATGCCAAGCTCTTGCTCCTCTCAGTGTAGCAAGCTGTATCACAGCACCTTTATGTGGCCCTTTCTGCAGATTCACATGTGCGCGCGCGCGGGCACACACACACACATACACACACACACACACACACACGCACACCACATTGCCAAGAAGAGTATTTATAATATAATCTCTATATATGTAAAATTTCAAATCTCTGCAAAGTAATGTTATAGGTTGTATTTCCTCAGGATCGTGCATGCAGAATATATGATCACAGTATACAGTGGACAAAGAAGACCATGTCTGTCTCTGAGAGAGTGAGGATGTTGGGTGCGCAGGGGCAACATGGGCAAATGTAGCTAAGATTTTAGTCAGCTTCAGACAGATTTACATAAGTGCATGATCAGCGCTTGAATATACAGTATACTTTATTCTGCAGTTTTTGTCTCTGTGTATAATTTGTCACAATTCGAGAAATCTCATTCTTGCAGCTCAGTGGTTGGCTCAGGGTGCTGAGGTCCAGCATGAAAGATGGTTTCTATTGGTTTATCTTGTTCTGTTTTGTTGTGGTGATTAAAATTGGAATCCAGGTTCTGGTAGAATCCAGGTTTGGTGAAGACTACACAAGTACTCTCCCACTGACCATACCCAAGACTCTGAGTTGCTGAGCTCAAGAGGTGGGTCATGGCCACAGCCAAGTCCATCTGAGCCAGGACTCATGGGGACCCAAGGAATAAAGCAGGACCTGGACAGTGTCACGGAGCAAGGTTCTACTAGGGCACAGTCACACAAGTCTACAGAAGAGGACTGTAGATGGGGTTCACTTTGAACAAAGACTATGGATTGGGGTACCAGGTATAAGAGGCATCCAAGTAAGGGTGGAGTCTATGCCAAAGAGGAGGCCTCTTCAGCAGCTGGGCATGAGTTGGAGATAGGGCTAACAGGAAAGTGTGTGAGAGAGAGAAAGTGTGTGGAATCCTACAGGAGCATAGGCTAGGCATGGGGGAGCAGGGGCCAGGGCTGGGAGGCTCAGAAACTGTTGGTTAGAGGGAAGTCAGGAGGTCCTGGTTCTGGAGAGGACCTGAAAATGCAGGTGTGGAATTTTTAGAGATGAACATGCTGAGACCGCCTAGGGTAACCATGAGAATGAGAAATGAAGCCACTTGTCCTGATGTTTGAGGAAAGGCCCTACTCCCGAAGACTCTCAGTGGATGCCTGAAGCCCATACATGTGCTTTTGAAGGATTGCAGAAAACCAAAAGGCAAGGGCAAGAACAATATTTTAATGCTAGAAAAAGGGAGATGAGGGTGTGGTGGTGAGGAGAACAGTCAGAGTCTGTTCCTGGACCGAAGAGGAGAGTGAGAAAGGGCAAGACAGAAGGAACAGAAGACTGAGGCAGTGCAGGCCAGAGGTCACTGGGAGCCTCGGAGTTAAGATTCTGGAGGAGACTGGGTTATGGAGGAGGGGACTTTCTAGGGATGGGGAGGGAGCTGAGAAGAGGAAAAGTCACAGGTACTGAGGTCTGAGGATTAGGCAGGCATGCTAATAGATGAGATGAATGGCCCACATAGGAAAATCTTCTTCAGGATGCAGCAAAAGTGAGAAAGGAGACTGAAAATTAGTGTTTTGTGGAGGGAAGGCCGGCAAGTGGAAGAGGGCTGGTCCAAATGATGACTCAGGAGATTAGTTCGAGCTCTTACCTCTGTGGGTCTAAAGAGAGATTTGCTGGAATACTCACCATTAAAAGTTGACTGGAGATAAGTAGCAAAGGACAATAGAAAGTCCAAGAAACAATGAGGTCTATGGTTTGGATGTTTTCAAAAGAAAACAAGGTTGCCACTGAGATCCTGTTAGTTAAGGTGAAGTGTATCACTCGAGGCTTGCAAAGGAAAGGAAAATCCAGGAGTGGGGATACATTTAAATCCAGTGGGGCCTCTGAGGTGAAGTACAGACATTCTTCTAACTTGACATGCGTTGACTTCTCTGCACTGATCAGGAAATGTGGGTCCCTTCTAGCTCCTTAGTCCAGCGCTGTGACTCAAGTTGTCTTTCAGCTGGTTCTACTGCAACATGCAGAGCTCCTAGGCTAGCTGAGGTTCCCAGCACAGATAATCCACTCCTGTTCACACCTTGGCTCCCATTACAACAGTGACTCCAGCCAAACATAGACACATGTATGTTTAGGTGTGAAAGTTAACGGCAGACAGTAATATGAAATACTACACATATGCAAAGGAGTTAATTTATAGTTACTGCGGGATCCATAACTTTACAATTTCCTGGCTTTGGTCTGTACAAGTTTTCAGACTCAACATGCTATTGGCTTTCTCTCTGAGGCAGCACTCTGTCTCCGGGCTGGTATTCCCCACTGTATTAGCCTGCCTGTTTCCAAGTGGAATATCATGTTCTAAAAGTTCGCTCACTTCCTCTCATCTCTCTCAGCCCATCTGTATGTTTTACGTCTAACCTCCTGGGGCTTCACCTTTTCTGGCTCTGTAAATTTAATTAATGTACTTTTGACTTTCTCCACCAGGTCACTCTTGAAAATTTACATGAAACAGACCTACATTTCCTCATCATAGCCTAATGGAAACACATTTGCAACATTTCCCTCTGCAATCTATTTCAATTTATCTTTTCCATATATCTTCCCTCATTTCAAAAGTCTCAAATACAATCAAGTGAGAGTACTGTGCAGTGACCCTTCTGTGGAGAGCCTGCGGTTTGTGGCATTTCCCCATCTCGAAGCTGAGTTAAAATGTAAATCACACTTGCCTTCATATGCTCTTCATAATCCTCCAGACCCTTCTGTGTCTGTGCTCTCCCACTGAAGTATTTCTTAGGCTTTTATAAAACGGCCCCCCATTTCTCTGCTAATTTTGGAAACTTACTGTTTTCAGAGAATGATAAAAGAAACACAGCTAGCATTTTCATGCAGTTTTCAAAACCAGAACCAATGGGCTTACTTTAAGTTGCTGTTAACAAAACAAAACAAACTATCCCAGTGGGTTGAACGAATGAGACAGATGAGACGGAGGATCAGAAGTTCAAGGGTATCCTCTACTACACAGCAAGTTAGTGGCCACTCTGGGCTACACGAGACCCAGGTTAGGAACCAGCTCTTGGGAATGTCACTGTGCTGCAAGTGGGAAACAAGAGGCTGAGATTTGCAGTTGTGGCATGGTGACCGCCAGGGTGTGTTTTGTTTTCTCTCGGGCTTTTGTTTACATTGTTCCCAAGGGCACTCAATACCAAGGATATATAATTCCATGTTGACTTTAATCTGTTTTTCATTTAAAATGTCTTAATGATCTATTTTTAGTTACACTGCTCTCTGTATTAGCAACTTGATTTCTCCTTAGCAGAACATCTCCCTCCACATTTACTCTAGAAGAAGACATATCAGTTACACTTGCAGAGAATGACTTTGACATCACGCTGACCCGAGCATCCCGGCTGGACATGCACCTCATTGCTATTCTTTCTACCAAGACTTTGGAGCACTGGAGATAAATCAGCAACGAAAGCCACTGGGGGAGAAATCAGAAGATGTTTTCTGAAATTTATTTCTCTAAGAATTTTTATTTAAATACTTGGCAAGCAATCTGGTTTGGAAAGTTACAGCCATACTGAAATATAGTCACCAAATATATTTGGGTTGCTATGAGAAGTATGGAGTCTATGTTCCCTAAGTCTGCAGCACACTGCTGGGGGTAGATGCAGTGGTAGAACACTTGTCTAGCATGGACGCAAGGTCCTGGGATCTATCTAGTACATAAGTAATAGATATACATTTAAAAACTTAAAAAGTAAAAATTAGTATGAAAAAGGTTCAGGTGTGGTGGTGCACAGTGCTTGTGAGATGGAGGCAAAATGACCAGGAGTTCAAGGTAGCCTGGGCTATACCAAATATTCAAGGGCAGCCTGGGCTACATGGGCCTGTCTCAGGGAAAAAACCAAAACCAAAACTCAAGTGGCCATATGGAAACAGGTCAGCAACCATGGAGCCTCTGGTCAGCTGCCTGTGGAGCACACTTTAATCTGCAAGTGGAGCACTGATCAGAGCAGCCCAGTCCTCTCTAATCTTCACCATTGAAGCTTTGTAAACTTCTGCTATGGGGTGGACAAGGCTACGAGCGGAGCCACTAGATGAAGAAACTCAGGGCATCAAGGAAGAAATAACACACCGGGGAAGCTTGGGCTCACCTTTAGTGGCATAAACTCTTCCTAAGAATCTCCATGGAAACTAAAGGATACTCCTCATGCCAATTCGGACTGAACTGGAATTTGTGTGGCTGGGAACGTTCCCCCTCTCCATTCAGTTTCCCTTGAAAACACTGCCTTCCTCTTGTCCTTCAGCTGAAGAGCACCAGGGAGCACTTGTTTTGAGCCCAAGGTCTTATCTCACTAAGGGTTGCTTCCTCAAAATTCTCACAGCAGCTTCAGTAGGGCCTGTGTGCTTTTCGGCAATGAATTACTTCCACAGATGCTATGGCCTACAGCCTCCCCAAATCCTCCCCAATAATTCCCAACATCTGTCCTGTGTTCAGTGCTGGCCAACATAGGACTCAGCCAGGACTGACTGTCAGAAAAGCAAGCAAGTTCACAGGGCGTCCACTGGACCCATTTTTGGCTGAATACGCTCAGCTCTGGTTTAAAGCATTGTAACATAGAGGGGGACAACCTGCTTAGAACTCTTCCAGGGCAAAAGTCCCCAGAGCAGCCTGTGGGTTGGAGCTGTCAGGATTTCAGGTCCTAGAACTGGGTTTGTGGTGATACCACACACTCCAGATTTCTAGGACAACAGCTTCATACTTTCTACTCTTTTGGCAGAGGAAACATTTGATACTGATTTGTACTATTCTCTCTGGTGACATGGGACACTTTTTGAGATCCTTTCCTTTAACCTCCACCAAGTGTTTCATGTCGCTTGAGTCATTGAGACTTAAGCCTATTATTCATTCAAAAGTTAAGACAGTGGGGCTAGAGAGATGGCTCAGGGGTTAAGAGCACTGGCTGCTCTTCTAGAGGTCCTGAGTTCAATTCCCAGCAACCACATGGCTCACAAACATCTGTAATGGAATTTGATGCCCTCTTCTGGTGTGTCTGAAGACAACTACAGTGTACATAAAATAAATAAATCTTTTAAAAAAGACTTAAAACAGAGCATACAGTCTATAACATGGTGGTTGATTTATTTGGGGAAATAATACTATGGCTCAAGGTAACAATGAATCTTAGTCTCAGGAAGCTGAATACTGAGTCTTCTCTCTACTTCTCTCAGCCAGCAGCCTGCTGGGGAAGAGAACACGTTCAAAAGTTGAGCTCAGTAGAGAGTTTTATTTACTTTGTTCTAGATGAATGTGATAAGAATGGAGATGAATTTTTAAAAATATGAGGTCACAAGATAATGATACAACAAATGAATCAGAATGTCCTTCAGACAGGCACTGGCCTATGACTAAGCATCTTAAGCCCCACACGCCCACCAGTACCCTGCAGCTATGGAGCCCTGACATGCTGGCTGTTAAGCAGACATAGTAGTTTTGTACAGTACTTTGTACCTAACAAACAAGAGTTTTTAGTGTATTCTTATGAACTCCCTAGAATATCATTAGGGCGTTCATAGTACAACCCTGATCATTCAGGGCCTTATTCCTGGGGTTTAAACTCCACAGCCTGGACTCTAGTTATGCTGAGCCATTTGAATTTCTTAAGAACACCTCCCAACCCACAGCCTGTCAAGATGAGGTTCTAGAGCTACCATTTGTGGTACAAAGAAAATGTGTTGGGGGCTGGAGAGATGACTTAAAGATTAAGTGCACCTCTTTGCTCTTGCAGAGGACCCAGGTTTAAGATCTAGCATTCACATGGTGGTTTACAACCACCCATAACAGCAGTTCCAACACCCTTTGCTGACCTCTCTGGGTACCAGGTATGCATGTCATGTACATATATATATATATATATATGTGTGTGTGTGTGTGTGTGTGTGTGTGTGTGTATGTGTGTGTGTAAAGAAAATGTGTTGTCAAGGACCATGCTAATCATACCCCCCCCCCCCCCCGTGATATACTCAGATGACCCCATGAAAATAGTTGTCCTCTACTAATCGATGAGGACAGTTTGGTGTTCAGAGAAGTCAAAATAATCCTTCTATAGCCACAACGCTGGCCAGGGCTAAGAAACACCACCACCCCTGCGTTTAAGCTCTACAGCTTAGGAGTCTGTTTTTACTATTGGGCCCTGGGATTTTATAATACTTGCAAGAAATAAAAAATGTTCTATTTTCAAGATAAAGTGACTTAAGTCAGCTTAGGTCCAACTACAGACGAACAGAAGACTCTGGACTCCTGCTGGTACATGTTGCTATAGCTACCTCCATCCAAACTAGACATGTTTGCCTAACAATCTGCAGATATGACAAAGTTCATGTGCTTGAAAAGATGTAAAGATGGTGTAAAGCAGAGGCTGCTGAGCAGAGTGGCGCAGACTTTTAAGCCCAGCACTCAGGAGGCAAAGGCAGGAAGTCATTTGTGGGTTCAAGGCCAGTTTGATTTACATAGTGATCTCTGTCTCAACAATAATAGCAACAGCAGCAGCAGCAACAGCAACAGCAATAACTACTATCCAATAAAACAAAACAAGCAAACAATACTGTCACAAAATCTATAGACACATGCACAATCTTTATTGAAGAACATACGTAGTAGCAGATCTCCTGTAACAATGTAACTCCTGCGTAGGCACTTAGCCAATGAACAAAAGGAGGAAGGGACCTGTATAATCCTGAGGGATTATAAAAACTGTTCTCTGCATTTGATTGGCATGCCTACCATTTCTCTACCCTGGAACTCAGAATTGCAGATTGTCTTCTAAGCCCCGAGCCTTTAGTACTCATTATTACAAAGCGGAGGACCCTTATTCCTCACAAGATTTGATGTCATGTTTAGTTGCTGATTTGTCTCTTCTATGTGACACCGGCCTAACTGGAGGCTTCAAGCATCCTTGTGTCCATAGAAGCTAGCACTAGTTAATGGAAATGCTCGTGACAATGGGGGGCCGGATTTTGTCTCGGGAGGCTATTCATATGTACAGTTCTTCCACGAGGTCTTCTTTGCTGGGGTTTAAGCACCTGGAAAGGTCACTGGGGTCAGCACTTGAACAGCAACTTCTTTGTTCAGTTTCTCAGCTTGGCATCAGAGGAAGCTTCCTCTGCTGGCTTCCAGCAGGTCAGAGTCAGGTTCAGTGCTTGCCCATGGTCTGTTTTGAGCTGATGAACCAGAAACCTATGATGGTCCGACAGTGTGCTCCCAATTAGCCAGAGGCCCCAGCCTCTGCAGATAAACCTATGATGCCTGCAGTCAGTTCCCCTGACAGAACCAAAGACAGAGAATTTAGGTGACACAAGGAAGGCCAGGAGTGGTCCATCTTTGAACCCTGCTATTCTACACCTTGGCGACATTGTGTCTTATTACAAGAAAGACCATAGTGAGAAGAAGAATTTAGGAACAAGATTGTAAGCCACCAAGCTGGCCTGCTGGTAACCTGGAGAAGGAGTTCACGAAGACTCTGCAGGAGAGTGTGAGGAGACCTTGCAGAGCTCCCAACCAAGGACCAAGCCTTGGGAGCCTGCACAAAAAGACTGAAAGTGAATTGGGGGATATTAACTATGGTTTCTTTCAGGTCCTAAACTCATGGCGGACTTCCCCAGTAGGCTTTGAGCAATCAAAACACCCCAAACAAATCCCATATGCATACCTAATTGAATAATCCAGATTCTGTTTGCTTGGGTTTTCCGAAGCATCAAAACAGTTCCTTTATGCGCTTACCTTGGCTCCTCTGCAGTTTTAATTAAGCCTCCCAAGGCTCACAAGTATATTAAAATTAGTGGAAAGAAAACCTGCAGCCTTTGATGCCAAGGACCACAAGGTGCAAGTATCCTGGCTTGATCTCTCACTTGCCGATGCTCAGGGGGAACCTGAAGGGAAATATTTCTGTTTATTTTCCTTTGCAGGGAAGGGACATCAATGATCCCAGTGATGAAAAGGACTCTCTCTCTCTCTCTCTCTCTCTCTCTGCAGAATGTTTTCTGGGGTTCCATCTCAGGCTGGCTGGACCAATACACTCCAACACTACTTTCCCCTACCTTACTGGGACTCAAGTCCCAGCAGGCCTCAGGTCTGTGGGTCCATTTATTACAGTTCCCACTCTCAACTCTAGCTCTGATGCGACTCTGAATTTCTTACCAACAATCTCTTCTTTTGGCCATGAACTTCAAGCTTCTCTGATTTCAGGCCATTGCAGTTTGACTTCAGTTAGGCTTATGTATTGTGAAAAAGCTTGTTCAGTTTTCTTCCCCAGCCTTTGCAGCATGAGGAGCACTGTTGGCTAAGCTGCCTGGTCATCCAGCACGCGTCTCACCACGAAGCCTCTGAGGCGACAGGGCTGGAGCTAGCTGTTTGCATGCAATGGATTTTTGTTATAAACCTAATTGGAAACCAGTAAAGGGTTTGAACAAGGAGAGAGCAGTGCCGATGAAGGACAGGCTGGGAAGATGATTTTAGGGGAAAAGTGGGCAGGACTTAGGACTAAGCTTAGGCACAGCCTGAGGGGAAGGGCAGTAGAGGCTTGGTCCCTAGAGTGGAACCCTGAGAAAACTGAACCCAGTGGAGGCCCTTATGCCTTTGGGGGTAGGGTTTTGAAAAGGACAGTGGGAGTGGCCTCTTGGTCTGTCTTTTGCTCCCTGTAGGAGGAGAATGACTGTTTCATTATGAGCTAGTACCCGGATAACGCCCCTCCTCCCAAATGTGGATAAGTTGGAACCTCCAAATCTGTCAGTCAAAATAAGCCTTTCCTCTTGTAAGTTGATTATCTCAGTGTTTAGTTACAGGACCCAAAGCTGTCTGAGTCAGCCATGTGGGTATAGACTGTACCATAGGGAAGAGATCATTAGCCCTTGACTCGAAGCAGTCATTATAGTTCCCAAGGAAAGATGGATCTCACAGAGGAATCTAGAGAAAGAAAGGCATGAACCTGCAGGTATATGAGGCTGGCTGGGTACCAGACAGATGAGGTAGTTCATTCCTGGGAAGAGAACCAGGCTGAGAAGAAGGGGGCTGAGAACCTTGAGAAACAGCAACAGAGATAGGCAATTGCTAGGGGCAGTCCACAATGAGGGGTCTTAGAGCAACACTGTACAGGAGAAATGGCTCTGTGGTTAATATGTGCACGGCTCTTACAGAGGACCTGAGTTTGTTCCCTAGAGCCATGCCAACCTTCTCACAGCTGCCCGTAACTCCAGCTCCAGGAGATCTGATGCCTCTGACTTCTCTAGTCACCTGCACACATATGGCGTATATTCACACAGATTCGCACAAATGTACTTAAGTAATAAAAATATACCTTAACATGTATATATATATTCCTTGCAATAGTTCAGGACCTATGATATCACCTCTGAGAGGGCACAATGCCGATGCCAAGTGAGAAGAGAGAGCTGAGGAAAAAACCCCATCTGGGATCGTACAACAAAAGCTAACAAATCATTTGTTCTTCAGTGATGGAAAGGGTCTACTTCTGACACAGTTGAGAAGATCCCTCTATCTACTGCTCCAAAGGGAAGCTTTAAACACGCACACTGTGGGCCTCTTTCCTCCCCCACAGCAGTCATGGCCCCAGTCACAGGCTCCCAGAAGGTGTCAAGGAGGCCACCCCTCCTACTAGCATGGAGCCACTGGGGAAGGTATGGCTGCAGGACTCACCCACTGTTTTCTCTGGGGCTTGAAACCATCACATTTCCATCCAGAGGAAATAGTCTGGGATGTTTATTTTTTCAAAGCTCATGAATATTAAAAGTGCTGTAACTGAAGCCAAAACATAAGAAAAATGAATGCAGCCATATCGAGTGTGGGTGTTCCGCTTTCAAAGCTCTCTCCGTCAGTGTCAAACGTTTGAAGCAAAAGAAGATAGATGGTATAAACACCGGGTAAAAGCCAGCCCCGCTTTGGAGATGAAGCCAGATCAGTTTGACTCAGGATCCTCCCTCACCGCAGCCTTAGGAAGGGAGGCGGCCAAGAAAGAGCAGGGCTGTTGTTTGAGGAAGGCCAGCACACATCTACTGAAAATTCAAAGTGCCAATTCTGTTTGAAAGGTTCAGAGTTATTTGGCCTGGATATCCCATGGACCTCTGAGGATTTGCATATCTTTAACATAATGTGAGGACCGAGTAACCAGTGAGCAGCTTAGATAAGACCTTATGAATATTCACACTTTTAAATCTCAACGCTACAACACACATCCTTTTCAAACTCTGCTAGTTCAACAGAGGCCCCAGGACTGGGGAAATATGACATTATGACAATAAATAAATAAATAAATAAATAAATAAATAAATAAATAAATAAATCGGAATGGTATGCTAATGTTGATAGCTGTCAGGTTACTCTGGATTTGAAAATTATTCAGGATTGTCTAAAGTCACTCTTGGCGTGTGTGTGTGTGTGTGTGTGTGTGTGTGTGTGTGTGTGTGTGTGTCTGTGTGTGTGTCTGTGTAGCACACTGCATCTGTGTGTATGTATTCTCACACGTGTGTGAGCACATGTTCATGAGTGTACATGTAGAGATTGAAGGTTGACAATGGAGGGGTGTCTTCTTCAGTTGTTCTCCACTGTATTTATTGAGGCAGGGTCACTTGCTGAGCCCTGGGCTTACTGATTCAGCTAGTCAGATAGCCAGTTGCCTTACAGACGCCCTGTGCCCGCCTCTTGAGTGCTGACCTCTCAGGCCTCCATGTCTTCCTGGCTGGTGGTTGTGGAGATCTGAATGCCAGTCCTCAGCTCCCACTTGTACGGCAACCATTGAACCATCTTCTCAGCCCTTCATTTTATCTTTTAAGATGAAACCGAACACAAAAATGTCACTACTGAAATGAGGGTGTCATCAACTTTTTCCAGGAAAGAGACAAAATACAGAATTTAGCATCCTTTATCCGGAAAGAAATATTTGTTTGTTTGTTTTTTTTCATATTTTAGAAATTGATCTTTCAGAACATCTGTAATTCAAAAATTTAAATTCAGAAATGCTCCCGAAACAAAGACTTCCATAAACAGTTTTAGATTTTTGGATCAGGGGTGCCTGGTCAGTACAGACTTTTAGTTTTTCCCTTGGTGCTGTGGCATAAACTTGGGCCTCCCATATGCTAAGAATACATTCTCTCACTGTTTCCCAGTGTGCTGAAGTGATATGATAGTCCCAGCCTCCAGTGGTGGAGACAGCAGTACTGGGCTATTATCCATGCCTAAATCGTGCCTGTGAGCCACTGGAAGGGAAAATAGCTTGGGGACACCAGGAACAGGGAATAGAAGTCAGCAGTAGGGGAGAGGCAGGAGGGAGAGAGAAGGTTGAGGGAAGGGGTTTGTCAGCTGTTGCCTGGGCCTTCCATAGCTCTCAGCATCAACTGACTGAGCATCAGGGACTATCCAGCCATTCCCATAACACCGTTCTTCAAACATTTCTGAGCACCAATTATGCACAAACTATATTCCTTCTGTCATGGCAGTGATCCTGCTTACGACTTTCTTCAGGGATAAACTACTGCATATCTGATGAATTAAGTGAAAATGAGGTCATTACAGTGTAACTTGTTTGTGACTGGTCACAATTATTCATTTCTCTTCCAAACTTTATTTCTGGGACAGGACTCCACCCATATATCGTTCATTTCTTGTTCATTCATTTAGGAAAACAGTAACTGACCACCTGTTACATGCCAAATACAGTACTGCAGGCAGGAGACAAGCTGGTCTAGACAGGAGATACAATTCTTGCCTCTGGGGTGTCATGTCTACTGGAAAGCAAAGACATTAGTGAAACTCAAATTCCAGGAAAAACACAAGCTGTGTGCCTGGGTAGTTGGGAGACGTGGGGAGCAATCTGGAAAGCTGAAAGGGTAAAGAGGTCTTGATAAGGAGACAGGAAGGTCACAGCATCTTAAGGAACAACAACAGAAACCTTGCTCTATGCATTGGCAAAGGCCCAGAGCTGGAGCAAGCCTGGGGTATTCAAGAAACTAACATGGAGGTACACAGAAGAAGAGTCTAAGAAGAGTTGAATCCTGAGGGTCTTCATGTCCTGACAGGGATCCTGAATCATCTCATACTTCCAAGGTGCAGAGAGTTTTCAACATCAAAATGGCACACTCGGATGACATTTAAGATAAATGACTTAATTTTGGAACAGTCCCCTTCTAATTGAGGACTTCAGTGTGAAGCCTTCAGCTCAGAGTTTCACAAGCACAAGCCTTGACACTTGTAAACACATCTATTAATATATCTACATTTTAATCCTAATCGACAGGATAGTCTTCACCTTGCCCACAGCTAACATTCATCTTGGTCTCCTGTTCTCACGCCTTTCTCTCCTGTGTCTGCTAAGCACACTTGCCCTAGGACAGTTCCTACATTAATCTCATCTTTCTGAGTCTTGAAGTATGCTGCTTTCCCACTGAGGTGCAGGTCTGCCCTTTAGAGTCTCTTACTTTTCTCAAAACAATTTGTGCGTGTGTGTATGTGTGCTCATGTGTGCCCATGCGTGCACATGTACACATGTGTGGAGACCACAGGTTAACTTTCTTTTCTTCAGTTGCCACTTACTGTTTTTTAAGCCCCCTCTCCAGTGGTGGGATGAGCCTCTATGCTAGCTTTTTGTTTGTTTTACGCTGTGGAGCACTTGCTATCTCCCTCCCCAGCCCCTTCTAAGATCTTTCTGAGGGACAAGTGTCACTATTATTTTCATCTCTGCCCCCAAAGTCGACTCAGTTTCTAATATTTACATGGAAATCCAGGCTTCATATCTCTTTCTATGTACATACTCCCACCATTGCAGAGTAGACTAGGCTCTGGGTCCACTCCGTCACTAGCACTTTGTGGGCAGTGGCCAAGCACCTCATTGTTACATCCCAAACCTGGCTCAGCCAACGCCTTACAGAAGAGAAACCCATTCCACAATTCCTTTCCTTACCTAAACTATTAGTAGCTGAGAACAGCATCTCAAAGTCCTTGTGTCTCGGAGATACAGGGAGAAATCTGAGAAACAGGGGCATCCCTGAGGAAGGGAGGGAGGAAGGGAGGAGGGATGCAGAGGAGGGAGGAAGTATGTAGTGTTTTCCAGGCAGTGTTTAGAGACCACTACATGCCGTGGGAACTCCAAACACTTCAGTGAGAAGCCAGCAAAGGTCTTATTATAGGATGGTTGTGCCGCTTAAAGTGTAAGTGTTGGACTAGGAGTCAGCTCACTGGGAGGTGCTTATCTGGCATGTGCAGAGCCCTGGGCTTGACCACCAGCATCAGAACAAACAAAGAACTTCTTAAAGAGGGTGGAGACAAAACCAAACCAAACCAACCAACCAACCAAAAGCTCAAAGCAACAACAACAAAATAAAAACTGAACCGCTGGCACCTCAATGTCACAGCAATTCTGCTTATGATTCTTCAGAGATAAACCACTGCATATCTGATTAATTAAGTTAAAATTAGCTCATTACAGTGGTAGTCCCTGATTCAAAATGATTGGTGTCTCTAGAAAAGGGGGGACATTGAGACAAAAACAGGCACACACAGTAACTCTTCTATAAGCCAAGGAATACCAGAGATTGCCAGCAAACTACCAGAAACAGGGAGAGAGGTCCAGCACACATTGGCTCTCTGAGCCTGCAGAGGGAACCAGCTCTGCCAGGCCTGTGTTCTCAGACTTGTAGCCTCCAGAACGGGAGACAATCATTTCTGTTGTTAAAGCCACCCTGTCTGTGGCACTTTCTATCAGCCTAGGAAATGAATCCAGATATTTATTCGAGTGCATTTTCTATAATTTAATTGCCTTTTATCAAGCCTTAAGTAACTTTGCTTTGAATGGAAAAGACCCAGCAAAACCCTGCTGGAAATGCGGGTTGCTTTATGGGACAGCCTTTGTAGGACATTGTGAGCCCATCTTGTTGGTACAAAGACAGAAGGAAGTAGGTGGAGAGGCAGCTGGCTGGTGTGCGTTTGTTTCCTTCATGCATGCCAGCTACTTGGAAGAGAATTATTCTCCAGTAATAGAAGGGTCTATCATTTAAAATACTGTGAGTATCCTAGAACTCTCTGGTAATGTCTTATGGAGGCAGAGAACAACCTTATAGAAGACATTAGACCAATGGTTCTCAACCTTCCTAATGCTGTGACCCGTTAAGACAGTTTCTCATGTTGTGGTGACCCCCAACCATAGAATTATTTCATTGCTACTTCACGACTGTAATGTTACTACTATTATGAATTATAATGGAAGTATCTATATGCAGGATATCTGATATGTGACCCCCTGCTAAAGGGTTGTTTGACACCCCCCCCCCCCAGGAGGGTTGTGACCCACAGGTTGAGAACCACAGTGCTAGGTCAAGAAAGGAAGAAAATATTTAAATCATTCAACCCTATATCACCTGAAAGATGAAGGTCAGGGCCTGTCATTAAATTCTCCAAGACCTTGGATGCCCACCCAGGACTTCACATCTGTTATTTTGATAGGCTTATATTTGAGTTATCCCAGGCTATGATAGAAATGGATGGTATGATGGAATCTAGGTTTGACCACTGAGATTTTAGTCTGTAATTTGTGAAACAAAGTGCTGGTTGGATAGCACCCACAAGAAGCGAGCCATATTTCTTAAATTACAAAAGCTAAGAGATGGAAAATGATTTTGTGAGCTGTGCAGTTCAAGCTTTTGAACCCCCAGGCTGACCCTTTGCCCAAAGACCAGCTCACCCTCGGTCCCTGTATGGGTGGAGTGCTGGCTTGCAGTAGGAAAACAATAAATGTTCACTGAAAGTGAAATACAAGACTTTTAATAAAGGACTATTTTAGAAAGACTCCACAAACTGGCATGCACACTGCAGTGGCTCTTGGCAGGGCTCTGATGGTAGATCTGCTTTATGGGAAAACTTTACTGTCACGGTTCAGCTGAACTGGAGAATCACCAAACCTTTCCCAGTGTGAGCAGGGGTGGGTGCCACTTTTCACCATAGTCCCAGGCAGATGCGGTTTCTGGGTTATTCTTTTTGCTTTCTGAAGTGAGTATGGTCCCTGTCTGCCTCTGTATAGTCTCATGGTTCTTCCCACTTTGAGGCTACAGCAGAGAGGATCCATCTTGAAATCTGGTTCCACACAGCCCAGAATTAGAACTTGATCACCATCAAGAAACATTTCCCAGGGTGTCCTCACAGTCAAGGTTCTGGGCACAGCTCATGCCAAGGGGCTGCAGGGCTTGAATAAGTGCCCATACAGTTGGAAAAAGACTGACTTGCAGTGTCCCTAGAAGAAGAGCAGCAAATGTGTGTGTGGCCCACCAAGATTCCCCTCGTTGGGACCCACACCCTCAACAGCCTTGTGTGAGGTATGCGGACACATGCAGGCGCGTTAGCCGTGGCCTTCTAATTCCAAAAGTGTGCCAAAAAAAGGAACAGAAAGTTGCCAACCCTTCTGCTTAATGCTTTCTGAAGGAGCTCTAATAACCGCCTATTTATAACCCTGAGCACTTGGTGGCCTTCCATGCAAGGAGCAGGCAGCTGCTACAGGAAGCCAACTGCCCTGCCCTCTGACTGGAAACAGATGTCCCTTTCTGTCATCTTTGTAAATACTTGCAATTCCATGAAGTGATCATTGTCAACGTATTTCCTTCTGTTTATGGCTCACTGAGACTCCAGGATGTAAAGATCTCCTCATCTTGTCATCAGACATGGGGCACTCTGGGACAAAGGTGCCACAAGACAGGCCACACCTGTTCCTCTAAAGACATTCCAAATGTCAGTTGGAGATTCCAGGGGGCTAAGATTATCTAAATTCTGAATGTTACTTTAGAATAAAAACTCATATTCTTACTGGTGATGCTGGGAATGAACCTAGAACCCCCTATAAGGTAGGCAAGGTAACACTAAACCACACTCTTGGCCTAGTCCAGCAGTTCTCAAACTGGTTCATGACCCCCTTGTGGGGGGTCTAACAACCTTTTCACAGGGGTCACCTAAGACCACTAGAGAACACAGATGTTTACATTATGATTTATAGCAGTAGAAAAATTACAGTTATGAAGTAGTAATGAAAATAATGTTTGAGGTTGGGGATCACAACATGAAGAACTGTACTAAAGGATCATGGCATTAGGAAGATTGAGGACCACTGCTCTAGAATTAAAAACTCTCCAGAAGCATCATCCTGACCACTCCTTTTCAGGTGCACGGTGCTGCAGCCAGGAGGCAGACTGCTCGCCTAGCATACGTAAAAGCCTAGGTTTCTTCCCGGCACTGCAAACAGACAGAAAGCATTAGGGGTTGAGATGACAGATCTGCTGGTAGAATTTTAAAACTGGGAGAACTGTTATCCATAGGGTGATGGTATGGCTGGTGTCTTAGCTAGGGTTTTACTGCTGACAACAGACACCACAACCAAGGCAAGTCTTATATAGGACAATATATATTTGGGGCTGGCTTACAGGTTCAGAGGTTCAGTCCATTATCATCAAGGGTACCATCCAGGCAGGCATGGTGCAGGAGGAGCTGAGAGTTCTACATCTTTATCTGAAAGCTGCTAGTGGAAGACTCAATTCCAGACAGCTAGTAGTAGGGTCTTAAAGCCCACACCCATAGTGACACACCTACTCCAACAAGGCCACACCTGCTCCAACAAGACTATAACTCCAAATAGTGTCACTCGCTGGGCCAGACATACACAAACCATCACAGGTGGCTTCACTACTCCTTTTCTATGAGGTTACAGACAATTAGAATGCTAGAATCATCCTGATCTATCCAACACTCATGCAGCTACTCGTTCATTTTATTTTAATCACTTATTTATTTTTGAGACTGAGCCTCATGTATCCCAGGCTGGCTTTAAACTCATTTTGTAGCTGAGAATAACCTTAAATTTCAGATCTCCCAGTCTCTGCCTCTTGAAAGGTCTGGGAGCTCAAGAGTGCAGAGCAAACTTGTAAGATGCAATGTAGACCTAGAGCATCACTGGAGAGATCTTGCTAGGCTGACGGAGTGCTAGGCAGGGAGACCTGGCCAATTGATGGCTGGTTGTTGGCTTTCTTCTTGGCTCTGTAAGCTGTTAGATAAACAGTGGAGCCATTTACTATGAGGGACAGAGCATGCAAGACGAGGAGGTGCGCAGGGGAACATGGGGACTCTTATCACAAATACCTGGCCTAGGACATGTATCATCCACACTGAGGAGTCTTGGGTTTTAGGGCCACTGAGACTGGTGAGTAAAAGAGTGATGTAAGCTTTCTTTTAGGTCAGGTGATCAGCATCAGCACAGCTGTCAGGAGGAACCAGAAGAGCAGGCAATGCTGTCCAGGAAAGCTGAGCCAGTAGGGAAGTCTGGCCTTGGGACTGCGGACACAGAAGGGAAGGGGAGGCTGGAAGAGAGAAAGGTTCCCAGGGGAAGTTAGACCGAAACAGAAGAGGTGTGGGTTCAAATTAAAATAAAATGCAGACATCTGGAAGATGTGACCTGGAGCTTGGGTTAAAAGCTGCCTATGCACTTGGATGGAAGTGAGGTGATGCTCAGAGGAGTGAGAGCCACAGTCAGAGGTAGGGCTGACCTGGGAGCAAAGATGTGACTGAGCAAGGACAGAACTCCCGTGGGAGCAACTGTGAGTCTCTCGGGATTGGAGGCAGCCAGATCGGGGAGCCAGTATCTGCAAGGCCCCACTTGAAACTGGAAGTTCCTGTGAAATCAGGACTCAGGAGCATCCTCCCCTCCTCCAGAGTACAGTTCTCAGCACTTTGAGAATATACTGCTGCAGCTTAAGAACAAACCCCCCAAACCCAATTCTTCAGATGTTTTAGGTACTGTGATCCCAATACGATTCAAAAGGAGGTGGCACACTATGATATGAATCACGGTAATCCGAAATGGCTGATGGTTTGAGGGTAGTTTTCACAGTATAGCATATAGAATATGATATATGCCATCATGCCTTTTAAAGATTTCACCAGTATAAAATTTTCTAGTAAATTATATCAGCTGGGCAGTGGTGGTGCACGCATTTAATCCCAGCACTCGGGAGGCAGAGACAGGCAGATTTCTGAGTTCAAGGCCAGCCTGGTCTATGTACAGAGTGAGTTCCAGGACAGCCAGGGCTACACAGAGAAACCCTGTCTCGAAAAAACAAAACAAAACAAAATTTATATCGATGTTAGTGACTATTCCTGAGTCTATGCTATGAATTATAATTTTCCAGTTGATATATATATCCTTATATATGTGTGTGTGTGTGTGTGTGTGTGTATATATATCCTAACATAGCACAGTCACTAGATATTAACATAAATATGCTAGAGTATTTGGACTAAAAATATTTTGTGCTTGTGTGCACACACGTGTGTTGCGTGGCTGTGTATATGTTCATGTGTGTGTGTGTGCACATGTGTGTGCACATGTGTACCCACAGGTGCAGAAGCCAGTGACTGACCGTGGGTGTCTCCCCCAGTGGTTTTCACTTTTCACCTTATTGTTTGAGACAGTCTCTCACTGAACCGGAAGCTCATGAATTCAGCCACACCGCTGGCCAATAGGGTGGGAGGATCTTTCTGTCTCCACCCCCACCGGCACTAAGGTTACAGGGATGCGTCCTTATGTCCAGCTTTTGTGTAAGTATTTGGCATCGGAACTCAGAACCTCATGCCTCTGCAGCAGGCATTTTACCAACTGAGCCATATCCCCAGTCCCTAAAAACATTTTAAAAGGAAAAGTTTTAAATCGAGAGGACCATAACCAAGACAATATCCGGATAACCAGGTAACACTTTATAACTAGCCTCTATTCTAATGAGCTGTAAGCAGGAGCACGGAAGGAGCTTTGCTGAGAACACACTAAGTGTAGTAGTGCACTTTAGGACTGCTGTCACCACGGCCAAAGCTCTGATCCCTTTATTTCTGTCCTTTTCTCTATCTCTCATAAACATATATACATATATGAAAATATATGTTATTCACACACATTAATAACACAAGACTTATAGCTGCCCCTCCATGTTCATGTGTTCCCTGTCTATGGATTCAGCTGACTATGAATGAACAATATTATTTAAAAAGTTTTCTCTGTACTAAATGCATACCAATTTTTTTCTGTCATAATTTATATGGCATATGATGACCTACAGAGCATAACAACAACATATAGGGTCTTTACACCGTATTAGATGCTGTAAGTAATCCTAAGTCTGTCTTATAGACACTGAAGGATAATGTGCGTCTTGTATGTGTGTATGTGTGTCTTGTATGTGTGTGTGTGTATGAATGTATATAAGATATAATACAATTAACCAAATGTAAATTTTATATCTAGCATGAATTAGAGGTTCTGAAACATCACAGCTCCTAATCCCACAGTTCACTCTTGAGAGACATTCAGCCCCCACCTCCATAACCTCAGCTGCAGGTTTAGAGTCAAGCAGAAGACAAAGAGGAGGACAGGCCACTTGCTCTATGCTGAGTGTCTCAGCTGAAACCTTGACTGTGCCTCTCCCAGGCCAACGGGCACCAGTCTCCTCTCACCTGCATCTTACTCTAAGCTCACCTGACATTTCAGGGAAAGGAGCACAGATCACTTTAGAATGGAACAGCCTTTAAATGTGCGCTTCATCTTTCCAGACAGGATTTAATTAATGTTCTGAAATTATTTTTATTATCTGTGATCATAGGTTCTTCTGCTTTCTGATTCATTAAGTGTTTTTAAGTCTCCCATGGCAATCGTGCATACCAGCAGCCTTGCCAGGGTGGACAGTGTTTTAGACCCTTTTCTACTGTTAACCTTCACCTGGGTGTCTACAAAGGCAGAATTTTACTTTAGTAATTTATTTATTGGGTCTCGTTAATTTTGGTGTCTGATGTTTTTATTTACAAGTTTTAAAAAATAAGATTTATATAATTAAAAAGCAATTCCTTATTAAGATTATAATGGAACATCAATTTAAAATAGTCACAGGAAATAATACAGTAGCCTGTCCTCTGGAACAATAACCATGTTCTAAGGGGGGTCCAAACAAAATGAAATGAAATGCTAAGGCACTTGTTGAGAGGAGCCCTTCTGAAACCTTTTCTTCCTGGGATACCTTTATGCCTGAGAAATGTTTATGAGACCCCAAACATATAGGTATATAGAATGGATATGAAAGTCAAACATTTACCAATGATAAGTCATAAAAATTCATTTGAAAAATTCTTTGTTGTATGTATAATTTTGCCATTTACTAAAGACAAAGGTGAATTTGTATGCTGGATGCTCTTACTTTTCTATCACACCATAAGCCAGAGACACTTTGATACTTTGGTGCTAGGGAATAATGGTAGGAAAACACTAAAACACTTTGTTTTTGTTTTTGTTTTTTTTGGTTTTTTGAGACAGGGTTTCTCTGTATAGCCCTGGTTGTCCTGGAACTCACTCTGTAGACCAGGCTGGCCATGAACTCAGAAATCCACCTGCCTTTGCCTCCCAAGTGCTGGGGTTAAAGGCGTGCGCCACCACTGCCTGGCAAGACTTTGTTTTTTTTGTAATTAAACCATTATGTTTTTACAAGAGCAGAAAACTTTGAATGTATGCGGTAATTCACAATTCGAATATTCTTGAAGCTGAACCTGGGTGATGCAGCATTTGTTGGTATTGCTTGGTGAGATGGCTCACACAGTGCAAGATACACATACATGGTTTGCGTTCAGAGTCAAGGCTGTGGTCATAGGATGCAACATGCAAGAACAATGCAGAAGCACCTTGGATT
This sequence comes from Uromys caudimaculatus, assembly GCA_028551405.1. NCBI lineage: Eukaryota > Metazoa > Chordata > Mammalia > Rodentia > Muridae > Uromys > Uromys caudimaculatus. Next base: position 58,877,063 of record CM052708.1, on the reverse strand, counting down.
CTTTACACACTTGGGTTTAAATTGATTTTGGATTGTGGCCTTTTACTGTTGCTACATGTGTGTGTGTGTGTGTGTGTATGTGTGTGTAACCCATATTCATTTATGAGACCCAGATACAGGGTTGTGACCACCACGTAAGAACTTAGTACAGCTTTGGATGGGCTGATAGGAGGGATGGAGACAACTGCCAATCAAATGAACCCCCGATGATGCTCTCATGCCAGCCTGATTGTGTGCATGTGTATGGGAGACACATAAATGTGTGCACTGCAATCATTTTCCCTTAAGTTAAGTTACTGTCCTATTTTATCGTGTGACCTTCTGTTCCTTACATTCCAAGTGGGTCTTTTGGACCAAGGAGCTTTTAGGTGCCCGGGTAGGAGATGCATTTTGCCAGTGATGCATGTCCTATGCACCTTGGCCTTTCCCCTCACGTGCTACAGAGCTGGCCCTTGGTGGACAAAATAGAGACGAGCAACCACATCACTAGACTCTCAAATATCAAGAAGCATTTGCTGTCTAATCTCCGATGATAGCATTTTGGCCTGCTTGTTTCCTGTTGTAAATCCTCCTGCCTCCTATCCTATTTCAGGAACTGATGTCCCCCTAGGGACATCTCATGTCTCCAGCATCCTGAAATATCTAGTTTCTACTCCGGTGCTCTGAGGATGCTCCCTTCGTTGTCCCTGCTTTCTGACCAGCTGCTAACCTGGCACACACTTCCGGTTTATTTATGAGTTTGGCCAGAATTTCCATTTCATAAAAGACATCCCCACTAATTTAAAAGCACACATCCCACTGCAGACAATCATTCCCTTCAGATGGACACCTTCTCTAATTTACTCTCCTCTTTCCTCTGGGCAGACAACAGCCTTTTGGGACTTCAAATGTTCAAAGACAAAAATGTATTTTCTAGTATTATGAAAGTTTAGAATTAAAAGTTTTTTCCCTTGTGTGTTTATAATATATCTGTTACTTTAAGTAATATGTAAAGAAATTATTTTTTTATTTAATGGGGAAACAGAAACATATCTTTCTTGAAGTATTATTAGCATCATGACAACTCTGTTCTTTTTAAACCTCGTGATAGAATTTTCTAGAAATTATTTAAGTTCATATTAGTGTTTATTTATGAAACTGTTTTATATGAATTATAATTACTATCACTACCAGTTGATTCTGACTATTATAACACAGTACCAAGAGCAAGATAGTCTAGTCTAATTAGTAAGATGGTATATAGGGAGCAGGTCCAGCCAACCAGCTTTTTGCATCTCATTAGCTCTGTGACCTTGACTTAAGTTCTCACTTAAGTTCTCTATTTCTTCCTAAAGCACCAGCCATAAGAAAAAGATGCTTCAGGGTTTCTGTGAGAGCAGATATAATTGGCATAAAACAGCTGCTGTCATATTTGTCTTCAACTAGTCATCTAGCTATCAACTGGAAACTCGGTTGTCTGACCCGCAGAAGTCAAACTGGTTCACTGCAGACTTAGGAGGTCCTTCTTTAGTTATTTGTCTTGTGGTGTTCTTAGTACCGGGAACTGAATCCAGGGCCATGTATGTGCTAGGCACATATTCTACCAGTAAACTATATAGCCTGAGCCCTATAGAGTCATTATGGGGGTGTGGGGAGAGAATAGAAAGGAAAGGAAACTAGAATTGCATCATTATGTTTAACTGTATCCATGGCAACAGCCAGGACAGATGTGCCATCATTCTGGGCCAGGAGAAGACCAGAAGACAAGTTCAGAGTTTCTAGGGCTCTATCTACCAAGGGAGTTTGCTCTAGGGCGAGGGTGGCTAGGTCCAGTCCCTATGAGTCTTTTCTTGTATTAAGAAAAAAAAAAGTGAGACAACTGAATTGATAGGAAAGACATAGATGCTTGAGACAAAACAAACAAAAAGGAAAGAAATATGCATCCCAGGCAGTGCACTCGCAAAGTGTCCAATATGTGACGTATGACTTTGGCCTAGAGTAATCTCATACGGGAAGTCCAGAGGGCAGTGGATAGCTCAGTGGGCAAAGCACTTGCCGCACAAGCATAAGGAGCCATGAGTCAGACACAATACCATCCACCTGTCACTCCGTGCTCCAACAGAAAGATGGGAAGCATTTAACAGGAAAACCCCTGAAAGCCTGCAAGGCAGCTAGCTAGCTTGGCACACCCGACACAGCATACATGAGCTCAAAGGACAGGCATGGGTGTCTGTGGACCTGCGTGGTCCTCATCATCCACTGTGTTTCAGACAGCGTCTCTTGTTTACTGTAATGTACACTGTGCACATTAGCAGTACACCTGTGCCAGTACCCAGCTCACACTACCCCATACTCCTGTGCCAGTACCCAGCT
>CM052708.1:58854196-58874611 GCA_028551405.1 Uromys caudimaculatus | reverse complement strand
CCATACTCCTGTGCCAGTACCCAGCTCACACTACCCCATACTCCTGTGCCAGTACCCAGTTCACACTACCCCATACTCCTGTGCCAGTACCCAGCTCACACTACCCCATACTCCTGTGCCAGTACCCAGCTCACACTACCCCATACTCCTGTGCCAGTACCCAGCTCACACTATCCCATACTCCTGTGCCAGTACCCAGCTCACACTACCCCATACTATCTGTTCTGCCTGGGCACCCAGCAGCAAGCAAGAGACTGAGTCTTAAACATGGGGGAAGAGAAGACAGATGCCCAAGGCTGTCATGTGATCTTCACATGTGCATCGTGGTACACATAAACATATATACATTAGACATACAAGAACTTAAAAAGAAATATAAACAAAATATTAGTGTAGACAAATTTCAGGTAAGAGGGGATGATCAGAAAGAGAAGAAGCAATTAATTCACAAACAGAGTCAGTAATGGTATGGGAAGGCTGTCTGTAATTCAAGTTTAAAACAGTTTCTAGACCGGATAGACTGGGGACTGGCTCAGGCATGCCACAGCCAAGCTGTGGTGGCCACAAAGCACTCTGTCACTTAGGTTTAATTTCCTCTCGTGAGCGCAAAGGTCTCTCAAGGGCTCCTCTATCTTTGCTGGGTTGTACGTCTCCAATGTTGGTTGCACATTTTACAGTATAACCTTAGAGATGAATGATGTGAACTCTGGCATTTCATGGCATCCCAGGACACAGCAGCAATAAGCAGAGAGTCGGCTCATACACAGGATGTAGCATATGAATACACAATAGCCAGACGCCACTGTCCAAGGGCCAGTGCGGGGAGGACCTTCCTCCCCGAGCATTTCCCTCCCGGGGAAAGAAGACCTCTTAGAGAGGAAGGCTGGAAGGCTGGACAGTGAGCTGTGTTCTGCCCCTTTAAGGGTGGCTACACTCCTGAAGGTTTGGTCTGAAGGGTGCAGAGCAAGGTCGGGGAGGGAGGGAGGGTTGGCTCAAAGGCACTTTGAAGATGAGTTGTGTGAAAAGTACCACACTATCACCCCTCGGTCCCCAGTCACACTGTTAGTATTTGTTAGAGCAAAGTCCCCAGTTCCTCTCCTGCATTTAATCTGATGCACAGTTGGCAGAAATGTTTTCAAAACCAAGCCAGAGCTGATAAATAGTACTGGCTTAATGTTAATAGAGGAAAGGGCTGAGATATAACTCAAGCACGAGTTTAAGTAAATAATTACACAAAAGCTATGATTTTTACACAAAAACACTGCAGGGAAGTGTTTCATGTTTTAGTTTTAACGTTATGATAAATGGAGCCATGCATGGCTGAGAATGATATCATTTCCATCTTGGAAGGGAACATTAGTGTTCATTTCAATACCCTAAATGTTAAACCCAACATGGTGCTAAGCACTGTGGTTGCAAAACCCACTAAGGAAGGATCTTGGTTTTCAGCAGCTCATAACACATTAAGAGACTGCACTAGCGTCTGTTCCCTATGGGACCTTCAGGGATCAACTCAAGCAGGCTGCTGTTTCTGGTGACTTCCAACTGGGTTCTGCCAATGGGAAAGCTGTGATAAGAGATTAGACAAAGGGTGGCGGCAGAGGTTTATGTGCTTCCCCACCAGCCCATCTGGAGATCTCTGAAAGTTGCTCGTGGTTTCTTCTTTTGCACAGACCCACCAAGTTTTGAGCCCCAGGGTTCCGATAATGGTGCCTCTTGCCCTTTTCTTTCCAGCCTGGGATAGTGGTAGGTTATCTCTCAGCCTCTTCTGTCATCTCAGCAACTAATTCAATTGAATTAAAGTACAGTACTTTTAAACTAAGTAGCCTGCCTTTTGGTCCTTGGTTAAGTTCTGACTCATCTATATGACCAATGCTTCTCTAGCAGTGAGGGCATTCTGATTCAAAGCACTATAGGGTAAGTGTTGTATATGAGGTCATTATATGAACACATAGATGAAAAATCTCAGAGGTCCTAGAGATGCAAGTATGGTCCTCAAGAGAGGTCTTGACTAGATGTCTTTGTTTACTATATGGGCACACACGTGGGGGGAGGGGGAAGAAGTGAAGGAGGGAAACACGAGACAGAGAGAGAGAGAGAGAGAGAGAGAGAGAGAGAGAGAGAGAGAGAGAGAGAGAAGGCCCAGGAACAGACATGATGGCATAAGGAAGGGATAAGGAACCCATAGAGCCTGAACTTGACAATGCAACATACTGAATGACAGAAGAAAGCAAGAATATGAGCTGGGATAGAAACAGAGAAGGAAAGTCGGCAAGAAGCAATTAGAATGTCTAGGGAGAAGACTTTTGAGCAACAGAAGGTAGCTCTGAGTGTCATACGGCACAGCACCAAGAGAGGCCCTGTCTATCTTCTGGTGAGAAGTTGAGGAATCTAATCAGACTCTCTGGTCCTGATCCCTCATCACACAGTGGAAATGCATCCTAGAGTGATGAACTAAACTACCCATAGACGTGGGATTGCTTTGCATTGCAGTTGGACCCAAGCTCAGGTTTGGTGGGTCAGCCTGTGCCATCGACCAATGGCTTCCACTCTATTAAGAACCAGAGATGCCTAGGAAGATGGGACCTTCTCCATTATGCAGTCTCATTTCATTGTTCACACTAACCTGCCTAAGAGAACACAGTTCTTAGAAGATGGTGTTACTCATTGGAGGTCTGCAAATAAACACACAAAGTCTCCCACAGAGACATCCTGAGTCTCACAAGTTTTTACTTCAAGGGCAAGCCTTGGCATGTAGCCTTGTGTTCTAGCTTATACACTGTAGCCTTTTCTTCATGAGAAACAAGTATCTAGCTTGAGAGCTAACAGTCACTATTTTGATTATAACGTCTTCTTTTGATAGAAGCCTGCTTAGAAGTCAACAAATACTGGTTTTACATAAAGAAAATGTCTTTGCAAGAAAGATAAGAATGGTACATGTGAATTTTGCTATCCTGGATTGACTGACTTTCCCCCACCTTTCATTTTAAAAGATGCAAGTAAGTATAATATTTTGTTTCTTGTCATTTAAAAAGTATGTGAATACTTTCCCTTAAGTTCTGTGTATGAATGACTCATGAGCTATGCAGGAAGTGAAGGCACTAGAGTCAAACAAATGATAAATTCTATGATCTCCAGTCTATGTGATGTTGGGGTGATGATCACAGAGGCAGGACAACTGGGTTATTACCGAACTTGCCACCCTCACTCACTACATTGAATAAAGTATTAGATTAGCTGCCGTGTCTCTGCAATGACTTGATACAGTTACCATGTTAACGCAGTATCTACTTTTCTCCACAACAGTGGAATACCTGAAGCAGCTACTTTATTAAAAGGCAAGGTCTATTTAGTTCCTAGTCTTGAGAGGTGGAAGTTCACACAGCTCAGCACAGGCTCTGGCAAGAGTCCACAGTGGGTAGCAAGAGATGAGGGTCCCCAAGCAGGAAGCAGAGATAAGCTGGGGGTGGGCTTGCCTTTGGCTTTTATCACAGCCCTCTCCAGAGAAGTAACCTAGGGACCTACGAGAAATCCCTTCAGTGTCTTCAAGGGCATAACCCTTCCCACTAGCTCTACCTCTTAAAGGTTTTGCTATCTCTAATAATGCCATGGTGAAGGGCAAGCTCCCACTGCATGGACCCCAGGCAACAAAACACATCTACCATAGCAAACTCTTCAACTCCTCTTGCAAAGCATAACTTAAACTTTGTAGGCATTCAATGATTTGCCCAGGATTCACACAGGGAGCTAAGTCGGGAGGGAGACTCGGTTCTGCCTGAGTAAAAAGGGCCACCATCAGCCCATGTGATACAGCCTCAGGGGGTTTCACGGGCACCTGGGTAAAATGGGTTATTATAACCACTGAATGAACGTTCTCCATGAAGTATTCACACTGCTGAGTGCAGGGTCCCTATTAATAATGGGGAAGGGGCTAGGGAAAGATTTAAATACAAATTTAATACAAATTTAAATAAATTAGATTTAAATCTAACACAATTAGAATTGCTTCAGTGAAGACTATGCCTGGCAGTGAAGGCACATTAAAGGCTAACTAGTTCCATCTGATCAAGAGAATGGAGTGTCTGGCCTGGGGGCAGTTGGGACGTTCCAGTTGTGCAGGTCAATCACCTGGTTTAAATAAAGACCATCAGGCTAAAGAGACGGGGTGGAATCATTATCCCTCTAAGAAGATGCTGCGCATTTCCTTTCCAGAATCTCTGCCCTCTGTGTAGCTGCTCAGAAGCAGCCATGAGGGTTTAAGTCGGCTTGCCTTTCTGAGCCTTATATGCTTTGTTTGGTACGGGGTGCCTCTTTCTCTGAAGCCACGTATGTGTATGCTTTCTACCAGGTGCCTGCTCACAGCAGCACACCGACTTGTTCATCTTGTCTTCCATCTTCCTCCTTGGGTCAGCTGCTGGGATTTTCAACTGATCACCTCGGGGGGGGGGGGGGGCTTTCAATTTCTAACAAAATCCTTCTCAAGGTTCCTTTTGAGCTAATTCTTAAATTTCTTTATTTATGAGACTAAAATCTCCAAGGAGACCCTAATTTCCCCAGTATCTTGTGGTGACTGTGGCAGGTCTCCAAAATTTTAGATACCAGGATCAGAATCTAAACCTCAAAGTAAGATTTTATTATGTAGTTCATACCATATTTGCATAGTCAGAGAATGTGCGTGTGTGTGTGTGTGCACGCATGTGCACGTATGTGTATTTTTGGTTTTGTTTTATAGTGTTAGGGATCAAAAAAGGCCTTACATATATTAGGCACATATACTACTACTGAGCTCATATCTGCTTTGAACTCACTATAGAGTACAGGCTAGCCTCAAACTTACAATCCTCCTGCTTCAGCCTCTCAGGTGGAAGGACTGAAGCATGTGCCACTATGCCTGGCTGAATCTAAATTTTTCATTGTAAATTAGCAAATTATATTGGCATATATGTATGGGGTACAAAGATATGATTTATGAATGCAATAATAAATGATGAGGTAAGACTGATAAATCCATCGCCTCAAAGTTACCAGTTTTTGTAGTGAGAACATTTTAAATTTATGATCTTGGGAATTTTGACAGTGCAATTCATTATAGCTAACTAAATTGATTATAAATTATAAATTCATTAAATTATAAATTCATTATAGCTAACTAAATTGACCCCACCACACTATAACTCTCTATGAACGGTTAAGAGCACAGGCTTCTGCACTGAGCTTGACTGTTCTCTCCCTGCTCCTCACCTCCTGCCCCCCATACCACCCCCTGGCTATGCTTCTGTGACTTGGATTGCCTTAGATTCCACATAGAAGAGAACACACAAGGTTTCCCTTCTGTATTAGGCACATTTCACCTGATTTCTGTACATGTTGTTGCAAAGGACAGAATTTCTTTCTTTCTTACCTTTTTTTAAATCTTTTTTTAAAATTAATTAATTTATTATATGTAAGTACACTGTAGCTGTCTTCAGACACCCCAGAAGAGGGCATCAGATCTCATTACGGATGTTTGTGAGCCACCATGTGGTTGCTGGGATTTGAACTCACGACCTTTGGAAGAGCGGTCGACGCTCTTAACCACTGAGCCATCTCTCCAGCCCCAGAATTTATTTCTTAAGGTTAAATAAGTTGTGCGTGTGTGCGTGCCTGCATGTGTGTTGTACCCATTGTCTTTGTCCATTCGTCTGCTGACTGACAGGTTGATTCCACGACTTGCCTATTATGAATAATACTGACGTGAACACAGCGTGTAGATGTCTCTCAACATATTGCTTTCTTTTAAATCAATACCCAGAAGTGAGATTTCTGAATCATATATTGGTTCTATTTTAAACTTTTCTGTGTTTTAAATAATAATTGTATTAATTTATACTCATACAGACAAATGGAAAACAGTATGGAGATTCTTATGAAAATTAAACATCGATCCACTAATCCTCCTGAACGTACACCCAAAGGAGATGAAGTGGGGCCTCACAGAGCCAGGTATAACTGATGTTACCTGCAGAAGCTGAACCAGCCCAAGTGCAAGTGACACACACACACACACACACACACACACACACACACACACACCATTCAGACTTTTCAGAAGGAGATCCCAGGGGTGCTAGCACCCACATAGTGGCTCACGACAGTTTGTAACTTCAGTTCCAGGAGATCTGACCCCTTCTTCTGATCTGTACTGGCACTGAACAAATGTGATACGCTAACATATGCATAGGCAGGCTGTACTGCCTGGGTTTGTGTGTCAACCTGACACAAGCTGGAGTTATCACAGAGGAAGGAGCTTCAGGTGAAGAAGTGTCTCCATGAGATCCAGCGGTAAGGCATTTTCTCAATTAGTGATCAAGGGGGGAGAGCCCCTTGTGGGCGGTGCCATCCCTGGGCTGGTAGTCTTGGGTTCTATAAGAAAGCAAGCTGGACAAGGTAGGGGAAGCAATCTAGTAAGTAACATCCCTCCATGGCCTCTGCATCAGCTTCTGCTTCCTGACCTGCTTGAGTTCCAGTCCTGATTTCCTTTGGTGATGAACAGCAACATGGAAGTGTAAGCCGAATAAACTCGTTCCTCCCCAACTTGCATCTTGGTCATGATGTTTGTGCAGGATTAGAAACCTTGACTAAGACACAGATGCTTATATATATAAAATAAAAATAAGTAAAAAAAATTGAAAGAGTACGGATGATGGGGGTATTATGCTAAGTGAAATAAGCCAGACACAAAAAGAAAAATGTTGCCTGGTCTCACAAAGGGTAGGGAGGGGGAAATGTTTAGGTGACAGGATAAAAGTAGAAGATATGCAGGCTGGAGGCATGGCTCAGTGGCAGAGTGCTTGCTTTGCATGCTCAAGGGTAAAGCCGTAGCTAGCTTCCAGTGTTAGGACTGAAGAAAAGATACATTGTACAAATATCCTAGCGTCTTGTTACTAAGAAATTCCAGGTACCCTTTTGTGGGATTTTAGTCTCATTAATTAAACAATTTAAAAATAGACTCAGAAGGAAGCTCAAGGACCAACTGATGATTAGCTTTTGAGAGAAAAACAACAGGACAGGCAGCTGTAGCTCTCCTGGCTTCCAGAGGAGGACCAAGTGGAGGAGGGGAAGAGGGAATGTCACGTCTTACAGTCAGGGTCCAAGAAAGCCAGAGAATTTGGTAATGGGACTGTGTGGCAGATTGGGATATCAGAGAGAGTGAGATTGTCCATAGGGTCCTGGGAATAGAAGTAGGCCAGGAACATGAAGGCACGGCCTTCAAACAGCTCTGCTGACTTCTGAATGTTCTGGTTTTCAGATGAACTCCATCTGAGGAAGGCTTCCAGTCCCTTGGAAAGTGGCCCGAGTAGGCTCTATAATGGGAAAGGCTTCTGGGCTTTCTCTGCCAACTGGATTAAAAAAAAAAAAAGTTGATCCAAGCTAGGTATGGTGGCACATGTCCTTAATCCCAGCACTCAGAGGGTAGAAGCAAGGCCAGCCTGGTCTACAAAGTAAGTTCCAGGACAGCCAGGACTTTGTTAAAATTATTATTATTATTATTATTATTATTATTATTATTATTATTATATTATGGGGTTTTTTTTTTAGTCAACTCTCTTGAAAATTTAATGTATTCCAGGAAGACTAACATTTAAATTTGAATTAGGGAATCACTGTTAGCTAAGTAGTTTTTAGCTGCTCTTATTGCAAAGCAAAACAAAAAGTATCTAGGGGATGACAGGTGGGTCACAGCGATTTCACAGCCTTTAGCCATGTCACCGTGTATCTATATATCATCTTGTAAACCTCAAATATACAGAATAAGATTTGTTTTTAAATAACCTATACTCCCTTCAATGTTGTACAGTTTTCCTTTCCTCTGCTTTTTAAAAAAATTACTAGGCGTTGAATCCACTTCTCCTGCATAGCAGTCAAGAACTGTAAACTTCATCCCTAACCTCTCTCCACAATTACTTTTTAGAACAAATTCTTTAAAAGCTACAGTTAAAAAAAACCAAACAATAAAAAACAACAAAAAAACCAAACAAACCAAAACTCAAAACCAAAAAAACTGTGAGTTCAGTCATTTACAAGTGACGGTCAGGTTTGTGCCCATTTGACCTAACATCTGAAACAGAACAACCCTTTCTGAAATCAGGGAGTCCAGATGCAGCTGCCTTGTCCCAGGTGGAAGCAAACACAGCGCAGGCTTCTACCCGTCCCAGCCCTCGGGCCCACACCCTGTTGCTGACCACAGGAGCCTCTCACACTGCTCAGGGCTTCAAAACTCTCTCACTGGCAGCTTCTTTCTATTCTGAAGTCTCCCAGTCCAGCACAAATTAGTCCCCTCTCCTGGACTCCCACTGCGCAGCCTTGGTACGTCACAGAGCGCTGGCTGAGAAAATCGCTCTTTAGTCTCGGCAAATCACTCTTACCTGCTCCGCTGACTAGGCCGGTGCCATTATTTATTAGGGAATGAGCACTAGCTGTTGAGGGTCAATTATTCCATTGACCAAGCATTACAATAATTCCTGGTAATTAAAAGAGGTACTTATGTGAATCTGGATGGGTATTGAAAGAAACATTAGTCCTTTTGTCAGCTTGGCAAGTCTATTGTTCTGAGCCAGGCCCAACCAATTAACATCTTTTGCCAATCCCTGTCAGCAGGGGCTTGAAACGAGGAGAGAAAGGGGGGCCGGTCAGATGCTAATTTAGATACAATTGTGTCAGGGTGGATGGGAGGGGTAGCTCTGAAGAAGAGACTCTAGTTTAATGAAGCAAACAGCTTGGGTCCCAGTGACCCCGCAGGGGTAATTTTAAAAGGCCCCTCTGTGTTCCTGTGCCAAATAGCAGAGGGCCATCACGAGAAGCCCTTCCTTAAAAAAAAAAAAAAATTAAGAGAGGGATAATCATCCATTTAATCTGCTCATTAAACAAATCTCTCAGGCGGACTTAATGTGAATTAGCACTTCTCTGAAAGGGCTAGCCTTGGCGTGCAGCAGACAGCTCAGATCATTTGGAAGGTCACAGTTTTTTTTATTATATAAGCCCAGTTGTTATTAATGTATTCATATTTGAAGAAACTGAGCCGACGCCCGCTTTTATTCAATCTGGTGAGCAAAACAGTATGTTTTCCTAACTGGCAAACCAAAACATAAATGCTAATCAGTTCCTAGCAGAGATCAAATCAAGCTAAATATAGCAGGCACCTTCCCTTTGTTCCCTGATTTTTCAAATACAGAAATTAAGGGGGGGGGGAGACCCAGTGAATTAATTGTCTTCCTCTGTGCTCCCCATCTGACACCAGCTAGGCTCACACAAGGGTGGGACACAGATGGAAACAAGAACTCAGCTCTACACAGAACCTTCTGAAACCACTCTGCACGTGCTCCGGAGCCATGGGGCCATTTGGTTGAGAGAACCCCATCCAGGATTGGACATTGCAAGTGGCTGAGGCTCTAAGAAGATTTGTGACTGTCAGGGGCCTGGAATCTTTCCCTTATTCACCTGTGGAACAGTACAAGGGCACAGCTGTCCCACAAATCTCCCAACCTGACCCACAGATGGCTCATCTTACATATCCTTCCTCCCGTCTAGGTACAGTGAACTGTTGTGTTGAGATGGAGCACGGGATAAGGTCTGAAGATGTAGAAACCTCCTAACTAGTCAGCTAGAACATCAGACCAGAGGTGGCTTCCCATTGGAAACCAGCAAAAAGGCCAGACTATACCACTGTCACAAGAGAAGAAGAGGGGGCTGTTCAGAAACAAGTCCACGTGAAAACAGAAAGTGTACACCAAGGGTCACAGCAGCATCATTTACAAAGCCAAAAGGGAAAACCCTGATGTCCATCAACAAAAGACTTCTCGAAGATGGGATTTATGTGTAGGGAGGGAGGTTACCTAGCCTTAAAGAGAAATGAAGTTCTGATATGTTCTAGCATGAACCAAGAAAACACAATGTTCCCTGAAATAAGCCAGGCATAGAGGGAGACGCTGTGTGATTCTTCTCAAATGGGACTTCTAGATTCGATAAATCCATACGGACAGAGTAAATACATGATAGTGATGTTATATAAGATGATGAACGCATGTAGCCCCACTGACCTGCAGTTAAAATGGCTAAGAAGATTAAAATTAATATAACATAAAATATGACATGAATAAACTCTGTCATATTTACCTTATTTTACTAGCTACAGTTTGTGGGTAACTCATGCCATGAAGCCTCTGAAGCTATTACGTGAGATAGTTGTTATTATAGCAACATGATCTGTAAAGATGTTTAATATATGTTATTTATTGGGAGAAAATCAATCAGTAAATATATGGTAGAACTTTTATACATAGCTAGGATGTATCTGGTTTTAAAAATAAGTAGTGTGTGTATATTACTAGTAAATAAGAATCTTCAAAGCTGGAGGTTTGTACCATGAAATCTAAACTTTAAAGGAGGTCAGAGGCATCACAGTCACTGCTCAGTCTTTAGCTCCCCTGCAGTGCACTCAATAAACTATTCAAGAAGGGGGAAAAAACCCCAAACCAAACCCTAAAACTTTAGGAGCATGATTCAATTATAGCCACATACACATTATCCAATTTTTCAGACTCAACACTATTTGCTTCTATCTCCATCCAAATAATACTTTCTGCTTTATAGGCTTGTTACATAACATCTAAGGCTCCTGGAGCATAATTATTTAACAGCCCAGGTCCCCACTGTCCCCAAGAGGAAACTAAAGAGCTGCATGCAAGAGTCCCCTCTGAAGTCATTCTTTTGAAGTCAGCACAGTTGGTACTTAAAGGTTTCGTCTGTTTGGAGCTTGCTGCTAGAATAGTAAGTCATGTCAACTTTAGCTCAGCTCCCTTGAGGCTGGAACCAAGTGAGGCCTGAAGTCACCGTGGTCTAGCAACTGTAGTAGCCATGGGGTGTCTGGAATTTGTCAAGTGCACTGAGCCTTAAAAAACGGAACAGCTGCTGTGGGATGCTGCTACAGGACACCAAGGAGGACTCAGGCCTCCAGGACACCCTTGTGTATTCCAGGGATGGAGGACAAGCCCAGTCTAGTACAGAAGAGCAGCATCAGGACTAACTGGGAGCTTCTAAAGTCCTGCATAATATCAGCTGGACAGGGCTGCTCAGTGGGTGAAACTGTTCAGCACACCCAAATCACTGTGGTCAAGTAAGAGCTGAACATACTGGGATACGCAGTGACTACTGAATTAGAGAAAGAGCTGGCCTAAAAGTCTGCTACAAGAAATAAAGACCCACAGAGCAAGAGCCAGAATGCTAACTGTAAGCGAGCCCTCTATGGTCTCACACTGTGGTGCTTTAACTATTTCAATTTCTACCATCAAGAGGGGATCCAGACTGTCTCTGTATCTTTAACTGAAAAAAGAAAAAAATCTATTTTTTTTTTCAGCATACAAAATGTCAGCCGATTCTAAAGTGAAAAGCAAGGCAGTTGTAGAAAAGCACCTTCTATATCCTTCTGTAGCCTGAGGGGTAGACTGCTGGCTTCAACCTCCAGCATCTACCTCCCCTGCCCTCCTCAATGAAAAAATAACAACCCTACTTTTATATAGAGCAAGATCTGTTTTCTTTATTTCAGATCATCATTTATAAAGCTGAGACCCTCATGCAAGCAACAACTCTACCACTGAGCTTAAGTGCCAGCCCGCAAGCCCTCTGCACTCGTGTTCCACTCTGTTTGTTCTGAACTATAGCATGACGCGGCAGCTAAAAGCACAGTGGTCCTATCTTGTAGGAGTCATAAAATTAAGATTTAAGAAAAAAAAAATAGGAGATTTGGGTGTAAGAGGCATGAAGAAAGCGTATGAGGGCAAAAAGAGAAAAGAATTCTTGATAGACTTGCTAATCAAGGAAGGTTTTAATTGTTTCTTTTCAGGAAGCCCCATTGTTGTTTTATTGGTTTTTTTTTTTTTTTTTTTTTGGTTTTGTTTTTGGTTTTGTTTTTTTGAGACAGGGTTTCTCTGTGTAGCCCTGGCTGTCCTGGAACTCACTCTGTAGACCAGGCTGGCCTCAAACTCAGAAATCCACCTGCCTCTGCCTCCCAAGTGCTGGGATTAAAGATGTGCGCCACCACTGCCCAGCACCCATTGTTGTTTTAAAATTCAAAGGCTGAAGGCTCCTTAAAGATCAATAAGGCCCTCTGTATGCACTCATGAAATGGTTGTTAAGTGGCTAACTCCAGGGGATGCAGAGCCTCTGTCACCCAGAAACCAAATGATGTATCTAGGAGACAGAACATCATTTGGCCATAAAGAATAAAATCTTATCATTTGTGATAACACAGCCACCATGTTAAGTGAAATAAGCCAGACACAGGAAGACAAATGCCATATGAATTCACTCACACACACGTTGTTCTGGTTAGTTCTATGTCAACTTGACACAAGTTAGTTATCTGGGGAAAGGAAGCCTCAACTGAGAAAATGCCTCACCCACAGATCATAGCCCGCAAGCCTGCAGAGCTTTTAAAATTAGCAATTGATGGGGGAGGGCCCAGTCCATGGCAGATGGTACCATCCCTGGTCTGGTGGTCCTGAGTTCTATAAGAAAGGATGCTGAGCAAGCCATGGGGAGCAGGCCAGTAAGCAGCACCCTTCCATGGCCTCTGCATTAGCTCCTGTCTCCAGGTACTTGCCCTAACTTTAGTTCGTGATAGATTGTGATGGGGACATGCAAACCCCTCCCCCCCAAACCAGCTTTCCTTCCTAAGTTGCTCTTGGTCATGATCTTTATCACAGCAATAGAAAACAAACTAGGACTCAAGTGAATGCTATGAAGTTGATCTCACAGATGATGTAGGCAAGAATAGTGATGACCAGTGGTTGGACCATGGGGTGGGGGTTGGTTCAGGCCGGTCCACTACAGTTCGTGGCACATCACAGTTAGAAAGGAAGAATAATTTCTGGTGTTTTACTGCAGAGAAGGGTAATGAAAGTTAACAAGGACAGAGAGCGAACTTCAAAAGAGCTAGAGATTCTGATGCTCTCATCGCATGATATGCTCAAAGTGAAGAATACAATAATTACCTTGCACCAAAGCATGACATCATATCCCTCAAACATGTATAGCTATTTATAGATTCCAGTGCCTCACACCTGCTATAGGCAAGGGCACAATCACTGAGACACTCTCAGCCCAAGAGGAAGGCAACTTGGAAGGACCTGTGGTCAGAAGGCTGGGAGGAAAAGGCTATGCTTGAGACCTGTAATACAGTGCTAGGAAAAACACCCCCAAGAGCTGGGATCAGCATAGCATGTTCATAACGTGCTAGAAGCTGAAAATGAGACAGCAGAATGTTCTCATCACTCTTTAGGACTTGAGAGTGTAATGAGGAGCAGATGTGAGAACTGTGGGTTATGACGGAACATGATCTGGATGGAACAGACAATGTCCTGTGAAAGTGACCACTAATTATAGGAGAGAGTGTGGAGCAGAGGTGTAAGACAATACCATACTTAAAGCTTGACACTGGAATCAGCAATTATCCACCAGCAATTTACCCAGTGGAGTGGGAAGGAGGCATCTTAGGCGGAAACTGGCATGCCTTAGGGTTGAAGAGGGTCTAGCAACCCAGCATACTACGGAGGACAAAAGCTCCTCCAGGTGGCAAAGAGCACAGGCAGGTGAGCGGCAGCCATGAGCTGAAGTCCCCTCCTTTTTGGGGCTCTAGAGGTAAAGGGTCTCGGATGTCCCCTTCAAAATCCAGGTATGACTCCAGAAGAAAACGGAGCTGGTCCAAGGCGTAAGGAGTCTGATAGTAGTGGCTCTCTGTGTGACAGGACAGGACGGTGGGTGCCAGGAACCTTGTGAAGATGTGTTTGCTGGATTCCACAAACCTGATCCCGGGGGTCTGAGGCAGAATTCACAAAAGGTGTTTGCTGTTGTTTACTTTTGAGAGTGTATTTTAATTACTACGTTCTCCCTTCCCTTTACTGCCTGCAAATGCTTTCTTTCCCAGGCCCCTCCCTATGCTACTTCAAATTCATGACCTCTTTTTTAAAAGCATCAATTTTTATTGTGGTCATACATGTATTTGTATACATATCCGTACACACACACACACACACACACACACACACACACACAAACACACACACACACTCCTGTTGAATCCATATAATCATGCTACTTGGTATGTTTTCAGGGCTAGCCATTTTATCAGTAAACAATCACTGATTGTGCTCTTTCCTGGGGAGGACCACCTCTCCCACTCCTAGCATCCCTCTGTTGTCTGTAGTTCTTGGTATAGGGTTGAGGTCTCATGAACTTTTTTTTTTTTTTTCGGTCTAATTTGGTGTGTCCCTCCTTGTTTAGCTCTCATTCGGGTGGTCACATTGGTGAGACATTGTGGGTGTAGCTTCTGATGTTACTGGGGTCTCACAGGAACGTCTCTAGTCCTAGGCTCTTACAATCTTTCAGCACCCTCTTCCACCATGTTCCCCGAACCTTAGATATCATGCAATATTTTAAAAATATTTAGATGATTCTTGTTCATTTCTTTTAGATCCATTTTGTTCCTATAATTACAAAGTAAGTGCTCATATTAACAGGAGCTATTCCCCTGGATACCTTAGTGGATGTCTGAAATGCAGCGTATCAAATCACCCGCATACCCATATTGTGATTTCCCTCCGTAGGCCCTGCAGGGTGGCCACTCACCCAGGGTTAATTTATCCCTCCATGGTGTTTAGTCCTGTGACCGCCTTTATGTCACTATTCTTGTGCTTCCAGGCCCTTAGTAAGCAAAATAAAGGTGACTTGGTCATAGGCACACAATAGCCCTACAGCTGTTCTGATAATGGAGCCAACTCTGAAGTGACTAACAGGGCAGGTAGCATTTACAGCACGGACAGCCTAACCAAGGGATGATTCGTGTCCCAGGCTGGACAGAGCAGAATTTCAACACACCAGTTACAATGGATAACTTATGAGTTGTTTTTTTTTTTTTTTTTTTTTTAATTTCCTATGCAATATTTTGGATCAGACATATCCAATAAAGAGACATTGTAGGTAAGTGACAGCTACTATGTGTTATATGAGGAGATAAGCAACATCGGGAACGGGGTGAGGTGGATACATATGTGGAGGACTATGTATGTGGAGGACTATATGTGGAGGACTATATGTGGAGGACTATGTAGGCGGAGGACTAGGTGGAGGACTATGTAGATGGAGGACTATGTAGGTGGAGGACTATGTAGGCGGAGGACTATATAGGTAGAGGACTATGTAGGTGGAGGACTATGTAGGTGGAGGACTATGTAGGCGGAGGACTATGTAGGCGGAGGACTATGTAGGTGGAGGACTATGTAGGTAGAGGACTATGTAGGTGGAGGACTATGTAGGTGGAGGACTATATGTGGAGGACTATATGTGCAGGACTATGTAGGCGGAGGACTATGTAGGCGGAGGACTATGTAGGCGGAGGACTATGTAGGTGGAAGACTATGTAGGTGCAGCACTATGTATGTGCAGGACTATAGATAGAGGACTATATGTGGAGGACAATATAGGCGGAGGACTATATAGGTGGAGGACTATGTAGGTGGATGACTATGCAGATGGAGGACTATGCAGGTGGAGGACTATGCAGATGGAGGACTATGCAGGTGGAGGACTATGCAGATGGAGGACTATGCAGGTGGAGGACTATGTAGGTGGAGGACTGTGTAGGTGGAGGACTATGTAGATAGAGGACTATGTGGGTGGATGACTATGTAGGTGGAGGACTATGTATGTGCAGGACTGTGCAGGTGGAGGACTATGTAGGTGGAGGACTATGTAGGCGGAGGACTATGTAGGTGGAGGACTATGCAGGTGGAGGACTATGTGGGTGGATGACTATGTAGGTGGAGGACTATGTATGTGCAGGACTATGCAGGTGGAGGACTATGCAGGTGGAGGACTATGTAGGCGGAGGACTATGTAGGCGGAGGACTATGCAGGTGGAGGACTATGTAGGTGGAGGACTATGTAGGTGGAGGACTATGCAGGTGGAGGACTGTGTAGTGCATCATTAGCATCACAGAGGACAGCACTGGGACTCTAACAAGTACAGTGTACTGAGAGTGTGAGCACAGGAATGGACAGTAAGCTCAATGCTCCCAACTGTAGCCAATTCACAGAGATGAGTAAGAGAGCAATCAAAGTGTGGAGAAGAGCACTCAAGATGAGAAGGGCAGTCTTTGCATCATGAGTGAAATTTGACTCTCAAAGGGCTTTTGATAGACAGGTCTGAATGATTACTGTTCCAACAGGACAATGGAAGTTGAGGATATATTGGGGGTGGGCGTGGGGGTGGGAGGCAAATGGAAAGGGTAGGGTTGATGGGAAGGGACTAGGAAGTCTGGATCCTTACTGGAGGGATGGTGGCCCTGAAGGGAAGGAGGAAGACAGTCAACTCAGCTAGGAGTCTACAGCAAGAGCACAGACAACGTACCAAGAAAAGAAAGCACAGGGCAACAGAGGGTTAAAACAGCCAAATGGGGGCTGCTGGCTAGGGAGAGGTCAAGGAGTAACACTGGGGAGCTCACTATGTAGATCAGGCTGGCCTCCAACTCACAGAGATCCACCTGCCTCTGCCTACTGAATTTGTCTTCAAGGGCCTGAAAGTCCTCAATTGTTTATGAGGAAATGGCCTTTTAGGAAGGCTAAGATGTACTCAGCAACCATAAGCCTGACTGAGGTTCAGGAGGAGGGCCAGGGAGCACAGCACACTGGGGCCTGAAAGTGGAGGGACACCAGTGGGTGACATCTGTGTTCAGAAGACCCATATTCAGGGGTGAAGGAAGGGAGGAGAGAGAGATGGAGGGGGAGGGAGATGGAGAAAGAGATAGATGGATGGATGGATGGACGGACAGATGGATGGACAGATGGATAGATGGATGGATAGATGGATAGATGGTATACTGGCTAGTTTTGTGTGTCAACTTGACACAAACTGAAGTTATCACAGAGAAAGGAGTTTCAGTTGAGAAAACGCCTCCATGAGATCCAGCCGTGAGGCATTTTCTCAATTAGTGATCAAGGGGGGAGGGCTTCTTGTGAGTGGTACCATCTGTGGGCTGGTAGTCTTGGGTTCTATAAGAAAGCAGGCTGAGCAAGGCAGGAGAAGCAAGCAAGCCAGTAAGTGACATCCCTCCATGGCCTCTGCATCAGCTCTTGCTCCTTGACCTGCTTGAGTTCCAGTCCTGACTTCCTTTTGTGATGAACAGCAGCATGGAAGTATAAGCCGAATAAACCCTTTCCTTCCCAACTTGCATCTTGGTCATGATGTTTGTGCAGGAATAGAAACCCTGACTAAGACAGATAGATAGATAGATGATTGCCAGAGAGATGATAGATAGATAGATAGATAGATAGATAGATAGATAGATAGATAGATAGATAGAGCTCTAGCATATTGCTCTCCAACAGAAAAGCCTCTGAGTGAAACTGCATTTGTGTTTTGAAATGCAGAGCGGAGGGTGGGGGGCTGGTTTCCAAACCCCACAATCTCCATTCCTTTCTTGCTAAAAATTTCACTGTCCCTTTTAAATCTCATGTGTGTCGTCCATCTGATTGCCAAAATTATTTTTATCCTTTTCTTTTGCTACTGGGCCCATTCTCAACAGGTCTCAAATCTAGATGAACGTAACTAAAGTACTGTGAATTAGCTCTATGTAGGCATTTTCAAATTTGGCAGGAGCACTCGTGTTTATTTGCTGTGCAAACAATGTTTTCATTCAAATCATCTTGCTATGTCCGTTTAAAAAAGAGATATTCCTTTGAGATCATTGTCAGAGATGCACGATCATTTACAAATAATAATTGCATCCTGTCTGGAGACAGATTCTGGGCCAAAAAGGATAGAAGACGCCCCCATGGCTTTATTAGCTTAGCTAAGAAACTCCAGAGTGACTGAAATCAAACCTAATGGTGAAACCTCAGCCCTCCATGGCAGCTCACCAAGGCCAGTGCTAAAGCCGCCTGCTCAGTCCTCTCTGAAATGCTCTGCCTGGTCATGCTTCTAAAGGCTGCATCGGAAACAAGCGAAAGACAGAATTCAATCCTGTGTGGTTTTGTTTTTTGTTTTTTTTTTCTGGTTGATTTAATTTTTTTCTTCACAAGTTCAGTGATGTGCATGTAATATAGTTGCAAATTTAGATCTTTTATTGAGATTATATTTTACAGCAAAATAGTATACCTACCAGTATAAAATGTAATTCCTACGAAGGCATACACA
This sequence comes from Uromys caudimaculatus, assembly GCA_028551405.1. Classification (NCBI taxonomy): domain Eukaryota; kingdom Metazoa; phylum Chordata; class Mammalia; order Rodentia; family Muridae; genus Uromys; species Uromys caudimaculatus. The sequence continues at coordinate 58,856,385 of CM052708.1, read as the reverse complement.
GGCACCTGAAGCTTCCTGACTCTTAAGTATCACATGTAATCTCTTCCTTTACAGAAAAACAAATGCTACTTTAGCTCCTTCTTTAAGCAAAGCCCTCTTGTCCTACCAAACTCTCAAGGCCCTTTCAGCTCTGCCTCTCCCCCTTTCCCACCAACTCTGCTTTCTCTACAAACACAGATACTTACAAACCCTGCAACCTAACATTATCGGGTGGCCACTTCCAGTGCCACCCAGGCTGCTGGCAGAGGTCCCAAGAGCTGCGTCTCTCCCAAGCACCTCCTCAGCCTATTTTCCAGCCCTACTCTCGTTGGCTACTCCACAGCTAGCCCCAGTCCTAGCCTTGTCTCTCCCACCCTTCTTCCCTTTTGCCCCCAGCTTCTCCTACTTCTAGTAGACCAATAGGAGGTCGGTTCCTGGTCCCTTCCTTTCAACCATGACTACACCACTGCTATGAAAGTGGCCAACACAGAGACAGATTCTCTTATATAATGATATCTCAAGTGAGAAAGAGCCAACTGCCAGGTGTGGTGGCCCAGGCCCGTCGATGCCAGCACTTAAGAGAGGCAGGGGCAGGGAGATCTCTGTGAGTTCAAGGCAGCCTGCTTTGCATAGTGAATTCACATCAGCCAGAGTTAGATGGTGAAACTCTGTGTCAACAACGACAAAGAATGCCACAGCTGAGGTGAACCAAGTTTAAGGCATAAGCTTGTAATTTTGTGGAATCTTGCAAAGGAATCCCATCTATAGTGAAATGTGTCTTAGCCCCTCGTGTGGCCTCGTGTGTGCCTCAGCCCCTCGTGCGGCCTCGTGTGTGCCTCAGCCCCTCGTGTGGCCTCGTGTGTGCCTCAGCCCTCGTGCAGCCTCGTGTGCATGGCTAACCTTATTGAACTGTAATCCTACCTAAGACGCCTCTGGAACCACTCCATGATTTCATTTATTAAAAAAAGAGGGGGGCAGAAAAGAAAAAAAAGTTTCTCAGCAACCTTTTGAGTTGAAACTTGGAGCCACCAAAGTCACACACATGGCCACTGCTCAGACAGTGAGGTGAGAATCTCCTTTGAGAAGCCACTGGGCACCTGGATGTTTCATTCTTTTGCCAAGCACCTTTCTATGAAGCCTTACATTTATATTAATTATAATTATTATATTAATTATATTAACCCTTCTCAGGAACCTCCAGCTTTGCTTCCTCCTGGGCCCTCCTGGAATTCTCTTCTGTGACACAGCCAAGAATATCATGTTTATGTGGTGAGATGGCTCAGTGGGTAAAGGCTTACTCCACCTGGTCGCTGAAAAGAACTCCAGGCTGTGGCAGGTGGCAACATTCATCGGTGTCTCTGCCCCACACCCCATTGCTGCTGGTACCCCCCAGATTCACATTTTGGAAAATGAATCTCAAATTTATGTTAGTGGCTTTTGGGGGCGGGGCCTGGGGATTAGTTGTCAGAGGGGTGGGTCCTCATGATCCAAACAGTGATTTGACAGGAAGCGAAGGCTAAGCTGGCACACTGGCTCCGTGCCTTGTGATGTCTCTGACAAGCTATGAGAATCCAATGCCAAGCTCTTGAATTTATCAGCCTCTCAAATCAGAAGCTAAGATCTTTATTCTATATAAATCAGCCAGTCTCAGGTACTTTGTAATAGCAACAGAAAATGAACTAAAACTAACTCCCCATTAGATTCTTAGATGAACTATGTTTTAGATTGGTGAAGAACTGATATTTTCTTTCTGGCTGTTTTTATGCATTTTCTTTTCTTTTTTTTTTTTTTTCCATTTCTTTTTTTTTTTTTTATTTACATTTCCGATGATTCCCCTTTTCTTTGGAAACCCCGTGTCCTCTCCCCCTCCCCGCCTCTGTGAGGGAATTCCTCCTCCCACCCACCCGCCCACCGATTCCCATATTCCCACCTTGACGTTCCCTTTTACTGGGGCCACTAGCACCCTCAGGCCCAGAGTCCTCTCCTTTCTCCCTGGTGGCCATCGAGGTGATTCTTCTGCCTCATATGTAGTCCGAATCATGGGTCAATAGATGTGTATTCTTTGGTTAGTGGTCTGAACTAGAGGACGACCAGGGGGAGGGTCAGGCCCATTGACGCTCTTGCTCCCTCCATGGGGCTGCCAATTCCCTCTGCTCCTTCAGACTTTTCTCCAACCCCTCCATCTGGTACCTCACTCTCAGTCCAGCGGT
>CM052708.1:58826681-58853696 GCA_028551405.1 Uromys caudimaculatus | reverse complement strand
GCATGGCAGATCTTTCCACCTTCTGAGGTCTTCTTTGATTTCTTTCTTCAGAGACTTGAAGTTCTTGTCATACAGATCTTTCACTTGCTTGGTTAGAGTCACACCAAGATACTTTATATTGTTTGTGACAATTGTGAAGGGTGTCATTTCCCTGATTTCTTTCTCAGCCTGTTTATCCTTTGAGTATAGGAAGGCTACTTTTTATGCATTTTCTAATTGGCAACTGACATGTAAGGAACATCTCTTTTTGTTTGTTTTCCTTCGAGACAGGGTTTCTCTGTGTAGCCCTGGCTGTCCTGGAACTCATTTTGTAGACCAGGCTGACCTCGAACTCAGAAATCCACCTGCCTCTGCCTCCCAAGTGCTGGGATTAAAGGTGTGCGCCACCACTGCCCAGCATGTAAGGAACATCTTACCCTCCCTTACTCTCCCCCCTCCGCTCTAGGCCTTCTGCCCAAGTCAGCAGCTCTACTCCCTTCACATCCCTCCCTTGCTCAGGACAAAACTCCACAGATGTCTCACTCTGTACCTAAGCTTCTAATCCACTCCATGTATGGGTTCTGTACATTCTGAATGCAGCCACCACTCTCACTGTTGCCAGCCTACACTCTAATCTGGCTTTTCTTGCTTTTCCTTTCTGCCAATCCATCTACTTTCCACAAAGAATATCTGTCTCAGAGTAAACCCCAAGTTTATCATTCCACCCTTTACAAAGCTCTGGTTGGTGTTCAAGCACTTTCTACTCCCCTTCTTTCTTCCACACTCCCCATCTTGTCTCCTGCCTGGCTTACACTGCCCTGGACTATGGCCACACCATCCACCATGTTCTGGGGGACATTGGCTCTGCTCCTCAGATCCCTGCCAACAATAGCAGCCCACAAGAGGCCTCTATGACCAGAACATCTGGTGTGAATACCCAGTCACCTACCACTGTGCTCCATTTTTCCTGTTTGCCCATCCACATGCCTGCCACCTCTAGAATAGATGCACCATGAATATCTTAGTCTTTGTGTGACTTTGTGCATAAGCCTCAGAACAATGCCTGTACTTTGTAGCCAGGTGTAGGAAGTGCTGAACAGACACATGTAGAGGTGTTAATGGACATGTTCCGGAATGATAGTCTGAAGTAAGAGAAGTCTTTGATGTATCATTTACTAAGCAGTCATTGGGAGTCAACAGTCCCATGGCCTCCATTGTTCAGTCATATCTAGGACACTGAATGAGCCATGAGATATTATACACAAGAGCCGTAAGCCAATCCTCTTTATAGGGTCTGCCAGGACACACTGGAGACTTATCAGGAATTGGCCCAGCATCCAGACTGACAGCTGAGTTAGGCTATATCTGGGCTTGCCAACAACAGTCTCTGCTGACTTACACTTAAACCATGTGATGAATGTGTCTAATGTGTTTGATGGGAACAGTCCTAGATATGTACCTGTCTAAGGTTCTTGCCCATCTAACATCTGGCATAGACTTTGGCTGTTTCAGTTCCAGGCTTCTTCCTGGAATGTTATCAGCAGTCATCACACAATTAGCCAGTCCTCACATCCATGCACAAGGCAATCACATAAAACACACCTTTTAGGCTATGGTGACAGATACCTTACATCCCAATACTTGGGAGGGAGAAGTAGGTAGGTCTCTGTGAGTTTGAAGGTAGCCTGGTCTACATAGAAAGTTGCAGGCCAGTCAGGGCTATATGGCAAGACCCTGTCTCAAAACAAAACAACAACCCCCTAAATCCAAAATCCTACATGTTTTATATAAGAGCAATAAAGTTTGTAGTCCTACATAAGTCACTGGTGCCATCAGGTAGGCTGTGAAGAAGTTGGAGATTTGCAATAAAAGGCCCCCATCCACAGAGGAGAGGGAACACTGGGTTCTCAGAGCATGAGTGACACAGGGAGGGGGGAACAGGAGTCAAGGAGGAGGGAAGGCAGGGGATGGGGGAGGAGGCAGAAAAGCCACTTTTGTCTCCATTGCTTTTTAACTTGAAAAATAGCATATGCTTTATTTTTCAAGCATCAGAAGTTTCACTGATTGAATCAAACCAAATCTCTCATAATCAAAGACATGCATTCCCACTGACACTGCATATCTATATCTACCTCTACCTATATCTATATATCCATTGTAGAATTTAAAAGATTTGAAAGTGCCATGCTTCCACTTTTTCAAGTCTACCAAGTCCCCAAATCAAGCAAACAGTAAAAGGACCACCAGGCCAATCCAGCTGCTAAATATGCTACCTGGGGGTGTTGGCCAATGCGTGAGACAAAAGGTAAGCTTCCTGGGTTTTCACTCTGGCCATTCTTGGAGGGCCATGGATACACTTTAGGTGTGGAGAAGGAAGCTGTAGCATGAAGATGTGGGTCAGAACCATCTCATGGCGGTCTATCAAGCATAGAGGTTGTTAATTCACTGGGAGGCAGAGAGAGACAAAGAGAGAGGAAGGGAGAGAGACAAAGGAGGGGAGAGAGAGAGAGAGAGAGAGAGAGAGAGAGAGAGAGAGAGAGAGAGAGAGAGAGAGAGAGCAAGAGCATATGGTTCAGATTTAGGAAGCAGGCCAATCTCTAGACCATCCCAACAGGATGAGCTGTGGAAATGCCTTCAAGCAAACACTGAGGACGCTTGGTAGGAAAAACTGCAGATGCTTGAAACCGATAGCAATGAACAGCACGTGTGAAGCCGCATTTTCATCAAGTAGCGTTAACCCTCGGGACAGCATGGCCTACATTTTCAACTTGGCCCTTACTGGCTCAACCTAGGGAGACCAGCAAGTTTCCTTTATAATCATGGGATTCTCCTTTCCTCATCTACAGCTTAGCAGGAGCTCGGGGTCCAGCCCAGGCTGCAGCCTTCAGCCCTGCAGATCCTCCATTTCTGAAGTTGTAAAAAATGCGTTCCAGGTTGTAAGGAGGCAAATATAACTTAACCTGAGAGTAATGCTTTAAAACAAATTTCATACCATCTGCTGTGTCATTTTTTTAAGCAATAACGTCTGTTCCCACAGAACTTAAACACAGCTCTGTTTTTAAAGGCTAAATTTCACAGGTCTTTGCTTTAGCAGTACAGGATATTTCCTTCTGGCAGCAAAGGTTTCTATGATGAAAAAGCGTGTTCCCAAGGGTGATAGGTAGCATTTCTACCCCCGGACTTATGTTCAGAATGTTTCATAGTCATAAAGAAAGTCCTTCAGTAAGGTGTCTTCTTAGTTCCCACAATGCTCTTCCACAAGAAATCTAATAGAGACTGTAATTAAGAACGGACCAAGTGTGACAGGTACAAACAGATACCAGGGAGAGAAAAAAACCTGCATTCATCTTAGCAGTATACCAAAGGTGAATGATCCATTAGAACAAAAGTCTGAAACTGAATTGGAAGTTGCTAAGAAGCTTTACGCAATATGAGCAGGTTTCCCAGCCATCTGATGTTTATTATGGAGGTATTGCTAGGTTCTCGAAGAAATACAAAAAATCTACAGCTATAGCCCAGCATCCTCAAGAGAATGGGTTTCAGGACCCCCACTCCTACCCCATACTAAATTCCTCAGCGTGCATGTCCTTTATGTAAAAATGGCAGTGCCTGAATAGTACCTATACACCTACTCCAGGACACTTTGCACATTTCCAGATGACTTGTGACACCCTATACAGTGAACACACTGTGGGAATCATTGGGCTGCACTGCTGCTTGGGGCAACAGTGATAACAGAAATGTCTCTACCTGTCCAATACAGATACAGCCTTCTTCTGCCTATTTTTCCTGCATAGTTAGTCGGATGTGTGGATAGAAAAACCCATGCATACAGATACAGAGGCCCAACTGCAAATCAAATTGTAGAAAAATGTTGCACTACAGATAAATATATTTCTTAGCTGACATTGATGTTTTAGTGGATATGATAGAAACTAGAAAAAAAGTAAAAAAAGTAAAACAAATAAAGTGGCCAAGGAAAGGATCCTTCAGACCAATTATATTTAAGAAATGGGTCATGTGGTTTCTCAGAAAATTGTGAGTTCTACCTCAAGACCCAGGTATACCATTCCTAGACATATACCTGAAAGATACTCTACCATCCCACAAGGATACTTGCTCAGCTATTTTCATAGCATCTTTATTCATAATAGTCAGAAACTAGAAACAACCTAGATGTCCCTCAACTGAAGAATGGATACAGAAAATGTGATTTATCTACACAATGGAATACTACTCAGCCATTAAAGACAAGGACATCATGAATTTCACAAATGGATAGAACTAGAAAATATCCTGAGTGAGGGAACCCAGACCCAAAAGGACATGCATGGTATGTACTCACTTATTAGTGAATATTAGCCATAAAGTACAGGATAACTGTGCTATAATCAATAGACCCAAAGAAGCCAAATAACAAAGAAGGCCCCAGGGAGAATGTTGAATCTTTCTCAGAAGGAGGAACAAAATAGATATGGTAGGTCTATGGAAGGAGGAAAGTGGGTGGAAGAGGGAATGGGGAGTGGAGAGGGGAGGGGGCTCACATGTAGGGAGAGCAGGGGAGGGAGAAGGGAGATCAGCTGGGGAGCGGGGAATCTCTAGGACTTGACAGAGACCTGGGATGGGGAAAGGCCCCAGAGGGCCTAAGGGGGTGACTCTAGCTGAGATCCCTAGCAGTGGGGGATATGCATCCAGAAATGGCCTGGCAGGACGACCAGTGGAGGGATAAGGACACCAACCCACTCACAAAACCTTTGACTTAATGTGTGTCCTGCCTACAAGATGTGCAGGGACAAAGATGGAGCAGAGACTGAGGGAACGGCCAAACAAACAATGGCTGCCCCAACCTGAGACCCACCCCATGGGCAAGAACCCTGACACCATTAATGATACTCCATTAGCTTGCAGACAAAAGCCTAGTATAACTGTCTTCTAAGAGGCTCCACCCAACAGCCAATGGGAAGAGATGCAGAGACTCGCCCCCAAACAGTAGATGGAGCTCAGGGGGTCTCACAGAAGAGTGGGGAGTAAGATTGAGGGACTCGAAGTGGACAGGGACTCCACAGAAGACCAACAGTCAACTAACCTGGACCCTTGGGGGCTCCCAGAAACTGAATCACCAACCAAGAAGTGAGCATGGGCTGGACCTAGGCCCCTGCACATATGTAGCAGATGAGCAGCGTGGTCTTCATGCAGGTCCCCTAAACAACTGGAGCAGGGGCTGTCCCTGAGCCTGTTTCCTGCCTGCCTGCCTGTGGATCCCATATCCCTAAATGGACAGCCTTGTCTGGCTTCAGTGGGAGAAGATGTGCTTAGTTCTACAGCAACCTGATATGTGTGTGTATGGGGGGGAAGCAGGCAGTCGGTGGTTATGGGGGGGGTTAGGGGTTTTGTGTTTGCATGCGTGCGTGCGTGCGTGCGTGCGTGTGTGTGTGTGTGTGTATTGACACCCAAAGTGGGGGGGGTCCCCTTCTAATGGGAATGAGGGGATACTGGGAGGAGATGAAGGGCTGATATTGGGTTATAAAATGAATAAGTAAATTAATTTAAAAAAAGAAAGAAATGAGCCACAAAGAAGAGTAGTCTAAAGAAATCCTAGGAAATTAACAGGAGACATAAGAGAGAATTATGGCTCAGAATCAAGGGCAGTGGAGGTGAGCAGAAAGTGAAGAGAATGGGTGTATGTGGGGTGGTGAGGGTGAGGAGGGCAGGGTGAGAGTGGGGGGGGTGGGGGTGAGGCGGGGAGTGCTGAGGAGGCGAAGCAGATCGGGGTGTGTGTGGAGGAGGGTGCAGGTGATAGGACAACACCCTACAGGAAGAGAACTAAGGTTTGCATAAAAATCAACTGTAGGCCTGAAATAACAGTTCTTCTAAAGGAACACTTCATTAACCCCAGGAATAGAACTGTGGCCAGACCACATGGCAATGTTTTTTAAAGAGCAGTGGAATTATTTCCCAAAGAGTCTTCTTGCTAAGAAACTGAGAAAAAGTAAATTAATACAAATAAAAATTATTCATACAATCCTCTACCTAAGGGATGCCCAACTCTCTGATATTGTAAAATATTTACTTAAATGATTTAAATTGTATATAAATAAATATATATAATTATATATTATAATTTGTCACAATGTGAAAAATGAGTGATAAAAAAATTTATGAACAACTAATAGACTTCGGCCTCTCTTAGAGAAAGGGGGAAAGATCAGGAATGAAGCAACAACAAAATGGCCAAACAAAGAACTTACTGTCTGAATCCGATAAACAATATTTATTTCTTCCTTGGTAGAGGATGTCAATCTATCTTGGTGGAGCTTAACCCAGTTGCTCCTCTGCCTAGTGCTTCATAGGTCATCAGAGAAACAAAGGCCACAGTAAGGGACGAGGGAGATGACTTAGTGAGTGAAAGGGTTGTGTGCAGAGCAAGGAGATCTGATTTCAACTCCAGCATCCACACACAAAAATGGATGCATTTGAGAGTCCTAGGACTGGGGAGACAGAGACAGGAGGACACCTGGTGCTTGTAGGCCAGACAGTCTGGCTCAGTGGCTCTCAACCTTCCTAATGCTGCGAACCTTTAATACAGTTCCTCATGACCCCAACCATAAGACCATTTTGCTGCTATTTTATTACCATAATTTTGCTACTGCTATGAATTATAATGTAAATATCTGATATGCAGGATATCTGATATGAGACCCCTGTGAGGGTCACAACCCACAGGCTGAGAACCACTGGCAGCCGAGTCAGCCAGTGAAGAGATCCTGAGGAAGACAGTGTCAAACGCTGGCCTTCACATGCATGCGAGCGAGCACTCACACATGCGTGTGCACCTCCACGCTCACACAGACCCCACACCATATCAAGGCAAAGAACTCTCTAGAAGGCAAGCTTCCAAGACAGAATTTCCACATAAACTTAACTTACATGGAAATCTAGTTCAATCTGTAGACTTGATTCAGAGGGAATTCTCTCAACCAAAGTGAAACGTTTGCACAAATGTTTGGCTACTTTTAGGATAAAGTCCTTGACTGAAAGAACTTGTGGTGACTGTAAACTCAACCCACCATAGTTTCATAGGAACTTCTTGCCACTTTTACTTTTATACTGGGAAAATGAGTTTGAATGAGTTATAGTCCACTTTATAATGTGACTGCTGTGTCGTGGCTAACCTGTGCTACCTTTGGTGAGCAGAAGGCTTTTACCCACCTTACAAATGCTATTAGCAAATATATGAGGGCCCTAGATCCTGGCCCTTTTCTCTTTTTTACCATATTTGGGGATGAACGTTAGAGACTGATCCCAGGGCCTCGTGCTCAATTGGCCCAAGTTTAACCATTAAGTCATGTCGCAGCCTTCTTGACTCAATCTTTATATAGTTTTAATTATCATACTTTGTTAGTTAAGGCCATTGTCATGCAAATGTATAAAGCATTTTGAGCTGGTGGGAATTTGAGCTAGGCCAGTCATTATGGAAATCAGAATGGAGGTCCCCACTCCTGTGACCTTCAACAGGACTTCAGTGGTGGCAGTTTCTTTGTCAGGATGTAAAACACTGTTCTGAATATTACTCATTGCATAAACAATCCAAAGAAACATTTCTTCCAAAGTATTTGACTGGACTCGACGTGCTTGCAGGAAAACAAAGCTGGGGACCCTTAATAGACAAAGCAAAACTTCCTAAGAGTTATGAGAATGGTGAAGTGCTCAGGGTGAGGGTGGGTGGAAGGAAGCCATGCTCCCAGGGTGCTGCCTGCTAAAAGTATCCACCGCCTTCCCCCTCTTACAGGAATCAATTATTATTCATGGCTGACTGAGGAATCACAACATAATTTAATGTAAACTTTTATTATTACATAAAAATCACACGCGTGCATCTCAGATGAGCTTGAGGTTTTATGGAATGCATACGGTGGACTTGGCATTCAGATTAAAATCTCCAGGAACTGTTTTCGGAGCTTCCTTGCACTTTTGCCATTCTGTACCCACCCCTGCCTCCCCAGGCCTAACCACACCCCTGACACTACAGGTTTGTTTTGCTCATTTGGGGACTTTCTACAGGTAAGCGTACAACACTGGTATGTGTGCAGAAGACTCAGACGTGGATGGCTGCCTTCTGTAAGGAAGGAAATGTGTTCCGAGTCTGTGGCAGCCAGCTGTTGTCAATGTGTTCAGGCTGGTTGCCCCTTTCCTTGTAAACTTGATTCGATAATGAATAACCTGCAATACCACAGAATAATAAAGGCCAGGGCTGGTAGCCTCCGCATGTATCACTCACCATTTCCCACAGAGTAGCAGGTCTCTGATGGTCCCCATCAGAGGCCCAGAGTCTTGGACATTTTCCTATGTCTCCCTGCATAGCTTCTTATGGCATCGAGAGGCCCAGAACTGTCATTGCAAGAGGATTTCTGTGGACTGGCCTGGAAGACACTCTGCCCTGTCCAGGCTAAAGTCTCTCAGGCCTAGCCCTGTCAGGCCCAGGCCCTACCTACCTCAGTCAATGTCCAGTGTCTTTTGAGAGTGGTATAGTAGCTGTGGGTATACAACTGAAACTGGATTCAGTGAGCTGTTTACAAAGCACAGACTGTACACAGATGTGACTCAAAAGAGTGAGGCTGACTGGGAGAAGATCTACCATCTGGCAGTCTGCAGGAAGCTGAGACATGCAACTCTCTTCCTATTAGAAAGGCACATTGGCTGAATGCCATCTAACCCAGTGAGAGCCTTGCGCCACCATTTCCACACAGAATCTTTCAGAGTAAAAGATAAATTAGATGTGTAACCTAATGCCAGCAGTGGGTACTTTACCACCTCACGCTGCTCTAACTTTCCTTTTTGGGGGTATATGTAAGAAGGATGGGTAATCTGTCAGGTAATGTAGAAAACTTATTGCCATTACTGATAGTGACAGATACATAAAAACATTCACCTTACCTAAGAGATGCCATATTGTTGTCCATCAAAGTCAGAGTTAATGACTATACTATCTAGGGGTGAAGAACCCACCTTCCTCTAACCAAGTGCACCAGGACCAGTGAGTGTGGGCAGCTGAGAGGGTGGCTTTCCAACCAGAAGGTTCCTGCTCAGACAGCTGCTCTCCTGCCTCCCCACTGGTAGACTTTACTTCATTCCTTCCCTGGTTTTCTTTGAAAAGTCCCTTCCCGCCTTAGGCATCTTGGTTATTATGAGTTTATATTGGATTACCCAGGACCAGGGGGAATTGTTTCAGGGTAGGTAAATAAACACATCATTAAGGCACAACGCATGAAAACAACCCCCATGGCTATGAAAAGACCAATTTTAAATGGAGATAAATGTCTTTGCTCCACAAATACCAAGCTCTGATCAAATTCCTCTCTTCTTGGGCTGTGATGTTTACTTCTAGGATAAACAAGACTATAGACTTAATAGGAAGAAAATGCTATAGTCAGGAACAGTGGGCTACAGAGATCTCCCTGGCTCACGACAGATTCCATTCAAGTTGTGGTGACTGCCACCCTCATGCTGGGGAGGGAGACCATATCCTTTACAAAGTCATAGCTTCCTCCTCTGAAGAATTATGTCAGTCCCTGCACACAGAAGAATAGAAGGAGAGTAGAATAGAGTGACTGGCCAGACACAAAGACAGAAGACAAAAGAGGCAAATCAAGAAAGGAGAGCAATCCATAGATTAGAGAAAAAGCCCACAACAAGGAGTAGCTGTATTCCCAATACTAGAGACACAGCAAGAGGAGGCTCCCTGGAGCTCACTGACCAGCCAGCCTAGCTCAGTCTGTAAGTGCTGAACCAGGTTTGGTGAAATGTCATGTCTCAAAATTGATGAAGAACAATTGAGAAGACATCTAATCTTGACCCTTAAACTCTGTGTGCATATGTATTTATATACACAAGGTAATCTCTCTCTCTCTCCCTCCCTCTCTCCCTCTCTCTCTCTCTCTCTCTCTCACACACACACACACACACACACACACACACACACACACACATACACACACCCCACTTCTGAGAGGACAAAATGAACTCCTTCAGCTATCACTCTGATGGAGAAGGACACAGAGGTGGATCTAACTTCTGCTTGTTCTGGCTACTGAAGGCCACCAGCCCTCCTAAGGGTAGACTCTTGTGCAAGGCAAGAGTGAAAGGTCTGTGCCCTTTCACTAACCATTCTTCCAGATGTCCTCACAAGAGACCATGATTGAGCGCAGGCTGGGTGGATGCTCCAGAAGAGCCATATTCTCATCCTATGGACCAAGGATCTCTCCTTCTTACAAAGAGAGAAGCCTGTGTAAAATGGGAGAAAGTACCCAGAAGTTAGCCTGACATGAGCTGGTGCTGTGACTAGGTGAAGTAGGTATCTAATGTCTACAAGGCCATGGGTTCTACACCCTGCACCTAGGAGCAGAGGGAGGGAGAGCCTCATTCTGCTTCCTGTTGTCCTCAGCTATGCCTGTGTTCTTTCTCCTAAACCACAAGCAGTATGTCCACCATGACACCATTAGTGCTCAAAGCACCAGCGCTTGGTGCTGCTCTGGCTCACACAGGCCATGTCAACTGCTCTGCCTCCCATGGTGTTCAGAAGCCCATAGTACTAGTATTTCTTTAGTCCTGCCTGGAAGCACCCATGGAAGATGGTTTCTAAGTCATCTGAAGATGCCAGGAGGCTAGGAGGCAGCCATGTGATAAGCACCCGCCTCCACCACACATAGGAGAGGTGGATCGCCAGTGTAGTGCACAGCGATGGAGCCACTGGCCTGCCAGTATGTGGGAGGTGTAACTTGCTGCTCTCTGAGGGAGATGCTCATCTCTGCTTGACGTCACCGATAATCCCTTACTATACCATCTTGTAGTGAGAGGTCTGCACACATTGATATTCATAAAATCAGTTCTCCATAATGAAACAATGCTGTTGGCACTGGCACATGGGAGAGGTGAAGCAAACGGAGTGGGTGGGCATATTTGTAGTGCCTCAAAGAGGAGATGTGCTGGGGATTGCTGCCTGCTGTTAGGGCTCTGAAACACGTCAGAGGGCAAATCCCAACTCCCCTCCAGGTTTCATGACCATGAGTGTCTGCCTTAATTTCCGCAAGGCCTCTGTTTCTTGTATGGATTAGAAATTATGGTGCAGATTAAATATATGACGCACACAATAAATTGTGGACCTCTGGCTAGCCACCGTCGAAGCCAACATTGCTGTTGTGTCATTGTCATCATCATCACCATCACCATCATCATCATCCTGACACCTCCCCACCCCCCACCCCCCCACCCCCGGTACAAAGAAATTCCAGAGTACTTAAAAGACGCAGCTGACTCTTCATTTGCCACTCCATCTGTATGTAGGGACAAAAGGATCTATGGCTAATTAAGTTGGGAAACAGGCAAATCTTTACAGTAAACAGTATTTGCGGAACATCTGAAAGTCTCAGGACGGCAGGAGCCATCTTCTAAGAGTTAAGCAAGTGTCTCTCCTCAGGATCCCACACAGGGCTTGCTGGGGTAGGTGGTGATGATCGGAGATCCCCAAAACAGTCTGCGAATGTGAACTGTCCCAAATCAAACTCTCTGAGTGTTTCAGTCTCATGGCACCCTGGGCTTGTCATCCACTGATGGAATTCAATATTCTCAGACTACTCTCTCCTGAATTGGTGCCTGGGAGTGTGGCTGTGAATAGGTTGTCTGTCTGGAAACGGTGCCAGGTTGGGGACGACTAGGCACTGTCCTGCGTTCATTAACCGAGGAACTCAGATCTGTGGTGACCCCCCCCCCCCCAGAGGAAAGGACAGTCACGGAAGCCTAATCTCTTCAAATAATGAAGATTTTATGGGCACGAGGGTGGCCTCTCTGGTTCCGCTTGGCTCAGTAAGTGACTCTGCATTTGAAACCCCCTAATGTGATAATGATAATACCATCCCATGGTGGGCAGCAGCGTCGGTCCGCAGAGGCCCAGGCTTCTCTGTCGTCCGGCCCTGCATCCTGCCTGCACCCTGCAGGACACGCAGCTCTGAAGCTGCCAGCGTTTATTTACACACATTCCTGATGCAAATTGAATTAATGAGCATAATTTGACTCAGCCGTGTGATGTCTTCCCAGCTCAGTCTCTCTTTCTTTCTCTGCTCCTCACACGTTCCCGGGTAGCTTTCCTGAAGTGGGCTCGGGCAGGCTGCGCTGCCGGAAAGTAGGTCACGTGATTTCCACGGAACCCACGCACATCCTTTGGTTTATCCAGGTCAGTGTAGGTGACTTCAAGTTCCTAATGGGAACGCAAATGCTACATAAATAGATGCTGTGTTGTATTGCGTAGGGTAGAGCGACGGGGCAGAAGCGGTCGGGCGTTCTCCACAGATGGAACTGCCTTCTTTCTCTGACGATTTCCAATCTGTAGTGGGTGGGTGACTCGCCGGACATGGAAGCCATGGTCTAGAAGACATCAGCAGCATCTCTCCCCTCTCTATAGGGGAAGTGTTAGCCCCATCTACCTTTATTGACTGCCTATGGAACAGAGAAACGTCCAACCACAAGCCACATCCACTCCTAAACACAAATTCCAAAGCTGAGGGGCTACGGGGAGTGTGGAACGAGAATGTTGGGACCCTTAACTTTTACACAGAAAGCTAAAGTAACCCCACATGAGAAACTTCAGTGTGGATGTGGTTAGATGCAGGAGGTCTGTTTATTGCCCTGGGCAGACCAACGAGGAATTTCCTGCATGCTATGCCAAATTCAGGGCTCAAGTAACCCTGTCTGCAGTCTGTGGGATGAAGCCAGCGGTTGTCCTGGGTATTGACACACTCTATTCCTCTGCTACTTGTTCCTGGCAGAGACCCTTCCTTCCACATTCTACCAAGTGTAGAAAGGGATTAGAACGGGGAAGGGGGAAAATTCCTTCTAAAATAACCAAAAAAAAAAAAAAAAAAAAAGTGAGTTAAAAGGGAAACCCACGCCAGTGTGTCGGACTTTGCCCTTCCAGAATACAGACACATGTAGCACCTCCAGCAACAAAATTCCTAGCCTTGGACCCAACCCTGTTTCCCTAGGTCCACACAGAGTCAGCTGTTGGCTGCTTTAATAGAAACAGCTTTCATGTTGCCTTTTGCCCAGAAAAGTAGATTTGGGGATTTTTTTTTTTTTTTGAGGAAAGATTGAATTTATCATAAAACATATTTCATCAAGGTCCTATTAAAATGAACCACCTTGTACCAAACCACAAAGGCTGAGGATTCCTTTGCTGGGAAAGGTGGCTGCTTCTGTTGGAAAGATTAAGTTCTGCTGAATAGTTCGGGGCAGGAAAAGATAGACGATCACTTTGTCCTTAGCGGAAGCTCCGAGGAACAGAAAGGGTACCGCACGGGTCCATTTCCTCACTGCAGATTCTTACAGCAGATATGTAGGAGTCAACCTAAACATGTTCTAGAAAGAACCTAAACCATGTAGCCAATGCTAAATTTATCTGGAATCCTCCAGCACCCAGAAAGGCCTCCCCTCAAGGATGATGGATCGGGAACTTCCATTAATGCTGGCAATTTATTTGCTCAAATGGAAGGTGCCATTGTTTTCAACAATCTGATGAGAGGGCACTGCGCGCCTTTCCCCTTCCACTTCCTTTTTGGTTGTTTCTGGCCTGATAGCATTTTGAGGGAAAAAGACACACATTTTAATATGATGGGATATTTGGCCAGTTTATGAAAAGCAAGGTTGCCAAGAGGCAGCCCTATGGATTAGCTACTGGATTTCCTTGCAGCAAAAATAAAGATTATTTCCAAATTGCTTTAGACACTGACAGGTTATGAATTGTTATATATGTAGTTATAGTTAAACTTGACTTTCAGATTATCTGGTTATCTGCATCCCTCTGCTTCATGGGCATCCCAGGCCAGGTTCCACAGGCCTTGGGTTCTCTCTCTCTCTCTCTCTCTCTCTCTCTCTCTCTTCTCATCACTTCCTTATTAATTTTGCGACAGGGTTTTACTATGTAGACCAGGCTTCTCTGGAATTTCTAACCCCCTTGCCTCAGTTTCCTGAGCTCTGGCCTTACAGCTGTGTACCACCCCAGCTGACTCCGCCAGCTTTCTTAACCTGGTTCTCCATTTAGCCTTTTTATATATTATTTGGGCTGCAGTATACATATTCCTTGTTTCCTTTTTCTGTTTCGTAGCTCAAAGCCATTTTGGTGAGGTTTGTTGGTGTTTCCTACACTTAAGGATTCTGACTGTGATGGCTAACGAAGTGGGCCTGTTTAGGTGAAGTTCCAAATCAGGCCAGCTGAGCACCGGCTGTCCTTTAGTAACCCCACCTGGGTACCACCATGATGAGGAATATCTCCTAAGAGAAGTGCTGGTGTGAGTTTCAGTTTCCAGATACACCTTTGTGGAAACAAACCACACAGAATGCAGTATCCCAAGTCCAGGCTCAGACCCCACAGCAGTCACTGTCCTTGTTGTCAAATGCAAACTTGACTGCTTCTTCTTTGGCGATCCCTGAAGACACAGTGTGCAGTGGAAGTGGGGTGCTTTGGATGCTCATGCAAGGGCCAGTACAGGCTGCTCCGATGGGGGGGTAGAGAGAAGGGAAAGGTAGCCGAGAGTCTTCAGCAGGTATGATGGGGAGAGGGTGGCGTGGAGCAGAGCAGACTACAAGGTGAAGCAGAAGCTCTGCTTTGGGTGTTTAGGGTCTGAGGGACCAAGAAGCCATTTGCACCCCTGATAGACATGAAATTCCCCCAAACTGTTTCAATTCATTGTATGGCTATCATCCCATAGCATTAGTCACTAGCTCTACTTTTGATATGAACTATACATCAAATCCTAAGATTTTCAGGAACAGTGACAGGGTGAGGGCTTATCTCGTCTGGGTCATCCCTGTCCTCACTGTTTCTGTGCAAGCCATCTGTAAGGCCCTATCTAAGAGACAGCAGTGAACCCCTTTTTTGACTAGTGAAAGCAAAGTGGTTAAACTGTTAGCTTTTCCTCTACAACCTACTTAGCAGGTTGGTTATTTTCTCAGGCAACCTGCTAAGAGTGGCCTTTCACACTTTGGGTCTCTCTGCACACAATAGAAGCTCTGTTAGGAAGTCATTAGAAAAGGAACCTTTTCCCTTTGTCAGCAGTTGCATAAGTAACGTCCTTAATGAATCCTTAATGAGCAGAACTACTTTCCTCCAGCAGCCTGGAGGCTTAGGGACTTAGAAAATGGCTCCCAAAGTCATGTGATAAGGATTCTTGGTACAAACAGCTTGAGCAGGCTCTATTGTAAGGCAAAGCCGGAGCAGAGTGAAAGTTTGACCTAAAACTGAAACTTAAGTTGCCACAAAGATCTCAAAAGTCACTTGCTATAAAGAGCAGCAGAGTGGGGGAGGAGCAGAGGTGCCATGATGGGACTAGTGAGGACTAACCTTACAGAAGGAGAATGTAAGCATGCACAATCGCAGCCATGGCAAACTGACACACACACACACACACACACACACACACACACACACACACACACACACACACGGAGAATTCACAAACCATAGCTTCTCTTCAGACATCTTGTCTCCTAGAAGTTTAAGACTCAAGAGTTTCAAGTTTTGGAAACTCATTTTACCTTCTCAGGGTTGTGTGTGTGTGTGTGTGTGTGTGTGTGTGTGTGTGTGTGTGTGTGTGTGTGTGTGTTTGCTTGTGTGTGTGCCTTGTGTATATAGGTGTGTATGCATGCAGAATCCAAGGGTCAAGGCTGGGTATCTTCTCACTTGCTCTCTACCTTCTACTCTGAGACACAGAGCTTCCCACCAAATCTGGTGTTCACTGATTCAGCTAGACCGTCTGGCCAGTGAGCTCCAGGGAACCGCCTGTTTCTGTGGTCCCAGTTTTGGGAATCTAGCCACTCATTGTTGTATAGGGATTTTTTTTTCTTCTGTGCGCTCTGAGGAGTGGACTCAGGTCCTCATATATATACAGCAAGCACCTTTATCAACTGAGCCATCTACACAGGTGAAAATTGTCTCAGAATTTGAAAGACTATAAAGGTAGATTCTGTTGGGACACAAAGAATAACTTTTAAGAATAACTTTTAAGAACAGCATTCTTAATTTAGGAAGTTACATAAGGGGAATAGAGTAATTACTTAATAAAAAAAAAATCTTTTTTTTTAATTTTTTTTTAAAGAAAGTAGACTAAAATGGCATCTGGTAGATGGTATTCTTACCAAGATGGCCCAAGCCAGAACTACATAAAATTAAATCACTTACATGTTGGGAAAGAGAATATTATTCTAATAAATTTATCTAAACATGGAATAAGATAACTTTTTAAACAATGATAAGTCCTTCAGAGAAAAACTTTGTTTACTATAGTTACATTTTGATTTTTGCTTTGTATTAAAGACAAAGCTGTCGCTGGCCACAGTGGCACACACTGGCTATCCTAGTACTTGGGAGGTTGACGTAAGAGATGGTGAGCCTGTGGCCAGCCTGAGCCACACAGTGAGGCCCTTCCTCACAAAATCAAGGGTTGAATAGAGCCTGTGTAGCTTGTGCAGGACCCTGCCCACTGTCAGCAGCACTGGGCCCTGACTACTGTCAGCAGCATGGTAAAACCATGAAACAGCAAACAAACAACCCCTGAATCAAAATCTATTTGGCAACATTACTTTTTTAGAATCAAGCTCATGTCAGAGTTTTAAAATGTTATTTATGATCATTAACTTGATGCCATATGGAAGTCTTATAGCACTCTAATGTAATATGTGATTTCCTTTGAACAGTAAATAAGAAGACTCACAGGGCATGCCTTTCTAAGGGACCCCTTAACCAATGTAGCAGTCAGAAGACAGCTCGCAAGAATGTTCATGCTCTCTTTTGTTTCTAGAATTACTTTTCCCACATTCATCACGAAAGGGGAAAATCCAGACTTCGTTACAAGACATTTGTTTTTCATGGTCATTCTTTCTTTCCTTACCAGACCTGGTGAAGTTTCCCAACAAGCTCATCACTGAGTCTCAGCCCCTTTAGGTCTTCCCTCCACCTGGCCTTCTCCATCACACGTGCTCCTGGTCCTCCGCCTCTGCCCTGTCCACTCCTGCATCTTCTTGTTCAACAGTGTTTTGGACCGTGGTGCCCACTGCTTTTCTCTCCGTTAATTAAGGTGCAGTGTTGGGGACAGAATTCCAAATGTTAGGTGCTTTCTTTTCTTGCCACATTAGTGAACCTGGCACTAAGAATCCCGCATCCCTCGGCAGGGAGGCCGGATCTACTCACTGCTTTCAAGCTGCTCTGAGCAGCCAGTCACCTGGAGCTCCCTGCCCCCTCATCCTCTGAGGAGTCATTCCCCAGGAAACTCACTTCACCCATGAAATCACCTCCATGATTTACTGGAAGCCAGATGCGACTAAAGCCCGTGCCTGACATTTTCTCTGCCCAAACCTCTTCCACAACTCCACAACTCCACACTTAAATTTATTACCTCAGCTACGCCAGGCCATTGGCCATCATTTGAAAACTCACCTATTTAAATTCTGTTCACCAAATTGGTCCATCACTAGCTTTGCATTGGTGTTCATACAAAAGCTTTCTGTTGTTATTTATGCAAGTCAGCCACATCCTGGCCATGGTTAATTAGCAGTTTATATCTCCATTTCAAGTCCTTTTTCTCATCTAACCTATCCTGGTCATGTTTTCTTGTATACATCTTTGGCGTGTTGGCCTTTCTCAATAACCCCTGTCCCTTTGACTCCCACCAGCTCTGGGAAGGGGGACTGATACATGGGTCACCTGACACCGGACAGGACCACTGCCCTCTAAAGATGTGAAACAAGTAGGCCTCTTTGCGCAACGTGAACAAGACTGTCACCAAAAGCACATTTCCATATGCTATGTGAAAGGAAAAGTCCCAAACCACATATATCAGACCTTATGACCACCAGGCATGAATATTACAGACAAAATCACCATGTAACATGCACTTTATACTGCTGACAGATATTTAAAAATTAACAGGAATGCACGACAAATGGCAGGTATCACCACAAACCTTCTAACTGAACAATCAAAGTCACCTGACTTCTAACACACATTACCCTCGAAAAAGAGGACAAAAATAAATAAATTGCCCAAAGGGAGAGACTGTGCACTGGGGAAAGGGAGAGCTGGTCCCCCAAATTTAGCACTTTCTATTACATCTTCCAAAAAAATGTCTGTTGCCTGAAACTTCACAGCCATGTGTTTGAGATTCCATCTCATTGCAGGGCAGGTCACTTTGATACAAATGTAATGCAGTGTTTTAAGGAGGATTGACTGACATTTAGCAGAGACCTGCTTTCCATCCTTGCTGCTATCTGCAGGAACAGGATGGTGGCTCAGACTCTGAAGTCTAACGGACTTGTGGGAATCTGCATGCCTACCCCGTCTGGCCACAGAGCCTCTAAGCCTCAGTCTCTCCAGGTAGTTGCCGATTCGTGAACGAACTGTTTAACTCACTATGTATGTAACCACACACATACAGTGTATCTATGTGAAATGTATACAGCCAAACCTCTATGCATGCATGCTGTACATGTGGGCATTTAACCGTAAGACAGAAATGGTTTAGGAAAGTGTGGGCAGGGGCTGGGGAGACGGCTTATTTAGTAAAAGTAAAGGGACCCACATATGATCCACAGAACCCAGTAAAAGGAAAGATGAGCATGGTGGTTGTGCATGGTGGTTGTTCATGGTACTCCCAGTGAGAGGAGGCAGAGAGACAGGGATAGCATGAGGGGTTCGAAACCAACCCACCAGAAAAGAGCAATGTGCTTTGTCTGACAATTAGCAATTGTGGAATGAACACCACTTCCTGTTATTCACATGTGTCTTCTCTCTAGTTTCTCTATTAATCCCAAGGCACATACTGTCTTTCTATAGACCTTTGACTCCACACCCTTAGCAAAAATGGAAGCTCAGAAGTATCACAAGCGTGGATAATATAAACAATGGACTTAACCGGGTAAATGTCCCAGGTTTCAGGTTAATTTAGTTCAGGTCCCACAGTCACAAATAATCCATACTGAATAGGAAACCACTGGACACGGCTCTATCACACCAATGCTAATGCTTCTGAAGTTCTGCTGAGATGTAGATAGGATACAGGGATGAGCTCCCAGCACTGCTGCTAGCAAGAATTGGAAGCATGTTTACAGGGTCTCAATATATATGGCCATGTTACTTTGAGCTTGTGGCAATGCAGCATATCATAAAAAGAGCACATGACAGAACAAAATCACTCCCTACTTGGAGGGAGCAAAAGAAGGCAGAAGGGCTGGAAACCCATTGTTCCTTCAAAGACATACTTCCAGTGACCTAAAGACCTGTGGCTGGTGCCATGGGCTGGGAAACTGGGTATATGTTAGTGTTTGAGGAACACTCAGCATTCAGGTCCACAGCTGCTTCCACACCATTTGGAAGAGAAGGTGAGTGGCTTTTGATAGACTTCTTGAGGGAGCAAATGCCTCCTTTGAACTTCTGAGCTGGTTCCTACTATAGAGGAGCTAAGCACCCCCTGTAGCCAGGGGAAGAAACAACTCCCAAGGGGCTGTGCTTCAAAGAAGTCCCATACTGTGAAAACACCTTGGAAAGATGAAGGAGGGTAGATGACCCTGTACTGTACCAGGGACATTAACCATTAATCGGAGGACAATGCCCGCCTGGTGCCTGGGCAATGCCTACCTGGTAACCCTGGTCCTTCGGAGACACTTTAGGATTGTAGCTGAGCAAGGTGGTCTGCATGCCTTCTCAGCTTACCTGTTGGAGCACATGCAACCTGGAAACGAGCTCAGTGTGCTCACATTTCCTGTGGGCACTCCCAGACTGAAATCAAATGGGCAATACAATCCAGGGAGACGACGTCTTGGGGAAGAAGAGCCACAGATCACTCTGACTCAATGACATCCATTCGACACGCCTGCACTGTCCCTCTCTCTGCTTGCACTTAGCCCAGTGGGTGTGCACTCTATTCCCAAGTATGTTTGGAAAGCTCACAAATACATCCATTCCCATATGGAGGGGAGAAAAAAAAAACCCCGCTCCATTCCAGTAACTGGCAGGGGCCTGGTGTTTGGCACTGAAGTCAGAGTTAGCAGTTTGTAAGCTTTGAAGTGAGACGGCTTTCCCTCCTCTTTTATTAGCAATGAAATGAACTTTAAAGAAGGAAAAAAGTTGGTGAGGAGTGTTTTTCCACAGCAAGCCACGTAATGTCTTTGGTACAATTCCCTATTTAGAAAGCTGAGCTGCTTTGAGGCGCCCACTGGGACTACCTGGTGCATCTCACACAATTCTTGCCCATGCGAATTTGGTCAAATGTGGGTATTATCAGTGGTTTACCATCTCTTATGTATGTGGCAGGAGCTAAGATGTTACAATGAGATATTTTAGAGCAGTGATCTTTAAACTCAGCCTGTACACCTAGAGACTTGACTCTCTCTCTCTCTCTCTCTCTCTCTCTCTCTCTCTCTGTCTCTCTCTGTCTCTCTCTCTCTCTGCATGTGTGTATATGCATAATTATATGCACATATTATCTGGAAGGACTGTCATTTTAACAGGCAACCTGGATGAGTCTAATGCAAGCAGTCAGCAGCCATTACTGAGAAAAATTCACTTAGAATTTTAAAAATTCTTTGGTCAAAAGCATTGGGGTTTTAAATTGTTGTAATATTTCTGTGCAGGAAGATTAAAAACTCATTTGTCCTTCCAGAAAAGGAGAACATGTGTGTTCTTGACTTCCCATAGGCTATCTCTCCAGAGCAATTAGCATGGATGACCTTATTCTGACTTTGCTGATTAGGAAGTCACTGAAGGTCAAGAGATGTGCCCAGGGTGAGGTGGCTCTGACTGGGGCAGGGTCTCTGTCTCCTGACTTCAGAGCAGAGGTTAAGTTTGGTGCCTCCCTTCACACAGCCCTGAAGTTAGAAGCTCTGGGAACTTCTTGAAGAAAATTCAAGCACAATACCACCGTAGCTTTCCCCGGAAGCCCCACACCACAGGGAACTTTGGGTACATGGAGGTAAGCTAAGGAACTTAGCTGTGTTCTGCTTTAGAACATTTAAGCTGTAATAGAGAAATCTCTATTGCGTTGTTATGGTATCCTGGGAAAACCATCCTCAGCGATCCTCCATAGCCCAGGGCCATGCCATTCACCATGATAGACACAAGCCAAGTTCTTAATTTACTATAAAACTAAGTGTGCATTGAAGAATGAAGGATTCCTTAAAAATCCTTGGAAAGCTGTGTCTTTAGAAGAGTCCCCTGGTAGCTTCTCTGATTTCAAAAATGTTCACTGGGACTTCCTGGGTGGCTGCTGAGTTTTCCGTATCACATCACAAGGTGCCATAGGGAAGACGAAACCCTGACAGTGGGAAAGAGTTTTCATTCTATACCCTTCCTTCCCTCTGCCCCCAAGGGAAGACCTGCCTTCAACCCTGTGAGAAAAACTCCAAATGGAATAGACTAGACAAAGAAATACTTAATCACATTGGTGGGGAAAATCTTAGTAGAAACAATGTATCTTTTCAATGGCTGAAGATGTTATGAATAGACAGACTGCTTGCTGCTCCATCTGGCTCTGGCTCTGGGTTAGGGTGGAGGACGGATAACGTTTGCCATTATTAGATACTACTTTAATTCTTAGAGCTTCAAAGAATTATGTTCATTTGCCAAAACCCCACTGTGTAGTCAACTACAAAGAATCATTTATGAAAATCACTGGAAGCATTCTTAATTTTTTTTTTGAGACAGGGTTTCCCTGTATAGTCCTGGTTGTCCTGGAACTCACTCACTATGTAGATCAGGCTGCCTCTTCCTCTGGACTGCTGGGATTAAAGGCATATGCCTCCACCTTCTGGAGCATTCTTAAAATATTCAGTTCTACAAACCCCCTTTCCCTAGAATGCTCCTTACTCTCAGGAGTAGCTTGGGCATGCTTGCAATAGTCTTCCGTGGGAGCCTTCCTCCTCTGGCCAGCCTGAACCCAGCTGCTGTCTCTTTGGACATAGTTCCTCCTGTGACTGGAGAGCGCCCTTCTTAGGATTCATCTGGGATGTCAGGCTTCTCCCAGGCACTCTTTCTTTACTCGTGATTGTTCAGCACCATACCCAGGGTTTAATTTGTCCTTGCCACTTCTCAGGGAATCAAGAGCCTGCAGAATCAGATAGCAGGTGAGATGTTGCCTCAGGCCATGGCATAAAAGCCATGCTTTGAACTCTCACACTCTTCCTCATGTGGATCTTACCCCAGAAGAAGACTAGAGATGCTAAACAGATCTTTGATGAAAACTGTATCAGTCCTTTTGCTTGACTCCAAGCAGAAGCCTTAGTCTTACCTAGCTATGTTGTTTCAAAACGACCCATTTGCTTCCTGCTGAAACCAATGGACACAAAGAAAGAAAATGCCACTGTTTAAGTAAAACAAAGTTTCCGTACAAAAGTGCTGTGTACTTTAATTGAATAGGAGCTCTTCTTGACTCCTTGGTGGGAACAGCTCAGTGCAAGGATGGCCATGCATCACTTAATGAAGAGGACATCTGGGAAATGAATCCTACGGTGATTTCCTCATTTCCCATGGAGAGTATTCATACACACTCAGATGGCTATGATATGATGTCACTGGGCTATAGGATATCATGGGACTGTCCATAAATGTATGTTGTCATTTGTTGACTGAACTGTTGTCATCCAGCATATGACACACATGACCTTTGGCCTTGCTCAGGGGAGCTATGAGCACCCTAATAGCTCCACGATGAACTCAGCTCCTCCAGAGTTTGAAAGTCATCCATGAGAATAAGGATTGGCAAATGGCCAAATTCTCCACTTTAGAATTGTAGTTACTAAAGTGAGTGTACCTGGAGAAGGGCTTGCTAGAGTAGCCAATGAAAGGAAGCATTTATAAAGGGACAGTTTTGTCTGCCAGTCAGGAACCCACCAACTCCATCTTCTCAGCTGTGGCTCTCCTCTAATTTAGACACTTGTGTGCCATTTGGTTCCTTTCCTTATATAATTAGAGATGTAATAGAGGTTGGGGGAGGGGAGCATGTCCTGCAAGCCCACTGCTGCAGGGCAGGGCCAGCATGCTTGATTCTCACATTCAAGGAGGACCAGGGCACTCAGGGGTATTGGCTGACTTACCAGGGGAAAGACAAGTGATAACAGCCCTGGGCTACCTCATGAACAAAAGCTCTCGGACATGCATCTAGACTTAGGTAGGCCCAAGGCTTTGTATTCATTTCTGTAGAATGAGGCAGAGCCATTGGTTAACTACCATACTTGATCCTAAGTTAATCTCTTCCTAGCTCTGCTTCTGTTTCCAGCATTGTAAGCATCCTACTGCAACTCAGGAAGCTAGAGCAGCATGCATGTCTACTCTAAGCAATGCCCTATAACAGGTATCTAGTGTTAGTGACAATGACAATCTTATAGATAATTGAGACCTAGGGTTGTACATGTTTGTTTGGATCCAGAGAGATGCCAAGGCAGAGCTGGACAGTGGGTTCTGGCTATTTCGGAAGGAAACAGAGAGTAGAGAATGGACCTAAAGTGGTAACACAATGGTGCTTCCTTTTACAAAGAGAGATGAGCCTAGCTAGTGAGACTTCATAGAGCTCCTAAGGACTAGGGCTTGGGGCATCCTCCTGTGGGCATCTCAGAGGACTCTAACTATGTGCAAGGCAGCATGGGTTTATGGGGTGGACTCATACAATCTCACTTGTGAACTAAGTTTGGTGCTTTAGGCCATATGCAACTCCTTTCCTGCATGCCTGATATGATGGAGTTCTATTGTAGAGTATAGTTTTACACTCTACCTGCCTTTGCCCTGGGAGGTGGGCTGGGCTACCAGCCCCCACCTAACTTCCCTTGAATCCTCGGATAAAAGACACAGACACACAGTTGTTCAATTTCAACTTGCCTTCTATGACCTAATTGGTCATTGTTAGTGGCTTGATGCTAGACAATTGGGCATAATAATGTAAAAACAAAATATCAGAAACAATTA
This sequence comes from Uromys caudimaculatus, assembly GCA_028551405.1. Lineage (NCBI taxonomy): Eukaryota > Metazoa > Chordata > Mammalia > Rodentia > Muridae > Uromys > Uromys caudimaculatus. The sequence continues at coordinate 58,829,725 of CM052708.1, read as the reverse complement.
AAACAATCGTAGGTCTCTAATCTCAGTGTCTTTCGCTGGCTTGAAGAGATGAACAGAGAGAGACTCTGGCACACCAATTATCTGGTTACTAGAGTTATTAGAGTGATATCTTACAAGTGACCAGTTGCCAATTAAGCAGTTAATTATATACTTAATACTGAACTTGTAATCAACACAAGCCTTGACCAAGACTGCTTCAAACCCACTCCTGTCTTCTGAGGGCCACAAACAGTGCTGTAGACAATCAGCACAGAACTATAGACATGTGGGCACACTGTAAGTCAGAGGACTTAGGGTGAAATCTTTCATAGTATTTACATTTTTCATAACCACTTCTGTGGATGAGACAACCTCTTCTAGCTGTGTTAGTTGGTTCCTCTACTGGTAAGTTTCGAGGTAAGCAGATTACAAAAGCTTTTACTAAAGTTCACCGTCACAAGACACAGAAAGCCACTCCACTCACATGTGCACAAACACAATGGAGATACACACATGGTTTACATTACTGACCTGCCCTTTCATGTCAGGAGCGATGGGGATGGTCGGCCAGATGGTTGAATAGATACCGAAGAACACCAACCAGATGAGCATGCTTCCCCACACTGCCAGGTGACTGAACTGTGGAAGAAATGGATGCTTAGACAGGGCCCTCTGCTGGCCTTGGCAGGGGCTCCACTGCAGCCAAGATGTCGCCCACCCTTCTTCCTAGATCCAAGCCCCTTTCCTGATGGGAAGAAACTCAGGATGTCCTAGTGACTGGAGAACTCTACCTTTCTAAGTTCCTTGTCTTAGCATTTTTAATGATGAATTCAAATTATCGGTGGCTTAACCTAGCCTGAAGATGAAAGTGCTTTGAGCCCCAACCTCCCACTAAAATCCATGTCCTAACCACAATCCTCTCACCCCTGGGTTATCTCAGGTCTGCTTTATAAAACAAGGGTTCAGCCATCTCTGGGCAAATGGACAGAATATTCTTACATATCATTTAGAGACATCTGTCCTACTTATTGCAGAGATTATTTAAAAAAACAACTTGGAATGGATAGTACCTCTTTTAAAAACTTGAAATATTGTATTTAATAGAGTTTCGGAAATCTACATACAATTGTTCACATTTATAGGTACAGTGTGACATTCCAACATGGATGTAATGTATAATGATCAGATCAGGGTAACTGGCATGCCCACATTCACAAAATATATAATTTCTCCTTGTGGGGACATTCAAAACTCTTTCTTCCAGTGTGTTGAAAGGCACAATTAGTGAATCCTCAGCACAGTCACCCACTTCCTCCAGAACATTAAGTGACTACGCCCACCCTGATGTATCCTGCACCCCTGCTTGCCCAGTGCTCTAGTAACCTAAATTCTATTCTTCACTTCTGTGAGATCCCGGAGTCACTGCCACCATCCTTGAACAGAGTCCAGGGATCCCACCCCATTTGCTTATCAGAGCAGGGGGTAAGTGAGCCACAGTTAGCCTGTGGCTGAGAGGTGCTGTGAAGGGTGGTTGTTATCCCAACTCGGAAATAACCAAATAGGAAATAGGATGCTGATAAAACGAACCTGGGCTAGCTAGCTAAATTAATATTCTTTAATCATGAACAAATACAGTGTGTTTTAAAGATCCAAAATGTGAGATTTTAGGAGGAAGAAAATGACATAACTGTATGTGTCATGGTGCACCGTCTTTATCTGAGAACACAGACAAAGGATGAGAAACAACACAGGAATGCCAGAGAAAAGTCATGTGTAAGAGTTATGTCAAATACTACACTTCCTGATGTTTGCATCTGCATTCTCTCTCTCTCTCTTTTCTCTCCCTTTCTCTCTCCTTCTCCCTTTCCCGCCTCCTTTCCCCTCAGTCCCCAGTCAATAGCTTTAAGCCATGCTAGGAGTCAAGCAAATGAAGCAGTAGATGTGGCTGGATCCCAAATTGGCCTTCATAAAGATCAAGAACATCTTTTTTTACTTGCAAATTTTGAAATAAGACAACTGTAGAGTATTTACTCTTTCTTCAAGGATTAAATGGAGGTCACTGCACACAACTATCTATTAACAGTAAAAGAAATAATTCCAAAGAAAACTCACTTTCGTCCAAGCTGTTGTCTCCAAACCAGCTTTCAAGCAAACTGTAACCACAACATACTGCAGAATAAAGAAAAAAAAGAGAGAGGCGTTTGGTATGACGCAAGTATTCCTCCATCAGTCTGAACCTCAAGGAACCCACAGCCTGTAAAGACATGGAGTAACTCATGCTAACGTGGAAAGCACTGCATATCTGCGGAGGTATAACCCGCATGTGTGCCCTTTACGAATGGCTCAACGGTGCTAAACTTACCGTGTAAACAATATTTCCAACAAACAAATAGTCTGTGGCATGACCGCTGGTTAGCGGGGTATCTGGAAAACAAAGAAGCCACTGTTAGCTTCTAGAAGGCTACACTGCAATCTGGTTTTGTTTGTTTGGTTTTTTTTGTTTGTTTGTTTTCATATTCTTTGTTTCATTTTCATGTTTTATGTTTAGGAACATTAAAAAAACAATGCTATTGTTTTTCATCTTATTTTTAAGACAAACAAGTAAAACAAAATCAGACTTTCAAACAAAACAAATGCTTGATTTGCATCAAACTTATATTTTTCTAAGATCAAAATCTCTTTTTTGTCTGGCTGGAAAACAAGCAATGAAGGATGGTCTGAGCACACAGCAAGCGGCTCAGCATTAGAGCCTTCTTAGCCTTTCTCTTTTAATTTCTGCTAAATCAGGGCTGTTACAGCATCAAAATTAGTGCAAAGTAACTGAATCTATTTGGGGAGATATTCATTATTCTTATTCTCGTTTGAAACCACATGAGGTTCTAGGAACAAAAGTGACCCAGTGAGAGTTTTTTTGTTTTTTTGTTTTTTTGTTTTTTGCTTGCCTGTTAGACTTTTAGAGTGTGTTCATTTATTAATTCCTGCATGAAGTTTTATAGTGAACAAGTTTATAATTTTTTTGGATATCTACTTTATTTACATTTCAGATGTTTTCCCCTTTCCTGGTC
>CM052708.1:58758298-58826581 GCA_028551405.1 Uromys caudimaculatus | reverse complement strand
AGGGTGCTCCCCCACCCACCCACCCACTCCCATCTTCCCTCCCTAGCATTCCCTTACACTAGAGCATCTAACACACTCAGGCCCAAGGGTCCCTCCTCCCACTGATGTCCAACAAGGCCCTCCTCTGCCACATATGTGGCCAGCACCATGGGTCCCTCCATGTGTATCTTTGGTTGGTGGTCCAGCCTCCAGGAACTCCAGTAGGTCTGGCCAGTTAATACTGCTGCTGCCTCCATGGGGCTGCAAACCCCCTCAGCTCCTTTCAAAGTATGACTAGGCTCTTAAAGGTCCCTCTTCATGTTTCTTTCTTTCCACATGTGGCTCTGTGAGGTCCCTAGCAGCCACAAAAACAGAGTGACTTTGCTCGGTGAGACCCACCCTGTGGAAATCTGACTCTGATCCTGAGAGTGCAAAACTATTTTAAAGTCAGGGATGGCTTCCTGAGTAAGGGTCCCTCCTTCACACTTAAGTTCAGATCTGGGGTCCATGGGCTGGGTTGTAGGGATTTCTGGGTTCACATTTCCAGTGCAACTGCTGCTATCCATGTGTATTTGGGCTGACTTACCATCCATCTAACCTGTTAAAGACTCTGTCTATTTTCCTAAAAAGGTGTGATGATTGGGTCGAGTCCTAGGTGGACTCTGGTAGTGGATGGGTCCATGGATACAGCTCTAGGGCATAGCTTTGCTCCTGGCCTGAGAGGTCAATCTTTGACCAGAGACAGATGAAGCACGCTGTGGCAAGCACCCACAGCACTGAATCCATAGCTGCCATTAGGGGCTGTACTAGGAGGTTGGAAAGAGATTCCACCACAGACATAAAAAGAAAGCTCTGGAGACTGGTGGAAGAGCAGTAAAGTGATGTGTGAAGGTGTAGGAGAACCCAGTTTAAAGTGAATGAAGAGAAAGTTTAAAAAGGGGGCAGCTAAATTAATTTCAGTAAGACAACAAACTGATGTGTAGGCTGCACATGCCTCGTCTGAAAACCCAAAGTCTGAAGTGCTTCAAAATTCCATGGACACCTTTTAGGTTTTGGACTAGCAATATTCAATGAGTGAAGTCTATGCTGATATTCCACAGTCCAGAATCTCTGAGCTAGAAAATGCTTCTAGTCCCACGGCAGGGACATTCATCCTGACTTTGCAAACAGCCAGTCTAAACTGAGAGAGTCTACTTCCAGTAACTGGGTCTGAGGTTATTCTAACAGTAGATGTAGCACTTTAAAGACAAAGATTAGTCAGGGATTGTTTGAGTCTAACAAAGATCATAGCCATCAAAAGAGCAAGCTCAATCTTTGGTGTATGAAAATCTACTCTATGCAAAAGATTACGGGAACGGGAAGAGAAGGCTCCTGTCTCCGTGGAGTTTGAATGGCAGTGGGGGAACAGAACATATACAAGTGAACAAATTGAGATACAGTCAGTAACGAAGAAATGTCAGGTAGACTATCTGAATGCAGAGTATCAGAGGTTGTTATTTAGTTAAAGAGGTGATAAGTGAACAGATTGGAATGACAGAGTTCACTGTGTATCAGAAAATGGGCTCCTGGAAAGAGGAGAACTTGCTAAGAATCCTAATGAAAACAGTGTTTGGTGCACTCAAAGTTCATCATGAAGACTAGTCTGGCTGGAAACTTGGGTGCTGGGGGTGGGGGACAGGAAACAGCCAGAGGTCAATAGAGGCAGACTGTATCAAAAAGTCTACACTTCTGTGGTAATCATGAATAAGGACTACTGGAGGATGGGGGGCCTTCGATGAAATGGTTTCAAATATTCTCACAGGAAGAGTGCAGCTGACAGGTGAACAGAAACGGGATATGACAGGAACAGTGGTTAAGAGCTCACCCGCTGCTCTTCTAGAGGTTCTGAGTTCAATTCCCAGCACTCACATGGCGGCGCACAACCATCTGTAATGTGATCTGTTACCCTCTTCTGGCATGCAGGTGTACATGCAGATAGAGCACTCAAACGTTAAATAAATAAATAAATAAATAAATAAATAAATAAATAAATAAATAAATAAATAAATAATATATATGGGGGGGGGGGAGAACAATCCCAGATGCTTGGGATGAGCAAAACGAGGAGGCAATGAAACACTGCAAACAGCTGGGACAGCAAGCTCTGTGTAGTAAAATGATTAAAACTGCTGAGTTTATTTCTTTTATCTCTATACATATTATCACAATATAAAATTAACAAAGCATGATCATAGAGCCCCCAAAATACAACTTTTAGAATGAGCGCAGTCTATCTCTCCAGCTCCAGATTTAAGATCTCACGAAAAGGCACCAGAGGCATGGAGCCCATCCAAGGACTGACTGGACTTGAACAACTCTAGACTAGAGTTTTGCACTTCGGATAACACCATCAACAAAGAGGGAAAGAAGCGAAAGAATGGAGAGAAGCTTGTGTCTAGGACATGTGAAGAATCAGACAATATAAAACTTCTCAATATAAAGATTGGCAAAGGACCTTCGTAGACATGTTAGCAGAGAAGATGTACAAATGGATACCAGGGATTCAGAGAAGCCCAACATGACTGGGCATAAAGGAAACAAGCTCAAAGCCACTTGAAGAATCAGTTCACACCCACTCAAAGAGAGAACGTAGACCTATAACTGTTCACACATGGCCGGAAGCCGAATAAGCTGTGTGGACATTTCTGGAAACTATTGGCACTTCCTAAAAAAAGATTGTGCGCATCTATTACACAACTCAGTAATTCCCAAGAAAAATGAAAATGTGAGCGAAACACAAAAGCTCAGACATGGATGCTCATAGCAGCATGGTTCACAAGTGCCACGAAGCCTAAAACAACGAGCATCATTATTCGTTATCCACAGTAGCCTATTCATAACGCAGACGTCCGTCAACTGCTGAACGAACAAATAAATGTCCATCACTTGGTGAGCGGTGCATCAATACAATAGAGTATTATTCTGAAATAACAAGGGATGAAGTACGGGACATGCCGCAACATGGATGAACTCAGGAGAAGTGAAAAAAGTTAGGCTCAAAAAGCCTTATGTTGTGTGCTTCTGTTTATATAAAATGTCCAGAGTAGGTGGATCTACAGAGACATGGTGCAAAGCAGTAGTTTCAGGAGCCGAGAGGGCTTGGGGGAGGTGAGGTGAGTGACGGCTTTTGGGGTCCATGAAACATTTGAAAGTTAATGATGATGTGGTGTTTGTGTAACCAGAATTGAACCTTGAAATGGGTGAGTGTAGTGTAAATATAGAGATACAGTTATATAATGAAGCTGCTATGAAGATCTGGTCCTTCAGTCACATGGCCACATGCTCAGTGGCTGTGTGTGGCTAGTGGCTGCTGTACTGGGCAGCACACACATACACCATCTCCACCTTCCCGAACCCAACCAACAGTACAGGGCCAGAATGGTCATGTCAGAGGTGCTGCGAAGTGACAGAAGCTGGTGAAGAGTCCCAGGGAGGACCTCCTTGCCAGGTGAGAACATATGCTGTGGGAACAGACCTTGGGCTCACACCTTGGCTCGATCCTACAGTTCAGTCTCAGTTCTTAACTGCTGTGTGGTGAGACCTCAACAGTGGTACAAAGCTAGCTGGGATGACACCCTCTACCTGCAGCACTGGCTACAAGGATCCTTGGTACTGGGTGGGGAGTTTAGCACTTCACTACACGGAACCACTGACTCGGGATGGAGAATAGCAGCCTGGTCCTTCAGCACAGGAAGACTGGCTGGGGAAGGCACATGTGAGGACCTGCAGCAGGGGTTCAGTTCACAACAGGAATGGCCAACATGAAGCATGACTGTATACAAGAGAAGAATTTGGAATATGAGGCAAAGAAAGGAATTAGCTTAAAGGGCAAATCCTGGTCATGAGAGTTAGGAGACTCCGGTGTGCCCGGCTCTCTGACCCCAGTTCTCATCAGAGAATCTGTTCTAGATTTGAGGCTGAGCCCTACAAGCCTCAATTCTGATATGGAGGTTTCATGTCAGAGGTGGAGGATGAAGATGTGGCAACAATGACTGAAATGACCTCTAACGTCTCCCTTTGGGTAGGAATTCTAAGATGCTCTTAGCTGCTAAATCAGCCCCATGCGTTTGGTGGCAGGGATGAGCGTCTCAGCTCCTCATCTTTCACCAGGTCCAGGATAGATTTCCCAGTCTACCCATCTTGTTTATTCACAAGCCAAGAGCAGGTAAGATGAGTAGTGTTCCCAAGCCTGGGTATTCCATCCACACTAAGCCCTGGGGTATCTACAAAAAACTCTGGCCAGGTGGGGCGTTAGAGGGAGTTGAAGACTAAGAGGACAATCAAAGCTTGCAGTCATGATCTGACAGCCTTTGTCGTCAGCACAATCCTGAATGCAAGGTTACTGAGATACATTACCATATCTGGCCTGACAACTGCTTTGCTTCCTTTATCTATGGTGCTAGTGACAGAACTCAGGGCCTCACACATATTAGGCAAGTGCTTCCCACTGAGTTATACCCCCAGTCATTGTTTTGCGCAGGTTTTAAAAGAGGGTACCGCTGCAGCCTCACTGGCATCGAGCTCATAACCCTCATCTCAGACTCACCAGTGTCTGAATCACAAATGTGCAAACCACACTCAACTCTGAATCTCCTTCAGTATCAGTATTTCCAACTTAGGATGATTCACGGACTAAAAGAGATTTAAAAGACACAAAGCATCTTTCTAGCACAGAGGTCTTCGAATACATTCTACATTTTATGCATACATATGAAATAAACAGGAAGAAATGATCTGAGAGGAAGGAGGACTGACCTGAGAGATAGGGAGAGTTGATCTGAGAAATGAGGGAGGGAGGACTAACCTAAGAGAGGATGGAAGACTAACCAGAGGGTTGGAGGAGAGCTCGCCTAAGAGAGCAGAGGAGGACTGACCTGAGAGAGGAGGGAGGACGGACCAGAGAGTTGGGGGAGGATTAACCTGGGGAGAAGGACTGACCTGATAGACAAAGACTGACCTGAGAAAGGAGGGAGGACTAACCAGAGAGCTGGGGGAGGACTGACCTTAGAGGAGAGAAGACTGCCCTGAATGATAGAGGAGGACTGACCCGAGGAAGTGGACTGATCTGAAGAGGAGGGAGGATTAATCTGGGAAAAGAGAGCATTCATTATCTTTTCCTAAAGCTGACTGGATGATTTCCATGGGATGAATTTAAAAAGTCAACTTCCTGTGTGTTTGGGTTGACATTGTTGAGTCACATTTAGAATGATCCGTAGCTGTACATGACAGACCCACTGCCATGACGGTGCTCAGGCCACACATAAGGGAGGAGAGCTGTCCTAAAGAGCAGGCCACTCGCTGAGACATGGATAGTCTGAGGTGTTGAGAGGAGCCGAACCCAAGCAGCTTAGGAGTCTGTTGTTCCAGACACACTTTGTTTGCAATCTCTACATTGGATTCAGGGAACCAACATAATATAGGCTTACACAAATGAGGTCCTGGAGGCACAGTCGCCACAGCAGCCTTTTGTGGACAACTGAGACAAAGTCACATGGCCTCCGTATTTAGTAGTAACGGTCCCCAAAATGTCGTATGCAAAATTTCTTTGAAAATAGTTGTGGGAAAAGCCACGATTTATGAGAAAAGTATGTCTCATTTTCTGAACAGACAGAACACTCAGGGAACTTCTTTAGAATATTCCAAAGGGCGAGGCTGATGGTATTTCACAACGATGCAGTTGCAATTAAATGTTCATTAAAAACACCACATCATTACCCAGCCAAACCACAGCGGATATTCAGGAGTGGCTCTAACAAATGGCAAAATGTCATAGCATGGTGCTGTGTGGCTAGAGAAGAGATGATGTGGTAATCGTGAAACCAGATGTGAGATGTATATGTGTATTTCTGATGGAGCAAGAACCCAGGGACAGTAGAAGTGACAGCCACCAGGCATCTTGTCCTGCAGAAGGCATTAGGGAGGAGTCAGGCACACTGGCCTCTTCTCTTGCCATAAGAACATTTGCCAAGAAATTTTGGTCGAAACCGATGCCAAGTCCCTGCTGCCTCGTCTCCCTCTGCTTGGAAACTTCCCACAGAACAATTTCAGAGCAGAGCAGACTCCAGACTCTCAGCCTCGCCACCAGCCCCTGTGTAAGCCTCTGAGCCTCTTCAGATTCCAGCGGCTCAGAGGGGCTACAGACAGCTCAATACTCCCAGGATTATATCCAGAGCAGAGATATTGTCCAGGATCCAGATAACTGGATTTACAAATAAACTTTCAGAACTGAACCTGTGGACATGGCTCCACTAGTGTTATCGCCAGAACCATCATTTCTGCTTCCAACTACATATTCCTAAAGAGAACATTCATTTTCTCCCCCTTCTTTGTAAAGAGTGGTATGAAATGTTGGAAGTACTTTCTGAAAAGAAGGGTTTATACAAGTGTTAGCGATTATAATTACATTCACGACAGTGCTGGATTCAGTTCCTGGTTACATAAGCCTTTGGGTTTTCTTCTTGTTTCTGCCATTTCAGCTGAATGAAGTTAAGGACACAGAGCTCAAATTTCAATATCTTCCCCGCCTTGTGTTCACTAAAATAGACTTTAAAGGGAAGTAAAAATGAGAGACGCCAACTTGATGGTGACACCAAATGTCAGTGTTTCTTATCTCTGGGTGCACAGGTGATGGACATTCCCCAGCCTCTGGTTACCTGGATGCAGCCCCAACAAAATCTTGCCAATCAGTTATGACCATAAGTGAGAGATTCCTTCAGGAACAAACGACCCTTATGATACTCCCCTGCTAGGATGGAACGTGGGGGTATGTGTGTGTACTCGGAAGCCTGGGGTATAGATCCTGACGACTGTTGGCATCCAGTGCAGTATGACATGCAGACAAACAAATCACCACCCTGGAGGAAGGTTCTCACACTTGGAGACCCCTATGTGGGAGAGCAAAGCACCTGGCCCTAAATCCACTTCCTTAGTTCACGTTGGCAGTCCTCTCTAAGCACAAGATGGCTCTGGAAATCTGTCCTTCTGTTAAAGAAACCCACAGGTAGCCATATCAGCAAATAACAGATGAGATCAAAGCCTGGATGATATCTTCTATTGCCTAGGAAAGACTCATGCTCAGGATGAGTAGGTGGAGGGGCTTATGTGAGGCCCTCACGCAGATGAAAGCACATGGCTACCACCTATATTCTGAGATGATCTTGGCTGTCCCCTTCCTTCCTCAGTCTTTCATAGATGGAGTCTCCAGAAGAGCATGTAGCTATTTCCAGAGTCTGCAATGGACTCAACAGCAGCAGCAGCAGCAGCAGCAGCAGCAGCAGCAGCAGCAGCAGCAGCAGCAGCAGCAAACCTAACCAGCACAAATATTTTAAGAGACTTTTTCTTCTGGGAAATATATTCCCTTTCCCCCATTTCTTCCCTCATAAATGTCATCAAGGAAAATCTGAAAAAAATTTCAAATCAAAATTAATTTTATGTTCTTTTGCCAATGCCCACATTCCACTTCAAGGAGGGCTGTTCAACTGTGTCGACTGGAAATGCCAGGGGAAGTCTGGGAGCAGCCAACAAGGCCCTGGTGCCGGCCATGATCTTATCCTACAGTAATTTTCAGATCAAAGGGTGGGGGGGCTTTAGGTAAATCAAGTTGGGAGATTGATGGCGGCGGGACAGTTGAGAGAAATCTGACTTACTGATTTGTTTGAGAGGAAAACTTTATTTTGAAACTTGGAATGAATCATCACAAACTTCATCAACAAGACTGGCTGCTTTGAAAGTCTATCCAAAACCATGCAAAAATAAGCAAAGGAAAAGTCCTTGGAAACACGGTAGAAAATGAATGACCTGCCCACACCTTCGCAAGACCATGTCCTCCCTAGATCACATTGCCTCGGCAAAAATAAACAGGGCTGATGAATGGTGCCTGGGTCTTTCGCCACCAATGGTTGGGAGAGGATTTTAGGACAAAACTCACTGATTTTTGTGACATAATCCACGTGGTAGCATATGAACATGAAAAGCCACTCTAGAGACCTTAGTCAAGCAAAGGTTCTTCAGGACTATGAGTTGGACTGAGGCTGAGAAATGACTTCTGGAAGTAGCCAAGGAAGGAGGCTCCAAAGGCCCCTGCACGAGGAGTGCTTAGCTTTGGAAAACACCCTGGCTTGTTTCCGTTGCTGCTCTGCTCCTGTGCTCTTGGAGACAGAGTGGGTGCATCTTTCTTAATTTTTTTTTAACAATTTGTTATTATTACCATTGTAACTAGTACTACAATTATTATCTTAATCATGTAGATATGTGTACATCTGTATGGTTTTGTATATGGGAGTGAAAGTACCCAAGGGAGTCAGTATATCAGATGCCCCAGAGCTGGGGTTACAGGTGAAGGAAGGAAGGAAGGAGGAAGGAAAGAAGGAGAGAGAAAGGAAGAAAGTTGACTTATATTTAGGATATTATATTACTTTCTGGATTTTTACCACTGACATACTACCAAATAAAATGAAGCACACAGACAGACAGACGTGCAAGGAGACACGTTCCTGTTGAAGGCTGGGGGGAGGAGAGTTATGCCATAAGATTTTGCTTATGGCCAAGTTAAGACTGTTATAGAGAAACACAGAATTTGGCAAGAGCATGAATTGCTGGTGTAGTGTGTGTGTGTGTGTGTGTGTGTGCGCGCGCGCGTGTATTTCTGTCTGTCGAAGCCTAAGTATGGCCCCCCTTTAAAGGTAGTAATAACCCACATGCCATGGATTCTTGTGCTCTGTACACTGTTTTTACACTCTATTTACTCAAGAGAGTTATTTTCTACCATGTACTAGAATTTTCCATGTTTAAATCTAACTAGAGTATGAATTCAAAAGGTAAGATCCTCAGCCTACATTGTACATTTACCTTTCTTTTGCAAAATTACATCTATTATTTATTTTGTGCGTATGTGGAGTGTGTACCACAGCATGTAGAGGTCAAAGGGAAAATGGCGGGAGTCAGTTCTCCCTTCTGCCATGTATGTTCGTGGGACTGAGCTCAGGCCACCAAGCTTGGCAGCAAGCGCCTTTTTTCTGCTGGGGCATCTCGCTGGCCCCTACATTCATCTCCCACCCATGAAATCTAGCACAGCTCCCAAGTCATGTAAACATGAACGCATGTGGTCTTCTTCCTGCATCCAACTAAGTAGGAAACTTTATAAATGAGTTCAAAAACAGCCACTCAAGTTGTTAGAGAAATCAGAACAAGAGGAACAAAAGTGGCCTCTGTGCCAATAGGCCTAATATCTGTCATTTATTTCCCCTCAACACTGCTAACACTGAAAACTCTTATGCTAAAAATTCACCAAATGACACTGATGATGAAGATGGCATGATGACAAATGGGAACCCCCTTGTCCTGTTACTTGTCTGCTAGGCAAACAGTGGTACTGAGAGAAACAGCTAAAACCTAACTGTAAATTCACACCCCCCCGACTTTGCTAGGATGTTCTCTTTTTTGGGGGGAGGGGTTGAATCTAGAAGCAGACAATTTAATTTTCTGACCTAAATATTTAAGGACCTCAAAAAGAAAAGGAGCTCTGATGTATCTGAAAGAAAAGTGCACAGAGCATAAACAGCTGTCTGCACATCTTCCGACAACGTGGAAAGGCAGGACCCCGTGTGCTGAGTTTCTGTGTGGATCATGAAGTACACACAGGAACACGGGAGCTTGCAAACCTTATATTCTTAGGTCTGTTGCAAAACCCAGGGCCTTGTCTACCCAACATTAGCAATTGATTTTCTCTAGAGAGATTATGACTGTTTGAGAGAGATGGCATTTTAATGATATGTGTGATGGTTTGTATATGCTTGGCTCAGGGAGAGGCACTACTAGGAGGTGTGGCCTTGTTGGAGTGGGTGTGGCTTTGTTGGAGTAGGTGTGTCACTGTGAGTATGGGCTTAAATATTCTCGTCCTAGCTGTCTGGAAACCAGTCTTCTCTGTTTGCCTTCAGAACAAGATGTAGAACTCTCAGCTCCTCCTGCACCATGCCTGCCTGGACGCTGCCATGCTCCTACCTTGATGATAATGGACTGAACCTCTGAATCTGTAAGCCAGCCCCAATTAAATGTTGTCCTTTTAAGAAATGCCTTGGTCATGGTGTCTGTTCACAGCAGTAAAAACCTAGCTAATATACAAGTTGGTACTAGGGACTAGGGTATTGCTGTGTAGGCCTAGCCATGCTTTTGTTTGGAAGAATGAAGATTTTGGGACAGTGGATTTGGAAGCAGTGGAATGCTTTAAATGGGACTTACTGGGCTATCCAAGTAGAATATGGAAGACTGTTGCTGAGAGTGATATGAACTATGCAGACCCAGTCGAAGAGGTTTCAATGGAGAAGAATTCAGTATGTAGGGTAGAGACTGTTTTGTGCTATTTTGGTGAAGAATGTGGCTGCTTTTTGCCATTGTCTGAAGAGTCTTCCTGAGGCTAAGGTGAAGAGATTTAGATTAGTTGTTTTGAAAAAGGAAGTCTCAAAACAGCCAGCCTGGTATAAATCCTGTTGTGTGGTTACTAAAGTTCACTCTTATGAAGAGCACTTTAATGAAAAGGAGCAAGCTGAGAAAGGAAAAATACAAAATATATGGTACAGTTTCTCCCATAGCCAGGATCTGTGGGTCCAGGAATCAAGGGATAGAAAAGGGAATAGTTCCACTTACTATCACTTCTAGTGACCCACTGGGAAAGTTTTTGCTTCCTGTCTCCTCAACCCTAGGTTCTGCTGGCCTAGAAGTTTTGGTTACATATGGGGGAGTGCTTCTGCCAGGAGCCATAACAAACATTCTATTGAACTGGAAGCTCAGACTTCCCCCTGGTCATTTTAGGCTTCTAATGTCTTTAAACTAATAGGCTAAGAAAGGAATAACAGTGTTAAGAGGGGTGATACATCCAGATTACCATGAGGAAATTGGATTGCTTCTCCACAATGGAGGTAAAAAGGATTATGTCTGGAGTGCAGGAGATCCTTTAGGATGTATCTTAGTACCACCATGTCCTGTGAGTAGAGTCAATGGGAAATTACAACAAGCTAATCCAAGCAGGATGACAAAGGGCACAGACCCATCAATCAAAGCCTAGAGAGCTACAGAGGGCAGAGCTGGAGAAGTGACGAAACTCCTTTGGAGGAGTCCAGAAGATCATGTGTGGATCCCAGACACTGCAACAAGAAGTGGTGAAGCTGAAGTTGACTTGGAGACCCCAAGATGTTAGAGATGTCAGAGCCATGAAATACTTACTGAGGAAAGCTGCTAACAGGGAGTGGAACCAGCCCAGGAGAAAGAAGTTTGTTGCAGTCAACAAAGATGAAAAAAGGAGTGGAGATCTGAAGACCACTTTGACATCAGACATAGAGATGCAGAGTTTGGAGTTTGCTCAGCTGGTTTCCTGTCTTGCTTTGGGGATTACAGTTAGGTGATAGGATGAATCACAGAGGACTTTGAACTTTAGACTTTTAACATTGTTGAAACTGCTATAGACTACGGGGACTTTGGAAATTGGACTAAATGTATTTTCCATTATGCTATGTTTAGGTATGGCCCCCATAGACTCATGTGTTTGAACAAGTCAATGGGAGTCACAGAGTGTAATATGATGGTTTATATATTCTTTGCCCAGGGAGTGTGTGACCTTGTTGGAGTAGGTGTGTCACAGTGGGTGTGGTCTTTAATACCCTCATCCTAGCTGCCTGGAAGTCAGTCTTCTCCTGTCTGCCTTCAGATGAAAATGTATAACTCTCAGCTCCTCCTGCACCATGCCTGCCTGGACGCTGCCATGCTCCCACCTTGATGATAATGGACTGAACCTCTGAACCTGTAAGCCAGCCCCAATTAAATGTTGTCCTTAGAAGAGTTGCCTTGATCATGGTGTCTGTTCACAGCAGTAAAACCCTAACTAAGACAGTATGTTTTCATCAACAAGTGTGAACTAACACTGGCTTTCCCTATGCAGAGGGACTAAGGCCAACCTGGAGAATCAGCTGTGACTTTAAAGGCATGTGTCAAGGAAAATGCCCTCTGAAAACATGGGATGGCATTGGATTTACAATACCCAAGTGACTGTGCACACAGAAACCAGAGACTTGAAGCAAAGGCTTAATTAAGTAACAGAGGATTTTAAACTCATGGACAAGAGACATAAATGTTCCCTCAAGGTCAAAGACTCAGTTATCACAAACTGAGCATGGAGGTCTTAGTATTTATATAGTAATTTCAAAGAGAAGGCAGAACTAACAGGACTTGCATGCTATAGACAGGAAACAAGTTCTTGCTGTGGGGAAGGTCTGTGTTCCAAGTCTTCAATCTCTGTTGTGCACACTGGGGAGAATGGTACACGCATTGCCCTTGCAGGAGACTAACCTCCTTGCTGATGGTTGAAATCATGAAGGCATTACCTACCATGCTCCAGTGCTTTCATCGGAACCCAGAAGAGGATGAGGGAATGGACCAAGGCATTGATGCAGTGACCCCAGAAAACCTGCAGGAAGATAAACCAGGAGTCAGAGTGCCGGAGGCTCAGGGTCTCTGTGTGTAACTTACAATAGGCAAGGCATTGTGAAGGCTCCTGGTGTGGGCTGGGGGCTTCTGCAAGGGGCATTGTTAGTCTCAATCTAACACACACACACACACACACAGAGAGAGAGAGAGAGAGAGAGAGAGAGAGAGAGAGAGAGAGAGAGAGAGAGAGAGAGAGCTAAAAGCTGTCTCCTCTTACAAGTAGATGGCAGGACGCTCTCCAGATAATATTACTTCACTACAAATCTCTATATGCCTGCATGGGTACAAAACAGAATCATTCTACATATGAAAACTGAGCTTCTGTATGTGAGCGTTTGCCATCACAAAAAGACACCTCACAATCACTCAGGAAAAGGACGCTTAGGTTAAAACTGGATGGCAAAAAACTAAAATTTTGTTCATTTTGAAAACATAAAACCTATTCTATGTATAAATTTTCATTTTTCTCCTTAATGTCTTAAAATAACTCTTACTCATTTTCCCTTATCACCTTTGAGGTCAATGCCACACACTAAAATAATTCTCTTTGGAGGCTGGCAAAATGGCTCAGTGGCTGAAGGTGGCCTGTCACCAAGTCTGAGGAACTGAGTTCAATCCCCTGGACTCATATGGCAGAAAGAGAGAGCTGACTTCTAAGGACTGTCCTCTGACCACCACCCACCCACGGTGACACAGCACACACCCTCTCCACACACTAAATAAATAAATAAATAAATAATGTGAAATGTTCACTTTTAATGTTTGCAATGTTAAACAAAAGGGCACAGAGTTCTTCCCATTCTAAATGACAGTGTCATGAGCATTTCGATGTCTTTAAGTTACTTTTTTAACCCAGTCTATGCGTGTCTGTGTTACTATACCCCAGCCCAGCCCGTTCAGTATTCTATTTAACTATTACGAAGATGATGCTTTTAAATCCAGGCGAAACTTCTCCAGCAGTCGACAGATAGTTCTGGGGAATGTCACAAAGGTGATTACACAGTGGTTAAGAGCAGAGAACAGCAAAAGGCATCCTAACTACGAGGCAACTGGATTCATACCCACTTTTACTTATTGTCAGCTAACTATGATGACTGGGGCCAGATCCGGGCCTCATGTGTTCTGGGAAATATTGTAACATTGCTCCATAACCTCAGCTCTTATGTGCTCACTTGTGCCCACCCCTTTTCCTGACCCCTCCGTTAAAACACAGAAACCAATAACCTACTAGGTGTCTGCACAAAGCTGAGGCCTACCCAGTTCTTCTGCTTTTAGCATGGGTTCATTTTTCTGCTTACATGCCACTGGGACAGATTCAATGGTAGAGTACTGACTTGACTTGTGCAAGCAGTGTGGAGAAGAAGGCTCTAACTGCCCGCTAAAAGGCTCAGTAAGCAGTGGCTGATCAAGCCAGTCACCATGTATGGAAGAGAGCAGAGCCAACAGGTTGCCTCTTAACTCCCTTCCTGGATCTGCCTATGAAGCATGCCAATGACAAGGCGGCCATGTCAGTTAACCATCAGCCACATCTGCTCGGGAACAGCCTGCAGAGCTGGTTTATTGCATCTTTGCAGTCCCCTTCCACACAGCACCATGGCCATGCTGCCAGGCTCACAACCTACCTCCTCTCCAGGGGGGATCCATGACTTCCCTTCAGGCAGCAGCACCCAAATGCACCGCCACTGTTAACATGCTTGTGGCAGATTTTGGTACTCCAGACTGTTCCATCTGTTTTATAGATGGTCCAGCCTCTATCTGGGTCTCCTCAGGATAATCTATTCAGGTTGATTATCTCCACTCTGAAAGCACCAAATCCTGAATACTCCAAAATCCAAAACTTGTTGAGCACTTGTTGAGTATTTAGACTTGACCCCATTTCCAAAGCATATTATAGATTCAAGTATCCCAAATTCTACCCTTGCCCTGAAAAAGTCTCTGGAATATAAAATATTTTGAGTTCTAAGAAAATGAAAGGACCTTAGTTTGAATGCTGAGCACATGTAAAAATCAGAACTGGCTGTGCATGCCTATAAACCTGGCACTGGGTGATGGGTAGAGACAGGCGGATGAGAGCTCTCTGGACAGGAAGCCTAAATAGTGAGTTTCAGCTCCATGAAAGATTCTGTCTCAAAAAATTAGGTGGAGAATGGCAGGTGGAGACACCCAGTATTCCCCTCTGTCCTCTGCATGCACCTGCATGCACCTGTATGCAACTGCATGCGTGTGCACTCCCTACACAAATGTGCATATACCTCACACACAAAGTTAAAGCCAGTAAATCAGGCTTGGAGCCAGCCTTAATGAGGGCTGTGTAAAAGGACATGGCTGATTGTAATGGAAAGAGGCACGAGATGCTGCTGCCCACAGAATATAGAGCTTTGTTTCGAGCAGAAAGAAGGAGATGCTGGCTGGACCTGAGGGAAGTGTTTCTGGATCACAGGGCAGGATATGAAGGGGCTATGCCAATGCCCTCTGTCAAACACCACTTACCTCACAGACAGGTGATCAGAGCTGAAAGAGAAGGAGGGCTGTGCCTTCCATAGGTGATAGCTGTTTCTCCACAGCGTTTACTTACCTTCGTGTTGAACCCTTCGGCATTCTGAGTGATTTTGTAGAGCTGTGGAAACCTGAGCATGCTCTCCTGAGTACACGACCTCTCGAAGATCCCCAGAGTGAAGGGCGGCAATGCCGTGAAGATCTGTGTGGAGACAATAAGCCGTTAATCAGAGCCCTTCCGCTTCCCACTGTGCCAATGTTCCAGTTTGGTCAATGATGACTTAACTTCCAGTCAAGTCCAAACCTGAGGCTCCATGATTCACAGTTCCCCAAACATCCTCCAAACAGAACAAAAAATAAACAAGTCACTTTTTTTTTTTTTTTACTGTTAATCCATGCAAATGAATCCACGGAACACTAAAAACATAAATTCCTGATGAGCTAAGAACTCGCTGATGAACAGCTGCCCTCCTGTGCGAAACTCGCCTTGACGGTGCTTGTACCACAGTTGGCTCCAGGAAGCAGCAGGTTTTCTGTCAGCATTGGCTACATGAGTTGTACATCCTTCGATTCTCTCCTCAGGTTTTGGGAGGCACAGGCAATCCATCCATTTATTCACTCAAGAATCACTTACTGTCAACGAGACGGGGGCAGACACTGTGTGGAACACTGACAATTTGGACACTTCTTCAGAGAGGAAGAAAGGCCAGGAAGCTTCTGAGGCCCCATGTCTACTTCAGAGGAGGTGACCCATGACAGTAGTGGGACAGAAATGTAACATGTGAAGTGTGGGGTCTCGGCAAGGTTGCTTGGCAAGAAGGTCATGGCGCCATTGAGAAAAGGGACAGCGCATCAGCGGACGGGACTTGCAGGGGATCGGACAAGGATTTGGCAAGATGAAGCTAAGTGTAGACAATGGGCACTCCTGGCACCTCCTTTGAGAAGAGCACCCTTCTAAAACTCTCAGGCACTGGCAACGTGGTTTTGGGGAAACCTGCAGCTCACAAAGGATGTGGTTGGCTGAGGACACAGTACAGAGATGAAAGGAGTCCCCAGAAATCATCTCCGGGCACTGGAGGCAGAGAGTGAGTGCCTTTGAGGTGGGAGCTTTCACCCGCTCTCCTTGGGGTCAGATGTGACTATGCTTCTGAGCTGCAAAATAAAGCTGGATGCTTGAAGATGGGTCTGGAAGGAACGTGCCATTTCACTCTGGGGCACGTGTGGCCCATGGGTCACTCTCTCACTTGGTTCTAGCAAGTTCAAAGAGACTGGCTCATAATTTATCCTCTGCTTTGATGGAATCCATATCTACAAACCCAGTCAGCTCTGCAGCCATGGAATCTAACAAGCCTCTCTAAGAGAACCCTAAACTCACACCAGTTACTTGGAGGCTGAGAATCTGACCAGTGAAATGCACCTTTCCCCAGGCTGTTGGGATCAGATAGGTGAGTGAGGCAGGAAGCACTTGTTTGGCTCAGTGCTGATCAAAGCAGCCCTGGGATTTCAACAGACAACAAGGAGATGGAGAACCACTGCTATCATTGCTTCTCTGCATCAACAGAGGCTGCGTGTTTCACGGCCAGCGGAAGGAAAGGTCAAGGACTGTCTTAGGAGCTCTGCATGCATTTTGGGTGCATGCTTTTACCTCCGCTCTTCTGCACCAGGTCATGCATCATGCATATGCCAGCTTGGACTCAGCTAGCTTTTTTGTCTTTTTCTCTTTTATTTGAATCTCTCCTCAATGCACTTCAAGCCCTCTTAAATCCTCATTACCGATAGACTGCCCAGCAAGCTGGTTGGGGACCATGGTTTTTGTCGTTGTTGCTTGTTTGTTTTGGTTTTTGGTTTTGTTTTGCATTTTTACAAAATGGAGATGTTACACACATTTATCTTCATCACTGTTTTCTTGCTAGACAATACATCACAGAAAGCCCTGCAAGCCCCTTGGATTTAACGCTAATGTGGTCTTTGTCGTGTTCTCTAGTGTTCACATAATAACTCACAGTAAGGATGTGCCATAGTTTTGAGTTATTAATCCATTAAAACATATTTATTTTGATTCTACCTTTCTTTTTGTTACCACAAACATGTGTCAAACATCCATAATACGGTACAAAATACACTTTGCTTTCTCCCCCATGGGTCTAAGCTGCTGGGCATAGAAGGAAACACGTAGTTTTAATTTTATATGATGTTGCCTGCTTGCGTTCTAAAAGGGTTCCGATCTTTTATATTTCCCTTTGCAAAGAACAGGAGTGACCTTTGCCAGCTTTTCTATCTGTGGTGGTTATACTCCATATTTATTATTCTCTTGTTTGAAAAAGTCAGATATTAACTCTTTTACATTTCCCTGTGTCCCAGTGAGTCTACACATGTTGACCATCTGGATCTGCTACTTCCAGCAACATTTAGTTAGGTCCCCTTTCCGCTTTCCATGCGTGGTTATCTGTCTCTGAGAGTTCTTTAAGTCCCCAGTTCTTTGGGTCTTTACGTTGCGTTCATTGTCTATTGGCTTTTTTTCTTCCAAAAATGGTTTCTTTTGCAACCTAAAAGCATTTAAGTTTCAAGTGGTCAAAACCAGCTCAACTTGTTGACAGTTTTCCCACCCTGAGTTTATTCGTAGTTTTTAGAAGCATGTTAGGGGAGTCTCATGGTTTTATTTTTCCCATTTGGAATTTATTTTTCGATGAGGTATAAGCTAAGAATTCACTTTTTTCCCAGATAATGAGCCAGATGTGAAAACACAATTAATTCACACTTTGCCATGAAGTTTAATAAAACCACCATTAAGGTTTGTTAGACGCTGACGTGTTGTTGTTCTAGACTCTGGAAATGGAACCCAATTTCCAGTCTCTGAGTCTGGTCTTAAGGAATATACTGCTCTTGATGGTCTGACAGTAAAGTCTACAACCTCTTCTGACCGTGTTTTGCATATGTTTTCAAGAACTCCTTTATTTCACTTACAGTGTAACACAGCTCTTCCTGTTTGCATCAGGTAAATGTATATATTAACTTATGAAGTGATGACTTTGTAATGTCTTCCCATATAAAAAACCAGCACACTTTCTATCTAAATCCTGCTTTTAAGTCTTTATTTCTTTGTCCCTTTTTAGTGGTGCTGGAGACACTGCACGGCGGGCCTACTCTACCACTGAAAGGAATCCCCAGCCCTGTTTTTATTTTACTGTTGAATTCTGAGACAGGTCTTACAAAGTTGCCTAGTCCAGTCTTGAACTCACTCCACAGTGCAAGCAGAATGAAGTTAAGATCCTCCTGCCTCAGCCTTGCAGTAGCCAGGATTACAGGAGGTTATAGGAAGTCCAAGCAATTTTTAATCTTTCATTAAGACTTTGGGATTTTTCATATGAATATTATAAAATTACAACTATATAATTTTTAATTTAAAAACACATGCGAGACAGAATCATACTATGTGACCTGGCTGGTCCCCAGATCTTGAGCCCAAATGTGCTTCCTGCCTCAGCCTCATATGAAGCTGGGGCTTGGGCATGTACCACTCTGCCCAGCCATGGATGCATTTAATTGCTTTCTGAAAGGAGTTCTCATATTTTTGCAGTTTTTAGGAGTCCATTGGTAGACTTAAAAATAGAAATACTGATTACTAGAACAGAAAAAAAAAAAAAAGGCTTATTTGACTCTTCTGGAATTCTCTCCTATTTCTAGCACTTTTCTGATGGTTTCTTCCGGGTTTTCTGGATAAACAATCATATATGACCATATTTCTGTGGTCGCTGCTTCATTTGCATAAGTGTTTGCATAAGCATCAGAACTGCTCGTGATTCCCCCAGTGTTTGTAATGGTTGTTTAACCTTCTTGTTGGCTGCTGAAAACTCTGGGGTGGTTCTGAACTCTGCAGTGATGGTGGCTGGCCCTCGCGACAGCCAGTCCACTGACTAACTTCTGACAGAACATAAGGCAGTTTGGGAGTTTGCTGTGGAAGGCAGTGTGCTGCAGCTTAGCAAGCAGGCTGAAATCTGACTAATTGACATCTTTGTGTTTCTATTTTTTTCCCATGTCTTATTTTGGGAATGCCAGCTGAACTGCCTCAAACATAGGAGTAGCAGTTACTGATAGGACCGTGTTTTTATTCACTTTATTGATATAGTTAGAATGATTTCTTTTTAATTTGTAACTCTTGTATTCATGACATCAGGCCTGCTTGGTCAAATTACTTTACTCTTTTAACACAAAGCTAGGCTCCGATAGCTGATATTCTATTTAGATGTCTGTAATTACAAGTGAGGCCTGGTCATAGTTTTCTTTTTAAAGTTATGCTGGCTTGATAAGGGGATTACTTTTTGGAAACAAGTTAAAAAATATTACAGTTATCTCCTCACTGAAAATGACATAACATTTAGTTGGATCTATCTGAGCCAGGCAGCTTTTATCCCTGGTGGCCTCTGTCTCCCCACAAATTTAACTGATATAGAAATTGAACTATAGCTCTGGGGTGCTCTTTGAGCTCACGGGGTAAAGTCAGTGAACACTTATTATCACAGATAGACTACACCCAACACACACTACAGTTTTCCTACAGACACCTATCATAAAGTTTAAGTTTCAAATTAGGCACAATAAAGGCTAATAGTGATAACTATTAATAAAGGAGAGCTGTCATAATAATATGCTACTATGAAAAATAGTTAAAACTTAAGATTCTTTCCCCCGGTATTTTACTTAAAAAAATTTTTTTTGAGATTAGAATGACATCATTTCCCCCTTCTCTTTCATCATTCCAAACCCTCCCAATGACCCTTTTTTTTAGATTTTTAGATTTATAATCTCTTTTTTAAAATGTTGATATGCACGTACGCGCGCGCGCGCGCGTGTGTGTGTGTGTGTGTGTGTGTGTGTGTTCTTAAATATAACCTGATTAGTCTGTATAATGTTACTTGTATCATATGTTTTCGGGGCTCACCATTTGGTATCAGATATCCCACTGGTATGCTGTTTCCTGGGTAAGACCATTTCTCCTGATCTCAGTGTTCCCTATTTCTGGTAGTTCTTTGTGTGGGTTGAGGCCCCATGAGCTGCAGTAGTGGCATACATACCGTGGTTGTAACCAACATCTCTCTGATTGGACTTAAGGTCCACTCAACATGAGGGACATCACGCTTGGTATTGAACCTAGCCAACTACCCAGGGGCAGTGAAGAAATGGATTGGAGGAGAACCTACAATAGCCAATGTACTAAACCAGCATAATTGCTAACTACACTCTAAATATGTGTCCTCATTCTATACGTAAGTGTATTCTTCACCCTTCATCAAGGAAACTTCTTTTTGCAATAGATAGAGACCATTACAGAAACCCACAACTAACCATAATGTATAGTTATGGAGTCCAGTCCCAATGACTACACCTACAAAGCACTACAGCATCTAAGGCTCAGGGAAGATTCTGAAGAGGGACAGAAGGACTGTAAGAGCCAGAGGATCAGAGAGGTTTCTGTGAGACTGTCTCTTAATAATGCCAGACGCTACACCCATAAGGTCTCAGCAACATGGGAATCTCACTTCTGAGAGGCTCAGTCTGTAGCTGATTTGAGAAATGGAAGCCTCAGAGAGTGACATCATAGGCAGGCAACTAATGTAATGAGAATCTAATGTGACATAGTTAGCTCCGTCTTTAGGGACATGTAAAATCTAGTCTGTTTCATTGTGTTTAACAGGGTGTGGCAAGCTGAGGAACAATGATTTACATTAGCTGCCTGGGGAATCAAACATTAAAGAATAATGTTACAAGACAAGAAAAAGAAGGAAAGAAATATTGCAAATGGTTTACATCTCACAGATTTCCCCTTAGAGAAGGTCTCTGGCTCTGGACTGGAACCGAGTTGCATAATAGGGCATTACTGGGGCAATAATTATGGGTTCAAGAACAGCACTGTGCTCAGGTTTTCTGATTTGATCATTACACTTAACAAGTCTACACTGAAATGTGTGTGTGTGTGTGTGTGTGTGTGTGTGTGTGTGTGTGTGTGTGTGTGTGAGCATGTGCATTTACACGTGTAGATGGGCACATGCTTGGAGAGAGACAGCAAATGAGAGCAAAGTATTAATAATTGACTAATAAAGGACAGCTAGGAGAGTTCTTGGTGTTTCTTTTTGTAATTTTTCCTTAATTTCAACTTTTTTCACATTCCTCACCAAAACAATTGCCATGGGAGAAATCTAGTATAATTTGAATACGATCTAAGTGTGTTTTCCAGAAAGTCCATGTATGAAGGTCCTAGGGTGGTTGAATCTTTAAGAGGTGGGGCCTAGTGCAAGGTGCTCAGGGAAGGGGCTCACCAGGGTTGAACATTAGAGCTGGCCAATCTTGGTCTTTTCAGCTTCCTAGACTGTGACCAGCTAAACCTGTTTTCTCTATAAAGCGTTCAGCCTTTGATATTTTGTTATGGCATCCACACATGAGTAATATACCTTCATATTTTGAAAAGGTTTGTGGCTTCTAGTGTGAGAGATTCCAGGACTTCTAGTCTGCTGCAAATAGAAACACCTTTTTTACCAGTACCCCAGTACCACCCAGCACCCCAGTACCCTAGCATGCCCAGCACCTCCCAGCATACCCTTGTACCTCCATAATGTTCCAGGGCCCACTTTTTTAAATGGTGAAAAAAGTGTATATTTAGAATTAGCCATCTGGACTCAGTTTAGAGGGTCCCAATCTTGTTGGTAACATCTAGAGCATCACAATCAGGAGCCAAGTGGTGAACATACGCCTTCTTCTCCCCGTCAGGCCTTATCAAACTATTGACTTTGGCCACATCAATGTCATAGAGTTTCCTCGTGGCCTGTTTGATCTGGTGTTTGTTGGCCTTGACTTCCACGATGAATACAAGTGTGTTGTCCTCTATCTTCTTCATGGCTGACTCTGTGGTCAGAGGGAATTTGATGATGGCATAGTGGCCAAGCTTGTTTCTCCTGGGTGCACTCTTTTGAGGATATTTTGGCTGCCTCCAGAGCCGCAGGGTCTTGGGCCACCAGAAGGTGGGTGCTGTGATATTCTTTTTGTGGCTGTGGACTCCTTTCAGCACTACCTTCTTAGCTTTCAAGGCCTTTGCTTTGGCTTTGGGAGGAGCAGGGGCTTCCTTCTTCACTTTCGGTACCATCTTGGCAGAAAGGCTCCGGCACCCATTTTAACACCTATTCTATGGACTCTGGTCATCTGTGGTCATTTTCCCTCAGAATTGACTTCTTGGTGCAGAGTCCTCTTCTCTATTGGTTGGTGGGACACCATATACACAAAACCTATTCCTAGCCCTTAAAGGTCACAGTGGTTCTTGACCTTTCATGGACACAACAATCCTCAGGGACATTCTTTTAAAAGGATGCCTATCTCTGAGGCACTCTATTGAGTGGTTGTGGGGCTCAGGAATCTGCATTTTCAAAAACAAGCCCTGTTTTCCTTTCTTGTGAGTGCGCTGTGGGCCTTGCTTTGATCATCATGCTTCAGCCTAGTTCAGCTCATCTGGCTACACCATCACATAACATTTCTTGGGTTAATTTGAATTTCCCAGGGTTACCCACAGCTAAGAAAACTATCCTGTCCTCATAACCTGGGCATGAAAACTGAGCTAAACCCAACTTATCATATAGGGTGACATCCATCCTAGGCTTTCCTCAACTCTAAAGCACAGCTTCCAGGGGATCGGCTTCATGGTTGAGTTAGGTGTGTGGATGGGTTTGTTTGTATGTGGCTTCTGGTCCTAGATTATTTAGCTATCTCTAGTCCTTCCTCAGTGCACAGAAGCAAGGCCCTTTAGCCATACATTTGCGGAAGATGATTAGAGAAGATTCTTAGCAAGTTAATTCAGCTCTTCTCTCTGTCGTTCACCTTTAGTGGATCTGCACAAGCAGGAAGTACACTCTGCAGTAGGCCATACAGTCAACTAACTCACCAAAACCAGAACCTAGCTTTTCCAGAGTCTGAGTCCATATACTTGATTCTCTTTACCTAAAAGTCACATAGGTCCAGGTCACACTGTGTGTGCCCAGGTCACACTGTGTGTTCAGCATGCTATACCCAACATGGCAGCTACTGAGAAAAGTGCACTGCAGGATGTGAGTCCACAGCTGGAAATGCACACAGTACCGTGAGTTCTTTGAGCCACACTCGCTCCATTATACACCTCCCTGGGACAGCTACTTCAGAGCTTAAACTCCATGAGGTGCAAGAAGCTAGGACTGATGCTCCAAGCAGTAGGAGAGATCAACTCAAGAGGTGAGCCACTACCGTGACCCACGAATGGGTAGCTTTGGCACTTAGCAATGCCTGCCTCTTCTTCTTCTTCTTTTTTTTTTTCTTTCCTCCCAAGAGGAGGGGAACAAGAGAACTAAGCATTTTAGCTTATAGTTTCTACTTGTTTTTGGCTTTTGGCTTTATTCATCAATTAATTACAAAAAACTCTCAGAATTCATAGACATTCTTCCAAGAAGGGCAAAAAGCTCACTGGATCATAAATCCTTTGTTCGTATCTATGTTTAAAAATTCAGAAGTAATGTTACAAAATGGAGTGAGTTTAGATGCAGGACAGAAATTTTTCCTTGAAAATGTTGCAGAGACATTTAGCAAGGGGGTAGCCAGGAGTCCATTACTAAGATATATGGGTTAATAATTTCATGGGGCTACTCAAGAATGATCTGCTATGATTGAAACCATGTGTGGAGAGTTTGGGCTTCTGCAGGATGTGTGGCAGCAACAAAGGCCCTAAAGATATATTTGTGCTGCCTGCTAAGTACACAGATGATTGGCTTAGATACACTTCCCAGACATAAACAGTGAAGGAATGCCCCTGAAGTTCTCCATGCTATCAGATAGAAAGGGGAATGCTTACCACATTGTACAAGCCGATGCACCAGCGCTCAAATAAAATCTGCCCAGAAAATCCATTAACAAAGGCGAACCAAAGCTGCAAGAGAACAAAGCTCATCAAGTTTTATATCAATACTGACCTAAATGTTTCCACTCACTGGAGAAGTAGCCGGGAATGTGGACCACCAGCTGGACACAGCTGCAGAGGGAGACTGTGTGCCAGCAGTGTGACAGTTGTCCTTTCAAGGAATATAAATTCCAATACCATAAGTATCAGTATCTTAAGGAAAATTTATATTAAGGACACATCAACTTTGAAAGGTTATGTATGCCATGTTTACAAAGAATGAACTTATACTAAATATGTTTTGTGTTAACACTTTGATTGACTGAAAGAGTTTCAACTTCATGCATTTCCCCCTATAAAGTTGATTTGATAGCTATGGTGTCTCTTTGTAGGACTTTTAAATAGATAAAGATTATAACTAATAAAACATCATGAAACTTTTGTTGGTCATGTATGTTTTTAGTTGACAAAATATTAACTTCCTTGATTGGCTGCCTCCATCTCAAGCACAGGCCAACATACAACGATAAGAAACAAGGATGCTCAAATCATCGTTTATGATATCATGAGAACTGAATTAACTGGACAGATTATTCTCAAGAAGATCTGGTCAGTAAACACATGAGAAAAACAGCAACTTCAGCCTTCAGGGATAGACAAATTAAACTCTAAGTCCATCTCAATCAGAATGATAACATCAAGAAAAAAATGATATCTGTGGTGGTTTGTACAAGAATGGCCCCCAAAGGCTCTTGTAGTTGAATGCTTAGTCATCAGGGAGTAGCCCTACTTCATAAAGATTAATGGGGTAGCTTTGTTGGAGGAAGTATGTCACTGGGGGTGGGTTTTGAGTGTTCAAAAGCCAAAGCCAGGTCCAGAGCCTTTCTTTTCCTGCTGTCTATAGATCTGCATGTACCTCTCAGCTACTTCTCCAGAACCATGCCTATCTGCCTGCCTGCCTGCTGCCATGCTTCCTGCTGTGATGAAAATGGACTAAATCTCTGAAACTATAAGCAAGCCCTAGTTAAATGTTTTCCTTTATAAGGGTTGTCTTGGTCATGGTAACTCTTCACAGCAACAGAACATGGACAGGAACAGGAACAGAACAGGAAGCAATCAACGTTGATGAGGACTGGTCATTCTGCAGAAAACTGAGGACACATGGAGACCCACTGTGCTATCACAGGAGTCCTCTCCCAAGAGGAAGCAGAGGCGGCAAGATCTGTAACAGGTGAGCAGCGGAGAAGAAACAAAATTCCACATGAAAGCATCCTGGGACAACTGTGACGCTTCCCCCCAAAGGTCTAAAAAAAAAAAAAAAAAAAAAAAATCAACAGAACAAGAACAACGGCGACAACAACAACAACAACAAAAACCTCACATAGGACTGGGACAGATACACAGGAAATAATCTCTACTGAAGAAGGACCACAGGGCAAAAGGACACATCAACAATTCTCAGTGAGCCCGTAGATCTACAATATGGGACTTTTCTTTGAAAACAGGAGAAAACATTAAATGCGTAAGACAACAAAGAAGGTAGCGAATAGGAAAAGGCTGATGTTAAGAGACTAAAGACAGAAATGGAAACAAAAACAAACTGACACTGATAAAAAACCAGCTAGGGATTGATGGGGTAGGCTTTTAAAAAAAATGTGTGATGGGGCCAGAGATGAGACAGTGATTAAAGGTACTTGCTGTTCTTACAAAGGACCCACATTTGATTGCCAGTGTTCATGTTAGACTGCTCACAACCACCTGTAACTCTAGTTCCAGGCCCTTTCCTGGCCTCTGTAGGCATGTGTATACACATGTGGACAGATAGACAGACAGACATACGTACACCTATATGCAAATAATAAAAATAAATATTTAAAAAAATATTATGCAAAGGATTAAACATACACTGACCATAAGAGAAAGAGAAACCTTTCAAAATGACAAAAAATAAAGAACAAAACCATTTTTAGTATATTTTATTTAATTTTCAGACATGTTTGGAAGCAGGGTACATATGTGGTGGTCAGAGGACAGTTTGATAGAGTTTGTTCTCTCCTTCCACCATGTGGGTGCCTGTACAGAACTCAGGTGGTTAGCCTTGGCAGAAAGTGCCTTTACTGGCCGAACTATTTTTCTGACCCACAGAATTTTAAGGTATATCAGAACAACAACAACAAAATAACAAAAAGTATTCAAACATGCGATAGAAGTAGATTTTCTAAAACATCATTGTGCAAATGAGAAGATGGATCCTCTGGGGAAAGAGAACAACAGAAGTGGTTCAGTCAGCATTCAAGTAGGCTGACAGAGGTGTTAACATGTTTATTTATTTATTGACTACTGTTGCTGGCGTTCTCCTGGTCCACAGCCACATGCATGCGGAGTAAATGCACTAACACCGAATTTATTATTCCCCAGCCTCAATTTTGAAATGCTATAAAATCAATTCAATATATTCAATGAAAAGAGGCAATTAGCCTGCCAAGGGAAGCCATGAAGCTGGCTTCCTACTTCTCTCCAGCGGGTCACCACAAGAGGCAGTGGCTAAAGTTTAGAAGTGTCGGTGAAGTGGTGTGACAAGGACTTTAGCAAGCCACCAAAACTAAAGACAAATCAAAGTCTGACAACACAACAGGGTAAAGGACATGGTGCTGTATGTCTGTTACACTGGTTAAAAGTCAGGACACCCAGCAGATAACAAACCTGAAACATGTATTACATACAAGAGAAAGAGTTTTAAAAGCATGAGAATAAAGCCAAACTACTGTCTTACAAGCCAGCAGGATCAGACCTTACCCTGCTTCTTCCCTATTTTTCTTCCCCCCTTTCTCCTTTTTCCTTCCTTTCCTTTCCCTTTTTCCTTTTTCCTTTTTCCTTTTTCCTTTTTCCTTTTTCCTTTTTCCCCTTTCCTTTCCTTTCCTTTCCTTTTTCCCCTTTCCTTTCCTTTCCTTTCCTTTCCTTTTTCCTTTCCTTTTCCTTTCCTTTCCTTTCCTTTCCTTTTCCTTTCCTTTCCTTTCCTTTCCTTTTTCCTTTCCTTTTTCCTTTCCTTTTTCCTTTCCTTTTTCCTTTCCTTTTTCCTTTCCTTTTTCCTTTCCTTTTTCCTTTCCTTTTTCCTTTCCTTTTTCCTTTCCTTTCCTTTCCTTTCCTTTCCTTTCCTTTCCTTTCCTTTCCTTTCCTTTCCTTTCCTTTCCTAGAAAAAAGGCAGGTTACCTGGGTTTGAGTAACTACAAGAGCATAGAGGCAGAGCAGCAGTAGCTGGCTGGACCGTCTGCCTCTCTGCCTAACTGTGATGCCAGGAAATGAGCCTAGAGCCTAGGTCATGCTAGGCCAAGCACTCCACCACCCAGCTACACTTGAGGTTCTCCTCTCTCTCTCTCTCTCCTCTCTCTCCTCTCTCTCTCTCTCTCTCTCTCTCTCTCTCTCTCTCTCTCTCTCTCTTTCCCCTGAGACAGGGTTTCTGTGTAGTGCTGGCTATCCTGGAACTTGCTCTATAGACTAGGCTAGCCTTCTGGCTTGTCTCTTCCTCCCAAGTGCTAGGATCAAAGGTGCGCACCATCACTGTCTGACTTCAAATTCATTTTTAGTTAAACAAGCCCCCACTCACCACAAGGTTATCATCTTTTACCAACCTAGTGGACAAAGACAGAAATTTGACAAGGTGAAGAACTAGCTATTCCCTAACTAGGAATTTCAACATTGCTGACAAGTGTTCAAAGTATTTTCCTTTGACTTAAGGATTTCACTTAAATTACTTAAATCTTACAGCTTTAGTCATGTAGTACTCAACATAAAAATATTGACATTATTTGGAATATAGAACCTGCACACACTATATGATGACTCCTGTAGAATAGTCATTCATTTAAATAAGCACAACAATCACCTCGGAGAGCAATACAAAGCCACATGTATCAACTGTCATAAAAAAGCTCCCAGATACATTGCAGAAAAGAAAAATCAAGTTTGGCGACTCTGGTGCTTCAAAGTTTGGGGGCTAGCCTGGACTACATAGCAATACTGTTTCAAAAAGACAAACCCAGCAACAAAACAAACAAAACAAACCTTCAAAACAATAACAAAATACAAACCTAAACCTAAAACCCCCAAACCCAGTAAAGCCCATGTTGAAAGGTCATGACTGCGAAACGTAAGTGTAAACTTTATGCATAGTCGTTATCTCCGGGTAGTTCTTTCTGAGTAGCAAAGGGAGGCTCACATATGCCTCTTGCAGTGCTTTGAGCTTTCGAAACATCCGTGTTTTGTTTATATAACTGAGGCAGTTTCCTACAAGGGACAAGTTACCAAGGAGGAGACATTTCACAGTGTGTGGAGATCTCCACGGTCATCTCCTGAAGGAGGATGATGCTAATTGTCATGGAGTGGTAGGGAGGCCAAAGAGTCTGTTGAACCCCCTTACACCACCCAGGAGACCCCCCCAACAATGACCTCACTTGACCCCAACTGTCCGTAACACATTGTGGAAAAACCCTGGGTGTAGACTAGCCTGGTGTGCAAAGCTGTGACTAGGTGGTCACTCTCTGAGGAGGATAGGGCTCAGAGAGCTTCAGCTCCTAAAATAACAATCCACTTGCAGCCGCACGGCTGAGTCTTACAGGGCAGTGTAGCACTGGGAGTGAATTCTGCAACTTCACGTGATTAAGCCTACAAACAGCCATCTATTATAAAAATAAATTACTGGAGCTGTTTGAAAGAGCTAGGATGAACTTAGTATGATCAAGACATCCACATTGGTGAAAATTCCTCATAAGAAGTAAAAAAACATTTTTAAGAGCGCTCTTGTCTTTTCCTCTGGATTGACTGTGGGACAGTGATGTGTTGGACAGTAGGTACAAAAGCCTCGGTGGTCACTTCAGAGCAGGGACTTTGATATCCTGCACCCTCCTCTGCTCCCCCCAAAGCAGCTGCTGTTCCTCAGCTCAGCTGGCACAAACCTGGCTCCTCGCAGTCTGGATGTGTTTGCCCTCGTTTTTATCATTTGCAGGTGCTGCTGGGGTTTGACAAGTGTAAACAAACTCATTCTTAACATCTCATCTGTGTTCCAACCACCAGTCCATCGCTGGTGATTAGACCTTTTTATTTGATTGGAACTATTTTTTTTTTTTTGGGGGGGGTAGAGGAAAATGAAACCCAAAACACACAAGTCATCCCTCTCCCCCTCCTCCAATCCACCTTATAATTTCAACACCCATAAACTGTTTGTTTTTTCCCCTTTAAAAATTTAAACTTGATTTCATTCGGGCAAGCTTTCTATAGGGAGAGGGAAATGTATGAAAATGTAGCGCATTTTAAAACATTTATGCCAACAGACTTAGTTTTTATTTTATTTACTTGTGAGGCAGGTACACGATGCCTCTCTGACACACTATAAAGTCAGGCTTTCACACCACTGAGTCATATACAAATTTTAATTCATATATAAAAGACAGCACCACCCAATTCCTGAACACCAAGGTCATTTTTGATGGGTCACTGGCTCTCAGGTTTGTAGACAAGCTCCACCCTCAATGCAAACAGATGGTCTCCTGGACTTACCGCTCTCAGTGTTTGTTGGCCACTGTGCTTTACTCTTTTGGATTAATGGGAGAAAAAGATTGCTCTGCTTTAACTCTCTTGTTAACCAGGAATGCTCTTAAATGAACCAAGCCAAGGCCCAGAGCTGGGCAGCCTCAGACTTGCTGGGTTGGTGGGAGGCCTGCCAAGCACTGCGGCATGCCAAGCTCCTGGGGTTTGGGTCCTCAAACATAGGGCTGTTAGGAGCAAACTGACCCAAACTTATTAAATGGCTTTTCCTTCTTGGAGAAAGATCCTTCTTTGCTTTAACTCCTGCCTGACTGCCAAAAGCGCAGTAACTGTTGGCTGACTGTAGAGGCTCCTGACTGGAGGAGTGACTGCCATTGTTCAACCTCAGTGGCTCGTACTGTTCCGGGTCACAGCTAGCAGTCAACATGTTGGCTTGGGGAAGGGGATGGCTTGTTCTTCTAGGGGCCTGGAAGAGACTGGAAGGGACAAGTGTCCTATAGAGAATAAGGGGATAAATTAGCCATCTGATTTCTTACTGAAGAAATCAACCATAGCATGATCTACTGGTTTGCACATCAGCTCTGAGACAATGAACTGGGATTAAAGACATTGCTTTCAGAGACAAATTGCTGCATACTCCTGTCCCCCAATTAACCTGGCCATATGAATTAAGAGAAAAAAAAAACCCCAAAAACCACACAACCAACCAACCAACCAACCAAACCGACAAACCCAAAATATATTCATTTTCTAAAATTGTTTCTAGAAGTTAATTTTCCATTGATAAAAGTACTGGTTTATAAAAACGCTGCCTTGCGGTACCGTTGGCAATGGCTGACAAGGATGAAGGCAAAGGAGCTGAGATCCTTTCTAAGCAAACTGTTGATGTCTGAGGCCAAAGAGCAAGGCTGTGGAGTTGGCTCTTACTTTACAGTCTATGTGGGGTTGCTGCAGGTCACCAGGGCTCCTTGGCAAACACGCTACTCACTGATCCATCTCTTTGGCCCAGACACTAAATCTGTTAGGTGGAGGCCAGGTGACTGTAGCAGATCTATGA
The DNA here is from genome assembly GCA_028551405.1 of Uromys caudimaculatus. Taxonomy (NCBI): domain Eukaryota; kingdom Metazoa; phylum Chordata; class Mammalia; order Rodentia; family Muridae; genus Uromys; species Uromys caudimaculatus. The sequence goes on along the minus strand of CM052708.1, from coordinate 58,796,090 downwards.
ATTATTAAACACTTCAAAAGCATGGATGGTGATACAGAGGAGGGGGCATGAGACATGACAGGAGAGGTGATGGACTCTAGAAGCTCCCCTATAGGTGACGCTCTGTCTGATACGTTCTATGACTGGGAAGCCAAAATGAAACAGAGACTATGAAAGATAGTTGAGGAACTAGGCAGAGCCCTGTCTTAACTCTGGAAGAGTTTCCTCTCCCTTAGTCAATATAAGACGGGGAAAATGTGGGAGCAAACACTGCAAACCCTTAGGACAACTAAACAATAGGAAGGAAGTGGCCTGCGTAGGGCCCAGGTTCTGTAAGAGCATATAAAGTAATACATTCATATACATGCATTTGAACTCAAGAGAGAGCACTAAAGGCCAACCCCACGGTTCCTGTTGATCTCAGAGCAGAAGCAGAGGTAGACAGGGGGAATATTGTTAGCTACATAGGCCACCATTTTTATCACAGCACACTTGTGCGAAGTCAACTTTTAAAAATGACAGAAGAAAACTTAGTCTTCCGTGTATCCCATTATACTCACCTTTCTCTTAGCCTATTACACTCTTTAAGTTTTTTTTTTTTTTCATTTTCTGGCTACCCCAATATGACCAAAGGTTGTATCAGTTTTATTCATGATAGTGTACTTCAGACCTGGTTCAGTGCGGGGAAACGGTGGTAACGAATGCTCACAGACTATCAGTCCTTCAAGAGGAAGCTAAGCAAGCACCTGACAGGTTCATAACTGTTTCCTGAGAATGGATCCTTACTTTCTGAATGGATCCCTATCTTTGTTTTCCAAAGGACAGAAGGAATATGAAGATGCTAGGAAGGCCAAGGCCTTCTAACAGCCCCGATGGATCAGCTCACTTGAACTTCATTGCCACCCTAGCAACTCCTGTTCCCATTTCACAGTGAGAAAATCTGAACACAGAGAAGACAAGGCACCAGGTCCACACTAAATCAACCCTTAAAGACTACAGCTGTCAACAGCAAACTATGCATATCGAATAAGTGATTTCCAAAACATTTAAGTTAAGGCAATTCAATATCTAATCAGCATCTATAACTAATCTGCTGCTGATACTTTAAGATTGTAATATCAATAAAACACTTTCAAAATGAAAAACTTATTGAGAAAATAACCTAGATTTTCCTCAAATGTCAAGTCAAAGAAGAAGAGGTTCCTTAGGGTTTGAGAAGCAGGCTACAAAAGCCTTCCTCACCTCTAGTTTGAAATATTTCCTGTGGGGTATGGTGGCACACACCTTTAATCCCAGTACTTGGGAGGTAGAGGCAGGCAGATTTTCTGTGAGTTTGAGGCCAGCCTGGTCTACAGAGTGAGTTCCAGGACAGCCAGGGCTACATGGAGAAACCATGTATGGAAAAACTAAAAGTCAAAAGACTAAATAAATAAATAAATAAATAAATAAATAAATAAATAAATAAACAAAGAAAGAAATATTTCCCAGTAATATTCTGAGCTGACATACTCCGATCTTTTGCTAGCATGGTTGAGTCTGGCCCAACAGACAGTCAAAAGTAATACTTATTATCCAAATTCCTTGAATAAAAACATGCAAATGATGCTCTGGTTTAAAAGGACCAGAATCTAACGTTGAGAAAGCATAGAGTAAAACAAATTATCATGTCAAATACATATAGCATGTGACATGTGACTACAGATTTTATTTCTTTGTTGTTGTTCCTTTCCATTCAAACTTCAGATGACTCAACAAGTTGACTGTTGTGGCCCAAAGCCACAAAATTAGCAAAGGGAAGTCTGGTAAACATTTTAAAAAATGTCTTTAATTACTAATTTCTAAGTACTATGAAATGCCTCTGTTTCTTCATAATTACACGGTTAGACTGTTAAACTATAGAATATCAGGTAAATATGAAGTCGCGTTTTCTCCCCCATAAAAGACCATAATTCTGACCAGATGGGTATGCACAATTAAATTGATTTTTAATAAGGAATTCTTGGCACAATAGAACGTAATCGCTCTAAATTGTATCAAGGACCACGTAAAAAAAAATTTATAGTTCAAGGCTTCAGCTCCTCAGTCCAAATCCCTTGCTGGCATGCTAGGGGACCAAAGGCTCTGGAGACCCATCAGGAAATAATGAGCCTTTCATCTGGAGGTCACTGGCTCGGATCTGCTATCGTTCATTAATGACACAGCTGTGTTCCACCTCCCATTGCTGGAACAGTGGCAGGGGTTTGTTATGCAAGGGGTAGCAGAAATGTGTGTAAGATCATTTCATTTATGAGCAGGACCTATGGCAAGTATTTGAGAACGAAGGTTTTATAACCAATAAAACAATGCTCTTAAGTTATTGACAGTAAGATTTAGTGCTTGGCTCCACAGAGAAGGATGGTCAAACACAGAACTCAGGTGTTCCACTGCATCTCCACCAGTCCCTTGTCCCTCTGAGCTGTAGCCTGGATGAGGTGTGGACTCTGTGTTTTGTTTTGGGAAATGAAGGGAAAGGCCTTTGTCTTAGGGTTTTACTGCTGTGAGCAGACACCACAGCCAAGGCAAGTCTTATAAGGACAACATTTAATTGGGGCTGGCTTACAGATTCAGAGGTTTAGTCCGTTATCATCATGGCAGGAAGAATGCAGCATCCAAGTAGGCATGGGCAGGAGAAGGTGAGAGTTCTACATCTCGTTCTGAAGGCAAACAGGAGAAGACTGGCTTCCAGGGAGCTAGGATGAGGGTCTTAAAGACCATGCCCACAATAATACATTCCCTCTAACAAGGCCACACCTACTCCAACAAGGCCACACCTTCTAATAGTGCCACTCCTTGGGCCAAACAAATTCAAATCACCACGGCCCCTGTCTACTCTCTCATAGTATGATAAGAGAATTCTCATTTTATTTATTTAGGCTTCTTCACAAATGAGTGCAAGTATACATGTGTATATACAGAGCTCAGAGGTCAACCTTGGGTGTTACCCGCTGAAACTCTGTCCCCCTCCTTTGAGCCAAGGTCTCATCCGCTGTGCTTGACTTGCTGTCCAGTGAGCCCAGGTACCCTCCTGCTGCTCCACTTGTGCTGTGACTACAAGCTCTTGTATCATGCCTGGTTTGATCGGTTCTGGGAATTGAACTCAAGACCTTAGGCTTCTAAGGCAAATGCCTCACTGAGTGATCTGTCCCTCTGTCCATCTTCAAAGGCAGCCCATAGTCGAACTACCTGTTTACATTCATGCTCTGTGCTGTCAGCAGCAGCTATGCATGTGCTGAAGCAATTCAGTCTGCATGGAGATTAGGAAAGTTTTGAGGGAACGTCATAGAAGGAACCTGTGGTTCTCTCTGGATGATTTGGCAAGCATCTCCAAAGGGGGTGGGCCCCTGGAGGGCGGGAGGAGCCCTGAAAGTAGAGGCATCAGTTTGTAGGAGTGCACAAGGCGCACATTTCAGGGTGAATAGAAGGAAAATGAGGTGAAAGAATCTTCAACTAGCAGGTTATTCCAAACAGGCAAACAGTGGTACATGTGTTCCCTCACAGAAAATGGAAGATCCAAGTACCTGGAGACTTGAAAAACCATCTCAATATATTTATGCTTTACTGTGGACAAACATGTAAAAAGTTTACCATTTCAAGCTATTCTTTAAAGCATTCAGTTGGGTGGCATTAAGTATGCCGGTTGGGTGGCATTAAGTATGCCGGCAGGGTTGTGCAGCCATCACCAGTGTTCACTGCCAAAGTCTTTGTGAGCATCAAGACTGTGTCCCCAGTGAGTCACTCTCCCCTGACTTCCCACTTTGTGTCTCTGAGACCATTTCATGTCGGTCTCTAGGAATCTGGCTACTCTGGTTATCTCAGTAATAAGGCATTTGTCTTTTTCAGTCAGCTTACAAGATTTAGCTTTATAAAGTTAACATGCTAAAGTAGGTTGATCTACATATGGATACTTGGGTTGTTTCCTACTTGGCACCCTAAACGCTCAGAAAAACATGTATTGGGTCCTAGATGTTGGGATAGACAGGGAACCACTGGGGCCATGGAGAGCTGCAGATACCACAAAGGACCCACTAACCGTTCTTCCATGGCAGCAGGGTGAGTCTCCTTCATCCTCAGCAATACTCACTATCTCCTGTCCTCTCATTTCCTGATTTTTCTCCCCAGCATCCATTCTAACAGGTACGCAGGGATGTCATTATGATACTGATGATGAATGATGTTGAGAACAATTTTATAAGGGAATTGGCCACTTGCATATCTTTGTCTATTCAAGTCTTGTTTTTGTTTTTGTTTTTTTAAAATTCTGGTTTTGTCATTGAGATGCAGTTCTTTCTATATTTAGAATACTAATTCCTTATCCTGTTTTGCAAATGTTTTTCTATTTCATCTCTTACTTGATAATATCCTTTACACAAAACACATGTAGTTCTGTTAAATTCCTGTTCATCCTTTTCTTTTGTTGCATGTACTTTTGATGTCTTCTCTAAAAAAAAAAAAAAATCACTGGAAAATCAAACAGAATGAAACCACCCTCTATTAGCTTGTACAGAGTCAGTTTCTGACAATACTCTTTCCCTGATGACCGATCTTGGTAACCTTGTTGACTGTGGTGGTTTGAATATGTTTGGCTCAGGAAGTAGCACTATCTGGAGGTGTGGCCTTGTTGGATAGGTGTGTCACTGTGGGCATGGGCTTTAAGACCTTTGTCCTAGCTGCCTGGAAGCCAGTATTTTCCTGTCTTCCTTCAGATGAAGATGTAGACCTCTCAGCTCCTCCAGCACCAGGCCTGCCTGGACGCTGCCATGCTCCTATCTTGATGATAATGGACTGAACTTCTGAACCTGTAAGACAGCCCCAATTAAATGTTGTCCTTATAAGAGCTGCATTGGTCATGGTGTCTGTTCACAGCAGTAAAACCCTAAGACACTGGCAATCATTTCACCACATGTTCATGGGTTTGTGTCTAGCCCCTTTCCTACTTATGCAGGTCACATTCCTGTCTCTTCTCAGTAGAGTACTACGCTATTGTGAACAGCTCAGCCTTGCTTTGTGAGCCCCTCAATTTTGTTCTTCCCTTTCAAGAGTGTCCTGGATACCTGCGAGTCCATGCACATGCCATAAGAATTTAGGATAACCTTTCCATTTCTCATGTATTTTTCTATCTTTTTCTTTTCTGTTTTGTTTTACTTAGAGGCAATCTCACTAAGTAGCTCAGGCTGGCCTTGAATTTGAAATGATTAAATTGCCTCCAGATTACTGGAATTAAAAGTATGTATGACCAAGTCCAGCTTAAGGTTTTCTATTCCTGCAAAAATAGGCCATTAGGATGATAGAGATTGCATTGAATCTATAGGTACCTTTGTTCTTAACAGACATTTAAGATAACATTTGAAATCTTTAATGATAAAGTTAAGTAGCTGAAAAAGTTATAATTTCCAGGATAGGCTATTCTTCATATAGAAATGATAAAATAAATGCATACTGCTTTTTAACGTCACTAATGAATTTAACTTATCATAGATTCTTACCATAATTAAGAAAGACATGAGCAAACATTTTAGAATACTCAGAAGGTTTTTACTTCTTTCACCTTGAACTTGTTTTTCATTTGAGTTGACTCTGCTTTAACTCAATATACTTTTGTTTGAGTGTCTTTGATACGAAAATCATGAATGGAAATGAAAATGAGTTTTCTCTTAATGCACTGTGGCTACACACAGGAAAAATGCTGGAATGTTCCTCTGGACTGAGCTTTTGTTGCAATTCTTAGTGGTATAAATTGATAAAAGCAACACATTTGATATTTATTAAACAAGTAAAATTTTGTTGAAACTGTAGCTCCTTTTTATTATTAGTGAATAATGCTGTTTTATTTTTTATAAGAATTGTAAGTGGTAATGAAATGAATGTGACTCCTCCCTAGCTCATTAGTTCAGCCCAACCATGAAAAGGTACAATCAAGTGCTGGAGGGAGACAGGACTTGATCCCTTGTAACCGTACTTTTCCTACTAGACCTGAGCCGGGAAAGCTCTCTTACAGAGCGACTAACAGTGTGTAGCTTCATCAGGGAGGAGTCACTGATACTCTAGCCTTCTGAGCCATGTGTTAAGAAGGACACAGGGCTCTGATGATGAAATATTTGAGACCATTCAGCTCCTCACATCTCAGTTAGGTAATTTTGAGAGCTTCCTGAAAGCAAAGATAGAGAAACTTCCGACCTTCAGAGGCATTTTTTAATTAGTCAGGAACCTCACTTGTTTTCTTAACCTCTAGGAAGTATCCCTAAAGGTTGTACACACCAAGGTGTCCACAAGACTTTAAACAACCTGGGTATGCTCTCATTTACTGCACCTTTTCCATCAGCACACCCAGAAAGGTAGTAGAGAAGGAAACGTTTCACTTGAAACTTGGTTTTTGCTCTGCTGCTGCCATCACCACTATCATCATTACCACCACCACCATCTTCATAATCATCATCATTATCACCTCATCATCATCATCATCATCATCATCTCTATCAACACTATTATCACCACCACCACCACCACCACCACCACCATCATTATCCTCCTCACCACCACCCACCACCACCACCACCACCACCAATCATCAACAACAACATATCATCAACACTCCTATGCCTTGCTGACATTGGGTTTAGGCTGAACAAGGTTCTCTTGCAGAAACAAATCACATGTACTGGTCATCCCTTCCAAACTTAAAAGTTGCAGATTTAGCACATTCACCGTGTGTCAAATGTCTGCTAAAGTGGCTGGCAACACTCGTCTTCACTACTTAAGATAAAAAGCCCCAATGTCATATCCCTATGGGAACCATGTTGCTTCTGAGCTTCTGTTTAATGGGATGAGCCACGCACTTAATACCTGCACAAAATGGAAGGCTGATGCCTCCCATACTTCTCAATGCTTTCTCTGGACTCTTCCTCAGTATCAAAGGATCAACGTGTCTTTGACCATCACAAGAGGTAGAAGCAGATAGTTGTTAGTTTTCACTAAAACTAAGTGTTGTCTCTTTGGTGCAGATTCTCCTGATTATTTTGTGCCACAGTCAGATTCTAAGGGGGTAAAATGCCTTTCTTCCTTTTGTGTACTGGGAAGAAGACACAAGAGGAGGAGAGGGATGTGAGAAAGGAGAACTGAGAGCACATGGGTGTGGAAGCCATGAAGGGCCTCTCTCTTCTAAAGGGTTTATCTGCTCCATGGCTGCTTTTGCTCTAGAAATGATCCATTTGAGCCAAATGGGTGCCTAGGGCTACCAGTTAGGCCATGGGAATCATATAACTGCATTAGACTTTTTGGAAGCATATTTAACAGAACCATATAGAAGGCAGACCCAAGGGCTGGGAGAGTCAGAGAAGCCAATGAGGCAAGTGTTGTAGAGAGATCCTAAGAGACTGTGATAGATGGGGATCACAGAGGGTGGTAGCAGCTGAGGAGGACCCTGGAAGGCCTTTGAAGGAGTTAGAGAGGCAATAATGACAATGACCAGAGCTTACAGCTATGAGCTCAGCAGGTGGGCAGCACCTGCATGCTCCAGGCAGAAAGGAAAAGAGCAAGGCTGATGCTCAAGGGACTGTTTTAGGAAGTAAAAAATGCCTGGAAGGTTAACAAGCAGGCAGGAATTCCACCACTGGGAACAACCATCCCTCACTGGATCCTGTGTGGAAGCTGAAAGAATGCGGGGGTGGGGGGGTAGGGACGTCTGGGTGACAGTGACAAATGCAGGTTAAGAGTCAGAGGCAGAAGCAAAGACTTGGTAAATTTTATAGATGGGACTTAAAATACATGGTTTATTCATCTTAACCCTAAGTAAATACTTGCTACTGGCCAGAGACTTCTACTATGTCTGTGTTATTGGCCAGGACAAGGGCACACAGTCACTTCCAGAGCAAGACTGGGGACGACTGTGCAGAGGGAAGGGGAAGGGGTAGAGGGGGTTGGGTCAGCTCAATAATCCTTTCTGCCATACAGATCAGGAACTACATGAGATTTCTATGCTAAAGCTGAGCCATGTGCTGTAACACCACTCACCCCTCCATTCTGCATTCCACCAGGAACACCCAAATTGCAGCTACACAGGTCATCTATTATTCTAAATGTTAGGGGCCAAATGGTTTCAGGTTTCAGATTTGTATGTTTGGACTTTGAGATACTTACACTGATGAACACATGTCTAGGGGGATGGAACTCAAGTCTCACTACAAAGTCAGCTTACGTCTTAGGGTTTCTATTGCTATGATGAAACACAGTCCATCATCAAAAGAAGTCAGGACAGGAACTTACACAGGGCAGAAACCTGGAGGCAAGAGCTGATGCAGAGGCCATGGAGGGATGCTGCTTACTGGCTTGCTCCTCATGGCTTGATCAGCCATCTTTCTTATAGAACCCAGGTCTACCAGCCCAGGGGTGGCCTTACTCACAATGGGCTGGGCCCTCCCCAATCAATCACTAATTAAGAAAATGTCCTATAGGCTTGCCTACAGGCAATCTTATAGAGGCATTTTCTTAATTAAAGTTCTGACATCTCTGATGACTCTAGCTTGTGTCCAGCTGACATAAAACCAGCTAGTACAATGTATATTCCCTCTATGTCCTATGATCATCTTGATGGTGACTCTATATAACATTTCAAGTGCACCTGTGTTTTGACTGACCTGTCACATGAAGTCCAGAGTGGAGCTTCTATTTGTGGTATCATGTAGGTGACATAAAAAAATGGTCTAAAATTGAGAACATTTAGAATGAGGGCCAAAAACCCTATATTATGTTCTGCAAAAGGTTCCAAATTGGAAGCTTCTTCAGCAGGCAGAGCTCTGTGATCTCAGAAAATAGAAGATGCCACTTCTCTCAGTCAGTACTTCCCAAGCCATAGAAAGTCGTGAATACGTAGTGGATTGATGTTGGTGAATCAACTTAATGTCATAGGAAAGTTATTCTGAAAAATTTTTCTTTCTTCTTAGCTCTCATGTCTCAGAAGGAATAACAGCCCTGTAGGGAAGCCCTTGCAGCCCATCTGGTATCATGACCACTGTACTGCCTTGTGCCTAATTATGGTTTTATCAATATTCAGAGAACATGATTTATTGAATAAAATGTATTGAAAATAAGCTATTGATAAATAACTGTGTGCAAATGACTCTTCTAGAAATTCACTTAGGAAAGGAAAATACATAGGTCAAGCCACAGAAAATGTCAGCTCTGAGCACAGGGCCGCATTGTAGCAAGCATGAGCTGGTTAATGAGAATCTGAAATGCAAGAGCATCTGAGCATCTCAGAGTTTGCATTATCAGAAAAACATATGAAGAAATGAAATGACTACCTAAAGAAAGTCTAAAAACATACTCTGTAGTTCTAAAAAGCTTTTAAGACTGGGGGTTAGGGGGGAGGCAAACAGGGGAAAATGCAAAACAGGAGAAAGCAGAGGAAAACTTCAAATAAATTTTATTCCACATCCTCAAAGACATACGAGTTCACTAAGATCAAATTGTTAGTATACAAATTTGAAGAAAATGAAGTTTCAAAACATATTGCAAATTAAAAAGAAAGAGAAATATTGTTTTACAAAATAACAAAAAATAGAGGCATTAGAGGCAAATAAAGGAATAGGAAAGTAGAGAGGCTAAATAAGTAGGTCAAATAAAATGTAAGTAGGTCAGATAAAATGTAAGTAGGTCAGATAAAATGTAAGTAGGTCAGATAAAATGTAAGTAGTGCAGAGTATGAATCTAGAAAGATTTTTAGAGAGCTGTAGGAAGACAGAATATAGAAAACAAGAAGAAATAGTTTACACAAAAGCAAGTTGAGCCTATGCCACTTGTAATCCCAGCTACTTGGGCAGCTGAGGCAGGAGGATCACTAGTTCAAGGCCTGCCTGAGCTACAGAGTAATTTCAAAACCTGAGTAACCTAGTGAAAGCCTGTCTCTAAATAAAAAATGGCCTGCAAACCCCATGGAGGAAGCAACAGTGTCAACTGACCAGATCCCCTGGAGCTCCTGGAGACTGTACCACCAACCAAGAAATACAGATGGAGAGACCCATGGTGCTAGCCACATATGTGGTAGAGGAGGGCCTTGTGGGACATCAGTGGGAGGAGAGGCCCTTAGGCCTGAGGGTGTTAGAAGCCACAATGTAGGGAAATGCTAGGGAGGGAAGACGGGAGTGGGTGGGTGGGTCGGGGAGCACCCTCATAGAGGCAGGGGGAGGGGGAATGGAACAGGGGGTTTCCAAAGGGGAAAACATTTGAAATGTATATAAAGTAAATATCAAAAAAAAAAAAAAAAAGTCTGCAAGTGTGGCTCAGCAAGAGGGTACTTGCACAGAATACACAAAGCTCTGGGTCTGAGTTGCATCACTGAAAAGGAAAGTATAAGGAAAAAATCATAGAGTGGAGATAAGAAGTCTGTAGATTAGTAGATTTAAAGGGTGCTGGGGAAAAGGAAAATCATAAAACATGTACAGCTTTGTAAATTTCAGAACACTAAGCATAAATGGAAAAGAGAATTTTTTTCAGGGTATAAAGGATGGAAAATCAAAATTACAGTGAGTATCTCTTCAGCCAATCAAGAGGAAGCTAATGGACACACGGAGTTCTGAAAGAAAATAATCTCAAGCTAAACTTTTATACCCAGCTAACTTAACCATCGAATGTAATCAGAAAATAAAGATGTATCAGAAGCAGCTTATGTGCTTCACGAACACAAGAAGGAAACAGAAGAAAGATAAGGAATCCAACAGCCGTTATCCTTGAAAAACATCAAAGAACAAAATCCAGCATCAAGCAAAGGGCCTACAGAGCAACTAGTATGCATGGGGACTGGAGGACCAGGCTGTAAAAAGCAGGAAAAGGTGTTGAGAGATTAAAAACACCTATTCGAATGGAAACTATGGAGAGTATTAAATGTAATGGGATTCAGATAGGATAAGAGACAAAGGAGGGTGAAGAGAGAGCATGGGGATGGACATAGGCTTGCATTCACATGCAACCCTAGCACTCAGGAGGCTGGGGCAGGAGGATTTTAATTTTAGCCCAGCCTGGGCTATATAGTGAGACCCTGTTTCAAAAGATCAAGGGCTGGGGGGTTGTTCAGTGGCAGAACACTTGCCAAGAATAAGCAAGGCTCTGGGTTCCATCCCCAGTACCATGAAAATGAATGAACCGATACACAGGAATAAGGAACCACACACTGAAAGAAGAAAACTCCTCGCTCTAGCTCTACAGAAAGCATTGTTTGCATAATCTTAGAGATGCTAACGTGGATTCCTGAGTTAACACAATCTCTACTGGGACACAGAAGACAAGGAGAGAAGGCTGCAGAGTCCACAGGAAAGCGCCATCCACTGGGACAAAAGTCACCAGTGATGTCTAGGCTGGGCTCATTCGTACAAACACATTATTTAGAAATATGAAGATAACTTTGAAAGGAACAATTTGAAAGGTTTTCTTTAGAGTTTATGACTAGGAAGGAAACACCTTTTTAACAACATGTAAATATATCCTTCATACTGTCTCTACATATAAGGATATCCGCATATGCACTGTGCCTCAGGTACTATGGCTTTTCCATGAGGTCTGATCTAAACAACAACAACAACAACAAAAACCAAAACCAAAAAAAAACCCAAAACTATAATTGATTAGACTTTTAGGGACACTGAATAAGTCCAGAACTACCTGGCGTTGTTCAGTTCTACAATGGCATTTGAATCAAGCTTGACATTTTTCTACTGCCAAAGTCATACCATTGATATTGCTGTATCTCTCTGCCAAGTGCATTCTCCATGCTAATTATCAATTGAGGTTGTGTGACTACATCACAGTCAGTGTAATTTATGTAATTAAACAGGGAAACATCTATGAAAGCAGCTGCCTCTTAATTAGGAAGGCATGGTCTTTTAATATAGACACAGCCTTTTGTTTTGTTTTTAGGGGAAGCAAATGACAGAGATTTTGTAAAACTCTATTAGATAGTCCCTTATGATCTGTATAGTGTTATGGGTACAACTTAAAAATTGCTAATAAAATTATAAAATAAAATGTAAACGTAATTCATAATTCTTTTAATATTTAGTCTCCAAAAAGCTGGCAAAGTTCAATCATTTGACATGCCACAATTGTCATGCCAGTTAGCATACACACACACACACACACACACACACACACACCCCACACATGCACACACACGCACACTGAGTGGTCTACCAAGAAACACCTAACTGGCTGGTAACTATAGGTTAATTCTGGCCTTTCCCTCCCACTCCTCCTTTTCAATGTCCCATCTCTCTAATTAAGCCTCTAATGTCTCTGTATTTGAACTGTTTAGAAATTTATTTACTAGTACAAACATAGTCCCATGAGACTACTGCTGGAAATGGATCTGTGAGTCAGTTATCAGCACCAGGCAGCTGGGAGAGATTAATTCAATTTATCGTTACTTTCATTACTGTACTGGGTATTGGGAACAGTGGAGGGCCCTCTCTGCCCTCCGAGTTTTTGAGGTTGGGGTTGGAAGCGGTGACGGTTGCATCACTGATTTTTTTCATCCTGAATGTGATAAATGCTCCCAGGAACTGGGAAGCAGTGGCCTCCAGCGGAAGGCTCTCCAAGGAGAGGCCCGTTGGCAGGGGCCTGAGAGGCAGGTGAGGGAGCACCTGCCCCCAAGCAACTGTCTTTACCTCAGCATCCAGAGAAACAAACTTCTGAATGAATTGGGAGATGAGGTTAGAAGCATGGGTAAATTCAGAAACAGGAGGAAGCTTCATTCAGAAAATGTGTTTCCCCACAACAGTTGCAAACACAGGGGCGGAGGAAAAGCTGTTCTGGCATTGGTTTTTTCTTTTCTTTTCTTTCTTTTTCTTTCTTTTTCTTTTTCTTTTTTTGGTTTTTCGAGATAGGATTTCTCTGTGTAGCCCTGCTGTCCTGGAACTCACTCTGTAGACCAGGCTGCCTCGAACTCAGAAATCAGCCTGCCTCCGCCTCCTAAGTGCTGGGATTAAAGGCGTGCACCACCACTGCCCGGGCCCCATTGTTTTTTTTCAAAGCAAGCAAAATGAAGCAAAAACTATCAAAACAACTTTCTGTCTTTTTCAGATGTTTGAAGCTGCTCGGGGCTGTCTCCCCAGGAGCTAACTGTTGTGACAAGACACTGATGGTGTGGAGGCCTATGGGTAACATTTGTGCGGGTTCTCCAGGCTTTGGCCTTCGGAGTGCTGCTTGACCTGTTGTTGACCATGTGACCAGACTCCACTCCAAGTGCTAGAGATATGTGGACACAGAAAGCATCCTGCTTCTAAGGCCATAATGGACCATTCACCGAATGGCCTAGCATGCGGCAGCTGGGCGGCCTACGTTACTGTAACCGGAACAGATGAGGGGTGTACCCCTCCTCCTGATGCCACTGGTCATGCACTGTCCCCTATGAGGCTGCAGCTTCTGACCACAGCATGCAGGGCTCTGCGAGTGCTCCTTGTAACTCTAGTGGTCTGATTCCCAGTTCATTCTGTATTTCCCGTGTGCCCCTGGTGGACAACTTTGTGCACACAAACAATAAAACCTTTCGTTAACACACTTTACTTTTTAAAAGCAGTATGGCATTGTCAGATCATGGGAATGTGTCAGCCAGGCCACTGTCAAAATCAGATCATTTAATATGTAGCATGAGAATATCATCATGTGGTAAATTTTAGCAAATATAAACCATATCCCATGGGTAGCTCTTAAAAAACATATATCTTCCTTTCTGGGGGTTTATATTTCTGTCTTCTCAAATTCTTTAGAAATAAAAATCTCTTGCCTCTCAACATATGGATTCCGAATTTAGATCTAAAGCAATCCATTTATATGGCCACTGAGACTTCTAAAAATTAAGTCATGGGTATTAGAATGTAGGTATTTGAAAGATTTATAAAAAAGCAACTTAAGTAGAAATATAATTTAAATAGATATTTTGGTAGTAAAAGGGCTTTGGGGAGCAAAGAAAAGGGTCTGAACCCTGCTTTTAAAATGTTTGTTTGCTTCAGAAAACTCTTACTTCTCACCCTTAAATTAAGGCCATTTCCTAAACAAAATGATGATGAAAATCTCTCCCAGTATGCATCAGGTGCAGACTAAAGCACCCAGCTGGTGACCAGCCTCAGCTGGGTACACACTAAGTAATTCAGTTCCTATGGTCAACCAAGGTTACTACAAAATCCCAAACACTGACTCCTTCCTCTGCTTTTGTACTTGTGAGGGAGAGACAAGAGCCCAGGGCTCATGCTGCTTTGTGGGGCTTCTTCTGTCTTCCCCAGTGCACAGGGGAAGTTCAACACAAGCAGAACAGACCAAAAAATAGGTAGAAACAGTAATTATAAGAAAGTAAACAGCCTAAATGAGACAGAGAAAAGGAACCCGCCTCGTCCTGGGGCTTGGGGGCAGATGTAAGACGTGGGCAGAAACCATTGAGTTAAGGATCAGGAATTCAAGTCTGTATTATCAGCACTCTTTCTGATATTCATGTTTCCATAAATAAGCAAAGACACCGGGGAGAGGGTGATAGGACTCTCTAATTACGAGTTGTTGGACTTTCCCTATCCACCCTGACTGCCCAGGGTACACGAACTATCAACCTAACAGATAGACAGACTACCTTATAACCAGACAGACAGACAATCTTATGCCATCACCAGGTTCTTGATCGCTCCAAGATGCAGTAAGACAACTATGCAAAGGTCACACAGCTCACTGTCTTGACTTTTGAAGCCCCAGCCCCAGCCAGGACTATTCAAACAGTCTACACCAGACTTTTTGCAAGCACAGGGCTCAGCAAACTCTAGATGACCCAGCAGACATTTCTACTTTGGCTAGCAGTAGGCTTTCCCTGGAAACAGGCTGTGTAGGCTTCCCGTGTGTTGAGTAGAAGGCACTCTCCCGGGCTGCCCCTCCCTGATATTGTAGCAGTAGGCCCAATGCAAGACATCTTTCTTGCCTACTTTAGTTATGTGGAATGAGGTGGTGGCACAAAGAAGAGAGAGGCCAAGGCAGCAGAATGGCAGGACAGCAGGTCAGCAGTGGTAGCCGAGCGGTAAAAGCAGCAAGGCAGCCAGCGACTTGACAGCTGGAGCAGCGTCATGGTTCTGGAGCATCCGGGCTGGGAAGACAAGTGCTGGAAGCTGAGAATCGGCAAGGCAAGGGAGGCTAGGGCGGCAGGGGCTGACCCGACCACCTAGCCCCATCTCGCCATGTGTCTTGTTACCTCCGCTTACTAGTGGGCATCTGTTTCATCCGCCTCGACTGGCTGGTGATTTCCCTACCTCTGACTCTTTCCCAGAATTCCTATCTCCGCCCAGAAGTCCCACCTTCTCTCTCTTGCTTTGCTATAGGCTGTTCAGCTCTTTATTAAACCAATCAGAAGGAGATGGAGAAGATGTTCACAAAGAACGCTGACACTGGTGATACTTCCTTACGTAGTACACAAGAGAGTATCCCAACATGTAACGCAGCTTGCCCCCAAAAGTTAAGGGTCCCAAAACCTGAGACCTGCATGTGAATTATATTTTGTAGGGCTAAGGGTACTAATATCAGAAATTCACTCAAAGATTATAACATTAGATAGAGTCACTTGCTGACACTCCCTCCAGTCGGGTGCTGTCAGCCATCAGCACTGAAGAGCTTCTCTTGGCCTACCTACTGCCCTGACCAGTGCAGCACAAGCTACCCACAGCCAGTTGATGGGAACATGGGTCTTATTCAGGAAAAGTACAGGAAAAACACTGACAGTGACTGAATCATAGATACTTTTCCAGTTTTCTAATCTGCTTCTGGTTTTGGTAAAGTGACTAGATTAGTGGGCTACTTGTTTTTAATCAAATAATTTTAAGATAGGCATAGGCTAATTAAGTAAAGCTGAGAACCCAGGAATAAACTCTCTTACTGTCATTTGATTTTTCAATAAGGATGCCGGCACAGCTCAATGGGGGAAAGAAAAGTCTCTATATGTGGTTCAGGTACAAGCGGCTATCCACAGGCAAAATAATAAAATTGAGTACCTACCTCATACCACATACCAAAATATCTCCAAATGGGTTAGAGTCCTAGATTCCTAACATAGCACAGAAAATGCTCAGAAGGAAACAAGGACACATTTTTTTTTTTTTTTTTTTTTTGTGGTCCTGTGTGTCTTAGGGTTTTACTGCTGTGAATAGACACCATAACCAAGGCAAGTCTTATAAGAACATCATTTGATTGGGGCTGGCTTACAGGTTCAGAGGTTCAGTCCATTATTATCAAGGTGGGAAGCATAGCAGCGTCCAGGCAGGCGTGGTGCAGGAGGAGCTGAGAGTTCTACATCCGCACCTAGCAGGAGGGTCTCATTGCTCACTCCCACAGTGACACACTCCAAGGCCACACCTACTCTAACAAGGCCATGCCTCCTTCTAGAGCCACTCCCTGGGCTAAGCATACTCAAACTATCACACTGAGGTAGGCCATAGCTTCTTAGAACACTAAGAACGGGAGAGATAAGAGACAAAAAGTAGACAGACTGTACTTTATCAAAAATGAGGATGAGGCAAGCAGTATTATCCAGGGTGTGAAAAAAGCCACCCATAGAATGGGAGAAGACATTTATAAGTAATATATTTGGTAAGAGAATGGTATATAAAAACATTAATAAGGAATTCCTACAACTTGATTTAAAAAAAAAAAAAAAAAAGACCTACCTAATTTCAAAGGACTACCCCAAAGAGGACAAGTTCATGAGGAGATGCTCAACTCATTAGTCCTCAGGGAAACACCGCCAGCACTTCCTGTGCGCTGGGGTCGCCATAATACAGAGTGACAATAACAAATGTTGGCAAAGATGTGGGACAGAGCTGCCCAGCTGGGGAGTGTGTCGGACGGTGCGGGCAATTTGGAAAACTGCTGACTCCTTCTTAAGACTGTGAAATCAGAGTCGCCATTACATGGCTCAGCAATTCCAGTTCCATGTACATATGCAGGAAAATGGAGGCCATATGTCCACACAAAACATCTGTCCATTCATATTCACAGCGGCCTTATCCACAGTGGGCAAAGTCAGTAGTGCAAAGAATGGCTTAGCACGTGGTATGTCCACCCAACACCTTGTTTTGCCATAAGAAGGAATGCGGTACTGAGAACTTGGTATACAACATAGATAAATCTTGAAAATCACACACAAAGTTGAAAAAAAAAAAAAGCTAAAAATCCCCTACTATATGCTTCCATACATATACAAACCCAGAAAAGTCCATCCGGACAGTTGATAGGGTAGCCCTTGCTGGGTGCTCCGCAGGGGAGGAGGGAGAGTAACTGCCGAATGATATGCAGTTTCCTTTTGAAATTATATAGTCACCCTACTCTAGGATTGAAACCACTCAGCTCTGTTCTCCAATAGGGTGAATTAACTGGCACATAAGTTACACTTTAGCTTTATAAATGAACTCTGCTTTTAGTTCACACCTCTCAGTACAGCACCAGCTATCTATCTACAGCTAGCAACCAGACACCACATGGACTCGACATAAATGTTCACCCCATGTGTAGCAATGTGGAAGAAGAAATCAAATACTGCTTGAGGCAAGTCCTCTGCTTTAGTCCTGATGCTGTCCTCGGGGGCCATATGATCTCCAGGCAGTCACTACTTACAGCCATTCTTTGTGGTGTTCTCCTTCTTTGGACGATAAAGAGATTAGATGCGGTAATTTCAGTAATTACAACGATACTCTGATTAGGAAACGGTGCCCTCTGTGCGTTGTGTGAAGGATGACAATGCCTCAGAACTTGAACTCAGCCAACACCACTGGTTCATTACATAGATATTTATTTAATGCTTGAAACTCCCATGGATGGAGGCTATGCTTTTAGGTCACAGAATTCGTTTTTGTATACGGCAAGTCAAGAAGACACTTAAGTGAGGCCCCATTCTAGCCCAGGGAAGGCAGCCCAGTAGCAAGGCCCCTTAGGTTCAGAGCCTCCCTCCCTCAGGGGCCCCAGGAAGTAAACAGTATGTCAGCTCATGGCAAAAAGAAAATGGGGAAAGTTTATGTTGAGACATTTTTAGACTTAGAATGTGTATACAGAAAGTCCTTGACAGAGTCCATAAGCCAGGGGAAAATGAAGAAACTAGCCATATACACTAGCTCTCAGAAGGCAGATGATTGATTCCATTTAATTGCTCCATTAGAAATATGTAAAGCTATGAAACTCATTATAGGAAGTTGGTGAACACTAAGTTGTTTTAGAACTCTAATTGCTTTGTGTGTAGAAGGGCTTTGCTTGGATATATGCCGCATGTTCACTGTCTGCAGAGGCCAGAAGAAGGTTCAGATCCTCTAGAACTGGAGTTATAGACAGCACTGAGTTGCCATGTGGGTGGTGGGAATTGAACCCCAGTCTTCTGGAAGAGCAGCCAGTGCTTACACACTAGGTATCTCTCTAGCTTCAAGCTGGCCAATATTAAAGAATGACAACACACAAACAGGCAACATGCCAGAACTAAAATTAGGGTGGTTTCTAAATACTGTAGTAGCATATTTGTCCAACACTCAACATTTTCCAACATCATAAGAAAACAGTCTTCACTGAGATTCCATCTCTTTCTAGTTAGAATGACTATCATCTGTCTGTCTGTCTGTCTGTCTGCCTATGTTTTATTCTTCCCTCTATGTCTTTCTCTCTCTCTCTATTCATTATATATCTATTTTTCCAACAAGGATGCTTGTGATGTGCTCTTACACATTGTTGGTGGAAATGTGTGTGTTCAACAGAGATATTTGTGAGGGACTCGGTGTAGCAACTATAGATGCCAGTTGGATGGTCCTCAAAAAAATCACAAACACAACCCTACCATTCCTGTCCAGCACACACACAAAGGAGTCCAAGTCAACACACTTGGAGGGCACTGGCCCGACTGAGCTCACTGTAGCACTATTGAGAAGAGCTGAGACACGAAAGCAGAATCGCTCCCTTTCAATGGACAAGTGGTTCCATCCAGGAAATGCGGCATATATAGACAAGAGAGCTTTTCCTCCATTATGAATGTGATCGCTAGCACCCCTACACAATGTCGCCTATGGAAAGAAGGTTTAGGTCTCAGGAGAGATGAGAAGACACTTGTGGTGGCCTGGCTTCCCATCCCCAACGTTCCAAGAGAGGATGATGGCTTACAGGGACTAAAATAAAAACAAATAGAAATATGTGCTTCGCGGGGAAGTGATGGAATGGACATCACCACGTTCAGAGAATAAAACAGGCTAACAGTCGCCTAGTACCTGTTTGTTTACATGTGCAATTTTGATTTAAATATACATGCATACATATATGACATAAAAGGAGAAGAGGAATGTTTGGAGGGAGGAAGGAGAAAGAGGGAGAATAGAGGGAGACAGCAAAGGGAAGTGGGCGAACACGGAAGAGAACCTGGTATTTGTGTACAGAAATTTTCATAACAGAACTCATTATCTTGTATGTTAATTAAAAATACTACTTAGGGAAAAAGTAAAAATAAATGTAGTGTTTCAAACAGGCACATTCACACGTTTCATGTCAGCTGTGATATTTAATAACATTTCTTCCCAGTCAAGAATACACTTTATTGGAACATCATTCAATCTACATGCCTCCCGCCTCCCCAGAGAATGACTGCAAGTTAAGACAAGTATTTAAATATATGTACTAGGCCCCCTCAAAGTCTCTGCACTTGAACAAGGCGTTTTGTCAAAGTCTATATACTAGGTGCATAAGTTGTCCCTCTGCAGAGTTGCTATTGATACACCTCCTGCTCCAAAGGGACAAGGGACCATTTCTCATCTCCTCTGCTATGCCAATGTTCTTCACAGTTCCCCCTGCCATTTCTCTTTCTCTGTCTGTGTATGCACACATGTATGTAGGTGGTCTTACATCAGTTAGACAAGAGGGCTGCTGTCTGATACCTAGAGACAGAGGGTGAGCTCCTGACCAGACGTCATGGGCTACAGTCTCAAGTACTACTGCAAACAAGTTTCACAGGGTAAGGACAAGAACCTGCCGAGGCCTCCAGGTAAAGGTAGTGTCTGAGTTGGGTTTTGAAAGAAGGGTGGAATTTTCATACTAAGATATGAGTCCTGGCGGGCACGGCCTTTGGGGTTCACATGCCTGTACGGTTCAAAGCATGAAGCCTGTGTGATAACCACTTGTTATGAGGTGATAAACTAAATCTCTATCTAGGTCATGTCTTGACAAGTGTGCTAGTTAATATACACTTACAGTTTTATACAGAAACTGGCTTCATGCACTTCTGGCAAATTACATATTATAGGTTTAAAATATTCCCCCAATACTGAGATTATGGTTTTAATGCATTTATAGAAAGCCCATTTTACCAATGTGTTACAATTCTGTCATCTAATGATTTAGGTTCAACCTGCACTCAGTCACTTACAATTGAAAGAGCAGTGAAACCTGATATATAAATATTATATTTAAGTTAGAATACACAAGTGTACATTCATCCATCAAAACTTGATTCTGTGGCCAGGAATGCTGGGATGGGAGTGCCCTGCCCCCACCCCATGCAGCTGCCACAGAGCAGCAGTGCGCTCCAGCCACAGATGTCTACCTTCAGGTTTCAGCCTTAGTGAAGGAAAACGTGCAAGGCAGTCTGAGTACGGAGCCTTCACGAATTGCAAAGGCTTCCCAACCATCTTACCCATCTCTAATTAAATTAACCCCCCCCCCCAAACTCGCCTTTCCATCTACCCAAAGCGTACAGAGTACCATCCATTAAATTCTTTTCTGCACACATGCTTTGATGTAACAGTTTACGGCGTGTAGTTCTACCAGCTTGTCCCTGAGTGGGGTGGTAGCCACTGGAAAGGCGTAAAGAAAAAGAAGGGACAGACTTCCTTCTTTCACAAATGGAGGAGGCGTGGAAATTTTCATCGTGGAAGATGGGAATGTCCGGTTTGATGATGAAATCCAGGGAATCATGTTTTCAGACCCAACTGTTGCAAATCTACCACCCAACCCCTCAAGCCTGTTGTTTAACATCCCCCCTAAGTGAGGACGGACAGGCTGGGCCCAGACCCAGGGCTCACAGGCCACTCCTTTGTTCAGGTTGAGACTCTGCTCTCAGACACAGAGAACCCGTGTGTTTATACTTTACATAGGAAAATAAGAAACTCATTAGAATCAGTGCACTTTCTAATTTACTTATCCAACTCTGATCTCAAAGTAGGTTTATTTATATTTTAAAGTCGGAACACATTTAACAGACATCTCATCTTTCAAAGCTGTGCGCTCCTTCATCGCCCGAAGCAACAGGTGAGGAACATGGCTACTGACCTTGGAGATCTCCATCAGAGAACTCATTTCATGCAAATTTTTGGCCATATCCACTATAAAAACAAGTTCTGAGGTGACACACGTATTTGTCTATTTAACAACGACTGCTTGTTTCTCCCAAAGCAAAATATTTAAAGTTTTGTTATTCCCATAGGCAATCTCCTAACAAAAGCTCCTTGATAAGCAGATTGCATTTTTAATGTGTGAGGCATCAGGCAACCATTTCATTACCTTGCATTTCCATGACAGTGTTCAGTCTCCCAGTGGTCAGCTGAAAGGCTTGGAGGTGGGAAAGTCCAGTACAGCTGTGACCCATCTCAGGCGCTGCTTCGCCGGCCGAGATGGCATTCCACTGGAGATGCTCATCTTCTCACTGTAGCAAGTACCTCTTAGGCATGGCATGAATCTTGAAAACCATAACTGGCAGTCCTGTGTTAGACATCTGGGCCTGATGTGAGATGCTTCGTGACAGTTTCTGCTGTGAGCATCCTTTGCTGAACACCCACTCCCCAAGCTGAGGCTTTATACTCAGATAATTGCATTTCACCTGGTTCTGTATCTGTGGATACTTTCCCAGGGACACACATTCTAGAAGCTTTATATATGCCATTAGAGCAGTGGTTCTCAACCTGTGGGTCATTACCCCTTGGGGGGTTGAATGGCCCCTTCACAGTGGTCTCATAAGACTGTCGGATTACACAGAAATTTATATTACTATTCATAACTAGCAAGATTACAGTGATGAGGTAGCAATGAAAATAATTTTATGGTTGGGGGTCACCACACATGAGAACTGAATTAAAGGGTCACGGCATTAGGAAGGTTGAGAACCATTGCATTAGTGGTTCTAGCACCAGGGTATCTGCTTGACAGTATTGACCTGGCCAGCGTCCAACTCTGGAGAAGTTTCTTAACATCCAGATACCTCGGTTTTCTTATAAAGAGGGTGGACAGTGATGGTAACCTTCTAGATGGTGAGTAGGGGTTGGTGGGTCAGTCCCACTGTTACTTACATACATCACTAATACTTGTGAAACCAAGCCCTGTGAAAAGGTCATTCATTCCCCAAAGAAGTTGTGACCCATGACTTGGGAACCACTGTTCTAGCCCCAAAGAGAAAAGGAACTCCAACCTAACTAAGGAGCTGATTGGAAGCTGGTTCTGAACTAGGAGAGAGAAAAATTCCGTTTTGGTTTGTTTGTTTGTTCGTTTGTTTGTTTTAGGAATGTGGCTCCTGGCAGGCTGCCTACCCCAGTGAGTGGCTTTCTGCTCATGCTTCTCCTGGCAGCACTCAGTGGACTCCGAGTTAATAAAAAGAGCACATGAAGCTGAGAGGGGAGGTGGTGGGGGTGGAACAGGAGCTGGAGAGGGGGGAATGGGAGTGGGTTTGATCCAAACGCATTGTATAGATGCATACAATTCTCAAATAATAAATAAAAACTATTTTTTTTTAAAGAGGAAGAGAGGGAGGGATGGAGGAAGGAAGAGAGGTGTGGGGAGAGATTTATGGGTTGGTTAATCTCATTTTCCTTCCTTGACCTGGCTCTAGCAGGTCGCCCGTTAGCCTGAGTGGAGTGGTGGAGTCTGAGGGCTCTCTTCCTGGAGGAATCCCCATGGGCAGACACCAAGCCAAGCCTTTTTCTTTTGGGGCAGGAAGCTGTTTGCTCTTCTGTATATAATTGGCTGAGATCAAGGCCGCCTGTCCCTGCCTCCAGAGCAGAGACCTGTGTGGCATTATCTTCAAATGATATCTTCTTTCAGTCCCCAAATCATAGCTTTGTAAAGTGCTTCTGGGTTTGGGAGTGAGTCACACAGCAGCCTAGACTCTGGAGAGCACAGCAGTTGACAGCGAGTTGCCCATCCGATGCAGCTCTGTCAAAAAGGCATCGTAGTGAAGCCATGTGAAAAATGGCAGGTCTAAGAAGATCATGCTGACCATTCTCCATCTCCTTAATGCAGGAGAAACTCCTACATGAAAGAGGCTCTTCCTGAACCATGAAACAAATGAAAGCAATGCCCTACCAAGATAACAAAACTGACCACAGAGGACGCTGCACAAGCAGTGAAACCCAGACCTGCCTAGTTACTTATGAAAAATGAACTACCCTAACCTAAGTCTCTTGTCCTTATCCCATTCACAATTCACTGTGCTCTGTGAATGCTCACTATAAGTGACTGATACAGACGGCTTCTTTGGCTCTTTTGATAGGACGTGAAGAGCTTGTACCAATGGAATCCCATGCTTTCTTCTTGTTCACCTGGCTCAGCTGAGCCTCAAGAGGATGAAGGTAGAACCTTGTATTCCTGATTCATTTTTAGTGCCATAGCTATCCTGGGAGGCCAGTTAGGCTGCCTTCTTCCATCGGGCTTCAGAGTTTAGCTCTTTGCGTCATGTTAAGTCTTGCCTTCTAGCTCCTTCTGGGTAGCTTAATTTTTTTCAAAGCCTACTTTTAATGACAGTTCTTAAAAGCTTTAACCTCCCTTCTAGCCCACCACCCTCCAGAGGTAGTGGAAAAGAAAGGTTATTAGGGTACGGGGGAAGTGGACTTGTTTAGAAATGGTTCTTTGGAGCAAATCCAATCTGTGTTGTCAGGAAATCAGAAGTTCAGGTCACAGGTCAGCAGCGGCAGGCCGATCCACATGCGAACACTTCACAGATACACCAGTAGTCCAGTTCAGTAGTGTCAGGATAGCAGCAGTGGTGGCACGACCCAGCAGGAACAGCCAGGCCTCAGCTGAATCAGCACAAGTCAGCAGGAGGGACCAGGACCAGCAGGGATGCCAGGAGAAGTTCTCTGCTGTGCCTTTCTTAGAGAAGTGAAGATCATCAAAGATGCTAGACCACGAAGCATTACACAGCTAGCTCTACATGCAAGGCCCTCTCACAGTCTGTTGAGTCCTTTTTACACTCCTTCCAAACATCAAGTGTCCTTCTCAGGTCTTGCCTCACCACATGTTTTGCCTCAGCATGTGAGCCTGTCTTAGCAAAACTCCACAAGAGTCTGTATCAGCTGACATCACTCTGCCAATCACCCTGAGTCCAAGAAAGTAGCAAGAAGCTGCCAGTACACCACCAGAATGTTTTGGTGCATTTCTCTCTATAGAGTCCCGAGAAATTGAGCTCAACTATACAATGTAAGGCAGACCAATACATACATGTCATTAGTGAAGAATCTGTCATCAGGCATCCTTTCATGTTCTTGCTTTAGTCAAACATCCTTTCACCTGTGTCTGTTCAGGAAAATACTCCTTCATGTGTTTGCCCCAGCAAAACACCATCCAACACAACTGTCTTTCCAAAGAAACCAAAGTTTGCACTTCACTTCTGAGGATTGCTTTAGAAAGCATCTGTCCCGACAAGCACTGTCATCATGCAAAGCAACTTGATAGCTATTTTTCTAAGCATTTGGAATCATTTAGAGTCTCTCCCCACTGTGAAGAGATACCCAGGACCATCTATAAAGTAGCTTTGACAGTAAGTTGGACCAAAGGATTATGTCAAGGCACATAGGTGCAGATGGTTGGAGGCTGCAGTCACCAGTTGTGAACAGCAATTTATCATGGTCCTGGGCTCCTGTCCACAGCACACAGAATGAGGACCTTCTTAGAGGACGAGGCAATGCATCTCATAAAGAATAGATACTTTCTGGAGGGATTTTCACTTAGGGTCAAGTACTTGTCTATTTATCATGTCTTTACAATATAACAGATTCCTATAGTACATAGCAAGCAACTTGCTTTGATTTTGGTTAGGAAGCTCATTTTCTGGTTCATGGTGCCATTACTAGCTCCCCACCACATTAAACAGGGAACACAATATGAATGTAGAAGAATTCTTGAAATAAAATTGAGACAAATATAAAGGTTTGGTTTGGTTTTCCCCCCATTGGATGAAGAGTTAACTCGCACACAGATTCTCTAAGCATCTCAAAATAGATCAGATTTAACCCAGGTTGGCTTACTGTAGATACTCATTCACACTTTAAATGGACCCAGCCTGCTAACTGTATGCCATTTCTTGTTTTGAATATAATGAAGAAGCAAGGACTTCATTTTCTTGAGTTCAGCATGGAAGTTTAACAAAACCTTAACATTCTAAAGATGTGTCATTCTGAGTAATGACCTTGCCCTGGAGCAGCAACAGGTCCATGAGGACTCCACCTGTAAACAATCTTCCATTACAAACCAGCACGGGCTCCCTAGAATGTTAAGATATGGTGGGATATAGGACCTTCAAGGGACGGGGTCTGCAGTACTAAGACAACCAATTAATCAGGTTGTTAGAGAAAGTATGCGTGTGCAGCTTATTCCACAGCCTGCAAGGCCGCGCATTGATAGTCTTCATGAAAAGTCAGCAAGTGCAAAGCTTCAGTGTCGTTAAGGCTCCTAGTGGACATAAAGGAGTAAATGCATGCGCAGGAGCACAAAAGCACACAGTACCGCCGGCTAGAGAAGGAGCTAAGCCCATCCAACTAGTGACATGGCCAAAAGTATGCGTATACAAAACTGAGTACAATAAATGCATAAGGCAGACTTGGTGATGGAGATTTTTGTCTTCTCAGCAAATCATGGGTTTCATGACCGGAATGATCATACAAACCCAGCTCATGCAGACATGTGAAAATCCAGTAGATGTCAGGAAGGTCATTCTGGATACCCTGCTAACGTGGGGGGCACTGCTGAATGACACACTTATCTAGTAGGGTGAATTATTTGTAAATACAAATACAGATATGAGCTTTCTTGACAGCAGAAGGGCTTCAAATATGTCTAGTGATAGATACTCTGTCTTGCTTATAGCACCCGATTCTGTGGTGATGACCACTTTTGTTCTGGGAGTCTTAGGATAATCATTTGACCTTAATGTGCAAGCCAGACATAATCTCTGGTTCTTTTCTTTCTAACCCCCTTCATTATGGCACCTATTCAAATGCATGCATGAATAAGTTATATGTATTTTCCTCAATATAGAAATCAATATATCATTTTAGAATATTAAAACATTTCTATAAGACCACAGAACACACCTTCCATAAATTCGGCAGTCTAATATAAGCATGCATGTTCTCATACGCCCCTGACTTGCCAATGTGTTTTATACGCACATAGATTTGTATCCTGAGTTTCTTGGGTGTAAAAATATTACTCCTTACCCTAACAATGCTTTCTCTTGGTCATTAAAAATGCTCATATACCTTAGTTTTAAGTACACACAGGCGCCTCGTACCTGCAAATACAGTGTCTAAGTGTCCATGGTCCAGGCAATGCTTGGCTAGGAGACAGGGTCTGACTATAGGGACACTGATGGGCACAGCTGGGCATGGGTGCAGTTTGGGGTCAGACTAGCATGGTGCTGCATCTGTAACTTTCTTTCCACAGTTTCATGTCTCTAATCTTTTAGATTAAACCTTTCTGCTGTTCTGGGTAAGTTATCACTCCAGGGCACCAAGGACTCCTCTCGGGTTTCATGCTTCCTCCCTCTCAGAAAAGGACAGATACCCCCATCTGAAAGCTTGGGTTGCTAGGCCAAGTAGCAGGAGCTCTGGTATCCCAAGGGCTCTGTTTATCCCTCTGAGGCCACCAGAGGCCCACATCTTCCCAGAAAGTCTGTGGATCTAGCTGGCACAGCCTTGCCAGGGACCACACCATAGAACTCTGCCACTGAAGGATTTGCCATTCCATCCGTCCCATGGTGCTCTTTCTCCTCAGGCTCCACAGTCTTAAGATCTGCTCTTTACAACATAGGCAGCTTAAGAGGAATCAGGGGAAGGAAACCAGCAGCTGCCGTTGCTCCAGGGCATGAACCTGAAGGTGCATCCCTTGGGCCACCGAGGGAGCATGGAACAGACCCTAGGGAGGTCAGGCCCATTCTCAGGTCTGGAAAGCACTCTTCCCAGTCAGGGCCTGGGATAATTTCATACTCTGGGTAGGGGCTTAACAAGGGTCCTGTTGTCCTTTCTAGAGGTTCATCCTTAGAGCTCCCACAGAGCTGGCCCTGTGGTCAGAGGTACAAGATGGCACAGTGCAGCCTCAGACTGAAGGTTCTCAGCAGTAGTCAGGTCAGAGCTGCAACTCCCTTCCTAATCCCTTAAGAGACCAGAAGTCACAAAGAGATCACAGGGCAGGTGTGGGGAAGCTCAGAAAGGATCTTCAACTCTTGTTTTAGTGTGCTAAGCACTCAGATTACAGGTGTGAGCCTACAGACACAGTTTAAAAAGTAAACATATTAGAGAAATACTGTCCCGTAAACTTTAGATTTTTAGCTTGAAATATAACCAGTCCTCCATTTAAAGGGACTGATAGTTACCTAATAAAATGTAAGGAAGTACTGGGGAAATTTTTAAAGTTAATTTTCATCTCCTAGATAAAGGAGAACTGGGATACATTTGTTTACTGTTTATCCACAGCTATCTTCAAAATATTCCAGCATTTTTGAATAATTGTGACATCTTTTTATTTTGTAAGACATTTGTTAATAGATACTAACTAGACTGACCTTAACCCTGAAAGAAAAAAATCCTGTAAGTCTGACATATGGAATAACAATTATTCTCGTATTTCTGGAAAAAGCTCACTTAAAAATCATCCATTCCCACTAAAAATATACATCTAAAGCAATCTATGTCAGTGTGCTGACAATCTGTCACACTAAAGCAGCCCTTCCAGCTGTCACTGGCTGGATACGGAAAAGGAACTGACTAAATATGCTAAGCGTGGTGTGGAGGCTTTAGTATGTAGGAATGGCGGCTTGTGGTTTGCTATGATAGTCGCAATGAAAGGTGAAGGAAATATACCCAAAACACGTGCATTTTAACTGTCCTGTCTTTGCAGGTTAAAAATAATGAGGAACATGAATCTGTGAGTGGCTCACTGGGGCAAGAGCAGGGCACTGCCCAACACCCACCCTCCAACCACCTAACTTCCCAGAAGGAGGACACGGAATGGGGGACAATGTCCAGTGACTGGCCACACACTCCTACGGAAAGCATCCATCCGACTTCTCCAGGATCACGTCCTGCAGGAGGCCAAGTGTTACGTTTTTCAAAAGTTCTCCTGGTTTATAAAATATCGAAACAACACCGTGATTGGAGCCCTATTGCTCGAATGAAAACCCAGCCAGGGACGGGTGGATCATGCTTAGCAGGACTACAAGCATGCTGACAGATGTGGTGAGCTGGGAGCATGCCATTCATTAGAGAAATCTTGTATGTATGTGCATGTGTGTGTAAAGGAAAGGGGAGGGGAGGAGGATGAGAAGGGGAGAAGGGGGGAGGGGAGAGGGGGCAGAAGGGGGGAGGGGAGAAGGGAAGGGAAGGAAAGGGGTAGAAAGAAGAGAACGGGAAGGGAGCTGAGGAAGATGGAGGGAAACACTGCCCCCCAAAAGCCAGGCATGGTAGTGCCCACCTGTAATCCAGGAGCGGAGAAACAGAGAAGAGCAGACTCCCAGGGCTCCCTGGCCAGCCAGCATAGCCTACTTAGTGAGACCTAGCCAGTAAGAGATGCCATCTTGGAAACAAAACAAAAGCAAAACCCAAGGAGAATGGTACCAGAGGCTTCTTCACCCATCCCCCCCACCCCCCAGATGTACAGTGGCTTAAACACTATAGTGGCTGGCTCAGCAGGGATTGGATTAATTCAATACCAGCTGGTAGGGCTGGGGCTGGTCCTAGGAAGCTCCCTTTCTCTCATGGTTGGCAGCTGACAGCAAAGAGGGGATGTTGTGTGTGTCCTGTCCCAGTCACCACAGAACCACTCCCCCCACCTAACCCTGATCCCTGTCTCCTGGGAAATCTTCCCTTCTTTCCTTCCTTCCTTCCTTCCTTCCTTCCTTCCTTCCTTCCTTCCTTCCTTCCTTCCTTCCTTCCTTCCTTCCTTCCTTCCTTCTGTCACTTCTGCTCCTGGCTGTCCTCAGAGTTACTCACATGACTATGCTTTGACATGGGGGTTCTGCTTCAGGCCCTTTATCCAACACTGCAGTCTCATTTGCTAGAAGAAGTCCAAGTGAGTACATAGGATTTGGTTGAACACGCCACTGACCTCACTGGACACTGCAGCTCTGTGGCCTGTGAAGGGCACAGTGAGGGGCACTTCTTCCAGCCTGTGCCAGAGAGGCACTTTAACATTCCTAGGGAGAGTTATTGACTCAGATACCCGCGCTGCAGCAGACACCGGCAGCATGAAGCATCAGGAGCAGCGCCAACACCAGTGTCCTTCACACTGGACGAACAGACAGCAAAGTACTTGTTCCCACCATCGCCTCATTCGTGATCAGCACAAATTTTTTCTTTTATAACCAACAAAATTTTTCCAGGAAAGATTCAAAAAGGAAGGATGTGACATCTCCCCCAACAAAGCTTAAAGGTGTGTTGAGTTTATTTTGATGTGTACCCCCCACAAATTTGTTTATATATGGACATATGCATACACAGAAAATATAGACAACTCGTGGTATTAATGGCGCAACACTGGGGATGTAGCTCAGTTGGTAGAATGCTTGGGAAGCATGTGCAAAGCATGGGTTTCATCCTCAGTGTGATGGCTTGTATGTGCTCGGCCCAGGGACTGGCACTATTAGAAGGTGTGGCCTGTTGGAGTAGGTGTGGCATTGTGGGCGTGGCTTTAAGACCCTCATCGTAGCTGCCTGGAAGTCAGTATTCTGCTAGCAGCCTTCAGATGAAGATGTAGACCTCTCAGCTCCTTCTACACCATGCCTGCCTGGATGCTTCCACCTTGATGATAACGGACTGAACCTCTGAACCTGTAAGCCAGTCCCAATTAAAAGTTGTCCTTATAAAGAGTTGCCTTGGTCATGGTGTCTGTTCACAGCAGCAAAACCCTAACTAAGAAGTATGAAACAAAGCATGGATTTCATAAACAGGGCATGATAATACACAGCTGTGACCCTAGCATTCCAGAGGTGGAGGCAGGAGGACCCTAATTTCAAGAGCTAAAACCGGCCTGGGATGGGGTAGATGAGACACTGTATCTCCAAAGCAAACGAATTCTCTGGAGTCTTGGGGGGCGGATAAGGGAGATAAAGCAGGCATTTGCCAGATTAATTAAACAGGCCTATCAGGACATTCCCTCATGAGAGACACTTGAAAGCCACACAACCACACATTCTTATGCAATGGGGACAGTGTCAAATGTTAACTCAAAATTGAAGTCACAGGGGCAGATGCCAGAAATGCCTGCAGACAGCCATACCCAGAGACGGAGCAAGCCTTAGAGATCCTCAAAATTCCCCACAGAGCACAGCAGAGTCTGGCTAAGAGAAGGGGTGACAAATCACCCCGAAGACCTTCAAAGAAGCCAGTGAGTGGTAAGATAAATTAAAAGAGAGACTGCCCACTACATATTACTTCCCGATTGCCACTCATCCACTGCCTGGAAGCCAATTAATGAGAGAAGCAGAAGATGCGGTTCTGGCCCTCTGGGGAGTTTATGGTCTAGTTAGGAGGATTAGACACCACTTCAGAAATGCTTGACAGAAGTGGCATTTCACCACACTGAGCATAAGGAGGTCAGAAAAGCAGAGGTCACAGGCAAGAGAGGCCGAGTGGACGCCAGCAAGGCTAAGGCACTTGACCTGGGCCTTGAAGAATGTGGTGCGCAAGGAGGACTGAGAAGACACAGCACGGACAGCATCCTCTCTGAGTCTGAGTCTGAACATGTCATGTCTGGTGTGCACAGTACACAGCACTGCTTTGTCGTTTTAATGATTTGGGGTGCTAACCTGGGGCTTTTACTTCAGTTAAGCAGTAAATATATCTGCTCAGTAATCAGTCTCTGGAATTAACGTATTGTTCATCCAAGGCTTTGAGTAGCAGCTTTGGCAACTTGAAGATGGGGTTGATTTGTTTCATTTCTTTTTCAGGTTTCTAAAATGGAGTTGAGTAGCTTTGGTCATGGATGAAAACAGAGTCTAGGCAATGCTTTGACAAGCTACTAGCTTTAGGTTCTAGCTGCTAGCTTTAGGTTCTAGCTGCTAGCTTTAGGTTCTAGCTGCTAGCTTTAGGTTCTAGCTGCTAGCTTTAGGTTCTAGCTGCTAGCTTTAGGTTCTAGCTGCTAGCTTTAGGTTCTAGCATGTTAATCACAAAAGGAGAGTCTTCTTTCTTTTTGCTTCATTTTTGTAAATTGAATATGGGTAAGTTAGCTTTAGAGGCATATTTCCCTTGCAAGTTCCTCCTACCCAAAAATGTTAACTGCATAAAAAGTGCACCTAAGTTTCATAAAATTTAAATTTACTTAGCCTGAGACCAGCCATACACGTCTGAAAAGTTGATTACTTTTTCCTATTAAATACTAGTTACTAGATATACACACTGGCTTGTTCTGATGAGTGGGTACTACAAAGCTGGTGAAGTTTGTCTTCGTACACACTCAAGGATTTAAGAGCACCAAGTGCGTGGAACTGACAGAACTTCTGACCCATTAAACCTACACGAATGTTCTAGAATCAGGATGGTTTGACTCACAACGTCTCAGTTTCCTTATAGTGCCATAGGCCTTTGCTAGGGACTTACGTTGAATTTTGAGAGTTGCTCTTTGC
Organism: Uromys caudimaculatus; assembly: GCA_028551405.1. NCBI lineage: Eukaryota > Metazoa > Chordata > Mammalia > Rodentia > Muridae > Uromys > Uromys caudimaculatus. Next base: position 58,764,226 of record CM052708.1, on the reverse strand, counting down.
CCAGGCTGCTGATGAGTGGTCTGGGTATTTTGTGCCAGGCAGCTCCCAGTCAGGCCCATAATCATCTGAGGTGAATAATCAGCATTCTACAGTTTGCTGTGCTGTCAAGGTGAACTGCTGGTAGGTTGGGGAGATTGTATGTGCTTCTAATGATACTTTTAACTTACAGTGATCATATCAAGACAGAGCTCAATCATCAGGAACACACACTGTCCTGTTCAGGAATGCAGACAAACATAGCAATTTGCTCATCTGGAAGCAGGGACATTATTTTTACCATCAGTTTAAATTGCCACCAGGACTTCAGGGAGAGTATATTTTCAGCCTATCAGTAGTCTTCCAGAGCTATTGGCCTTGTCCCCATCCTTCCAGCAGATATTCTGACTCAGTGCATCCTGGAGAATAGGTTTGGGTCCACATGAGATGCTTTAGCTTTGAAAGAAACCAGTAGAACTCACATTCTGAGATGAGTGGAATTCCTTTCAAGTGGATTCCTTTATGGTGACATCCAGGTAGACAAGACTGCTGGTGTGTGTGTGTGTGTGTGTGTGTGTGTGTGTGTGTGTGTGCACATACAGGAAGGGCTGAAGGTGCATGGTGCTGACTCCGTCAGCTTCCTCCTCTCATCTACCTGCTCTTAGGAGCACTAAAAAGTGTGGGGTGCATGGATGATGAAATTTGCAAACTACATCCTAGTTCAATGCAAAGGTGAGGATATAAATATGTGAGAAAAATGTCTTGGTTGTGGACAGGGGACCAATGGGAATTCCAGTGTTTGTTAATGTCTCAGCTATTAGCAACACGGACAGGAAGCATGACAGCTTAATCTAACAGAGAGGGCCATGTTTATTTGCCATAGTGATGGCACAGTGTCAGAATGTCTAGTAAAGCTGTGCTTTAGGCAGAGCCTTGTAAAGGCCTAAAGAGGGAAGGCCTCCTCTCCTCCTCCTCCTCCTCCTCCTCCTCCTCCTCCTCCTCCTCCTCCTCTTCCTCCTCCTCCTCCTCTTCCTCCTCCTCCTCCACCTCCTCCAGGTTTCTAGCAGACAACCAGTGGCTACTACAGTGTTTTGGGTACAGATCTCGAACTAGGGGCTATCTAGATAGACCAGAAGAGCCAGCCGCAAGTCTTCAGCAATGCTACAGTTGTGCCTGCTAACAACATGTGTCTAGAAATGATGCCCATGGTTACTCTGAGGGTTCACTATGCAGTGAACTTTACCCCAGGTCTCCCTGTTATCTCACATCCCAAATGTTTTCATGTGTGAATTTCCATGACCATCACTCACTGAGGACGAGGTGGTAGTGGGGACAGGTCCAAGTATGTATGGCTGGAGCTGGAAGCTCAGTGTCCCAGGGTTCTGACTGCAGAGTGCTACCCTGTGACCAGTGTAACCAGCACGGTAGAGTGGTCTAAGGAGAAGCCAGTCCCATGGTGCCTGTCATCTGTATCGGAAGGGGAAACACAGGCCAGGTGCCATGCCAAGACAAACCTCTATCCCCCTCATCATTTCATGCTATTCTCACCAATTTTACTCAAACTCTTCCTCCAAAATGTGATATTCACTGGTGCCCTGTATTTCCTTGGTCCTGGACTCCAAGATCCTGTGGTAGGGGCTGGGCAATAATCAACAGAAATCCCTGGCTATGGGAAAGTGAGACCAGGGCAGCAGTAGACCAGATCCTCTGTGCTACTGAACCAGGGGCCTTTAGGCAAATTTCTTGCTTGACTTTTCCCTCATGGAACCCAGATAAGCCAGATGGGAATGAGAAGTATGTTTTTTATTGCTTGGTATGAAAATGGACTCCTATTCAGTTTGATATACAGCCTAGCATTGGCTGGGGATTGGAGGTGGAGGAAATTGCCTGGGCATGAAAATTAGGTTTATGGAGCAAATTCTCTGGGAAGGTTAAATGGGAACACACACTTAGTTATCACATACAGCAGATACAGGGTTGGGGAGAGGACTCTGAACCTGTTCATTGAGCAAATACACGATCTAAAGTTCTGTACAGAAACTTCACCAGAGAAGATAGGCAGATGGCAGGTGCATTCCCAAAAACTCTCACATGGATCATTCAAGGCACTAAAATTAACCCTTTTTAGTGCACAGTTCTCTGAGTCTTGCCAGATATACTTGCACAGTCAGATATAGAATCTCCCATTGCTTCAACTGTTTCCCAGGCACCTTTGTAGCCAATGACCACAGCAAGCCCATTATTATGTACTTAACATGTGAAATGAAACCTGCTTATGCTAAAATGTGAAAATGCAGGAGGTACTCACAACTGTAGACAGTTGGGAGCCGGCCCAAATGTCCTTCAGTGGATGAAATGAACTGTGGTATATCCATGCAGTGGAATGCTACTTAACAGTGAAAAGTAACAAAGAATAAACTACTGAAGCTCACAACAGCAAGGGCAAATCTCCCATGCATTAAGCCATGTGAAAGAAGACATGCGTTTACAGTCCCATTCACATCACCTTCTGACAAAGGCAGAACCACAGAGCGAGAAGACACTATGCCAGTGTCCTGTAGGGTCTGGGTGCAGGGCTAAGCATTGGACACAAAGGCACCTGGGAAACAGTTGAAGCAATGGGGGATTCTATATCTGACTGTGCAAGTATGTCTGGCAAGACTTAGAGAACTGTGCACTAAAAGGGGTTAATTTTAGTGCCTGTAAATGAGCCATTATTAAAAAGAAAGTGGTATACCGTACTAATAAACACCTTCAAAAGAATTAAAGAAACCTCTACGGTGAGGCAAACAAGGAGTAAAATCTTGTAGTTAAGAGCTCATGTTATGAAAAAACAACTTTCAAATTGGCAAGGGGCTGACAAAAAGATTACCACAACATGTGGTTTGTTCACAGAGAGGCAATAAACCTCATCCTATAATCCCCGGACTAAAGAGAGGCCAATATTTTAATCGATATTTTACTGGCAGATTCTGGAGGCATAAACGGCATTTAATAGGATGAATCTGTATTACCTCCTGTTGGCTTGAAAACCCAGACAGGGAAGCCTGTACGTCACCCCTCTGCCTGGGCTTGCTTTAAGGGTGCTTGGCCTATCAGGACTTGAGACTCGAGAGGCAGAGGGCAATCCAGCGGCCTAGGGCATCAGTCAGAATGTAGTCTAGTTGCCTAAGCTGAAGGTCAGAGTGCAGCAGACATCATTTACCACTGAAAGTATAAACACTAAAGAGGGCGGCTTTCTGATATGATGCACGTAACAGAAGCCATTTTGAATGAATGGTAAATGCAGAGAAACCCAACATCAGGACCCAGAGAGCATGTGTACTAGCCTGGGCATCACACTGAACTCATGCACGTAAGTGGGCTTTAAACCACGCTGAAACCACATCTCCCTGCAAAGTTGATGTGTCAGGCCTACAGCTAGACAGGAGCAGAGGAGCCTGCATCCTGTTTTGGGTTCTCTACAAGCCAGTACATGGCTGTTAACTGCTGGTGATGGTTTTCCTGTAGGGATGATGGTACTCTAGATGTACCAGCCATTCCCATGGCCTCGGGCCATGATGTGTCTACTCCTGCCACAGGACTTGTTCTTCCCTCACCCCAGGCTTTCCCACTACCTGTCATACAACCTCCACTCTTGAACTTGGACACCCCATCATTCCTAACCAAATATCAATGAGATCCACCTGCTCAGAATTGTGCCACTCAGATACAGAGGAGCCAGAATGGATGGACTGGCCCAATCAATAAATCTGTGCGCAGACTCCATCGGAGTTAATTTCGGAGTGTGTATGTGTTCCTGTGGTGTGCACAAATGTATGTGTTCATGTGTGCCCTATGTATGTGCATTCGTGTGGAGGCCAGGGTGGATGCTAAGTGTCTTCCACAATTGTTCTCTGCCTTGTTTTCTGAGACAGGGTCTTCCACTAAACCTGGATCTCACTGATCCAGACAAATGACAAGAAGCTCCAGGGATCTTCACCTGCTCCCTAGCACTGGGATTACAGGTGAGTCACACCACAGCTGGCTCTATGTGGTGTGAACTGAGGGGCCAGGCTCTATGTGGTGTGCACTGAGGGGCCAGACTCAGGTCCTTACAATTACTTGGTAAGCACTTTAGAGATGGAGCCCTCTCCCCAGCCCAACAGAGCCAATTTTGAAAATAAGACAGTGAAAGTTTTAGGTAAGTAAGTCTTTAGTGCAGGGGTTCTCAATCTGTGGTCATGACCCCTTTGGGGGAGGTCAATGACCCTTTCACAAGGTCACCTATGTCCATCTACCTGCATATCAGATATTTACATTACAATGCATAAAAGTAGCAAAATTAGTTGTGAAATAGCAACAAAAATAATTTTATGGTTGGAGTTACCACAACATGTAAACTGTATCAAAGGGTTGCAGCGTTAGGAAGGTTGAGAACCACTGACATAGTGGCAGAAAAAGAGAAGTCACAGAGGAGAACAATACAAAAGAACTTTAAAAGGCAGGAAAACCACTAAGAAATAGAGACCCATTGGTGGAGTCAATGTCAGAAGGATGAAAACCTGAGAATTTTAGGCAAGATAAAAATTAGGGAAAGGTAGGAGTGTGATTAAGATACGCAATTAAAATTGTTCATTATTCTCCCAAAAGATGATGCTAGGCACATTTTATATACTGAGGGTACTCAGAGGTGGGGTGCAGCTCTCCATAAGTAAATGATGCTGTGAAAGAGGTTAGATCAGAAAGCCATTTCCTCAAAGTGGGAAACACATATGTTACCTCTCTAAAGAAATCTCTCATAGTAGTTTCAAAGACAAAAAATGCAAAACAGCACCAACCAACTGGCAGAGTCTTAAGTGTCTGCCTCTACTGCATGTGTTCAATCTGTTTAGTCCTGTCAGGGGCAGAAAGAGTTAAATAGTTCCTGTCCTTAGAGCAGTCAGGGGTGATTTCTAAAATAAAAACAACCAGTACAACAGGAAGGAGAGCAAGTTGGAATTCATGAGACTTTAACTCAGGAGCTGGGTGAGTTGCCCCACACTGCTGGGCTTTGTTTCTACCCAGTGCCAGCTGGGGGAAGGGGTGGGCACCAAGCAAAGCTTTGGAACCATGGCTGACCTCTCCAGGTCCCGTGCTCCTCCAGGTCCTTTACTCAGCTATGTTTTTAGACTTGGACTTAAAAAAAAAATCATTATTCCAAGAAACTTTAAACATTTTATAGAGTTTCAAATTCTCAATTTTAAAACCATCAATGTCTAAATGTGTTTTTTTTAAATGCTGGGTATTTATAAATGATCCTCTTAGATAAAACAGCTGCAAAAACATCATTAAAAAAAGCTCACACCGTCACATGTAAAAGGCAGTAAGAGTCTATTTTTATAAAGTTCAAAGCGACTGTGAATCTTGCAGGGGAATCCCTGAGGACACCGATGGCGTTTCTCTGCCGCTGGGCCTGCCTCCTGCCTGCCCCCATCCCCTCTCCACCTTGTGCTAATAAACTCCCAGCTCTATGCACTAGCAGCAACCAACTGGGCTCTCAGAGAACATTCCCAGCACATGGCTAACTAGTTCCACAGCCATCTTCTGAGTGAAATACAAAACCTCCTGTGTGCCTCACCCAGGCCTCCACTAACCCTGACATTTATCTGAGCTGGACTGGACACTGAGTGTGAATGGGAAAGACAGGTGCTGGCCTCTCCTGGCTCAATGACCTGTTCTCCTCCTCCTGCTCCACTGCTCATCCACCTATCTTAACCCATCTCACCCTGGAAACTGCAAGTTCCAACCCACTACCCCTGTGAAGCATCATTTCTTGGAATAAACCCCACTTGTTCTGCCTAGCCAGCAGTCAGATCACTGTGTGCAGTGCACACAGTGCAGGACCCCTTACCTGTACCCCCCTTACCTGCATCCCCCTTACCTGCATCCCCCTTACCTGCATCCCCCTTACCTGCATCCCCCTTACCTGCA
>CM052708.1:58742336-58757798 GCA_028551405.1 Uromys caudimaculatus | reverse complement strand
TTACCTGCATCCCCCTTACCTGCACCCCCCTTACCTGCATCCCCCTTACCTGCATCCCCACCCTACTCCAGCAGCACAGATCCTAGGCCCAGAGTATTCACTTGAAGAATGAGGCCAGAAAAATAGACTTCAGAATATTCTGTTTCAAGGTAATTTCCCTGTTGCTCCATGGGAAGTCTCTCTGAATGGTTTTCTTACTGATGTTTTGACTGCCCAACAATATTAACACAAAATAGGAACCACCCAGATACTCATGGGCTCTGTGAATTAGGCGGCTCTAAGACAGGTTGGTACCTGGCCTGTGCATTCAGAGTTTCCTGGGCAGGGCATGATGCCACACTCATCTGCCAATCACAGATGGGAACATGGTATCCTGGATGCCCTAATATTAGCATACCACTGGCTGCAGGGCTTCTGTAGAGAGTGCATGGCCTGTACATGTGATGGAGGTCACATCTCTGACAGAAAGCTACAGGTAGACTGCCTTCTGTGCCTTTTGCCTCTTACTGTGTTCACATTAAAGCTTACGGCTGTCCATTTACCTCAAATCATATTAAGAAACAAGCCACCTCTGCCAAGGTAGACACATAGATAACAAGAGAGCTTAGCTGTCAGAAGTTTCACCACAATGGCATTTCCTGTGTTTAGAATAGAACACTGTGTGTGTGTGTGTGTGTGTGTGTGTGTGTGTGTGTGTGTGTGTGTGTGTGTGTGCGCGCATATTTGGGTGGGGGAATATATATGTGCGCACGTTATTATGAATGCGTACACATACACTGTACATGTGGGGGTCAGAGGTCAGTGTTGAGTAACTTTATCAGTCACCCCTTATTTTTGTGGGGACTAGGTCTCTTACCAAACTTAGAGCTGACCATCTCAGCTAGACTGTCTAGCCAGCAAGGCCCAGGGATCAGCCCCTTGCACTGAGATTACAGATGTGTGCCACCACATTATGGTTTTAAGTAGACACAAAAGATCTCAGGTCCTCACACTTGGACAGTAAGTCACTTCACCCACTGAGAAATGTCCTTAACCTCAAAACATGTGTGAGGGATCTTTGAGTTGTTTCTGTTTTTAAGAGGCTGGGTCATTGGGTGGATTGTATGAGAGGGTGTCATGCTGAGGTAACAGAGCCTAGAGCCTTGTGCATGCTGGGTAGGCACGCTACCACTGAACTATATTCTTCATACTTTTTTCATTTTTAAATTTTGAAACAAAGTCTCACTGATTTGCCCAAGCTGGCCTTGAACTCATTGTGTAGCTCTAATGGGAATTGAATTTGTAATCGTCCTGCCTCAGCCTTCCAAGTAGCTGAAATTACAAAGCCTGAATTAATAGGCCTGGCCTGGATAGATTCTTTTTTGTCATGGTGTAAGACAGCTGTTCTCTGTAGATGATAGCATTAATTATTTTTAGATTTATTTTATGTGTGTGTAAGTGCACACCATGTAAGTGTCTGGTGCCTGCAGAGGCTAGAAGAGGGCGCTGAAACCAGATTTACAGGTGGTTGTGAGTTGCCACGCAGGTGCTGAGAATTGAGCCTGGGTCCTCTGCAAGACAGAAAGTGCTTTTAATAATGGAGGAATCTCCGAAGCCCTGGATTCTGGCATTCAAAGCAAAATTTATCCCAAGTCTTCTATGAGTGGTGCCATAAAGCTGTGAAATAACTAAAGGATGGAGATTATATATATATATATATATATATATATATATATATATATATATATATATATATATATATATATATGTGTGTGTGTGTGTGTGTGTGTGTGTGTGTGTATGTGTATGTGTATGTATATATGTATATATACACACATATATAAAACATTAAAAAATTCTAAGTACTCATATCCCAAGGCTTTTTGGATTAAAAAGGGCAACTTATACATAATTGTAAGTTTTTTTGCTTTTTAAATGTGAAGTTCAGAAGCTGAGACACTGCTAAACCTTTCTTCATGCTTCAGAATATTAGGGAGGAGAGGTGTGTGTGTGTGTGTGTGTGTGTGTGTGTGTGTGTGTGTGTGTGTGTGTGTGTACAAGTAGCATGGGGGATTATCTGCTTGCTTTAGGCTTGTCAGACAGTGGCAGATCATCACTGGCTATCAGCCAATTTCTGTTACTTCAGGTTTCATTTATACCTGCTAGACTTTCTTTTATTCAGTAGTAGTAATTTCAGGCCTTCATGGTGAATGTACACGTTAGAGGTCCTTATCCTGTACCAGTTTAATGGTGCCAAGAAGACACCAAGATGTCTTATATACATTGTTGTAAGTAAATTGACACTTCAAGTCCCAAATCATTTCTACATTGATAACCATCACCTCAGATGCTCTCTCTCTCTAGACCAGTCTCATCTCTGAGATAATGTTGTACACTGTTCCTAAGGCACATCAGAGTTTATAAAAGGCCGGTGTTATAATCTCCTGCAATACCAGCTAAATAAAAATAACGACTCTGTTGATCTACTTAAATTTAGTAAATGCTGACATCTTTCCTTCCTTCCTTCCTTCCTTTCTTTTTTCTTCTGGTTGTTCTGAGACAAGGTTTCTCTGTGTAACTCTGTCGGTCCTGTTCTGGAACTTGTTTTGTAGACAACCGGCTGTCCTCAAACTCAAAGATCTGCTTGCTTCTGCTTCTGCTGTGATTAAAGGCTTGTGGTACCTATGTCCGACTAGAATACTGACTTTAAATAATCTTTTTCAAAAATGTTTTTTCCAAGGGTTCAGGAAGGCCATGGGGAAGCACATTCTAGAAATGCTTAAAATGTTGCTGGAGACCTGAACATCTGAGTAACTTGTAACCTCTCTTGGGGACATACCACAGAGGTGACACACTAGGACTTCAAAAATTACAAGCATACTTCCATCCATTTTTTTATCCCTAATTTTGCAGTTTAGGCAAATTCTTTCTATTATCAAAATCAAAGAGGCTTTTCAAAAAATCCGTCTCTGGTTTTCGTTTATACATTACACAAGGAGATAGTTACATAAGGGTCATGAATTATGATCCAGGCTTAACATTACTGTACTGGCTGGTTTTGTGTGTCAATTTGACACAAGCTGGAGTTATCACAGAGAAAGGAGTTTCAGGTGAGAAAATGCCTCCATGAGATCCAGCGGTAAGGCATTTTCTCAATTAGTGATCAAGGGGGGCGAGCCCCTTGTGAGTGGTACCATCTGTGGGCTGGTAGTCTTGGGGTCTATAAGAAAGCCAGCTGAGCAAGCCAGGAGAAGCAAGCAAGCAAGCCAGTAAGCAGCATTCCTCCATGGCCTCTGCATCAGCTCCTACTCCTTGACCTGCTTGAGTTCCAGTCCTGACTTCCTTTCGTGATGAACAGCAGCATGGAAGTGTAAGCCCAATAAACCCTTTCCTCCCCAATTTGCATCTTGGTCATGATGTCTGTGCAGGAATAGAAACTCTGACTAAGACAATTACAAAAGACATCTAAATTCTCTACTCTCTCTGCCCTGTGTATTGATGGGCAATTTTTCTGGAATCCCTTTAACCATGGAATTTGCCTGTCGCAAACAACAGAGGTCCTGCCCGGTTGGTAGACTGTGTTCCTGGGAGCCTCATTCCCCATAGTCTCTCCTAACCCGTGTCTTAGTTCCGTCAGAGTCCATCGCAGAGGCACATGGTGCCTGTCTCCTGTCACCCTCAGCAAAACCTGGAGTCAGAACCTTACAGCCCCTAGCCAGCTTTGCCTTCAGAGGACAGTCCCTCTGGCTGCTGCTATAAAACTTAGTGTGTAATTGGTTTAATGGAAGCCCAAACTCCGTAAGATCAGCCTTTACACTGCATTTCCCTCAACATGGCTAAGGGGGTAAGATGCTGAGACCCCACCTTGTCCTCACCCCTTCTAGCCTTTATTTCAACTGTGCTAAAGAGATCTAGCATAATGTCTACCATTTTAGCTTAGAGTGCACAGCTCTGGATACTCATAGCACGTGCAGCTACCACCCCGTCCTCTCCAAAGTTCTTTGTGACACTTACTGCCTGTGGGAGGCAGACAAAAATTGAATTTTTTCTAATAAAAATTCAGTTTTAACTAATAGAATTATATACTATTAAGGGCATATCTCACAGTATTTTAACAACACTTTAACAACACTGACAGAAAACAAAGGAGAAGGATGCTATGGGAAACGGAGCCAGTGAGGAATGGGTCCCAGACCGCACAGGGGCAGGTGAATAGAGAGCGCTCACTGGGATCCTGGCCAGGTACCTGGCAGGGCCTGAACCTGCAGCATACTGGCAGGATCACTGCCAGTGTCTCTGAGCACTTCTTCCCCACCAACAACCCTGCCAGTCTCTGGTCATGTATATGTTTCTGGAATCCCATCCTGGCTTCCAAAGAGACAACTGAGAAAGTATAGTAGTCACAAAGGCGCAAAGTACTAAAATGAGGGTCCGTGGAAGGAATGGAGGTGACTGTTGTGTCCTGTTTTCAGTTGCACCTGCTGTCGGGGCCTCTAAGAAGCCACAAGGACCACTGCTTTGTTCTTATTTTTTAAATCGCTTGAACAATAGCCACTTTACCTCAATAAGTTTTATGCAGTGCATTCAATGAGCTCTTAGTAGATTTGTCAGTAATGAGAAATCCGTTATGCAGAAGTCCCCACATCATGCCTGAGGTCTGTTCAGAAGTGTGGTGAAATGAACTAACTAGATCAACAGCATTTTGGAATATCTTTGGCTCTGGAGAGGGAACACTGCTATTCACCAAGGCTTCTTAGAGATGAATCTGGAGATGACACCGATGCTCAATCAATACTAGAAGGAACTGAACAGACTGTAGGGGGTCATACAGTGGGTGGCATACCCAGGGTCCTGCGAAGGAGTGTCATACAGTGGATGGCATACCCAGGGCCCTGCGAAGGAGTGTCATACAGTGGATGGCATACCCAGGGCCCTGCGAAGGAGTGTCATACAGTGGATGGCATACCCAGGGTCCTGCGAAGGAGTGGGCAGTGATTCTCAAGGACCCGTCAAGTGAAATATGAATTGTAGTTCATGCTCCATAGCATGATGACATTTATCTAAAAAAAAATCTATAACTGTAGAGAAAAGGCAAGGGGGGGCACCACATAAGGGCTGGGGTAAGTGGTGGGCACTTCCAATATGTGTTCTGTCCTGCAGAAAGACGAATACCTATCTCCCTTGTATATTTCACTGGAAATCTAGATAATATAATAGTCCTCATAAAAATGGCTAGGTCATAGAGTGCAGGTGCATGCACGATATGCAAATTGCTCTTTTTTAAATGTCTGGAAGACACATATATATCAGAGGGCATTTGAGAGGAGTACGTGTTACTACTGCCAGATTCCTCTGAGAGTCACTAGAGAACCCTTCAAGACACACAGTAGCATGCTTAGTTTGTTCTCACTTAAATCAACAATTATAACCTTATCTTTAGTATTTTTTTGCAAGTGAACAAATTATTCTACAATAACTTTTGATCTTGCAGTTCAAAATACACTAAGGTACAGTCAAGCAGCCCCTCTCTATTCTGGACATTACATTTGGAGCACATGCCAGTGCAAGCACAGTAATCCGGAACCAGCAGACATTCACTGAGTGGACACTCTGACCATGAACCAGTCAAGGGTTTTTGTTTTCTTGGTTTCCAAGTTGGAACCTCCCAGAAATCCTAACTAGAAACAGAGACACCAATGTATGGAGCCTTTTAATTTTTTTAAAAACCTATCTAAGGAATGCATGGAAGGACTTTTCCAGTGGACCGTTGAGCAGCCCCGAGCTGCGACTAGTCATCTGGGGCCCTCACTCAGCACTGTCAGGGGCCTCATGCAAGCAGCACTTAAAGACAGACTAAAAGGCTGCTCTACTTGGCTTTAGCCCACTTGAAGCAAAAGAAAAAAACCCAGGAAGATAGTAGGTATTCACGACTAAGAAGGGCCCCTGAGGGGTGTTCTGGGAGCCCCATGCAGAAAGTTTTGATAAGAAGTCTAGACTATCAGCAATCTGCTGATGGTGAGGAAAAACAGATTCTAAAGACGCTGTGCAAAGCCAACAGCTAAAGGGACAGGGTGCTGGGAAGGGCGGGATGATGATAGGCTCCCGGCTCCCCTCATGCTGCCCGTGCAGTTATCTGTGACCCCAAGTGACATTAAGGAGTGACTCCTATCTAGTGTGCAAGAAGAAAAGCAAAAAGCTGGCAGCCGGCAGGAGAGGGGCAGACATGTCTAAACTCCACTAGGGAACTGTAAAAAACGAGAGTGGGAGGCAGACAGTGATGGCAAAATGCACTGTATCGACATCTACATGGATCTGAACCTCCCTCCCTCGGACCATATGGTAGTTATAGCCACAAATACCCCAGGTCCGGGATCGTATGAAGAAGAGTTTCCTTTCTTAAGAAGCAACAATACTTGCTGTTCGCTGTGAGCAGACAGGACCTTTGTCACAGTGCTTTGGGTAAGAGGAACAGGCCAGGCTATAGGATGTTTACCAGGTCTCTTCTGATCACTTGTGAGATTCTTTGGAGAATCAGAGGTGCTCCCAGCATGTGGGAAGCTACTGGGTCAACTACACCAAGTGCTGTTTTCAGGTGGGCCTGGAGGACACAGGCACACAGGCTGTTTCTGCCCTACTGATGCCTTTGGCTGGGCCTCCATGTGCTGTGAACAACCTGCACAGCTTGGGAAAACCCTCTGTCCTAGTGTCCTCACCAGACAAGTGGCATCAACCTGTATGCGTGACCTGAAGGATTCATTAGGAAAGAATTGACAAACTGATAAGGTAGCAATTAGTCGCAACACTGGGAAAAGTTAAGTTTCTTCCTAGTCATTATTATTATTATTATTTTATTGTTTTTTCTCAGTTAAAAATTTATACCATAATAAAATGAGATATCAAAATTCAGGCAACATTGATTTCGAATGCTCTAAAGACTGATTTCCATGTCTTCTGCCTCCTCTTCCTTTTAGACAAGATGTCATGTAGCCCAACCTGATCTGAGCTCATTGTGTAGTCGAGGCTGACCGTGAAGCCCTCACCCATTCCTTCTGCATCTATCTGCCAAGTGCTGGGTTTACAGGCCTGCTCCACCCTCTTTGGGCTTACAGGCCTGCTCCACCCTCTCTGGCTAACACATTTTTATGGTCCTTTCTAACAGCAGCCAAGTTCAACTTATGATTCTTCTCTCCCTGCCCCATCTCTCATTGCTGTTACTATTATTTGGTGTTAGTACTGGGGACTGAGTTGATAAGCAAGTGATCTACCACAGAGCCATATCCCTAGTCCTTCGAAATACACTGGCAATCTAGTGTCAAGATAGACTCAAAGACGCACTTTTATAGCAGAGCTGTTCTCAGACAGGAAGTACCAAAGAGCAAACATAAAATGCCTCCTCCACTTCTGGGGCCTTACCCTCTAACAAGCACACAGTTTTCTCATAAATGAATTAGTACCTTGGAAATAGGATTGAGCTGGTTAGTTTTTGTTAAGTTGACACAAGCTAGAGTCACCTGGAAGGGAAACCTCAATTAAGAAAATGCCTTCATTGGATTGGCCTACGGGCAAGCCTGTACCATCAGATTGACCTATGGGCAAGTCTGTGTGACATTTTCTTGATAATTGTTGAGGGAGGGTCCCGCTCACTGTGGGTGATTCTACCATGGGCAGGTGGTCTTGACATACATAAGAAAACAAACAGAGCAAGCCAGAGGGAGCAAGCCAGTAAGCAGCCCTGCCTCCAGTTCCGCCTCCAGGTCCCCACTTTGAGTTCCTACCTTGACTTCCTTCAGTGATGGAACTACAACTAAACTGAACTCATCTTTTCCTCCCCAAGTTGCTTTTGGCCAACATTCTACCACAGTACTAGGAACCTAAGACAAAGGCAACAGGACATGAACTCAATGTTGTAGTGAGAATTTTGGTTTCTTTAAAAACACAGAACTATTATGGGAGTATGTTTTCATCTTAATCCCAGGTGTGGGATATGGGGCTGTTTCAGACTGTCCACAGCAACTGATTATGATTTGCCTCATGCTCTAGTGGGGCTGTGATTTTTGCCAGCTGCACATAGTTTCTGAAAGTGTGTGACCTTTGGAATTCTGGGAACTTTTCAAAGTGCTATACAAATGCTAGGGCCCCGTGAGAGGGGCTGGTTGGCTGATTGGTGGTTGGATGCTCTTGGGTGAGGTTTGTCAAATGGTCATGCGCAAAGAGACGGAACTAATAAGTAATTAGATATCCTGATGGAGATCAAACTTGCCCCAAGGAACTCGACTCCCCAATCAGCAGGAAGAAGTCAAACAATATCTTCACTCCCCCCCCCTATTATTTTTTCTCTCCTACCTCGTGTGTGTGTTGGGGGGGGGGCTGATAGTGTAGACGAAGAGGGGAGAAGAAGGGTGAAAGAAAAAAGAACCCACAAAGTAGCCGAAAGTCAGCCACACAATGTGACATCTTAAACAATCCTATCAGTGTCCTACTAAATGTTCCTCTCATGTCCACCCCTTTGCCACATTCACCCTGGCATCTAAGTATCCCAGGGGTAGTGAGGACATGTTCAGGAACCAGCAGATTCCATGGCAAATGCAGCAGGGAATCAGGCCCTGTTCATGCCGGGGGCAGTGGGGGGGGGGGTACTGGACAGGTTGTCCAGAAATGTCTCAGAGGCACCCAGAAAGATGGGCACCTCTGTTTCCTGGTACACTGACCTCTTCTGCCCTAGCAAGATGAAGGAGAGAGTGATGGGGCATTCTTTGCCACCACTGACACAGCAGTGGCAAGGAAGAGGAGCACAGGATCAGGACTGGGATGGGGGATCTCGGGAGGAGAGGGAAGAAAGATTGCACCCAGCCATGTCACTTATTACAAGCCTCATGGCACAGCCAGCTAAAAGGGGGCTGCACAACAGATTCTAGTAAGACCTAACAGCATCTTTAATTTTCCATTAACAAAACCCTTCCTTAAGATGGATTCAGTGTTCACAGATGTTCTCTGCAGAGGCCTGCCTCTTTTAGGGAGGGATGCCCCTGCTCCTTACCTCAATGATGTAGAGGACCACATTCTTGTAGAAACAGTACAGGATACACTTGGTCACCCTGTTGTAGCTCCAGGCTCCATGAACCAAAAGCAGCTTCTCCAGGTAGGAAAACTGAAAAGGGACAGTGGCAAGTTCAGAGCAGCCTGTCATTGAGGAATAAAAGACACAGACTGCCCTTATGAGCAGAAACCAGACAGGGAAGGGAACAGACACCAGGCCATTGGTAACTGACAAAACAAAACTAAACAACAAAACAACCATGCACATATGTGTGCACACACACCCTCCACTTCTATATCCATGTTGTAGTCCTTTATTTCCCACTCAAACAGGGTGCCTGGCTGTTCAATCGGGCAGTTGATTGGCTCTCAGTAGGGGTATTGTAAGGGCTCTTGCAGTCTGAGACAAATCCACAGTATTCCAAAACCGTCTCTCCTGAACCAGCTCTATCTTCCCAGAATCATACAAGACAAAGGCCAGGAAGGTGGATTGTTCTCTAGCATCGTGCAAGCTGAGGGCTGTGGTCACACACTATACCGCGCAGTCTCTCTCCCTAGCTCAAGTGACCAGTCACCTGTCTAGCAGATGCTATGTGTGCAAGCATGAGACGGTCAAGCAATGGCACGGGATCAGGGCTCTGCTCACTGAATGAGTTTCCTAGCATCTTTTTTTACCCTTATGGGACACTTCCTTCAAAATACAATTTTTAAGAATGTGGCCACCCACATCAAAATAAAAAAGAACATGGTGCTAATTTCAATCAGACATGGTTATCACTTCAATGAGGCAGAGGAACTCATCCGATTGGTGGTGGTTTGGACATGATAATTAAGGAAGAGGCAGTTTAGAATCTAGCTAGTGCTTGGCAGGAATTCAGCTGTGAAATGACAGCATGCCTCTGCAGGACAGTGGACAGGAAAATCCAGGTCTGGGTGACAGTGGCTGCCTTAGGTTCCCTTGGTAGAGGTGGCTACTACCCTGGAGGGCAAAGAAAACCTCAACTAGACTTCACAGGCTCGGCTCCACCCCTCTCTGATGCCTCTTTTTAACAAAAGCAGCTGCTTCACCTTCTACCTCCTGTCCATGTGCGGTTTCAGGAAGGAATGCCCCCATCCCTAGTCATTCTAAAGAGAAAAGCAGACAAATATTTGCTTATAACTCCTAGGAAACCTCTTAAGATCCCTTCCAGCCATATGATGTTATAACTCAAGTATTTAATAATGCTGGGGTATATAACATCCACAGTTGCTGACAGCAGACAGGAAGCATGGGTCCCACGGGCCTCTGCACAATTGACTCGGCAAAGGAATGGAGCAGGTGTGTGTGGTAGCCCCTGAGTTCACAGGGGTCTGCTGTTCTCTGATGCTGGGCCTGTGTTCAGCCCTGAGGCCAGTTGTTGTGTGTAGGACCTTCAAGTTTCTCACCTGTAAAATCAGAATTCCTACTGCCTACTTTAGGAAATCAGCTGAGGGATTTGGAGTCCACCAAGAAACAAAACTGACTTAGTCGATTTTCAAAGCCAAGTGGTCTAGGTAATTTCTTGCTGCATTTGCAGAATCTCAAACCAGAAGGAAACATGAGAGGTGATCAAACAGAGCTTCCTTCAGGATGGGGAGCCCCAAAGTTGCAGCGGACCAGACCACAAGCCCTGGGGCTGTAAGAAGGTTATGTATTTTCTATGCAACTCTGGACTTTAGCTGAAAGGGTGACAAAGCCATGTTCCTAGTAATCATGCAGTTGGGTCAGGGGAGAAGCTGGGGCTACAACAAATGCAGGCATTTAGCCACAAGACCCTGCAACTTGGTGTCTTGAAGAACATGCCAGCATTCCCTGGGACTAGGCTTCTAGACGATCTACCAGGTCAGATAGCCCAGATAGTCCTCAGGAGGGTCTTGGGGTTGACTCTTCTCCTTCATCTGTGACTATCAGGAAGGGTTTCACACTTCTTGGATTCTTGGAGCACATGTGAGGTAAGCAGGAAACAGGAAACACACCAGAACCACTAACTGTAAAGCACACCAGACCCATGCTGGCAACACTCAGATCAGGGAAGAACAAACAGAACTTAGCCTGACTGCAGGAGGAGGCTGCTTGCTTCTGACCACGAGTCACATGGCCCCTGCTCTCTCAGTTCACCCCACAGCAGGACTCCTAGAGGGTTCCCAGCCAAGAGGGACATCTTTAAGTGACTGCTTCTTTCTGACCTTAAGCACTTGCCAGCACTTCTAAAAGAAGGGCGGTTCTTGAGAGAGGGACTATGTGGTATTCTGAGAATAACTA
This sequence comes from Uromys caudimaculatus, assembly GCA_028551405.1. Taxonomy (NCBI): domain Eukaryota; kingdom Metazoa; phylum Chordata; class Mammalia; order Rodentia; family Muridae; genus Uromys; species Uromys caudimaculatus. The sequence goes on along the minus strand of CM052708.1, from coordinate 58,746,502 downwards.
TGAGGGATGTGAAGAAGGGGGGGAGAGCAGGAGGGGGAGGAGGAGGAGGAAGAAGAAGAAAGGGAGGAGGAGGAAGAGGAGGAAGAGGAGGGAGGAGGAGGAGGAAGAAGAGGAAGGAGAGGAGGCAGTGGCAGCCAGTGGGAACAGGAGTTGAGATCAAGACATCTAGGGTCCTGTCTGCAGGAAAGGCATATCCCTGAGTGACAGGTCCGTGGGCCAGTTCCACCTCTGACCCAAGGAAGTGCAACCCAGAGAAGGAGCCCTTCAACTGTTTAAGACTCAAACACCAGAGAAATCAGCAGGCACTTGCAGTTCCTCTAGATGGTGGCCTCCCAAGGTGGGCAGAGTCCTTAGGGCTGAGGCCTAGGCTGTCTCCTGTGCCCAGCTGCCATCACTGTGAGAAGGGAGGCTGACCTGTGCGATGGCATAATCTGAGTTGTTGGTAGCCTGCATGCCCTCGTTCCCGCTGATCCCGACCCCTACGTGGGCTGTCTGAATCATCCCCACGTCATTGGCACCATCCCCGATGGCCAGGGTGATGGCTTTCACTCGCTTCTTCACAACGTCCACGATCTCAGACTTCTGCAGAGGGGACACTCTGTGAGAAAAGAGAGAAGAGGAAGGAGTGAGGAAAGCAGGCACCCATCCTGAGGGGACAGCTACAGCACACAGGTTGCATTCAAAGGCAGGTACCAGGTAACCTCCAACCCAGTGCATACATTTTATGCTCATGTGCAAAGAAGCTTTGAGAAAACAGGAGCCTGTGGCTTTCAAGTGTTTGCCAAGTTCATGGACACAATGCATATCCCTAAAGCAGCCAGCCTGTTATCCACTGCTGAGTGGAATGAGTGGCAAGCAAACCCTCTGGGGCTCATGGGAACTGCCCAAGACCAACCACAGGTTATCTAGTTAACAGGACCTTTGAAACTGTCTTCCCAATAAACTAGAACACAGGAAGAGATCCCCCAACCCCATGATGTGCTATGCATCTTATGTAGCATGGGGCTGGTAGACAAAAGTACCAGAGAATTTACAGAAAGGTAAGAAAACAGGCAGGATTGAGAAAGGGCAGGGAGAAACCAGAGCAAGGGGAAAGAAGATTCCATCTCTACCCAGAGATGATGATGTGGTTGCCTGGCAGGCAAGGCAGGAGGCTGAGTTTGGTAGTCCCAGGCCTGGTGCCTTCTGCTCCTGGGGGGGACAGAAGCACAGCCCAGAATGGGAAGACAAAATCAGCCTCTGTCTGAGAGAATGACCAATGCCAAGATCCCTCCACATTCTATAAACCTAAGGACCAAGTGGGTAGCAATGTTGGTTCATGAACTGTTGCATCACACACCGCAAGCCAGGATGATCCAGCAGCAGCAAAAGTGCCATTTACATTCCAGGGCTGACTTCTTGTTAATCCTGAATTGCTAATCTTGTTTGGGGAATTTACAACTGAGCTCCCAAGTCACCTCCAGAGTGAGGTGGGGTGGATGCAGGCACAAGCTGACCATGCATAAACTAGAGGAATGCTCAGAGGCCTACTTCGGTTTCTTTCTTTTCAAATCATTGATTCATTTTTATTTTATGTGCATTGGTGTTTTGCTTGCATGTTCATCCATGTGAAGGTATTGGATCCCAGAGTTACGGACAGCTGTAAACTGCCATGTGGGTGCTGAGAATTGAATCTAGGTCCTCTAGAAGAGCAGTTAGTGCTCTTAACCACTGAGTCATCTCTCCAGCCCTAAGATCTGCTTCTTAAGAACTGTGCCATCTGGCATGGTCCCATGTTTAAGGCTATTGTAGGCAGACCTGTGGCTGCAGCTTCCCAGAGCTATATGTCACCCAACTGAGAGTGAGTTGATCTTTTACCAGATGGTGTAGAGAGAAAAGATACCTGCAGGTTGGAGGTTGGCCTTTTCACAATGAAGGAGTGGCTAGGATAACTGTGGACATGGACTAGGAAAGGAGCTAAATAAAACAGGGGTGTTTTAAGATAGAAGTTGTTAGTTTTCTATTAGGTATTACAGCTTGGTTCTTAGGATGTCCTGCAGAAACCCACATGTTAAAGGCTTAGTCCTCAGGTATTGGGGGGTGGGGGTGGGCCCTTTAAAATATGAAGATTGTAGCTGGAGGGATTGCTCAGTGATTAAGAACACTGAGGTTGATACCCAGTACCTACATCATGGCTCACAACTGTTCATAAGTCTGGGTCCAGGAGATGTAATGCTCTGTTCTGACTTCTGCAAGCACCAGACACACATGTGGTGTGTAGACACACATGTGGTGTATAGACAAACATTCAGGCAAAACACTCATATACATGAAATTAATTGATCTTAAAGAATGTAATAAAACAAAAGATGGAGTCTAGTGGGGGGTGTCTCTCAGTCATCAAGAGCATCCCTTCGAGGATGTAGTGGGACCAAGTTCCTCTTCTTTCTTTTTTCCAACTTCTAGCCTTGAGGTAAATATCTTTGGTCTGCTATGCACTCCCTGCCATGATGTTCTGCCTCACCATGAGTCCTAGACAACAAAAATGATCAACGATGAAGACCTCCAAGAACATAAACAAAAATTATACAAAACCAAAAATCTCCATCATCCCCAATAACTTTTCTTATAGTGACAGAAATCTGGCTAAAGTGACTAACAGAGTGCCCTGCAAGTCACCAGGCTTGTTCCGTTTGCCTCTGGGATTTGGCTCTGAAGTCATTCAGTCAAGCCTACTGCAATGGGTGACAGCATGCTTCCACGAATATCCAACAGCTGCCTCTCTCCAGCTAGCAAAAGCAAGGGGTATGTAAAGCAAGTCCTACCGTGGCATTTAAGGAGCATGAAATTCTCATCAAGGATTTATTACACCCTCCTCTGTAATGCCTTGAGAAAATGTAAGTCTAAGCACATGCTCAAGGTTCAAAACAGATGTCAAACAGCCAATTTCTACAGAACCAACTGGGCACCATTATGCACCGGCCCCATGGAGCCTTGAATATGCCAAGTTGCCATGGAGCAAAAAGCAGCTTTCTGTATCTTAATCTGTGACCTGGAATCATGCACCACACTTAATAAGCATTCCCAGAATATAATTTGTTCACCCCATAAAATAAAGCTCCAGACCACATCTGAGCAGAGCAAGGTGCTTGGCACACTTCTGTAACCAATTTTGGTGCATTATGAATAAAAACATAAACCCTAAAAGTTCCATCAACTGAAGAGGTTGTCTACATACACCCAGAGCATAATGGATTTGCAAATGGAGAATTCCCCTTTGCGACTTAAGAAAGGCTCAGTACTCCCTCGAGAGTCTCTTTTTCTGTGTCCTGACTTTTTAAAACTAGTTTTCTCAACTGACTTGAGCATAATGCTTAATTAAAACCAAGGATGGATGCTTCTACAGAAGAAATGTCATACATTCATTTACCTGAGCTACAAAAGCCTTGGTCAGAGCGACTTTCTCATTCTGTGTAGTATAAAGTAAACTTGGAAAGCCCCTTTCCTGCCCAGTCACCTTTCAGGTGGAGCTGGACCTGGATGATGCCTTGGTGTATAGAGCTCCTGCAAGCTGGAGGAGTTAAAAAGGACTTCAGACCAACAATACCAACCAACTTCTGGGGTAATCAGCATCCCTGACCTCAAGCTATATTTCAGAGCAGTAGTAATAAGAACTGCATGGTATTGGTACAGTGACAGACAGGTAGATCAATGGAATAGAATTGAGGATCCAGAAATGAACCCATACACCTACAGTCATTTGATCTTTGACAAAGAAGCTAAAACCATCCAGTGGAAAAAAGACAGTATTTTCAACAAATGGTACTGGTTCAACTGGCAGTCTATATGTGGAAGAATGCAAATTGATCCATTCCTATCTCCCTGTATAAAGCTCAAGTCCAAGTGGATCAAGGACCTCCACATAAAACCAGATACACTGAATCTAATAGAAGAAAAAGTGGGGAAAAGCCTCGAACACCTGGGTACGGGGGAAAAGTTCCTGAACAGAACACCAGTAGCTTATGCTCTAAGATCAAGAATCGACAAATGGGAGCTCATGAAATTGCAAAGCTTCTATAAGGCAAAGGACACTGTCAATAGGACACAACGGCAACCAACAGATTGGGAAAAGATCTTTACCAATCCTATGTCCAATAGAGGGCTAATATCCAATATATACAAAGAAC
>CM052708.1:58712894-58742236 GCA_028551405.1 Uromys caudimaculatus | reverse complement strand
AAATAAAAACAACCCTGAGATTCCACCTCATACCAGTCAGAATGGCTAAGATCAAAAACTCAGGTGACAGCAGATGCTGGCAAGGATGTGGAGAAAGAGGAACACTCCTCCATTGCTGGTGGGATTACAAACTGGTACAACCACTCTGGAAATCAGTTTGGTGGACCCTCAGAAAATTGGACATAATACTACCTGAGGACCCAGCTATACCTCTCCTGGGTATATACCCAGAAGATGCTCTAACATGTAATAAGGACACACGCTCCACTATATTCATAGCAGCCATATTTATAATAGCCAGAAGCTGGAAACAACCCAGATGTCCCTCATCAGAGGAATAGATACAGAAAATGCGGTACATTTACACAATGGAGTACTACTCAGCTATTAAAAACAATGACTTCATGAAATTTGCAGGCAAATGGATGGAACTTGAAAATATCATCCTGAGTGAGGTAACTGAGTCACAAAAGAACGGACATGGTATGTACTCACTGATAAGTGGATATTAGCCCAAAAGTTCGGAACACCCATGATTCAATTCACAGTAACTGTTGGACTAAGCGTGGGGTCCCAGATGGAGAAGTTGGAGAAGGGACTGAAGGAGCTGAGGGAGTTTGCAGCCCCATGGGGAGGGAGCAACAGTGTCAACTGGCCTGACCCCCAATGCTCCCAGAGACTGGACCACCAACCAAAGAATGCATATGGAGGGACCCATGGTGCTGGCCACATATGTGGCAGAGGGGAGTCTTGTTGGCCATCAGTGGGAGGAGAGGCCCTTGGGCCTGAGAGTATTAGATGCCCCCAGTATAGGGGAATGCCAGGGAGAGAAGACGGGAGTGGGTGGGTGGGTGGGTGGGGGATACCCTCATAGAGGCAGGGTGAGGGGAGATGGGATAGGGGGTTTCCAAAGGGGAGACCTGGAAAGGGGAAAACATTTGAAATGTAAATAAAGTATCAAAATGTTTAAAAAAAAAAAAAAGACTTCTCAGAGACATCCAAGAGATGGCCTGCAGACCATCAATGCCAACTAACTAACCAGATTCACTGAATCCTTTTACTAGTTGGTTCCAAATGATTAATAACTAACTACAAGAAGTTTGCAGACCACTGTGCCAGACCTGTGATTCCCAAATGTTAAATAGGCCCCAAAGCCATCTATAGGCCCTTGTTCAGAAAGTCAGGGAAAGGTCTGTATTGTGGTTTGAGTGAGAAATGTCCCCCATAGGCTCATGAATTCAAGCACTTGGTCTCTGGTTAGTGGCACTGTTTGTGAGGGCTATAAAATCTCTAGGAAGCAGTGCCTTGCTGGATGAAGACTTTGAATTTCATGGCTTGTGGCCCCACTTCCTGTACTCTCTGCTTCCTGTGTGTCTTTGCAATGTGATCAGTATGCTTCCTGGCTGTCAGGCCAGCCTCCCATACCTGTGTGTCTTTGCAATGTGATCAGTGTGCTTCCTGGCTGTCAGGCCAGCCTCCCATACCTGCTGCCATGCCTTTCCCACAATAAGGATGGTATGCTCTCTGAACACGTGAGCCAAACAAATCCTGTCTTCCTTAAGCTGCTTTTATTCAGGACACTGTCTCAGCAACAGAGAAGTCACCAACAAAGCCTGTGATGTGAATTTCTAACCAGCTTCCAGGTAATGCTAAGGTGATCTGCATCAATGATACTGAAAGCTCTTTCTAGTTCATATATTTCTTAGCCTCATTAAATGATACCATAAGGTGCATAGAAAAGGTCAGATAATCATCATTATTACCACCATCATCACCACCATCACCACCACCACTCTTCTCCTCCTCCTCCTCCTCCTCCTCCTCCTCTTCCTCCTCCTCCTCCTCCTCTTCCTCCTCTTCCTCCTCCTCCTCCTCTTCCTCCTCCTCCTCTTCCTCCTCCTCTTCCTCCTTCTTCTTCATCAATCTTTGCAATGTCATTGGGTCTCATTCCCCTTTCTTAAACCTCACAGTCTTCTTCAAAATCAAAACTTAGCCTCAAATTAGGTTGGCATTTCATTTAAGATATCCTTCAAACATAAGTCCCTCATATAAGAAGGTCATGGGGGAATGCCAGAATTAGGTAGATGATACTGCACGACTTTTCTTTGTAATGATATAGAAGACAATTTATACCAAGTCTAAAACACTGAAGAAGTGCTGACCTATAGACTGCCAACATATCAAAAGATTTCACTTGGAAAAGTGTTCACTTTCTTGCAAAGGGAAAATATACTATGATGAAAATTTTTCTTTGATTAGAAAGCCTATTAAAATAAAAGACTATGACATGTCCCTTCCAGCAGCCATTTGCTTATCTTCCAAAGTGAGGGTGACTTTCGAGATTTATTTATTTTTACTTAATGTGTACGAGTGGATTATCTGCATGTATGTAAATATATCACTGCATGCAGTACCTGGAGGGGTCAGAAGAGGGCAGTAGAGTCTCTGGAACTGCAGTTACAGTTGTGAGGGTGCTGGGAACTGATCCTGGGTCCTCTGCAGGAGCTCTTGATTACTGATCCATCTCCTCAGTCCCATGTAGTACCTTTAAATGTCTGAATGTCTCTTATGTAGGCTGATGAGAAGGTTCAGTGGGTGAAGGGCCTTGCAGCCAAGCCCAGTGACCTGAGTTTGACCTCTGGGTCCCATATGCTAGAGAGACCCAGTTCCCTCAAGTTGCCTGTGATCTCCACATATCCACCGTGGCATGCTTGTGACCACACAGGTCCACATAATCACTTATATAATTTAAAGGTCTTATTTAAGCGGATAGACATGCACCTAATTTGTAGGCATAAAACCTAAAATTTACTGAGCTGTTCCACATACATGTTCATTAGGCATTTCCCTGCCTGACCATTTGTTTGGACTGTGTCCTTTCTTGTGATGCATTTGGTACAATTCTATGAGAGACTTGGGCCAGATGTCCATCCATGCAGCCTCCCCTGCTCAGAACAGCATTTATCTATCTATACTTTGACCTAAAATGTTCAGCTTTCTCACAATGTAAACTGCCCCAGTGTGGTGGTAGGTCTCACTGTGGCCTCAAATTCTAAATGCAGATAATATTGACAGTTTAGAACAGCCCTAGAGCACAGTGGGAAAGGTGAGACTTTGGACATAGGATGGGCAGGAAGGAGTGGCTCTGCAGGGCCTCAGGACTGCAGTTACTTGGAGGTAGGTAGGGTGGGTAAGAATTGAAGTGAGTCACTTAATAGTTCTAAAGGAGATTACTATGTTGTCTCCCACCTCCCTCTCCCCCACCTCTTTTCCCCTCCCCCCCACCTCCAGCCTTCTCCCTCTCACACACATCCTTGGAGAAAAGCCCTCTTATAACAAATCTTAAAGGGATAGTACCTCCAAAATCTGCAGCAGTTAAGGAATGGGACTCTCCTCTCATAGCTCCCTTGGTCGCTTCACGACCCCCTCCCATGCACATCCCGTTCCCACGGCGCCTTCAAAGCAATGAAGATTGCTTTTCCATCAACCCTGCTCTTCACCAGACCCCTAACGTCAAATCCAAAGGTTATACAGCAGACATTCTGTGAATAACAATCATCTGGATCACACTTCGAGATGCAGCACACCTCTAGTTATAACTACAAAGAACAGAGAAAAGAACACATTTGTTCCACAGTCCCACAGGAGCAGCTGACCTAGTCACATGCTGCTGTTGGACAACCATGAGAGACTACTGATCCACGGGGAGAAGAAAGAATTCAAGGTTGTCTGGACACCTCTGTGAAATCCATATTTTTCCATGAATGATAGCTCACAGAAAGCAGATAAAAGTACGTCATTTTACTATGCTCTAAGGACAGACACCGTTTGCAAACTTCCTGACCAACATGCTGGTGGTCCTGAGTCTATTTCCTGCTAAGGTCCTTGAAAACATTCCAGACTTCTTGTGACAGCTCCCACTGACAAATGGGCAGCAACAAACTCTGGCTTCACAAAGGCTCTCCTGGGAAGGGCTAACATGTGAGCCCGGTCTTTTCTTCCACCGTACTTCTTCAGATCACAGTGCTTTGATTGTTACAGGCTAACCATTAGTCCCTGGATATCATCTTGCACAAGCACTCTGAGGGCTTCACAGGCATTTGCTGTCCGGGCATTAGGACTTTTTCACACGGTCTTTTGGCCACCTTGGATAACGAACATCAGAACTTGCCCAGAATCAACCAGGCAACCATTAAGAACTACTCCACGCAGTCTCTGGTATGATAAGCATTTCATTTGTGTGATGAACCTCTATCAACACTGGTGATAACACTTGGCACAAAATGACATGAAGCCTGGTGTAATCCACCCACCTTGGTAAACTATAGGTCAGGACATCTCATGACATCCTCTACAGTTCCTTACTGTCAGTCACAAAGTTCTGCAGGAGAGACTGCTGCAGCCAAAACATCTAGAGTCTGTGCAGCAGGCAGCAGTGTGAGCAACTGGCTTTTTGTCTTGGTAGTATAACTGGACAGTAACTTTGGGAATTAAACACACATTTAAATTGTGGGAGCTTACTATTCCTGTGACATCATATAAGCCCTGAAGTTTATTAACAACAAGGTATAAAGATCCATTATCAAAATTACTAAGGTGCAGTGTTTCCATCTTCTAGGAGAGACCACCATTTTTATATGCTGCTCTTCTCTTGAGACAAGAAGGGGTAGCCCAGGATAGCACTGGGATGCACGTGAGCACGCGTGCGCACGCGCATGTGCGCACACACACACACACACACACACACATTCCAGTGCATATGGTGCATATATATTGTCACCATATTATCACACCTGGCATAACCTAGTTTTTAAAATTAAGATTTGAGTTCTTGTACTTCACAGAAAACAGGAGGAGAGCTTTAAACATTCTTGCATGAGCACGTTACTGTGGCAGTTCTTTATTAAAGCACATTTATCTCACTGTCGATATAGAATCCTTACCCATATACAGCTTGCCCTTGCGGTGCTATGCAGACACAGTGTGTCGCCCTGCAGTCTCAGTTCTTCTGCAAACCATCTATTCTTTTGTGGTTCCAGGAAGCTAAGTGAGAAGGTATTCTAGCACAGAGCTACTTATCCATAAACCCCGGAACACAAAGGATAGGAGACTAACTACTCTAATAACCCAGAGCTCCTCCATAGCATCTAAATCTAGTTTAACACTGCAAGTTTCCTTAAAAACAGGACTTATAAAGGAAAAAAACCCTAAAAACAGATCTAGAGAAGGTCGAATTGCCTGTCTATCTATCTATCTATCTATCTATCTATCTATCTATCTATCTATCTATCATCTATCAACTGGCCAGTCTGTTTATCTACCATCTGACTAATATTAATGACTGCATCCCTGGTGGCTGCTCTCAACACTTGTAAGCTTTCTCTTCTGGGCACCACACATCACCCTGCTGCTGTGAATAGCCATGGCAACTTGATATTCTTTATTAACCGAACAACCTTTATAACTTGATCCTGCCTAAGGCTGTAAACCAACCTCGGCAGCAGAGAGTCAGAGAAGAGCTGAGGAGAGTGGCGGTCGCCCATCTGCCTGAGATCAGCTTACCTGCCGCTGAGACAGGGCACACTAGGCAACACAGAGATTTTGCTCACTAGTTCAGCATTTATGCATTTGTGCTTGTATATATGATGATTTTATCACTTCTCTGGATGTGGAACAATCACAGTGGGGTTCTGAGAGAAACCTGGCATCCGAACACATTGCATAGAGCAATGTGTGGAATGCTGTGAGACCTGGGCAGCCTCGCTTGATGTGGAAATTGAATGGAGTGCATATTGTGAATTACATGTGGTTTAATAATCACTGAGAGTAACTGGGGATAGGCTGCCTCTTCCTCAATGAGGCTGAAAAGAATGGAGCAGTCTGGGAAGGCTGGGATTTAAGTAAAAGATATTAGATCCTCCTGTTCCCAGGCTGGAACAGGGATTAGAATAACACATTTAAATACCTTAATGTTTTCAGCACAAAAAGCATTAATTCGATACTCTGCTTCCTCGAAGTGCTTTAGTAAGGCCCCAAGACCCTCCCAGGAGCGTCTACATGCATGGACTGCTCCCACTGCAACTGCTCTGTATTTCACAACAGTGTGTCTGACCTCTGCTGTGAGGAAGGTGGGAATGAGAAATGGAGCCGATAGGAAAGCTGAGAAGTGTTGGGGTTTTTGACATTTTGGAGCAGACTTACGGTCCCTACAGGACCAGGCTGCATGAGCTCATGCAGCCCTGAAAATTAATGGCGATGAGGAGATGCTTAAGTCGGCTTCAATTAGAAGTTCCCTTCTGCCGTCACCTGTGCCAGGGGCCAAAGGTCACCCGATTCCCAGTCCAGCAAACACCAAACTGTAATGGCTCGAGCTCTGAAAAAAGTGGGGCAGCTCCATCTAACCTAAGCAACTGAGAGACCTCAAAGCCAAAGGAACAGCCTTGGCAAATGCCACACGTGTGCCACAGTCGGAGGCGATCCACAGGTCAGAGCACTTTTCTCCTCATGTTGTTCCCTTTTTTGTTATTGTTTTTTTCCCTTCCGAGTTGGAATTGTTGAGTGGGAATGGGAATTTCTAAGTAGCACACATACCTTTTAAGACCTAAACCTGAATTTACCAATTTATCAGTTCTTGATCTCAATAGAAGACAATAACGCTTTCCTTCTCCATGACCATGTAAGTAAAACTGTCCCAAACAAACAAACAAACAAACAAAGGCTGCTGGCATTCTCACATTCCAAACCAGCACAGAAGTGCCTCCCAATGAATATACACACCTTGTAAAATCCAAAAGGATGACAGAGAAGGACAGATAGAAAAGCATCAGGTCGATGGTGAGGAGCCATGATGGTGGTGGTTGGAATGTGTGGACATAAAGAATAGTTACAGGAAGGTCTGTGTGCACAGTGGGTGTGGCCCCAGGACACTGCATGCCCAGAGGTTGGAGTCAGACCAGTGGTAATGGTTTACACTGATTGTCAGCCTGACAGGATCTAGACACACTTTGCAGGCAGATCTCAGGGTGCATCCATGAAAGACTGTCTAGATGGCACCATTCTATAGGCCAAGGTCCCTGACTGAACAACAAGGATAAAGCCAGGTGAGTGCCAGCATTACTGCTCTCTGATTTCTGGAGGGAGACACGGTGAGCCCAGCTTTGCCTTTCTCCCGACCCCCTGCCTTCCCTGCCATGGTGTGCTATCCTGCATAGCTGTGAGCCTAAATAAACCTTTCCTTCCTCGAACTGGGGTTTGTCAGGCATTTTGTTGCAGCAACATGTATCTAACACATTAATTACATCAGCAGCCAACATACACTTCCACATCTTAACAGGGAATTTTGTCTTTTGATTGTTACCATCGCAATGGTGCTTCCTGGCTCAGTGCCTGGTTAGCCTATGTGTTGGCCTACGCCTCCATAGGTCATAAACTACTCATACTAGTGACTTACTTTATTTGCTTTTAAATCCTTTAGCACAAACAAAATAGATAACAAACAGGTGTTGTTGGATTACTGGTCTTTTGGTTTTGCTTTGTTTTATTTTTGCAGTGGCCTTAAATATTTCAATGCATCCTTCTTTTCTTCCCCCTCCTTAATGGTAGCTGTTTACATTTCTTGTTCCATTTCTTGTAGTCATCTCTTAACTGAGGAATGGCAGTTTTGATTTTTTTTTTTTTTTTAAGTGAAAGATAAAGGCTTTGAGTTGCCGACAACCCCAGGTTTCAATTTTCAATTCCGCCTGGAAGCCACACTTTCCAGAGTGAATTAATATGCTAATAGCTGCATTTCTCAAATTGCCGCCTTCTGTAATTAGCAGCCACTGCCTAAAACTCAAGGTTTACTACTGACAGTGCTTGATGGGTAGGGCATATGCCACCACTATGTCACATTTATGTGGCTGTCAGCTGCAGCTTGAGTCAGAGCTCCATTTTGGAGGGGAGGCCAAGACCAATACTAGCCAGGCACAGAGCTGCCTGAACCAAGCTGGTTCCAGAGTGGGAGTGTACAGAGAAGAGAGTTCTAGTCAAGAAACGGGTGTGGTGTGCCACGCCTCTAGTCAAGTGTGCCAGGTGTGGTGACCATGCCTTTAATCCCAGCACTCAGTAGACAGAGGCAGGTGGATCTCCGTGTGTACGAGGCCAGCCTGGTCTACATAGTGAGCTCCAGGCTACATCGTGTTTTGGTTGGCAATGTGGGGCATGGCAAAGCAGTGCTCACTAATACAAATGACATATGATCCCAGCTTTAGCAACAAAATGCCTTGACTTTGAATCCCTCCATTATGAAATGCCATGCTTGTACCCACCTCTGCTGAGATAGGAGCCACCAGCCATAGTGAGCTTAGCTGGGGAAACACAACAGAGGAACCCAGGAGAAATGACCAGAATCCCTTCCCCCTCTTACATACAGGTGTGCATGCCCCTGTAGTGACCTTCTTCCCAAGCAGCACAGTGGCAATGCCGTCCAGTTCTCTTAGATTACAGTAGACAGTTTCCACGCCCTCATAGGGGGTCCGGTGATGGAACAGACATGACAGCATGCACATCTGCCTTTTAGGAAAACAGGTGATGGTTTTCTGTCTGTCTTAGGCTCATCATCCAAAGTCAGGCAAGGTCTCATCCAGATTCTGTGAGCTTCAGTCTGAGCCCATGATCAGCCACAGGTAGGGAAGACCTTTGTGCACCCCATCCCTACAGCCCCTCCACTGGACTGGGAGTCCTGATGGATGACCACCCGCATGGAGTCAGAACATTCACTGCTTTAGAAGTCATCAGTATGCTCCTTGTCAGAGACAATGAGAATGGGTGAGAATGAAGGGAAGGCAAGTGTAGTACCTGACCCGGGGATGTAGGGAATGACAGCCCAAAGTACACAGACCCTCTCGCCTGGCCATGAGGGAAGCCTGGCCTCTACCTCTCTGGATTTACTTTTTTTCCTTTTCTATGGAGAGCAGCGAGCGAGAACATTCCCACTGCCCTATAAACTGAGACACCACCTGTCTTCAAGGGAAGACAAGGATTAAGGGAGCATAAAATGCTACTAGGGAAGGAGAAAGAGGCCGGCAAATGCTGACTCTGCATGCCCCATATACTGGGCAGACACAGGAATGGATCCACCCACACACTGGCTGATCCAATCCTCACCACAGTTCTGAAAAGTCACAGCTATTATTCTCTCCATTTTCCAGGCGACAAACCTCGGATCAGAAAGGATCATTTTATGTGCCCAAGGTCACACATCTATGCTAGACCTGAACACAAGACCTGAACACAACTGGGCTTTTCCAAGGTCTGCCCACTTTGCCATGCCAGGTGATCTTGGCTTCTGTGGCTACACATTCAGAAGCTTTTATGCAGTTTGCTGAGCAATTGACCTACAGTTGAGGGTAGGACACAAAGTACAGGCGGGAGAATATCTATTCCCAACACCATCAAAAGTAAAAACTTTAGTGTTCCTCTACATCTAATAATATGGTGCCATTAGTTACCATCTGTCTTACAATATGGCTGTAAAGATCTAACAACTGTTAAAGGTAGACAGACACCTGCCTGGTTCTTACCTGACTGCTAGGTTAGGCACCTCCAACGCTCATGTTACCCAAGACCACCAATCACCTCTGTTGAGGATGCATCAGGCTCCCGGTTAGTCGTGGAGTAAAGGACTGTCCTCCCTTCTCCTTCCCTGCCCCCAGCACCTGGCCTGGGGCCTCTCAAGGTCTTCAGGATGGAAATGGATTAGAAGTAGGAGAGGACTCTTGGATGACATGCCCCTGCTTGGATTTACTTCCCATCCCAGAGTTTATACAAGACACACTACAAGTTGATCGCCCCTAACTCAAAAATTAGAAATCTGACATCCAAAACTGAGTGACAACACGATGCTACCACTGAAAAGTTCCACGCAACGGAAGACTTCATTCATGAAACTATTAAAAGTGTTCTACAAAATTACCTTCAGGCTTTGTAAGTAAGGTACATGCAAAACAAATAAACCGTGTTAGGGGTGGGTCCAACCAGCAAGATAATTCATTGTAAATATACCCAAATCTAAAAAACTCTGAAACCTGAAATCATTCTAGTTCTGAACATTTTGGATAAAGGTCAGTCTGTGGTCCTCATTCACTCTGGAGATGACAAGCCGGAAACAGATGTTAAGAGGAGACCAGGCTGCCTACATTCTCAGAGGATGCTCTCCCTACTGTTCTGAAAGAAAAATAGTCAGGTTTGAAGAAGGGAGTCCTTAGGGGTGGATGGAGGAAGGCTTTGGCTGCTCTGAGGTAGTTTGTTCCACACATAAAGTTGAGAAGCAGCATGGAGTTAGCGCGCCTCTGTGAACTGGACTACTACGTTTCTTCTTGAATGGGACGATCAGCTGGGTCTGTCCTCATGCCCTAAAACCACATCAGCTGTCAGTAAAAGTAAATTAGAAAGACAAGGGGAACCTGCCTCTACCACAGGTATCATCTCTGCAGTGGGAGTCTCGGTGTTGGAATAGGTTTCCCGTACCCTCAACAATGTCATTACAATAAAAGCCTTCAAGGAGTCCCACTAAGCAGCAAATGAGGTGATGGGGATACAGGGGAAGGCTACAGACTGCTCTCTAGGGGAAACTGGTAGGTATCACATGAAACCTATGCTCTCCGAGGATAGGAGAGAGAGTGCAGAAGTTAAGGCTTGCCTCAAAAGCCCAAGGACCTGAATTCAATTCGCAGAACTCATGTTAAAACAAATGGACTTTGTGGTACACACTTGTAAGCCTAGTAGAAGAGGCACGGACAAGTGGACCTCTGGGGCTCCCGGGCAGCTAGCTTACCCATCTAGCAAGTTCCAGACCAGTGAGAGATCCTGGCTCAAAAACAGTGGAGAGTGCCAGAGACTGTGCTCTGACCACCCCATGTACATGCACATATCTGCAAACACACATGTGCCCCATTAACACGCACATATACGCACACATACACACAGAAGTCCAACTATGTAAAATTGTACTAGACGATTAATAAGTGAATAACACAACTCTCTACTCCAATGGGCAGCCTAAGGAAATCCAATTATTAAAATTAATAGACTTTCAGGCTCATCAAAATGGACTAGGTAAGTGTCAGGTCTGCCTCCGGCAGGCAAACTCACAGAGCCCCACAGTTGCTGGAAAAGTCACACAGATTCATGGCTATGCCAGGGGAGGTGATTCTTTTTGAATCCTTGAGTAAGTTAACAAGAAAACTGCGCAGGAATGGCGGCCCTAATGCACTTGGGTGGTGACTAGGATGCGGCCCACTTCTATTTCTTCCAGATGCTGTGGTAGAACAGGAAATGTTTTCCCCTCACTCTGGGGAGCCAACGTTCCCTGAGCTTCGTTGCAGGTGGCTTTTGTCTTTTGAGTGTACCCTAAGCACAGGAATGAAGAGACCCTTGTCACTATCAGGGGCTCTACCACATGACTCACATGGGCAGCCAGTAGAGACAAACCATCCTGAGGACTGGGATGTCAGAGAAGAGCCTGTCAACCACCCTCTCCCCCCGCCAAGGTGGGTACTGGTCCAGTCTTCCCAGCAGAGCTCAGACGCTGGTACAGAGCTGGTGCTATGTTGTGGCCTGTCCCCCAGCATTCAGAAGACACTGACCCATTATGGCTGTACATGTTCCATTCTGCACAGCAGAGCTGTGTGCATGGTAGGGAGCAGAGCCAGTAACCACACTGCGCAGAGTGTCTGGCCAACCCTGAGCTAGACTGCAAGCTAGCTAGAAGTGTCTGCTTTTTCTTTCCTTTTCTTTCTTCTTTTTTTAAAAAATGGGTTCTCGCAACATAGCTCAAGCTGACCTGGATCTTAATATGTAGCTCAGGCTGACCTCTAATTTATGGCAATTCTCCTGCCATATCTTCTACAATGCTGAAATGACAGCAGTGAGCCACCGGGCTAGGCCATCAGGGACTGCACTCATGAGAGGCTACACTTAACTGTGGGCCTCAGATTTCCAGGTTTGTCACCTCTCTCTCCTATAGTGGGCTGGGACACGATGTGGTTTGCCTTTGTTTCACAGTATCTTAGAGACACCAGGCACAGTGTCTCTGCCTTGTCCAGGTGTGTCCCTTCTCTTGCCAAGTAGTAAGTCTGAAGCCACAAAAGGAGAGCCCAGACACAGGGCAGCCACTGTGTTGTCCCTGGTGATCCCCAATGAGGTTGGGGATACAGGACACATTGACACGTTGCTCCTGCCCTGTGTCAGACTGCTTTATGCACAGCCTGGCTAAGTACATAGTCCAGGAAGCAGGGACAGGGAAAAGCAAGTTAGAAAAACTACACACATAGGCACTGACCAAACACCACTATAGGATGCTTGGCGTCAAGGACACTTCATGAATAGAGTTTGCCAAAACCTAACCAGACTAGAACTGTACAAAATATTTAATAAAAACAATCTATGGGACTTAGTTTGAACACAGTTTAGGGTTCAGGCCATCATGGTGAAGAAGGGTTGGTGGTAAATGGAGTTGAGGCCGCAGGAAGAGAGGCAGCCGATCATACTACACCCACAGCGGGCACCCAAGGAAGATGGATGCAGGTGCCAGGCTAGCTTCCTCAGTTTTCCCTTTTTGTTCAGTCCAAGAAGCCACCCACACACGTCTCGCTCACATTCAAGGCTAAACTTCCTCAGTCAAAATTTGGAAACATCCTTACAGACACGCCCAGAGGTATGTCCCCAAGGAATTCTCAATGGAGTCAAGTTGACAATGAACATTTACCCTCACAGGAAGTCTTAAGTGAATGAGGAACCCTACCAACTGAGTTGATTTGTATTCACATGCTAAGCTGAGTTTTCCCAGGAAAGAGGGGGTAATTTCACCCTGAAGATGGTGGTGGTACTAGCTGTGACCCCAAAGGTGCTTTGAAGATGCAATAGGAAAATTTATAAATTTGGTAGTTTTCCTTAAAAAATCTTTTGATTCCTTTGTGCCCGTGTAGCTGGGCCCAAAGCCAGGGCCCAGGAATGACGTGATGACTGGTAAAAGTGCCAGGCTCCCGGGCCACCTCTCTGGGGCTTGAATGCATTGATTTCTGAAAACATAGGACATGGGTGACACTGAGCCGAAGCCACCTGAACTTAGGGACTGGAGTGGGCGGAGCAGTATTAAAGTGAGGAGGGGACAGTTTCAGGAGTGAGGACATTTGATGGAGAAGGTATCAGGAGAGGCAGGGCCATGGGGGCTGGCTTAGGCTACGTAAGCACTGACTCTCGGTGGGAATTACAAATGAATACAGATTTCGCGGGAAAGGCCGTTTCAAAGAACTTCATAGTAAGGAGCGCCATACAGTTTGTTTGTTTTCAGATTATTCTCTAGTATGCTTTATGGGGTCCTGATAAAGCCACCATATGCTTAAATGTATCCTAAGTATACCTAATCATCCTGTCACACCAGGTTATCCTGGTCCACCTTAACAGGGCCGAACACTTCTACTTGCCTATAGAGCCAGGAAAAAACACCTAGGGCAAAGCCTATCATATAATTAAGAGTTGAATATCACAGAATTGACCCCATGATTATGTGTCTGTGTATCTAGGTATTGACCTTAAGATTTCTTACAGGTTTTCAGTGTTGGGAGGCAGTCCAGGGCTTTGTGCATTCCAGACAAGCAACCCATGACTGAGTTATGTCCTCCTTGTTTATTTTGTGTCTGTGCACCACCTGTGTGTAGTGCCCAGGGAGGCCAGAAGAGGGTGATAGATATCCCAAGACTAGGGTTACAGAAGGTAGTCAGCTATCATAAGGGTGCTAGGAACTGAACCCAAGTCCTCTGGAAGAGCAGGCAGTGCTCTTAACTGCTGAGTCATCACTCCAGCCCCTGTTGGACTTTATAGGTGGTGTGAAAGCACAAACATACAAGCATTTATTTTTTCATCTTCACTATATTAATAAATTCCACGAGCTAGCCAGGACTCTTGTTATAAAATAAACCTTGGGCTGGATAATTTTGCTCGATTTCTGGCTAAGGGAATGTTCTGAATATGTTCAAGGTAGGCTAGTTCCAGATGTGGTGTACATGTTCAGAGTAGGCTAGGTCCAGATGTGGTACACAGTAGATTCCATGTGTTAGATACATTGCACATGTGTTCACCTTACTGTGGTCTGATTGAGGTTGAGCCATTGCAGGCTCAGGAGCATCTGTGTGCAACTGGAATGTCACCCCGTTGTGTTTGACAAAAAGTACAGTGCATGCTCCAGAAAGCCCTTATGAAACAGCCTGCTACATCTGGGTCACAAACCACCACTGGACATGGGATTCCATCATCTGACACCCCCAGCCAAGCAGTGGCTCCACTGAAGTCTCCATTCTGGGCTCTAGAGGGATGCAGATGAGCCATGCCTACTGACACAGCGAAACTGTCCCTATACTCACATGTACAAGCCAGAGTTCATCCACATGCAAATAGCTCCCTTTGAAGTAAACATAGATACATGTTTACTCTCAGAAACAAACGCAATGTGTGACAGTCAACTGAGCCAACATGCAATGACACGAGCATTCTGTTTATGCTTCCTCTTCATTGTTTATAGAAAACCTTAAGGAGGGTAGTAGATTCACTGACATCTACTGCACAGCTACTTCCAAAGCTTCCCTCTGCTCCTAAGAAGCTGCCATTACCTCCTTCAGAAAGTCCCCTGTGGCCTCTCCCAAGCCAGCTGGGTACAGAGGATGGCCTCTCCAGGGGGTCCTCCCACATCCTCTAGTGAAGGCTATTTCCTTCTCCAGACTGCCTCTCCCTCTAGCCAGTGTGCCTGGCTCCTGACTGTTCATAGCCAGAGCATTCAGACCAGACCCTCTCCTTTCCCTGTGCCTAGCTCTCAGTCTAGGAAGGGCTAATTCTCTCTAGTTTCAAGACATTTCCCAGGCTCAGGTTCTCCCTTCATCTCACGTTCTCACAGTCTTCCTCTGAGTCCTAGAACCTTCTGGAAAGGACAAGTTAAGATTCCTCCCCCATCATCCAGAGACAATCAGTGAGTGCTGGAAGAGCTGTCCCCTTCAGCTTCTCAATGCATGACAATTGTTCGGCACAAGTGGCCCCAATCCTAAAACTTTCCAACTGGAAGGAAAAGCGACGATTGCTAAGGTCCCCATTGTTTTACGATGGCGAGCAGCTCTGAGCATCGATATGCCAGTTGCGGCGATGTCACCATCCTCTGGTTACCAACATATTTTAGCTTTCAAAGCATAGGAAAATGTTCATTTATTTTAACTTCCACATATTGCTGGTAAAACATCAAAAGTATGTATAAGTGGTCATGAGGGTGGGGTGGGCTCTTCACCACGACCCAAGAACATTAAAATGAAAAGGAGAAAATCCCATCTTGTAAATGCCACAAACCACACCAGAATAACTGTTAATTCAAACAGACTCCTTGTGTAGTGTGAGTGGGTCACTGTCAGCACTGGCATCGGAGCAACCACAGACACCCTGTGGGCTCCCAAGCTGTTGCTTGGAAGTGTTTGAGCTGATGAACAGGCCCTGAAGCAGAACCCTCTAAATGCAGGCTAATTGCCCAGCAGAACAGGGACTTCTTTTGATTAATTTACTATTCCCGAAAGCACAATTAAGACACCAAACTATGCTCCATACAACACAATTAAATAAGTGGTCGCTGCCTTCCATATGATGGTTATGCCATTATAAACCATGATGATGGTTTATGAAGCTCTCCATTAAATACTGCAGATAAACAATTGGACGGGGTCCAGTGAAAAAAGCCCTGCGTTGATTAATGTGTACAGGGTTTTCCCCTCTCTATGTCATAACATTTCAGTCAATGGCTCAACCAAAGAGTTTACAAAGTTCTAGTAAGCTTAAGAAAGTTCTGATGTGTCCTGGGGACAAATCAGGTCACTCCAAAAACCCCTAACTTCAAAACACTGAGCAGACAGAATCCTGGGAAGTTTTCTGGAATGTTCCCAACATGAAGTTGTACAGAGGAAACATTGAAGCACCACCTATCACCTCTTTCCAGGGAAAAACTTTCTACCATGATATTTTCCTATTTTAAGTTTTATTTTAAACTGTGTCTATGTGTGTATGTGTACCTTCCTGTCAAGTTGGACTGTCTTCCTCTATTTCTATTCCCCTCTGCCTTATTTGTTGAGCTAGGATCTCTTGCTGGACCTAGAGTGTGCTGACTGAGCTAGACTGGCTGGCTAGGATCCTGGGCTCCCTCTGCCTCCCTGAGTGCTGGGGATCAGAATTCAGGCCCTCACACTCAGGCAGCAAACACGCTACCATTGAGTCATCTCTCCAGTCCCATGAGTGACCTTTTCTTTTCTTTTTTTGAAAATAAATAAAATACTTTTATTAAGTCTGTCAAATTTATAAAGACAGCTAAGATAATCAAGGTCATCAGGATTTTTCAAATTCACAAATAAAAGATAAGAATAATGATATACTCAATGTTACATGTTATTTTAAATAATTATTATTTCATTAGAAAACTGTTTCAGTCGATATTTATCTTAAGTGAATATTGGTTGAGTTACAGGTTATATTTTATCTTGGTTTTGTATGTGCAAGTGAAAATTAGGAGCTCCAAGGGGCAAAATAATAATGACAGTGACAGCTAATGCCAGCATTTTCCATCTTCATCTATTGTGTTCAAAATGGGATTACTTAGCTGTCATTCATCCAAGGAAAGTACCAAAGTAAAAACTAAAAATGTTTTTGATCATAATGAATTTAAACTAGAGAAAACCAAAACTCCCTCACCTGTAGGGATGGAGACCAGAAGGGGTAATCTGCTGGGGATGCAACAGAGAGATTGTGAAAGTAACTGGGAGGTGCCAGGAGCGCCCCAATCCTACCTGTGCTGCCCACCATGGGGACCATCAACCACTGTGCTTATTTATAATAACCAGACCAAATAAAGTTAGAAAGTCAGCTCCTCCACCACAGCGGACACATGTGAAGGCACTGGCGCAAGTGACATTCTCTTAAACAATTATAGCTCACGTATAATGTTCGTACTGCCCATACACTGTTGTGAAAATACAGTGGGCTAGGGATGGAACTCAGTGCAGGGGTATTTAACTAGCGCACGTGCAAGGCCCAGGGCTCACCAGAAAAGGGACGTAGAAGTGCAGATGAAGTGCCTGCTCACTAATTTAAACACTATTGTAATCCCTAAATTCCGAAGGGAATTAAAAATATATAAGTAATTAACCAGCTGAGTTAGATTCCAAAAATCTGACGAATCTCTGCAGCAAACCTAACTTACATATTTGTAGAAAAAATGTCTTAATAAAATCAGATGAAATCGACATCATACTAAAAAGACTGAATTGGATAATTTTATTTTCTGAGGACTAATTATCAGGTCATTCAATATTGTGATTATGAGTATCTCCTGAGGAAGACACTCACTATGGAACTCCACCCACAGGCCTCTGATTTGCAATTCTCCTGTCCCCACCTTCCAAGCGCCAGGATTATAGGTGTGCACCATCACAGGCGCTAATTTGATATTATTTTAACTAATGTACTGACATTTATTGGACAACTCAATGCTACTCTGTCTTAGCCCATGAAACACAGATGAAGATACACACTTTATAAGATATCTGAGATGAAATGAATATTTGTAATATATACTTTCAAATTTTACCAAATTAAATTCCTTCCTACACTCTACAGCAGATGGGTTTCAACACCCTCACAGTGGGTACTGTAGCTGTGAGATTACCTACCAGACCTTAAAGATGCTGTCACACAAACACACACACACACACACACACACACACACACACACACACACACACACACACACCCTTTAATACCTTTTCCATCTCCACTAAGCACTCACCCTGTGCTGTGGCCCTAACTTTCACAGTCTGAAACGTGACAGCAGAACTGGCATCTGTATCTTTTTTTGTCCTCCACAGCTTCAAGGACAGAAGATTCTCAGTACAGATTGTAGCAACCCCAACATAAAGGCTGTCTTTTCACATTCAGTTGAGAGCATTTGCCTTTGCAGCTCAGGGACATATTTTATAAGCTTTTCTTTTCTTTTCTTTTCTTTTCTTTTCTTTTCTTTTCTTTTCTTTTCTTTTCTTTTCTTTCTTTCTTTCTTTCTTTTCTTTCTTTCTTTCTTTCTTTCTTTTTCTTTTTTTTTTTAATTTTTTGATACTTTATTTACATTTCCAATGTTTCCCCCTTTCCAGGTCTCCATTTTGGAAACCCCCTATCCCCTCCTCCTCCCCCCCTGCCTCTATGAGGGTATTCCCCCCACCCACCCACTCCTGTCTTCCCACCTTGACATTCCCCTTTACTGGGGCCTCTAACACTCTCAGGCCCAAGGGCCTCTCCTCCCCCTGATGGCCAACGAGGCCATCCTCTGCTACATATGTGGTCCGAACCCTGGGTCCCTTGATTTGTATTCTTTGGTTGGTGGTCCAGCCTCCAGGAGGACGGGGGGGGGGTCAGGCCCATTGACACTGTTGCTCCCTCCATGGGGCTGCAGACTCCCTCAGCTCCTTCAGTCTCTTCTCCAACTCCTCCATCTGGGACCTCACTCTCAGTCCAGCGGTTACTGTAAAGTGAAAGTTGGGTATTCCAAACTTTTGGGCTAATATCCACTTATCAGTGAGTGCATACCATGTTCATTCTTTTATGACTGAGTTACCTCACTGAGGATATTTTCAAGTTCCATCCATTTGCCTGCGAATTTCATTAAGTCATTGTTTTTAATAGCTGAGTAGTACATCATCGTGTAAATGTACCACATTTTCTGTATCCATTCCTCTGATGAGGGACATCTGGGTTGTTTCCAGCTTCTGGCTATTATAAATATGGCTGCTATGAACATAGTGGAGCATGTGTCTTTATTACATGTTGGGGCATCTTCTGGGTATATGCCCAGGAGTGGTATAGCTGGGTCCTCAGGTAGTATTATGTCCATTTTTCTGAGGGTCCGCCAAACTGATTTCCAGAGTGCTTGTACCAGCTTGCAATCCCACCAACAGTGGAGGAGTGTTCCTCTTTCTCCACATCCTCGCCAGCATCTGCTGTGACCTTGCTAGCATCACTGACCTTGCGGTGTGAGTGGGGTCATTATGAGGTGAAGTGAGCATTCCGTAAGCACTGGCATGATGATGCCGTGACAGCAGAGCTCGTGGCTGAATTGAATAAATGATGGTGAATGAAGCTCTCCACTAAATATTCTACAGCCCAGCAGGCCATGGGCATCTGGGCCATGCAAGGTGAAAGCACAGATGGGGAAAGACAATGTGCATACAGTCTATGTTGAAGGATTTTCAGTGTGTTCTCCCTGCTTAGGAGG
Source organism: Uromys caudimaculatus (assembly GCA_028551405.1). Taxonomy (NCBI): domain Eukaryota; kingdom Metazoa; phylum Chordata; class Mammalia; order Rodentia; family Muridae; genus Uromys; species Uromys caudimaculatus. The sequence continues at coordinate 58,722,918 of CM052708.1, read as the reverse complement.
CGTGCTGCCTGCAGTAATTCCTCCCACAAGTTTTACACACATCTCCTTTGTTTATGATTCCCACTTCAGATTTTTCTTTTAAGTATACAGAAAAACAGATATCTGCTATTCTAAGCCTTTTCAAAGATAGTGACACCATTCCTATTAAAAATTACTTTAAAACTCCTGGGTGATATCAAGAAACCCAGGGAGGAAGGAGTCTCAGGTTCCAAAGGAGGCAGGACCTCAGCAGTGATCCCTATGGGCTCTGAGGTTCTCCGAGACAGGGCTACATTGGTTCTGTAGGCAACCCTTCACTCCCAGAGATATTTTGAAGATACAGTCCAAAAGGTTGGAGATGTATGCACATCGTTTAAAGTAAAAGTTGAGAAACATCTATGGATTATTCAATATGGACTTTGACCCCAGCTGTAAATTCGGCTTTGCCACTGACCTGATTTTGCAGTTCTGTATTGTACAGACCTTCCCTCCAGTCCTAGCTACAACTGTCAGATGTTTGGTTTATTAAGGCTAAGGATCAGGATGGCATGAGTAACGTTTGTCCATGGGAGAGAACACAACTGCAGCCGATCTGTTTTTTCTAACTACAGTTCAATTTCACATTCTCTTGCACAATATACAAAGTTATACACAGAGTAATAAATACACAATATGCAGAATAATTTGCAAAGCTACTTGAAGTATTCTTCTACAGAAAAGTCATTCCATGCATTAAAAGGCCAACCGAGTCCAAATTCAAGCTCAGATTCATTTTGCTGAGTTTCCTTCTGGAAACCTTCATTTTTCCTTCTCATTCTCCAAGCTGAGCATCAACCTGTCCTGTATCCTGCTTCACATTCGTGTCAGCATCCAAAGCCACAGACAGCCTGGAAACTATCAATGACTTTCCCTTGTCACTGGAATGCTTCCTTGCTTTTAGATTCTCTGGTATCCAACTGGCCGTGTTATCAGTTGACTGGACATGCCATTGAGACCGCCAGTCTCAGTGGGAAAAGTACCAATATACATAGTGTGCGCTTAGGAATCCTTTCTGAAAAGCATTATTTTTGATAGAGTATCTTTTAGGTGCTGGAGAGCATTTTAACAAAGGCTTGCTGCTGAGGCATGAGAAACCAGTCCCAACAGCATCCAGAGATGGCAGCACCCACATCACAAATATGATAGGTCTCAGGACCATTGGACTTAGCCCAACATTCTGTCAGGACCAGGAAGAGCAGAAGTCATTCTCTCTCACTAAAATACTTCTAAAACCACCACCAGCAGCAACAACACTGTATTCATAGAAAATGCGTAGGTACTTTGGTGTGCTTGCTTGTTTTAAAGTAATCTTACTTGGAAAAGAAAACCAACCGATACTCTGCTAGTATTAGAAATTAATGTAAGAATCTCATTCACAAAATACTCATTTAGAGGGTTCTCTTTTCTTTTGTACCAATTATATCTTGGTTGAATTTATAGTTATTCTACACATATAGTCCATCAGACACCAGGTACCAGGAGGATGTCATGCTTGGTCACTGAGTGGACCCATCATCCAGAGCCTAGGCAGACCCGGACCAAACAAACAGAATCATTCAAGAGCCCTCATGCAATAATCCCCAACGGGATTGGTTTGGGGAACGAGAACAGGATGGTAAAGCTACGTTAACCTTCACTTCTTGACTGCTCCTCTGCCTATAAACATGCCAGTCCTTACCAGTATTGGCTGGCTTGTGGCATAATGCACAGCCCCCTCATATTAGTGTCAGGAAGGAGAACGACAGGCCCAAAATCCGTCATCTGCATCCCTCTCGTACCTCAAATTCCCAGATACCTCACAACAGCGAGGCCCTCCAGCTATGCCTCCCATAGCACCCTCCCCTCAACCACACACAACGCATCAACAGTCTGCACCTATTGGCTCCAAGGATTGCCTTTCCCCTTTACAGTCTGCAGGATGCGGGTCCCTGGTTGCTGAAGGCAGAATGTTTCTGACTGGAAGCAGCAGAACTTTCTCTCTAGGATGAATACACCTTAAGATGGAAGCACAGCTTGTAACGGGGCTTTTATTTTATTACAAACATTATCGGAGGCATTGCTGTTACCACACTGACTCTTGTTTTGTTTTGAAGCATCAATGATTACACAAGAGGCCTCACACATGTGAAGCATGTGATCTGTCATTGATATATTCTCCCAGCCTTCCGTGCTAGTTTTTTCTTTCTTCTTCCTTTTTTTTTTTTTTTTTGAGATTTCTAATCAATATCACATAAAGACATAACATAGCTAGGATCAATATCACTATTTTGATGTTCAGTCTAATGATCATTCCACCAATACTTCCTATTTATTAATTTTGTTGTAGTATGTCATACTTTCAAACCATGGAAACCTGTCTGTAAAAATTAAGCTCTACCCTCCCATGATCCATGTTCTCCGGAAGGACTAAGGAGTTGAGCGTTGATTAAAACCTTGGCAAACATGGCACCTTCCCAACTCCTGAAAGCACCTCTGGCCCACACACTTGTGTGTCTGAGCAGCCAGAACCACTCCCATACAGAGAGTGGCACAGGGTGGAGGGGAGGCAAGGAAGGAAGGGCGAAGTGGTGACACATAACTTTGCTACTCAAGAAAAGAAGAGAATGAAAAAAGAATATTCTATCGAGAGGTTCATTATTAAGTAAAATTGACTGCATTTATTTTACGTTGACTTGTAATCTGAGAAGTGAAGTGGATTCAGGCAGCTGTCTAAGAAAAATCACATTCAGGACATTCTGTCTTATAAGATCAAGGCACTGATTGGTGTATATATATATATATATATATATATATATATATCTCAGATACATTCTGTTAGATAACGGATGACTTCAGATGTTGTCCACAGTGTATTAAGAGGGGGTGGTGCACTCCTCTCATAAGTAACAGGTGCGGCCACAGGATTTACTTCTATCCCCCAGGGTGTCTTACAACCCACGCTGCTCTTTCCAAGGACAGTCCACCAGTGGGTAAGTCAACTGTTAACCAATAGCACGTGTGTTCCTTGGAGGACCTTTACCTCACTCATCAATATAAGTTTTCATAACTGATTAGTTTTCTTGCCAAGGATAAGGAAGACTGAGCAACAGATGAAGGGGCTGGGCCTGGCCGGCGTGTTGAGAGCTCCAGAGCAGATCACTGCACAGCCCCCCTTGCTGTATTGCTCCATACCTCACTCGCATCTGTCTAATATTTCTTTACACTTTTCCTGCCCAACATCTGCCAGAAGCTGGTGCACCATCTCCCATTACAAATGAAAACTGCAACTGCCAAATTCCTCCTGTGAAGCAAAGCTTGGCTCCCAGGTCTTCGTGGCCACCCACAATGGAACAGTTCTCAGAAGCCCCTTCCTTGCCTTTGAGCAGATGGCCCAGCACTTGCTAGAATTCTACAACTTGTCTGTGTGGGACCATCTCCCGTACTTAATGGAATCTTGGGGCTTTTATAACAACAATGCCATAAACTAGGTGGCTTAAACATGAGCCCATGTCTGCGGCTGTATCGAGCTGTTGGCATGGTGGGGGGCTTCCTTTCCCAGTCAGCGAACACCTGACTCCAAGCTTCCCTCCCGGCTTCCCAGGGCTTGTTGGCAGTCCTTGGCTTTACCTGGAGGCTGGATCACTCGGATTTCTGCCATGATCTCCATGGGGCATTCTGTCTGTGAGCCTGTGTCTAACTTTCCCCTTCTTATAAGACACAATCATATTGGATTAAGGCCCACCCAAACAACCTCATCTTGATCACTTATACTTGAAATGATCAAATAAGATCATATTGTGATGCATTCAGGGTTAGAATTCCACCCCCCCCCGAAAATAGGAGGAGTTTCAATTGAACTTATTACCCATTTTACACTTAAATTCCAACTTAAAACCACACACACACACACACACACACACACACACACACACACACCTCCCCACCTATTTTAAAATAGTCTGAAAACATACCCACACAACCGTTCTGTACATTCTCAGTACCGGTATTAAATAACCGGTGTACGATACTACCTACTTATTATAAAACAGGCTTTGTGTTAATGGTTTTGCCTAATTGTAGACTATGGGAATGTTCTGAGCACAATTAAGGTAAGACAACTGAGCTGGGGCATTCAATGGCTATGTTAATAAAGCACACTTGCACTTTCCATGCTGAACTATGGTGTTAGACAGAGAAGCTTCAGATGGGGGCGGGGGGCACTGCTGTAGCTTCCACTCTTTGAATGGTCTCACCAAGAAGACCTGCTGTTCACACTACATGCTTTTCCATGTTCCACAGCCAGGAGACCAAAGGATGTTAGCCTTATAGTAGACATCCAAGAGACATGCTAAGCTCTGCTTCTTCTATATGATCTAAAATTCCCGCCGAGGTCAACATGCTTCCTTAGACCAAGTGAGCACAAAGATTCATAACCAAAAGAAGAGGAGATTATTAAGTCAAATATGTTTATGAGTCATGGCATAGCACACAACCCTGCTCTAAAAATGAAAAAGAAATGCTACCAATAGGTGTTGCTTTGATAAGTAGGAAGTGGGAATAGAAAACATTTTGAGAAACAAAGAGCTTTGGTTTCTAACCACTTCTAACACTTTCATGTGCCAAAAGACACGTGTTGTCATGCATGTTAGACACATGAACTTTGGAGTTATCAACAGGGTACTTTGCATGTACAGCATCTCATGAACCCAATGAAGGCATTTGATTATAGAAAACATCTTTGAGGAAGGGTAAGGTTGGAAATTTCTATCAGTAAAAATCCACGTAAGAGTCTCTGATGAAGAGCCCACGAGAGGAAGGCTGTGCCGGTGTGTGCTCTATGCCGTCTCTGGCATCAGAGATTTGACTCAGCACCTAGGAGCCTTGTCAAGCTCACACAACTAAGTCTAAACCCTTCAACTCAATTCCCTGAGTTTCTGAATACATCACCCTCCCTAAAATACCACAGTGCCACACCCTTGCTTTGTAAAGGTTATGTTTTTTATTGATGAGCAGTAACTCAACTTTCCCAATCTTCTAAACTTAACAAGCAAAACATTGCTCCAGAGTATTTCAGGTATTTGAGGGATCTTTCTGACTTCCATAGTCACCAATGGCCAATTATTACTCAGGAAGATAATGAAGCCCAGGGTCAGAAGAAACTAACTAGTAACCTGCTTTCACGTTTGCACATTGTCAGAGTGTCTAGAGTGTTGGATATACGTCAGACCCAGGACTCAAACATGTTCCTCTGGCTTTCAAAAACTTGCTGATGAGTTTTAAATTTTTGCTTTAAAAAATTCCTATGACACTAAAGGGCTGGGATGAAGCGTAATGGTGGGGCTCCCACCCAGCAGGGCTGCAGCCTTAGATTTAATCCCAGCACATAACATGCAAAATGATAGAACCAAACCAAAACTCTCTGAATGTAAGAACTCAGGTTTTTCTTTAAAATTATTTTTCATTTTCACAGAGTCTGGCTATGCTTAAGAAGGCTAGAAATCTTATGAAAAGAAGAAAAAAAAACCTTAAATGATTGGTTTTCATTGTTGGCCAAAGTATCTAAGATTACTACATTTTCTTAGCCCTGTGAGATAAAATGCTAAATAAAGGTCCTAGTAGACGCTAGCACGTGAAATTCTGCTTATTGATCCACCTGGCCAGACCTTGGCATTTACTAGTACACTACAAACTATAAATATCCCATGAACCTCTGCAAACCAGCCAGGGTGGAATTTATCATCTTTCATGCCAGATCTAAATTCCTGCTCAGAATCCATCTCACAGGTAGTGACCATCACCACCGACTGTATTCATCAATGACCTCTCCTTTCTTCATCTTGGATTTCCATGATGTTGTTATTGCTACCTACATTTAATTCATGGCCACCATTACAACTAACCCCAGAATGACCATCTCAGCTAAGATCTTCTTTATGCCTCTTGTCCTAGTCCAGTTCTCCTGGTAGTGGCACTTTCGACCCATAGCTGGCTATCTCTTAAATCATAAAGTCCCTGTTGTCCTCCTGCAGAATCAAGCCCCTTTCTCTGCTGGGAGTGAGCAGCCTGGGTGGGCCTCCTGGCCAGCTCCTCCCAGTTCAATGCCTCCTTTGAAGGTTCTCTGTGCGCATCTTGGTACACATTTCTTCTGCCTGCACAGACTCTGCATTCTGCATTACTTCTCCCACTTGTGTCAGGATGAGTTTTCCAAGCTGTACCTCATTTTGTTATTTCCTGTCTATATTTTGATCTCCTTAAGGTATAATTATAATATTTCTGTCCTCACAGATTCTTGAACTCTCCCTCATGAATAGGGATCATCTGCCAACCTCATCAGTGTGAAGTTTACCCCTCCTGAAGTGAGGTGAGATGCACTGCACAAATCCCACAGCATCAAGCCACAAGTGGTCCCTGCCTTTTATGTTCCATTTTATTTGCTGTCTTCCCACCATTTTCCATCTGTGACTCATCTTCAAGCCAAGCTGACTTTATCTTCCAATACAACAGCCTGGGATTCTGCTGTTAAGAAAAGAGAATACCTCGACCTATACTTCCCAGTGCCACACTTAAAACCTCTCCACTGATTCAGTTATTTAAGGAGACACCCACAGGCTCCAGTTTGAACCCTCTCTGATCCATAATGCTTTTGTTCCAGTGATTTGATGGCATCACTGTATTTGTTATATATCATTATTCTCTAGTACGACTAGTTTACAGTAAAAAACAGACTTTTTCCTTGCAAATAAGAGCCTAAGTTCTTTAAGCCTCATTCATGATAAAGTATAGGGGCTGGTAGGATGTGATGACTGAGGAAATGGTATGTTTCCCTGGCACTCTCTTGCATCTCCAAGATGGCTTGGAACCCATGAAGGCTGTGCTCCAGAGGGCCGATGTCGAAGCCTGTGTGCCTTGTGACTTATGTCTCATGAGAGTCATGCAGCTACAAGTTTTTCCCCCTCCTCAGATGAATGTGGCCACTCTCCTTCCTGCAGCAGAAGTTCAAGAGAAAAGAGCCCTTGTTGCTACACTTCTCAAGCTTCCATTCTTTCCAATAAGGTAGGGAGATTTTACTTTTGCCAAGTTCACTTTCCAGCGCTATCTTCAGACTTTGGGAGTCGTATGGGCTCACGTTCCTTTTTACAAAGCAAAACCATATTGTGATACCCTGTGGTGCACAGCTGGGGCACATACAGACTTATCTTGCCACCTCGTTAGGAGGAACAAACATGTAGAAATCTTGTAGTACATCCAAAAAGTTGTCAGATGGAAATAAACTCTGGCAAGGATCCAGGTGGCATGTGCCCGGATCCCAGCCATTTCGCCTGCAGTTCTAGCATATGTAAATCGAGAAGCTGCTAGCAGAAGCAAGCCAGCTGAAAACTGAAGTGTTTAGGGGACACAAACACATCTGTGGGCCCTTCAAACCCAGGCCCCTTCCCTCCCTTCACCACAAATCCCTTCCTACTTCCTACTCCCACCCCACCCTTCCTAAACCCTTCCCAGCTCTCTCACCACATACTTTTATCATCTGCTACTGGCTGAGTTCACGTGCCCAAGCCATAGTGGTAGACCTCAAAAGGAGAGTACAGGATGTAGCAAAATTCCTGGGCCCTACAACCTTCTTAAAGATTAAACTTCAGCAAATACTGGCAGACGAAGGGGAAAGGAAGGAGAAAGGCTGAGACCGCATAGCCAACCAGAGCAGGGGACATATGGCATTTATGACCCAGAATTTACAATCAGTGTCTGTTTGTGAGAAATTCCTGGAATCTTGGGATTTTAAACCTACTCCACCACTCTTTCTGGAGATACTTTGAACTCTCTCTGTATGGGGGAGGGGTGAGGCCGCTAAGATATGGTCTGGGTAGTCTGAGTAGAAAGTAATAGTGTCAATTAACACAGCAATAGCACCCAAAGCATAAGGTACAAACAACGGCGCCTGAGATTTGATGAACGCTTGCAATTTAGACTTGCCAAGAGTCTATTTTTAACTACTGAAACTTTGAATGGCATCCCTGCCTTCTGTTCTTGCAGGGAACGAACTGAATATTAGTTTAGGTAGTACATCTTGTTTATTTCTGAAGGACAACATACATGAAGCATTATCTAGATTTCTGTCTTCATGTCTTCTTTACCTTCTAGTCAGTCTTCAAACTATTTCTGCTCCTGGCATTCCACTAAAACTCCCTTTCTGTAAAATCCAAGGATGACCGCCCCCACCCCCGTCAAACTGAACTCAGTTCCACTAAGCTGATTTCTCCCTACCACTTTGTGTTGAACTGTTGGACATGTTCTCCTGGTTCTCTGTTTATGCATTCACATGCCATTTGCTCAACCATTTTATGATAAACTGTGGTCTGTCTTTTGGCAGTTATCCAGACCACGGTCAAATTTAGTCCACTGTCCATATTTATAAATAACTTCATAAAGTTTTATTGGCATACATACTCGTGCACACACTTTCCATGGCTACTTCTGCACAGTAACAACAAAAATGGGGCTGTGCAGGCAGAAAGCCCGAACTATTAACCAACCCTTTGTAGAACAAGCAGACCAGCTCTTGGTGCAGACACACATCTTAAGTCAGACTTCACTTTGTGCTTCCAAGTAATTGTGCTGGCTTCACGTCTCACAGGCTGCTCCAAATCAACATGAAAATGTTATAAATAACATCTTGTCCTCATGGCACAGTTTGAGTTAATGAAAAGCACGAACCTCACCCAGGAAGAGCAGTTCCACTCCAGAGACAGACACTGAGACTTCTCTCATTAGACATTTGTCAAGTGTGAGTCTGTCTGACCTTGGTGAGCCTCTCCAGGGCCCACCACTCTGCCTCTTCCCGCCATCTTTTCTCCCTTGGGGTCCATCCTCCTCCTCCATCAGTTGTGTTTCTAACAGAAACTTCCAGCATGCACATGTTCACCAGTGTCCTCTAAGATACGGCCCCTAACTCCAGCTGTATCCAAAATGGCATGTTATTTGACATCCGGTACTATAGCTAGCCAGTAAGCTGCACAGGGACTCCTTAAGTTGAAGACTTCAAAATGGGGTGCTGGACTAACTCGGTGATGTTTTAGGTGCTGGGCTTGTGTGCACATCGACCACCTTTCCTTAATCGTGTCCCAACTATCAGGTGGAGCATATCCCTGTCGCTTCTGTAAGGCATAGGTCCCTGCCCTCTGTCAGAAGCTATCATAGTGCATCACGACTGAGTTACAACCTCTCTCTTCTATGAGCCTCTGAGCTCCCAGAGGGCAGCCTTTGCACACTGGAAGTGTTGAAGTACAGTGGACAGTCAATACACACTAAGGCACAGATGACTTGTGAACAACATAGTACCCTTCAAACATCAGTGGGGGAGACACAAACCCACACCATTGATGGTTCTAGCTTCAGCTCACTTCTCAACTGTAACTCACCAGAGAAAGTAGAAGGAACAACCCCACCCAAGGATTTGCTCATGGCCTTACAGATGGCCTTTCTGAGTACTGCAGCAGAGAGTCCAGTTCTCCGCTGGACCCAAGGCTGGTGTGCTCCCAACTGGATAGAGATGGGGACAGGATGTGAAGAAGGCAAAGGGGGAGGAAACATGATGCTTTCTTTAGGTACCAATTAGCAACCATGTTGAATTTTCTAAGATCAAAGTGCTGAATACACACCGCATGCCAGGCACTCTGCTGTGCCTAGAGAAGCTCTTGTGGTAAAAGAGAAGGATGAAGAAGAAACTTAACACAAAGAGAGCGTGGAAGGATAAATCTGATTTTGATTTTATATTGGGAAAAGGTAATTCTTCAAAGTAAGTGAGCACTCTTCCATGCCCCAACATGTAACAAAGACACATGCTCCACTATGTTCATAGCAGCCATATTTATAATAGCCAGAAGCTGGAAACAACCCAGATGTCCCTCAGCAGAGGAATGGATACAGAAAATGTGGTACATTTACACAATGGAGTACTACTCAGCTATTAAAAACAATGACTTCATGAAATTTGCAGGCAAATGGATGGAACTTGAAAATATCATCCTGA